>ML675610.1:32264046-32323463 GCA_007922155.1 Mesoclemmys tuberculata
TGTGTGTGTGTGTGTGTGTGTGTGTGTGTGTTAGGAATCCCAGACAATGGAAGTGTTTAGGCAATCCTAGATTGTGAGCTCTCTGGGCAGAGACCATCTTTGCATTGTTGGTTTGTACAGTGCCTAGCACAATGGATCAGTTCCCTCCTTAGGTACTACCATAATAGATATAATGAATAGTATTTTCTTTTAGGAAGCGTTTCCTATATATCTGGATAGAACACATTACACTGGGTTCTGAGATAAAACAAATCAGGAATGGATATTCTTTTTTGAAGATCATGCTACAAAAGCATGGTTAGAATATGACCCATGGTCTACTGATTTAACAAAGAATGAGGAGTGTGAGAAATGTTATGGGGCCACACTTGGTCCTTGGATAGGTACAAATGGTTTCCATCAAAGTTAGAGAATTGGATGCAGGCGACTGAGGGTAGAATTTGCCCCAAGTTGCTGCAACTTCTGCGTACTGTATAAGGTATAAATGCAAAGTGATCATTTGCTGTGCTTGATTGCACACCATACCGAAGGACGTTGATTTCCAAAATTGCTTTGTCGATGAGAGGTTTTTTCACACTACAAACAGGAACCATCAGTTATAAAACTTTGCTAAATCTGTTTTAATGTGGAGCTTAAATGTTATGTGAAAGCTGATTTTTGTTTTTGCTGAGATATTTGCTGGCACTTTAAGGGGTTGACCTTGCACGGTGCTGGGAACTCCTGTATGGTTCTGAATGCTTTCATTGGTTTCAGTGGGGGTTAAGAGCACTTAAAACTGCAGAAATGCTGAGTGACTTGCAGGGTCTAACTCTGAAGATATACTTCTTTGTACAAATGCAATTGGACAGGTCTGGCAATGTAGCTATGTTCAGTGAGAGTGTCCTGTGCCAAATGAAATGGGGGAAAAAAAAATCAGGATACAGTATTCTTATTCACTTCTCGTCCTAAACTGTTTTGTATATTAAGCAGCTCTCCTCATGTGGTGGTGTAAAGTGATCCTGACGGGATGTGTATCAGTCTGTTTTTAAAGCATCTGGAATCCTCTGAGTTGAAAATCTCTCTAGACACTGTTATGACCACCTCCCCTCCTATACTCATTCCTGGGTAGAGGGAATATGCACACCTTGCACTCTTTTTTTGTTGTGCAGGCTATCAAGGCATTGGTTTTTTCATCCTCCATCTGATTGTTCTGTTACTCTCTCACTGAACTATCCAATTAATGCTTTTAACATGGTAATCATACTGTGAGGCAGCAACACAGGCACTCTGGCAACCAAAACAAGTAAAAACCCCTTTTATGTATTTAGGAGAGAACGTGTTTTCAGCTGCTTACAGAGGGATTTTTAAAAGTGACCACAATTTGAGGTTCCAATGTATATTCTTTTGCTCTCTTACTTTATGAAAATGTACCATTTATTTAAAATTCTCCCTGTTTTCATTGGAATGTCATTAATTGACTTGGAAGGAGTATAATCTCTTGAAGAAAAACATGCTTACCGTGTAAATAGCACCTTGTCGAAAGATTTGCAAAAAGCAGATTATGTGCAAATTCTTCGCATATTCTTTGTTGCCAGACACTGTTGGATTCACATGGGTTGGTCAAGTCTCAGCATCAAAACTTGATTTTTATATACCTATTTATGTTAGCAATTGTCATATGGTTGTGGCTGTCCAATTATTAATGCTTTTGGTAGAGCCATATGAGCCATTCATAGCAATAGCTGAAACCACACACAACTTGGCTGGTTTCAGGTTCAAACATGGAAATGAAAAGAGATGGGTTTCAGACAAAACTGCTTGGGGACTATGAACCTTTCATGAAAGCTGCAAGAATGATTTGTGTGGTTTTTGCTACGTGTGGCTAAGTTTAAATTTTAGAAAATGGGTTTTGTGGATTCATAACTTCATAACTGTGGCTACACAGTGTAAGTCACATGATGGGTCTCCTGGCTCCTTGATTGACTGTGCCTACTATTATTATGATTTATATAGCAGCATTGGTAGACATGTGTAACCACTGATGAGTGTGTTGATAGGGTTCTGGCCCCCCAGTGCTGATTCACAGAAGATAGGAGTTGTTAGAGATGCTCCTTGTGAAGCTTTCACTCAAGCGCCAGCAGCCCAGGTGTTTTTGATCTAGAGGTCCCCAGTTCAGTCCCTGGTATGTCAGCCAAAATGGCAACCATCACATAAGTGGTGGTTTAGCTGGGATCTGAATTGCTGGAGCCTTTCGATGCCTTGGGAGGAGCTTTCTTTGATCAGAAGTATGTAACCCACTGTGAGTTTCTGTTACAGGACCTCTGTGTGCTGTTCCTCAGAGGATATGAGCTGTTGCCCTACCCCCCTTCCCAGCTACAGAGCTCTGTTGTGGCCAAGAGGATGCTTCCCAAATGCTAAAGAAGATGCAATCCCTGTCTCAAAGTACTTATGATCTAAGCCAAACAATAATGGACAGAGGAAGAACACATAAGATCATGATATTTGAATGGCTTGGCTTTTGCACATATCTTGTTAGTTTCAGTTTTGCTCTGTTTCTTAAAAATTGCTTGATCTACAATAACTTTGATTTTTTTTCAATACTTTAAAATAACCGTGTAGTGTGTTAAAGTAGGTGGCTGGTGGCGGGAGGCTCATTGAAAGAAATGACTGAGCGAGACAGCCATAATGCTTGTGGCTGGGTTTGCACAGGTAGATGCTGTGATTAACTGAGTTCTGTAGTTTCCATATCCCAAAGCACACACTCAACCATGCTTTAGTCACACACAGACTTACTGTTTTTGTGCCGTTAGGGAGTAGCTGGACAGAGATTGTTTTGTTTTGTCTTTGGCAAAAAATCCAACATTAATCTCAGAGTTTGTAGAAACTGGAGATTCTCATTTGAATGGTGCAATGTACAGTAAATGCAAAGGATTGGGTTATCTCATTGGCCTCATAACATCTGCTCTTCAGTCTGGGAACCATCTTTTTCTGCAAAAAAATTAATTCCAAAACAGCTATTTTTTGGCCAAAAAAAAAAAGGTTTCAGTTGAATAATTGTGGCCGGATCTAGAAAAGATGACTCAGTTAAAATGTACTTGCTGTAACTGATGTAACTTGTTGTGACACAGGATCTTTGTGTTCTCTCATCTCATTTAGGGTAATGACTGTTGAGACTTGATCTTTGGCGTATAGACCTGTCACTGTGAGTTGAAAATTCTCCTTTATTTACTTGAAATGTCTTCTGGTTCTTTCTTGTATTTCTTTGGGGCCCCTATACCTGCTCAGTACAGAAAAAAGAAAAGTAGTTTACAAATATCTGGTGGGATTAGGAAGGTTGGTGGAGGGAGAGAGGTTTTTTCTGGAAGCAACAGATTACTTCCCAGAGGTAATCTCTTCAGCCTGATATTTGACATTCCCACTAGCAGATGAGTGTGGCTGGGAAGATAGCAGAGAATCAAGAGGCCTAGAACATGAATGGGGAGCAGGAGTTCGATGGGTAGAGGGTCGTGGTGGAGCTGGGGGCTTTGGAAAATGGATTAGAAGGAAGGATTCGATGAACAGAGAGAATGAGAGAGCTGGGAGTGAGGGTTGTTTAGGAGAGCCTAGGGCAGCAGTGGGGGAGTGGTCGGGGTATTTCCGGAGCCTCATCTTGTGTCCCACTGGCCATCTTCCCACCATTTTCTTTCAGTGTCGTGGTGGTTGCAGCTTCCCACTGGCTGGGATCAAGGAGAGGGAGTGGTGCCACTTGGCTGCCTGCTCAGCAGGCCCCACACTGACCCAGAGATCTAGGAAGAGAGAGGGCAGGGGAACCATAGCGCCTCCCGTCAGCCATTCTGGGTAACAGAGTGTGACAGGGCTACGGGGAAGGTGCCAACGCATGACTATCACATGAGATACCTGACACTTGGCAGCCCTGTGGGTGTCACTCTCAAAGAGGTTTGGTTATGTACCAGAGCCCATTATGAGGTGGGCTTTGCCTGGGTTGAGCTTATATGGGAGAAAAAACAGCCAACCAACCATTAGTGAATGGGAGTGCCCTGATACATAGAAAACGCACAGTGTGACATAGAAGAGAAAGCACATAGGTCTTCCAAGCAAAAGGGCATGAAGGCAAGCTGCATCGTCACATCCTCTTTCCTTTTTGACATCATTTGCCATTTCAGCTTAGAAGGGTTTTTGAAATGTTCATATTGCTTTTTTGTAAGTGGTGCAGGTTGACTGGGCCCGTCTGTAGCTCTCTTCCAAGAAAGCAGGAGGAGCTGATCCTTGAAACCTGTAGGCTGCTACCAGATGTGGGCAACTGAACAGCTTATGTTTCCAGAAGCTCTTGGGAACACTGGAGCTTCCTTAAGATGGATCTGAGAGGATGGAGGGCACTCCAACCTCATTTGATAGTTGCCAGGCAATATCTATTTAAAACTCCCAAAGATTTATCATTTAACTGTTTCCTTCTTTTGGGACCTGTGAGGATTATGCGAGTAAGAAGATTCAAACACACAATTCTTCCTCTAACATCAACAAATTCACCTCCACCATGAAAACGTTTCACTTTTTTTTTATTACAAATAGTTATTAACATGTTTTAAGGCATTATTTTTCTAGATTGTAATTTCTTTATTCAGAATATACTTCTTTTAAAAAGTAGATCAGGTTGGACTATCTAACTGTTTAAGGAGGACTCTGATACATTCTTCAAGAAGCACAACTGCTGTCTGAGAAGAAATAGAGTTAAACTGGCCTTTTCCCTTTCAAAATGCATATTCTAATTTCTGGTCTAATAATTTCTAATCTAACTGACATTTTATTATTAGGTACCTATAATCAGACTGAAAAACAGCAGAATCTTGATTTGGCTTTCATTTAATTAATGAGCTACTGACAATATGGCTAATGTATGCAATCAACCTAGGAAGATTATTAGGTCCTGCTAAATGCTGGAAACTCTGCTTCTTGACATGCTTAATGAATATTTTTTCACATATTTTCATAACTCCATCTCTGGCACATTAGGAGAGATAAATGAAGTGCTGAAAAGTTGCTAAAAATGTAAAGCAAAAATAGTGTAATCAAAAGCACTGAAAGAAAATGTGCTAAGTAACCGAGAGCCGATCCAGGATTTTGATAAGGGTCCTGTTACAATGAGAAGGGGATCCAGCCCAAAGGGAAGAAGATGGAGGGGCTGGCAATAGGGTTGTTAGTAGAGCTAGACTCAGACTTTTGTAGTTGGAGTCCCACTGCAACAATGACAAATGCTTACAGCAAGTGTTTAAAATGCTAACACTGAGTATTAAAAACCATCACTAATGTATATGCCTAGCTCATAACACAGTATGAATCCTTTCTAGTTCTAGCATTTTGTAAGAATTCCACCTGGTCTTTCTTCCCTCCTTCATTTTCAGGCATATAATTTGCATCAGATTTTTTTTAACTGTAGCTAGGGAAGGCTATTACCCTCTTGTGGTCAAAATGAGGAACTGAACCAACGTTCTACAGCTTCAACATCAAACAAAACAGAAGGGAAATTGCTGATTTGTCTTTTTAAAACAAATATTGCAGAAACAGTGTTGCTGAGCATTTGTATGACTTCCAAATGGCTGTTCAGCTTGATCATATCTGCATCACTTAGTATCTACATGAATGGTTTTTGCTTTTTTGGCATGATTTCTTCTTCATACAGATGCCCATATGAAGATATGAACAAGGGCATTTTTGCACAGAATATACATTTGCTAGTCATTATCCATTGTGCCTTATTTTCCAGTTTAACAAATTCCCTTCTCCAACCAGAAAGCTGAACCAACATCCCAGTGTATGACTTATGTAACCCAGGCACTCAACACAAATAAAAAACAGCAAATAGTCAAAGCAAACAGTTTGTGAACAGCCCATAGGCTGTTCTGTCTTGGCCACTGGATGAGTACCTTGGAATAATGAATATGTTCTCAGAAATCAGGATGAGTTTTCGAATACTTTGTGAACAGGAAAAAGGATTAAATTTGTTGGATAATTTATTTGCAACAAATAATTCCACCGGTTTAAGAATATTTATTTTCCTTAAGACAATAATTCTACCATTAGTTAATTAAGGTGATATCAAATTACAGTGGAACTACCTGCAAAATGCTATTCAGTTTGCATTTTTTCTAGGCTGAGAACAAGGGGCATGCAGACACATGTAGGGCGGGATCATCTCATCCAGCTGAGCTGTGCTAAGCACAGTTCCAGAGGGGGAGATGCCAAAGAGACTTTATGCCACATTTGGTGTTCCTCAAGCCTGGAGTCAGTCAGTGGCTGGCTAATTCTTGGCACAAATTACTTCAGACTCAAGGCTGCTTGGAGCCTGGGTGGGGAGGGGGCCTCTCCAGCAGTTGCAAATGACCAGAAAACAGTGCCTTCAAGCCCTGCTCCCTATGCTGGGTGCTTCATGGTTCGGTGGTATAGAGCTACTCTTCAGCCTCTGCCTCACTTCGGGGTTCTCCCCTTCACAGGACACTCCCTCCATAGCCAGCTAAGCCTGAATTATGGAACGTTTGAGCCACTGCGCAGTGCAAGGGTCATAGCAGGATAGAGGATCTAGGCCACTGCTTAAAATGGGAGGGCAAAACTGGGAAAACGGTTATCCAAAATGAGACCTAGAGGCGATGCTGGACTGCACTGGAAGAAAATGCTTTGTACGGCACTTTTTCAGCCTTGACATAGCGCGTATGCTCAGGAATATCTAATGTATTAGCAATAACAGAATCATTATCAATCATTAAAGTGCTTTTGGTATGAAGGCTTGGAAAGAGGCCAATTATTATTAGCTATGGTAATTTCTTATGAATTACTATGATTATTATTATTTGAGTTGTAGTAGCACCCAGAGACCTTAGCCATACTTCTGCTATACTAGGCACTAAACAATCCGCAGAAGAATGGCACACTCCAAACCAGATTTTGTAGTCGTCATGCAAGTAGAACTTTCCTTAGCTCTACCCCCTGGTACTAGGACTTGGCACTCAGCAGAGCTGCACCTGCAACAATCATCTAGGTACAGAAAGTGAAGATTAAGTCACTTGCAAAAATAGCATGGAATCTTTGATTACCAAGAATAGTCAGGACCTCTATTTTATATCTTGCTTGACAGATAATCTCTCTAGCATTATAAGGGTCTCCTGGCACCATTCTAGAGAATGGGTTCACTACTGACCAAGAGGGAAGAAAGTCATCTTCTGAATTGCCAAAACAATTTCTTACAGCAGCTTGAGCATTACTTGGGTGACTCTAATTCACATGTTGACTAGTTTATTAACTTACAGGGCCTGAGAAGATCCCAGCACAAAACAATATGGTGGCATGCAAAGAGTGGCAGGTTTGGAAGCTGTCCTGGCACAGCTAGCTCAAGTACTCTCTAGAGGAAATCCCTCCACTGTGATATGCTGGTTGTTGCAAATGTGAAGGAAATTTGGCACCTATATTAGTGAAAAGAAAAAAGAATGTACTGTGCCTTCTTGAATCTCCAGGCCATGATTTGGCAAAGCATATAAGCATGTGTTTACAGCTAAGCATGTGTGTGGTGAAGTAAAGAAACCTTTTGCCAGCATGGAATAGGTTAAAGAGAACCTTTGGGCCCAGCTAGCCCTGCCCCATTATAGCTGCAGCCAATGCCAGGCTGGGAGGAGGTAGAAAAGGAGAGAACTTGGCTCAGTTTGGGGCTGACTGGTGAAGAGACAGGAGCTAGCTGCTTCCCTACCTGAGAGGAAAGATCACTAGCTAGCTAGTCAAGCCAGCCATTAAGAAACAAGCACCATCTCCCTGGCCAGAGGAGACAGAGGAAGAGGCCTAGGAGCACCTGGCCTAAGGCAGGACTGGGTGATGGAAGCATGGAGACCTTGTGGGGTTCTGACCCCTGCAACATATGGCTGCCCCACCCAGAGGAGCCTGGGACTGCAACAGGATGCCATGCAAGGTCCACTACTATAGACAAGCCACCACTGCAACTTGGACTATAGGGGCTATGTGCCAAACTGAAGGGAGAGTAGGAGGAAGTAGCCCAGGGGAGTGAATGTAGATTCCCTGCTGGGAGGTCCCCTACTCACACAGGGTCCTGGAGTGGGACCCAGTGGATTGGGAGGACTGAGGTCCCCCTACCGCCTGCTCCCATCCCCCCCGCCTTAAAGACTGAGGCACCTCCACCAAACAAGAAGCTGGAAATCAAACACTCTAACCACTTAGCTGCCCAGCCCTCCAAATTCTCCTGTTACAATGTACTCAAGTGCTCTGTGGAAGCGGAGCCTTAGTACTTGTCTATAGAGGGACACTCAAGTTTTGCCTCGGTGGTGCAGCCGCGCTGCTGTAGCACTTTAACGAAGACATCGCTACTCCGATGGGAGACCATTTCCTGTCAGTGTTGTTAATCCATCTCTGCAAGAGGCAGTACCTATGTTGATGGGAGAAGCTTTCCCATCGACCTAGTGCTGTCTACACCGGGGGGTATAACTTCATTGCTCAGGGGTGTGGATCTTTTATATCTCTGAATGACGTAGTTATACTGATATAGGTCGGTAGTGCAGACCTGGCCCCAGGAAAGTTAAGGTGAAGCAACTAAAGATATGAAGTCAATGAGCACTGGTGCACTGTAACTTAATTCTCCTTGGAATCACAGAGAACTAAGGCCACTTTACTTCCCTATGAGAGAAATCCATGCAAGTGTTCAGTGTGCCATAGTTTATGCACATTGCCTTCACACGTTTAGTTGGTTTGCCTTAATTTTCCTGAGTGTCCCATGAGGACATTGCCTTAGGGCTGGTCTATACTGCTGCCAGTGGTTGATGGGAGATATGCGAGCTACACAGTGTAGCTTGCACAACTCCTGTTGGCATAGTTACGTGGATGTACTGCAGTGTCTACACGGTGCTGCATCAATGGGAGAGGCCCTCCCATTGATGCAGCCTTACTCCTTGCGGGGAGGTGGACTAATGATGTCACCTGGACAGCCCATCTCCCATCGGTTGAGCAGGTCTACATGACCCACCTAGGCTGGGTCCACACTGATGGCAGCAAATTCGCTGCCATCAGATCGATTGCTCTGTATCAACTAAGCGGTCTGTGTAGACCCGCTCAGTCAATTCAGCAATCGATTGTAGGAAAACCACCCAGGTAAGTGGCATAGCGCTGTGGCGACAGGAACGCTGTTCCCTTTGGCGCAGTGCAGTGTGGATGGCGCGCGGAGCAGACGCCGCAAAGTCGACGGGATATATGCAAGTGATTTACGTCACTTGCATGTCTCCTGTCGACACCTTCAGGATTCGGTGGCAAAGTGTAAACTGGGCCTTAATCAATCCCACTGCACTGATAGCTGTGGAGCCCACAGTGTAGACAAGCTCTTAGACTCCATCAAACATCCATACGGAGCCAGAAAAGTTACTTTTTTGTCCTGCTAAGAATTTTTCTGCATCTCTTGCTGTGAGGGTTCCTGGATTTTATCATTTCCCTAACTGGCCCTTACCAAGGCAATGGGCCAAATCCTATCATTGGAAGCACACATCTTACTTCCTTAGAAGTCAGTGAGAAATATGTACATTCGGGCAAGATTTGGCATCGTCTCTACATTCAGACTCTTCCCAGTATCCAACAGCATGCCCTATGTCTTCTCATGCATTCCATACTTCCTCGTTGATTAGTTTTCAAAGTACAAGCCAGTCTAGCTTAATTCAGGAAAGCCTGCCCCCAAAATTATGATTTATGATCATCTAGAATGATTTTCTTTCACCTTTAAATTAGCATCCAATCAGAAAGGGGTAAAAACAAGACTTTTTGAAACAATAACAAATAAAAAACACATTATGGTATTGACCACAGAAATTTACTCCATCATTCACATAGCGGTGTGGGGGATTTCTTTTTGAAGAATCAATGGTTAGACAAGAAGCTATGTGCAAAAAGAAAAAATCATGAAATTTTAGCTGGATTTTTTTTCTGTTAATTACAAAGCTCTGAATCAGCTGGCTGATTTATGGCTCTCTTGTCTACAGAGGATAGTGAACCATATGCCCTTAACTGGTATTAACCTGCCAAAGTTATGTTTTTTGCTGGAAGGACTCTGGAGGTGCCAGTGCAGTCACTTCAATCTCTTTTTCAGATTAAGAGAGAGAAGCACAAAGAAACCTATTGTACTCTTGCTTCTTTTATAGCAGAGCATGGCATGTAATAGCCAGGTGCAAAATCACTGTGGTTATATGTTCAGATGAAAGTGATAGGAACCTGGACTGATATTTTAAATAGTAAACATAATAAATTTAAGCCTATTAAAGCAATTAGTGAGGGTGGGACAAGATGCAGCCATTACATTTCTTCAAGCCTCATCTACAGTAGCATGTATTCCCAGCAAAAATTTTGTTGCTCAGGGGTATGACAAACAACTGCCCCTTGAGCGACATAAGTTTTGCCGGTATAAGCGGTAGTATGGACAGCGCTGTAGGCAGGAGATGCTCTTCTGCCAACATAGCTACCGCCACTTGTTTAGGTGGTTTTATTATGTCGGCAGGAGAGCTTTCTCCCACTGACATAACACATCTACCCAAGCGCTCTTACAGCGGTACAGCTGCATTGATACAGCTGTGTCGCTGTAAGTTTAATGTGTAGATTAGCCCTCAGTCTTCTCTTGAGCCAGTTTTTTTATCTTGATGAAACTGCAGTGAAATTATACGTATATTTTAAATGCCAGACCTCTGATCTCTGGTTCTTGAACAAAGCATACAAGCATGTTTTCTGAAGATTTTTAAGTTTACCACCTCATCAACCCTACTATGAAAGGGTATGAGCTTGATTTATTGTAAAATTACTGCAAGAGATAAGAAATATTTCTTAGTGTGTTTAAGCTAGACCCAGGTGCAAATTGCAACGTCTTTTAAAAATATTCTCTGTTAATTTAATCCTTCATTGTATAAAAATGCATTTAAATAAACATAATTATCAGTGCATTACAATTATCCAAATTAAAGCTCTGGAACCCAAGACTGCAAAGGACTATTAACGTGATTAAAGGCCTGAAGGACTTGGCCCCTGTTCCTCTGCACCTTTACTCACATGAGAGGGCCTTACTCATGCAAGTAGTCACACATAAGTAAAGGGTTGCAGGATCAAGCCCTTTATTTGGTTCTAGTGTGTGCATATTTATATCCATATCACTACGGTTTTGCTAAGCAATGTTCTGGTCATTGTAACGTGTCTGTGGATTACTAGTCAGTCACCAGTGGCTTGCTGTTAAATTCAGCCTGGCCTACACTGACAAAGTTAGGTCAATATAAGTTGCCTTACGTTGACCTATTTGTGCCTGGATCTACACTCAAATTTGTCTCCAGCCAACATAAGCGCCCTGTGATAGCAACAGAGTAAAACCACCTCCCCAATTGGAGGTGGAGGTGGAGCCATGGTTGACCTACTGAAGTTGATGCAGTGCAAGTGTGGATCCCTCATGACCTGTGTCAACCCTAACTGTCCTCCAGAAGCTGTCGCACAATGCCCTATTCCCTGCGAGAGTGACTGCTCTGGTCACAATTGTAAACTCCACTGCCCAGGGGTCACAGAGACTGGAAGCCACACACACCCTTTAAGCTCCTTCATGTATATTTGAAATGCCTTTTTTTCCTGATTGGCAAGCACACCTAGCAGCTCTCTTCTTGCTGTGCTGAACTACCCAACATGCTGGCTCCACACACTAGACACCTTCCTGCTTGGCGTAGACAGGAGGTTTTGGATCTCCTGGGCTTGTAGGAATAGCTATGGATCAGCCACAGAAACACGGACCTCTATGAACAGATTGCTCAGGGGATTCAGGCAAAGCGGTATGGCTGGGATCAGCAGCAGTGCCGTGTGAAATTGAAGGAACTTTGCCACTGGGATACCAAAAGGCTGGGAAGGCCAACAATAGATCTGGTGCTGAGCCACTGACCTACTGCTTTTAGAAACTGCGTGCCATACTTGGCAGAGACCCCACCAGCACTCTACAGACATCTCAGACACCCCCAAGACACAGACCTCTGCTGTGAACGGCAAGGCGGAGGGCAGGATAGACGTGCTGAAGGGCTCCAGCCATGCTGAAAGCAAGGACCTGTTTGAGACCGCACCACGGGCTAGCCAGCACAGATGAACCTGGTGGAAGGGAAGGGACTTCAGTCAAGTGTGTAAATACGTTTTTCCTTGCAGTGTTTAAATTTCAAACGGTTGCTCAGCCCGTCCCCAAGTTAACAAAACAAAGGTATTGACTTTGCATTGTTTTACTCATCTGAGAAGTGGTAGAGGTACAACAAATACAGTGGCAGAGTTGGCATCTGCTTTTCATTCCCCTGTTGGGTTAGGTGGGGGTGGAGGACACACAGAACATTTTGTTTATGGATGTAGAGATGTCCCTTTTATCTGTATTCACATCCTACACACCGCTGCAATGATGTTTGCACAAAATATGCTTTGTAGGGTATAATTTAAAAACTAACCACACTGGTCATTAATATCATTGTAAAATGCATGTGTTTACTCTTATTTCTGAAGTTATGAATTCCCACCATATGATGTTACGTTCACATTTTTAAGGCAAAGACAGCTTAGCATAGGTAAAGGTGATAAACAGGTTTGTCCTAGACAAAGGAATATAGGTTTACCTCAACTTTTTTTATGGCTAATATGTAAACTATCAAGATTAGCCAGCAGGGATTATTTTGAGCCTGAGTTTGAGAGACAGAGAATTAACATGGCTCCTGCATCCCAGAGAGAGACAGGAGACTGAATCCCCAGCAGGCCGCCTTAGTGTTGAGAACAAAGACAATTCCTTGGGAACATAAGGGACAGAGAGAGACTCCATCTTTATCTTTCACCTATGAAGAGAAGGCAAACCCTCACTTCTATGGAAGGTCCTGACAGAGAGATAATCAGCCATTAAACAAAGTGTTTAAGAAGGTTTTTTCTCATTAATTATAAAGTCTGTATCATGCTAGATTAAGTTTTGGATTTTTAGATGCATGTTTTCACTTTTATTTGCTTGTAACCATTTCCAACTTTATTCCATTTACTTGGTATCACTTACTCTATGTCCTGTTGTTAATAAGATTGTTTTTAATTAAACTGGCCCAGTGCTGTGTTTGAATTGAAGTAACTATTAACTCCAGTAAATATTGAAAGATGCTAGGTATTCACTCTTTAAAGAAAACAAACCATATTATTTTTCGGAGTCGTCCAGGAGAGGACTGGGCAACTGAGGGCAGATGTTTTTGGGGGCAGTTTGGGACTGGAATTGTGTTGGGGCCATCTTGCCAGTTGTAACCAAGGCTGGTGGAAACTAGGTGGAGGTGTTGTGGTATAGGCAGACTGCTGGGAGCAGAGCGCCGAATCAGAGATTGCACAGCACTCCGACACTCAGGATGCTGCGTGCTTGACTGCTGGCTATTGGTGTCTGGGCTGTGAACCACAGCAGCAGAGCACTGAAGGCACCCACGGTTACAGGGCAGGTGGTGACACAACCCCTTATAGGTCTGAATTGCACCCCAGAATGTGACCTATCCTGCGGAAAGATATCACTGAAACTTTCATGGAGATACTCTGTAGTTCTCTCCTGAAGGTTTCCAGGGATGGCTCCCTTATTTCTTCCTCCATGTTAGGGCACTTTCCCATGCCGCTTTGCACTGAGCTTGTATGGCCCCATTGCAGTAACTAGGTTAGCAGCATATGGACACAAGGTGCAGCTGTGCTATCTGTGCCTTTGAAACCTTCAGGAGTGAGAGATCAGCTACAACCACCCCTGTATGGTGGAAAATAGTTCCCATATTCAGTGCGATTGCTCTATACTCATATCCATGGAATATGGACTGAAATGTTAGTTTCATGCAAAAGAAAATCCTTTCCTCCCTGCTCTTGCCACTGGTAGGCTGAACTACATAGAATTGTAGGATTGGAAGGGACCTCTTGAGGTCATCTAGTCCAGTCCCCTGCACTTATGGCAGGATCAAGCATTATCTACACCAGGGGTGTCAAACTCAATTCGTATGGCGGGCCACATTTACATTAAATTGAGTTCAGGGGGGCCACGCATAAGTCTACTCTACACACACTAGTCTACTCTACCTTTCATGGTCTACTCTCCGCCGAAAAATCTCCCCACAGGATGAAATTCGGCAGCACAGTAGGAGAGTAGGAATGAGAACAGGCTTTCACAGGGACTAGCAGACTCCACTCTCTGCTGTGAAATCTCCCTGCGGGGTCACATTCGGCAGCCATTTCCTTTTTAAGATGACCATTTCAAACGGCCATTTCCTTTTTAAGAGCTCACGCGAGCCCTCCCACAACTTTCCTGAGCTCCGCTCAGAAAACACTGCCGGCACAAGCCGGCGGGCCGGATTCGGACCACGGGCCAAGAGTTTGACACCTGTGATCTACACCATCCCTGTCAGGTGTTTGTCTAACCTGCTCTTAAAAATCTCCCATGATGGAGATTTCACAGCCACCCTAGGCAATTTTTCCCTGTGCTTAAATATACTGACAATTAGGAAGTTTTTCCTAATGTCCAACTTAAACTTCTCTTGCTGCAATTTAAGCCCATTCATTGCCTTTTGTCCTATCCTCAGAGAACAATTTTTTGCTTCCCTCCTTCCAACAGCCTTTTATGTACTTGAAAACTGTTACCATGTCCCCACCTCAATCTTCTCTTCTCCAGACTTAACAAACCCAGTTCTTTCACTCTTCCCTCATAGGTCATGTTTTCTAGACCTTCAATCATTTTTGTTGCTCTCCTCTGGACTTTCTCCAATTTGTCCACATCTTTCCTGAAATATGGCAAAAAGCTAATTAGGTTGGTTTGACACATTTTGTTTTTAACTAATCCATGCTGACTGTTACTTATCTTATTATCTCCTAGGTGTTTGCAAATTGATTGCTTAATTATTTCCTCCATTATTTTTCTAAGTATTGAAGTTAAACTGAGTGGTCTGAAATTCTCTGGGTTGTCCTTATTTCCCTTTTTACACAATGTCACTATATTTTTTCTTTTCTATTACTCTGGAATCTACCCTGTCTTCCATGACTTTTCAGAGATAATTGCTAATGGCTCAGATATCTCCTCAATCAACTCCTTGAGTATTTTAGGATGTACTTCATCAGGCTCTGGTTTCTTAAAGACATATAACTTGTCTAAGTAAATTTTAACTTGTTCTTCCCTGTTTTCGCCTCATATTTTAGCTCATTTTCACCAGCATTCAGTATGTTAGACATCCAATTGCTGCGAACCTTTGTCACTAAAAACGGAAACAAAAAGGTAATTTACTACTTCTGTCATTTCCACATTTTCTGTTCTTATTTTCTCCCCCTCACCGAGTAATGGGCCAATCCTGTCCTTGGTCTTCCTCTTGCTTCTAGTGTATTTGTAGAATGTTTTCTTGTTACCCTTTATGTCTCGAGATAATTTAATCTCATTTTGGGCCTTGGCTTTTCTAATTTTGTCCCTACATATTGATTTTTATTCATTCTTTGTAATTTGACCTAGTTTCCACTTATTGTAGGACTCTTATTTTTTGAGCTTCAGATCATTGATGATCTCCTGGTTAAGCCAGGGTGATCTCTTGCCATACTGTCTATCTTTCCTACACAGTGGGGTAGTTTGCAATACTTCATTATCTAGTCCAAAGCCGAAATGTCAATAAGCATTTCTTACTAAAAGTGTTTGAGACTTATTTTGCTCTTTTGTTGTGACTGTAAATCCAAGGGCACATCTGTCTGTTTTTATCAGCAGCTTCTGGCATGGCAGCCTAGAGGGGTGCCCCCTCAGGATGCCTGGCCCTGATGAAGAGAGAAAGAGGACCAGGGAGGACATGTTCAGTGAGAACCTGCAAGCCAGTGCTTCCCTGGTCTGTGAACAAAAAGCCTGGAAGGCCAATGTGACTGACAGCCTGGAGAAAGGCTTAGGCATCCCCACCAGGAAAAGGAGCAGGAGATGCACCAGGGCATAATGGGTCTTCTAAGCAGCAAATTCAAAGGCTGCAAACTCTGGCTGACTCCCATGTCCAAAATCCTGGACTCCCCATCCACTGCAGTCCTTGGGTGCCATTCCCAGATCAAGGAGACATGCTCATCCTAGTTCTTGTCGAGCGGACTTGTTCTAAATCGAGCATAGCCATGGCAACATGAGCAGCAGGATGGGCTGCTTGCCCCAAGTATGTGCCTAGGGTCTCCGATGGGTATGTCCTTGGGGGTGGCTAGCTCCTTGCGCTGCTGTGGCTATGTTCTTTTTTAGCGCATTAGCTGGAAGAGAGCTAGAATAAGTATGTCTCCGTGAGCTGGGAAGTACATCTCCAGCACAAAAGTGTAATGCAGCAAAACAAGACAAAACAAAGCCACATCAGCTGTGAGTCTCAGAGCCTGGGTCAACTGACTCTTGCTTACAGACGTTGCACTTTGGGCTAAAAAGAGCAGTGTAGACGTTCCCTCTCAGGCGGAAGCCTGGGGTATGAGACTAACCCTTTCCTTGCCAATTTTCATAGCCTAGGCTCCAGCCTGAGTGGGAACATCTACACGGCTCTTTTTAACCTGTAACACAAGCCCTGCGAGCCCAACTCAGTTGACCCAGGCTCTGAGACTTATTGCTGTTTTTTTCTCTTTGCAGTGTAGAGATACCCATAATGTCTCTGGGCCTCAGTTCACATGTGTAAAATGGGGATAATGGCACTGCCCTATCTCATAGAGGTGTTCTGAGATGAATATGTTAAAGACTGTGAGATGCTTGGTGACAGGGTGATGTGGTGATAGGAGCCCTGGAAAAAGCTTAGATAGATAGAAATACACAGGAGAGATGGAAAAAAGATGTTGAACTCAGGAAAGGAAACAAAAATTTAATGAGAAAATACTCTTGGCCAAATCCCTAAGTGCTGTATATTGGAATATTTCCATAGAAGTCAATGCAGCTATGCTACTGTATAGCAGCTATAGAATATATACTTATGGCCCAATATACGTACAGTATAGAAAAGCTTTGTGTATCAGCCTGACATTTTTAAGGAGTATTTTTCTATACCTATTGCATAGCACAATCTTCCCTTTAGCTAGAAATACAAGGCTTTATTCATTTTTTAAAACAGAATTATCTTTTAAAAATGGGTTGAAATTTCAGAGAAACATTTTTATAAATTTGGGCTAGCTAGTTCAATCTAGTTTCCATTTCGTGCATCTCATCTGATGAAGTGGGATGCAGCC
Source organism: Mesoclemmys tuberculata (assembly GCA_007922155.1). Classification (NCBI taxonomy): domain Eukaryota; kingdom Metazoa; phylum Chordata; order Testudines; family Chelidae; genus Mesoclemmys; species Mesoclemmys tuberculata. The sequence continues at coordinate 32,281,237 of ML675610.1, forward strand.
CACAAAAGCTTATGCCTGCAGAAATTTGTCAGTCTATAAGGTGCCACAGGACACTTGTTGTTGTTGCTGTATACAGACTAACATGGCTACCCCTCTGGAACTAGTTCAAGAGGTTCACAAAATGTTGAGTGTGAAGTTTGCCCCTTCTTTGCAAAATGTCTTAATCATTATTTCAAACAAGAGCCAGAGTGGCTCAGCCTTATGTTTGAAAATATTTTACATCAGTGTTTCACATGAAAAATATCACACAGGTTTCATTGCATAAAACTGAAAAAGATTTTTTTTTGGGAAGAGCAGGGGGTTAAAAAAAATTCAGCTGATGTATCTTGTTTTTATTAATACTCATCACCAATGAAAAGCAATTATAATGTTTTGCTTATCTTTAGCAGATAACCCTCTTATAGCCCCAGTTCAGAAAGGTACTTAAGCATGTGCCTAACTTTAAGCATCTGTCTAGTCTCATTGAAACCAATGGGAGTACTCACATGCTTAAAGCTAACAACTTGCTTAAGTACCCTGCTGAATTGAGGCATGGAGGTTTTGCTTGTGTTCCTTTCTGGCTTCCAGTTGCACATTTATGCATAAAAAAATTCAAGTTTAAAAAAAAAAAAAAAGCAGTTAAGCAATATAGAGGTGTGATATTTTTGAAAACTACCATGTTATAAAAGAGTTAGCCAACAAATGGCCAAGTTAAGCAATACATACTTAGAGCTAATCTGATCCTCTTTCCCCTGTCTAATTTTGAATTCTTGTGTGTGGCTTTATAAACTTTATGAGAGAACAAGTTAGCCCTTTCGTTCTAAACCTGACCAACTCTCTTCTAACACACCTTTATATTGTAGATGCAACATCTGTAGATAGCTGAACTCTTTTTTTTTCCTAGCTTGGTTATTCTTTTACACATGAAATGCTTTCAGTCAGATTATTTGTGCTTCAGAAAAATGGTAAGAATATATAATTATATTAATTAACAAAGAGCTCAAGCCCATCCCACCTCCTGGATCTGAAAGGGCCTTTATTATTTATGATAGACTACACTTTGAGTGATGCACTTATTGACTGTACATGTCACTGTTTAGATGATTGAAACCTAAGTTTTTTTGTAGCATGACGTGCAATGGCAAACTAACACGTCATTTTCTCAAACTAATTATTTCTCTCCAGGTTCAAGGCAGCACATCACACTGTTAGCTCTTATAATGTGCTGAGAGCTGTTCACACACACACGAAGACACAGGGTTTACAATCATGCCTGGAAGCTAGGCTATTTGAAATGAACTATATTTGGTAAATAAATTGTAGCGAGTTTGGTTATTCTATGTTACTTGGTAAATCAGCCAGGAAAAAGAGTGAACCCCAGTAAGAAGTAATTAACATAAAACATAGTTTCAAAAGGGAATATTTGTTCAGAGGGCCAGATGATGTGGATAACATTTGAAAGGTAGCAAGAGTTAGTACCAAATGTTAAAACTCCTTTTTAATTAGAGGCAATATGGTCTAGTGAATAGGGCACTGGACTGAGGTCTATTTCTTGGCTGTGCTGTCGACCTGCTGTGTGACCTGGGTAAATCACTTCATCTGTCACTTCCTTTCAGCCTTTTGCCTTGTCTTTGTGGTTGGAAGCTCTTTGGGGAAGGGACTTTCTCACAATATGTGAAATGCCTACTATGAGAGCACCCCTAATGTCATATGGGGCCTCTAGTTGTGACTGTAATACCAATAATAATACTTGGCTTATATATCTAGTTTACAAAACCTCAACCCTCACATGGGCTCAAAGAGTTCTTTGAAAAGGTGAAAAGATGTTGATAGTGATATGCACCCATGAAGAAGTAAGAGGAAATGTGAAAGGATTATATATTTTTAAGCAATAACGAACTTAATTAAACACAAGGTGGATGAGGTAACATCTTTTATTGGACTGACTTTGCTTGGTGAGAGAGCCACTTTTGGGCTTGCACAGAGCTCTTCTTCAGGTCTGACATCGTTTCTCTAATATCTTTGGACTGACATGGCTACAACAACAGTTAATTAAACATGGTCATGAGGAGTACAATTCTAATTGTTATTGGCACTTGAACTAAAGAATGAGGTAATGTTCAACATGGTAATGAAAGCTTTTAGTGCCTCGCATGATAAAGCTCAAGAAGACTGTGACACACAGAGAAACACTGATCCTGGAAACACCTTGTTGGGTCATGTCACACAACTGCCTAGAGCCAGCTGCTGAATGACAAACATTGTGCTACGGGAGATGAAGAATGTTCTTCTGCTCCATGAGGTTCTCATACATCTTAACAGTTAGGATGTAACTCACGGTCAGGCCTAGCTAGCTCTGCTTATCACAGCTGTTCCTTCTATTTGTGTTTATAGACTGCTTAGCTTTTATTTTGTAAGTAATTTTGACTAGAAAAAACAAATAATGTTACTTTAGACCAGCTGAACTGAATTTAGGGATTATTAAAGTTCACAAGCATGGTCTGATCAGCTGAATAGGTTCCAAATAAAGCTGTCAACTCTGGGGAGGCTGAATCATAAGACAAGTTATGATCTAAACACCTCTTCCAGGCAAAGGAATACTGGGGGCCTGTGATGGGGTATCTGCCCTACACAAGGCAGAGTAGGTTAAATTTAGCTCAATTAACCTAACATGCTGTACCTGGAGGAGAGCCAGGGATAAGTAAAACCTAATGGAAGATGAAGCTCAGCTGGGAAGGAGCAGGTTGGGAAGTAGTCTACTGCTACTCTCTGGGAGGAGGGAGTCTGCATAGGGACTGGATGATAGAGAAGGAAGTAGGAAGGAGTCCAGGGAAATAGTGACAGGGTATGGGAGCAAGCAGACTGCAGTTTCTAGACATAAGGTCCCTGGGCTGGAACCAGAGTAGTGGGTGGGCTTGGGTTCTCCTACTGGCCACTGGGAAAGTGGTACAGAACCTGGTCTTGGACCAGAAGACTGTCTGGAATGGCATGAGGACAGTTGATTCAGTGGAATTTTGATACCCTGGAAAGGGATGACTATACAGTGACCTGGACAGGGGACTGAGTCATGAAGAGGGAGCACTGGGAGCATCGATTTCCCTGTCCCCCCTTCTGAACTCTTCCATCACGTTCCCCCCCCCCCCCCGTGGTCAATCAGGATGAACAACATACCAAGAATATTCCAACATGTTATCTGAAGGGTCAAGTGGGGCCTACGTCCCCCTCTCCCCTTCCAACCCCAACCAAGGGGTGATCACCTGCTGAGGGCCAGAGCCAGTCCTTTGCTGCCTGCCATGCCCTGCCGAAGGGCTGGGGTAGAATTAGCTACTCACCCTGCTGAGGGCTAGAGACTGCTTCCCTTCTGCCTGCCCCAGCCTTCCTAAGGGCCAGGGCTTTGGACCATTTCCTCGCCCCTCTGGGGACTAGAGACTGCTTCCCCCATTGACAGCCTTCTCTGAGACTGTTGTCTTGCCCTGCTGAGGGCTGAAGGCTGTTCCCCACATCCTGACCATCCCACTGGGGGCTGGGCCGTAGACTGTTTAATCTCTCCTTGAGGGCTGGAGACCGCCTGTGGTGACTCTCGCCCTGCCTAAGGGCCAGGGCGTCAGAACACTCTCCTCACTCTCCAAGGGCTCAAGACTGTTCCCTTTTGCTGATCTGCCCTGACTAAGGGTCGGGGCCCTGAGCTACATGATAGCCCTATTAAAGGGCTAGACTCTACTATCCCTAAGGGGCGAGACCTGAAACCAAGGCTCGCCCTACTAAGGGCCAACAGTGGGCCCTTTATTTTGGACTCCCCACAGGGTACAGGCGTTGGGACGTGTGGCCTCCCTCAGAGATTGACAGTGAGGGAGAGCCACCAGCACCACCCACAACAGGAGATCCTCCACACTCATTATCTTTCCGCAAAAAACTCAACTGACTGGTTAGAAGCGACCAGTGCAACAGTGAAAGACTCAACAGTTGAAAAAAGGAAGAACTCTCTCACTGCATTAAAAAAACTTGCATACATGATTGATGAACGCACACCCATGCACATGGGAGTCAAGCATTAATCATTGCATATGTTATCTTGATGTCAGTGGTAGGCCAATAGATGCATTTCCAGATGTTCAGATTATAGAAGACACATCGGCTGCATCTGTGACAAACCACATTTTTGAAAAGTTAAATGCTTGTAAATTGGATACCAAACAGATGGCTGCTTGTGCATTTGATGGAGCTGCAAACTTCTCTGGAAGACATGGTGGAGAGAAAAAGACATTTGTTCAGAGAAAAGTGTAACCCTAATCTTTCCTATACACACTGTAGAGGCCATCGTAACTTCAATATCCAAAAAGATAATGGAGCAAATAATTTAAGCAATCAATTTGCAAACAGCTAGAAGATAATAAGGTGATAAGTAACAGTCAGCATGGATTTGTCAAGAACAAAGCATGTCAAACCAACCTAATAGCTTTCTTTGACAGGGTAACAAAATGGAGGAGAAGCAGTAGATCTGGTTTGTCTTGACTTTCGTAAGGCTTTTGATACTGTCTCGCATAATCTTCTTATAAACAAACTAGGGAAATAGAAGCTAGACAGAACTACTATAAGATGAGTGCTTAACTGGTTGGAAAACCATTCCCAGAGAGTAGTTATCAGTGGTTCACAGTCAAGCTGGAAGTGCATATCAAGTGGAGTCCTGCAGGGATTGGTCCTGGGTCCGGTTCTGTTCAATATCTTCATCAATGATTTAGATAATGGCATAGAGAACACACTTATAAAGTTTGTGGACAATATCAAGCTGGGAAGGGTTGTGAGTGCTTTGGAGGATAGGATTAAAATTCAAAATGATTTGGACAAACTGGAGAAGTGGTGTGAAGGACATAGTATGAAATTCAAGAAGGCCAAATGCTAAATATTCCACTTAGGAAGGAACAATCACTTGCACACATAAAAAATGGGAAATGACTGCCTAGGAAGAAGTACTTTGGAAAGGGATCTGAGGGTCATAGTGGATCACAAGCTAAATATGAGTTAACAGTGTGACACTGTTGCAAAGAAAGCAGACATCATTCTGGGTGTATTAGGAGGAGTGTTATAAGCAAGATACGAGAAGTAATCCTTCTACTCTATTCCCTGCTGATATGGCTGCAACTCTAGTATTGTGTCCAGTTCTGGGTCCCGTGTTTCAGGAAATATGTGGACAACTTGAAGACAGTCCAGAGGAGAGCAACAGAAATAATTAAAGGTCTAGAAAACATGACCTATGAGGGAAGATTGAAAGTACTGGGTTTGTTTAGTCTGGAGAAGAGAAGACTGAGAGAGGACATGATAACGGTTTTCAAATACATAAAAGGTTGTTACAAAGAGGAAGGAGAAAAAATGTTCTCGCCAGCCTGTGACTCTGACTTGCTAGGCTTAAATAGCAGCAAGGGAGGTTTAGGGTTGCACATTAGGAAAATCTTCCTAACTACCAGGGTAGTTAAGCACTGGAATAAATTGCCTGGGAAGGCTGTGCAATCTCTGTTGCTGGATGTTTTTAAGAGCAGGTTAGACAATCACCTGTCAGGGATGGTCTAGATAATACTTAGTCCTGCCTTGAGTGCAGGGGACTGGACTAGAAGACCTCTCAAGATCCCTTCCAGTCCTATGATTCTGTGATCTACTCAACTAGCTCTAGTACGAGCTGCGGAATCTTCCAAAGACATTAAAAAAGCCAAAAATTTAATGTCTTTGTTATACTCTTGTTAAAAAAAAAGAAAAAAAGAGTCCAAAAAGGCTGAATGTCTTAGAAAAAAACAGAAGATGCTCTGGGACTGAAGTTCAAATTAGTCCAACCTGGGAAAACCCTCTGGCTTTCTCATGAGCAATCCTTGTCTGTTCTCTTAAAATTACTGCAACTGTTATTACTGGCTTTGGAAAGTATCTACAAAGATGAGAATCATCTGAGTAGTGAGGCTGGTGGACTACTTTTGCTACTATGCTCAGAGAAGACAGTTACCATTCTTTCTCTTGTAAGTCTACTGTTAAACCACTTGAGCGATTAAACAATGCCATCCAGGCACCTAGTACACAGTAGTTGATCTTTGCCTAACAATAGAAGCTACATTTGGATCAATCAGAGAGAGATCCATTGAAAATGTACTGGAAGAAACAAAGACTTCAGGCCAGAAGTTGACTAAGGAAGGCTAAGATTGATTCCTTAAGTGAGAAGGACAAGAAGTATTTGTTAAGCCATCTGAAAAAGTACACAGACTTGATTCTTACAACTCTACAATAGCGACTTCTGGATTCTACTCAACTTCTACGCAGCTTTCAGAGATACCTGTCTTATAAAATACTGATGGAATGAGGCACTACCAGCAATGGGACTGCGATGTGATCTGGACAGAATAGGGAATTTGAACAGAGTGAAATTTCATATGATGAATGAAGATTGACTTCAACTTCTTTTTTTATCATCACTAGTGGCTTGATCCGATCTTTGTGCTCTGTTTCCTGGGATGAAAGAAGTAGGAATTCATCTCTTGCTACTCCCAGTCACAACAGCTACAGTTAAGCATTCTTTTTCATCATTGAATAGAATTTTGTCTTCTAAAATAAGTCGCCTTCTGCCTGATCATGTGAATGAACTAATGAGCATGTCAACTGAAAGACTGAGAGTACCAGACACATGAGAGGCCACCAAAGATGAATGCATTGCATCTGGGAAGTTCATTAACAGAGTTGTGCAAAATTACAGCAAGAAACCAAGAAGGATGTAGATGTGGTGCTGCATAGAAGGCTTGAGTAGCTAAATTTAATTTGTGTGATGATTTTAAAACATGAGTTAAATCTAATAAAAAGGTTGTGAAACATTTTTCAGTTCTTACTATGGTGCCATACAGCTCACTTTCACCCTCACAGTCTCATCCCTTTGCCCTCACCCCCTGTAAATTCGAACCTCCGGCCCCAATTTTAATTTGTGGTGAAAATGCCGACTACAAGCGCTGTAGAGTGAGGTAAGACATAGTGTGAGCAACAGTCAGAAGGAGGGATCTGACCTGAAAGGTACTAATCCCCAGAAGTAGCCACAAGGAGACAGCTCAATGGTGAGTAAACCCCGTTACAGGTTTCTGCTCTCAGAAAAGTGCGACAAGGATGTTGGCTGTGGTCCTTAGGGGGAATGGAAAGAATTAATAAAGTGTGAGGGTTTCTAGGCACTAGACTGTACTTCATTTTATGTACAATCATATGTGCCTACTTTTTATAAAACATGCTGTGATTGGTACAAGCCTGGGAGGGGGTAGAATAGAATTCTTCTTCTGTCTGGAAAATTATGGGTTGGAAGTGAAGAGAGGAACGAAGAGTGCCGTCCATAATGTGAATGGGGGGGAAATAATGGACTTGAGGAGCAAGACATGTATGCTCCATTGACAAAGAAGCCCCAAGGGGATGAAACTTAAAAAAAAAACATGGCTTGCAAGTAATTATGTTTTCGCAGATGCAGCTTAACTGTAAACAGGGAACATATTTTTTCCTGCTGAAGAGGGCATAGTGTTTAAGTAGGCTAATCTGTGGTGTCTGGAAGAGCTTAGCCCAATGTACTACACTAGTGTGGTAAGAACAGCAGAGTTAGCTGCTCTTTAGTAGTCTGAGGAGCAAACAAAACATTAATACAAAAAAGTACTTTATACAGATTCACCCTACAGCATTGTGGGGCAAGTAGGAATCTCAGGGGATCAGCAGAGCCCATAAGCTAAAGTAGTAGGAGAAAAACTGTATGTGCTACATATGCAGAAATAGATAGACCAGCAAATGATTTAGGCCAGGTCCACATTTACCTAAGAATTTGGCAGCAGTCAATGGGAGCTACGCAAGCTACGCAGAGTAGCTTGCGTAACTCTCCTCGACTTCTTAACTTCTGTTGTGCGTGGCATCTCCATTGCACTACGCTGACGGGAAACGCGTTCCCATCAACGCAGTGCTACGCCACTTGAGTGGGTGGTTTTAGTGTGTCAACTTCCGGATCAATTGAGCGAGTCTTTACTGACCACTCAAGAAAGAGAGATCAATCTGACAGTGGCAAATTTGCTGCCGTCAGTGCATACATAGTCTTAGGCTGGGTCTACACTGATGGCAGCAAATTTGCCGCTGTCACATCAATTGCTCTGGATCGACTGAGCGGTCTGTATAGACGCGCTCAGTTGATCCAGGAAGTGACGCAGGAAAACCACCCCGGTAAGTGGAGTAGCGCTGCATCTAAGGGAATGCTGTTCTCTTCGACACAGCGCAGTGTGGACGCCGCACGGAGGAGACGCTGCAAAGTCAAAGATTTATGTCACTTGCATATCTCCGTCGACTGCTGCCGAATCGCAATGGTAAGTGTAGACCGTGCCTTAGTGTTACGTGACTAACAAGATAACTGGATTCTGCTGAGACTGTGGGTCTGTAATGGCTGTAGATTGCAATGACCCAGTCTCGGCTTTCTACTAGTTCAGGAAAAACTAGGTTCTTTCATTCAAATTAAAAACAAATGCTAGGAAGGAAGAAACATTGATCTTGTGTTTCTGGCTTATTTACTCTCCTTTTCATGTCTATTTACCCAATTCTCAGATTCATTTCAGATGCCTCCCCAGCTTTTCATTTTGTTCCTTTTCATCTTTCTCATTCCGAACTGAGTCACTCTTCCCCATTTTCTAATCTTTCTTTATTTGCACTTACTCTTTTCCTTAATTTCTAGGTTTTTTTGACTAGGAGAGCTCCAAAGAGCAGCCAGGTGCTCCAGCAAGGGTGTTTCTCATTCAGCTGCTAGCAATCATGTCTTTGACTCAGTACATGACCCACCATGGAGTTATAGGTTCCTGTGCTGCTGCTATTGCTGCCTTTCAGATGTGAGAGGATATCAAGTGAGATGACAACTTGTACTCACTTCTTGTTCCATGGCATGCTTCGTAGAACTCATGGCGTTATGTCTGGTTAACGGAGAACAACATTTTGTATTAGGCAATTGCATTTGACTTAGTTAAGTCCCATTATATTTTCAATTGGAAAAAGTATGCATTGCTTCCTGTCTTAAAATGCTTGGTAGTACTCTTGATCTGTTTCTCTCTTTCCACCAATCACAGCATTTCAGTGGTGGATAAATGATCCCTGAGCATAGACTAAATTGGTTACAAAAATGTTGCAAAGCACTTAGGATGAAAGATCACTGTATTAATGTAATGGCATTATTATTCTTGAGAAGTAATACACTTAGAAGTTTACAATGACACCTAGATTCCACAGTCCCTGTCATCTTACTTTCCCTGAGACCTTAGTTCCTCTTGTGCCGCTGATATATTGGGCAGTGTAGTTCCTCCATTGATTATAGTTGTTTGCTAGTTGTGGCACTTTTTCCCAGGTGATGCCAGCATATTCAATATCCTCTGTCTCTATCTTCTGTCAGATCTTCCTCGGCCTTCCTCACTTTCTCTTTCCTCCCTCAGGTACCCAATTCAGTGCTTGGTTAACATGTCTTCCCTTTTCTATAAGCTGCACGTCCCACCCACCTGAGCCTTCTTTCTTTGATGACATTTTCTAACATGTCCTGCTGTCTTGCATTGGTTGTTTTGTTTTTACATGAATTGTGTAATATTTTCCTCGGCCATCTGTGATAGGCAGCCTCCAATTTCTTTTTGTTAGCCACTCTCATTGTCCAAATCTCTGCTCGCTACAGCACTGTACTCAGTATGCACGATATAATCTGACCATCAGTTTGGTGTCTGTTTGACCAGATGTGTATCCTTCCAAAAGTGGTGTTTGCTTTGCCTTATCTTCTATGAATATGTTCATCACAGCTACCTTTGAATGCCATCACACACCCCAGATAGCAGAACTCTTGTACCCGTTTGATTTCTTTTCCATCCACATACACCTTTGCATCTGTTGTCCAGTTTTTTGCATTCATAATCTCGGCTTTCTCAGCATTTCTTTTCAATGTTTTCTGCTCATGAGTAATAATCATGAGGGACCCAGCGAAATCTGACATTTTGGAAAACAGATGTTTGGGTGGGATCGTCAAAAGCGACCAAGCAAATCTGGAGCACAAGCCCCTTGGCATTTGAAGGGGACTGACTTCTGCTCCTGACTTATTCAGAAACTTTTGAAACCGCCTCCCTTTAGCTATTAAAAAAATCACAAACAAATAAAAACCCCTGATGGTAAAGAATTGAGCATACATGAGCCAGTTAGTGATTGATATTGTTTGACTGGACTTTTGAAAATATAGTTAAAAACAACTCCACTATGGATATCTCATAACCTGGGGTCCACAGGTATCTCAAGAGACTAGATTATCTCAGTATTTATGGTATATTTGTGTCTGTTTTTCAGGCTGTTATTATACTAAAGGGAACAATTTTGGGGGAAAAATAAGAGTTGGGTCTTCTTCTGGCATTTCAGTTCCTGGATGGTGGCAGTACTAATTCTCTTGTTACATTGCATCATTAAGTACCACTGGGAGCTATTTATAAGCCTGTGGAAAAGCAAACACAAATCTAAATCCTACAATACATACAAAACCCTACTCTACAAGAAGCTAGATTATAAGGCAAATGTGCTGTCCTTTGCAAAACACAATTAATCTCTCCATTTTTATTCACAGGAACTGAAGTAAATGATGCACTGGACTATGGCAAATTCAGATGATGGTGTCACCAAGAGCTTTCCAGCAATTAGTCACAAACACATACTTTGTCAAACATATTTCAGTATGACTCTGGAGGAAGCTGGGGAAACACATTGCACTGAAAGCCATTCAGTTGAAATGTCTCATCATTTGCAACTGCTCTTCCTCAGTCTTCTGTACTGAATGTTGAAGCTCACCAATATTTTAATGCCAGGGGAATCCTCATGCTGAACATGTGACTTTTGGCAGATTGCTGTGAATGACAAAGCTGCACAGCTTTCACCAGGGGCTAGAGCCACAAAGGGATTTTAGGTGTCTAAGTCCAAAATTTAGATCCTCAAAACTCCTGCTCAGCTTCTGCCTCACCTTGTGGGTCCCTGGGCACCTAGATGTCCCTTGGTAAAGTCCCCTTGATGTCTAAATTTCTGCCAGTGAGCATATGTACAACCGCCTTCATCCTAATGCCTAGCTCACACCTAAGCCTCAGCAGGGCTGATTCTCAAAATAGGTGTTCCCCTACCTATCTCAGGCTGGGTCTACACTGACGGCGGCAAATTTGTCGCCGTCACATCGATTGCTCTGGATCGACTGAGCGGTCTGTATAGACGCGCTCAATCGATCCAGAAAGCGACGCAGGAAAACCACCCCCGTAAGCGGAGTAGCGCTGCGCTTCGACACAGCGCAGTATGGAAGCCGCGCAGTGGAGACACTGCAAAGTCTATGGGAGATACGCAAATGTAAATCACTTGCGTATCTCCTGTCGACTGCCGCCGAATCGCCAAGGTAAGTGTAGACCGGGCCTCGCTTATGGTGCCTGAGGTGGTAGGTCCGCTCTGAGCATGCGTACCAGATGGAGGGTTGCACAAAACCCCTGAAAAGTAATCATGACCACCTTAAACCCAAGAGCCCAGTAGTTCAAGCACTCCCTTAGAATGTGGGAGATCTGGGTTCAAATCCCCACTATACCTGATGTGGAACCAGGATTGGCAATTGTGTTTCCCGTCTCCTAGGTAGGTACCCTTACTAATGGGCTAGTCTGGGGCGGGTTTCTCTCAGCTTTTCTTCTTGAAGCTGTTCCACCTTAAATATTCATCAGGCCAGAGTGAAAAGGACTCTGTAACTCAGAGATTGGGGCACTCACCTGGGATGTGGGAAACCCAAATTCATGTCCCTGTTCCAGGGTAGGGTTCAAGACTCTGAATCCTGAGCAGAGAGAGGCACTTTCCTTTGGCCCAATGTTAGGCACTGAAGTCTCCTTGGCATTTCCTGTTGGCTAGCTCAGTCAGCTCCCCATTCAGCATGTCAGCTTCTGTGAATCCCATTCTTAGGCAGCTAACTCTTCTCACGTGTTATACAGGCGGCTGGGGTCTGAACTCTGGAGTTAAGTATGTCACCCGGGTGTGGATTTTTCACACCCCTGGGCAATGTTGTTATACTGACCTAGGTCTGTAGTGTAGAGCAGACCTAAGAATCTGGTCCACTGTTGTCATCGTCTTCATGATCCTAACAGGGAGCAACATTATGTGAAACAAATTTACGTTTCCGCTGAAAGGCCAGGGTCTCCGCCTATATTCCAAAAGATTGTTCCAGGGAGAATGTGCCGGGAGAGATAGGGCTGCAGACCACTCCCAGCTTTGCAGGAGTTCATATCTGGATCTGAACTTTGGGGTTGGATGCCCTTTCCATTTCTAGTTATCCAGCCTGTATTTACTGACAGGGTCACAAATCACAAGTAGCACAAAGATCATATTATGGCGGTGTTGACCGACAGCCAAGTCGTGTCTGCTGCTGCCAGCTGGTTAGGTTTTTACTATGTAAGAATCACCGCATTGTGTGGCATGATTACTCTTTAGCTAGGGATTCCCATTTCTTTTGAGGAACGCCTCACAACTTTCACATTTTTGTGACTCTTGACAAAATTCCATTAGAAACAACAGTCATTTGGTGCTTGTTTGTGTTTTTCAAGATGGATTCTAGTTTAAATGTGTTTCTCACTTATGCCAGTTACTCCTCAGTTAGATTTCTAACCATTTAAATCAAATCCTACTCGTTTACATGCTCGCAACCCCACTGAAGTAAATGGGGTTACTCTTGTATAACTCAGAGCAGAATTTGGCCCTGCAAGGAGCGTAGGTTGCATTGTACATTCGATTTTGAAACTATAGGGAACCATAATAAATATTCTAAGATAAGACCAGACCAGACTTGAGTACCAAACTTCCAGTAATTTTTCCATCTGGCTGGTCAGATCAAATTTCTTTGCAGACAGTTAAAAATGCAAAGCTGAGATTGAACTTTTGTGTTATGTGCTTATCTGCTGCATTTGCAAAGAAGTATTTGTATACAACAAAGTTCCACAGCCTAACAATTGGGGCCTTGTTCTATAAATATCATGCAACATTTTTGTGGTGCATATGTGCCATATTGATTAAGGGGTAATAGTAGCCTTGGAGCTATAAAACTTATTTCTAAATGTCCTCCTTACCTACTGACCATTCCTTCTGCAGGGAGGAGCAGGATGCAATTGGTGAAAGGCAAACTTCAAAAGAGATTGGGGAATTCAGATCAGATACGCGTCCAAAAGTCTGGCTACTCAGCCAACTATTGGAAAAACGTGGGTCTCCAAAACTGACCTGGAAATGTTGCAAAAACTGGCCTTCTTTGGGGTATTTCAGTTAATTCTGCATTTCCAATTGATTCAGCATAAGCATAGCTTGTCTTGTGGTAGTTAATTTGGTTTCTGATGCAGGAGAAACTCTGTGGAGAAAAGGTACACAAAGAATTGCCCTTAGCTTTAGATCTCCCTCTTGTGAACCGCTGAAAAATCCACCCAAACTGCCAGAAGTTATATATATGTAACTTTTAATGATGGATATACTTGAAATGGAATTTTCCTCCTCTTGCACACATATCAGACTAACTGATCATAATGGTCCATTCTGGCATTAAAAATCTATGGATTTGGGATAGGAAAACCCAAAAAGGATTTGTATTTCATGAAAACTTCAGTATGTTTGTAAGAGCTTTAAAAAAAAATATCTGAGCAGCTTTTTGGTTTAAAAAAAAAAAACAACCAACCTCCCCAAACAGGCCATTTTCTGGCTTTGGATACACTCACAGCTTTTCCATTTAAGTCAACAGAACCCCCATGATTATATACAAGCCTAGAATATGGCCCCATACATTATCAGGGGTAAAAAAATCACTGTTTCCCTTCAAAGTTCTGCAAGGTTTTCAACTAGGAAATGAAAGTTTGAAAGATTCTGTTTGTGCCTGCCCAGTTCACCCCCTCCCTCCACCTTTACCCCCCGCCACAGAGTTAGAACTGTAAATACTTTTTTAAAAAGTTGGAAAGAATGCAAAAAATCACGTTTCAGAGTTTCATGTTAAGCCAATCTCTAACTAGTAGGGGTTAGCAGGAGACTTCGCTGGTGACCGATTATCCCAAATCTGCCTAATGAGGCGTGTCTTGAAACTTTATTTGAAACAGCTGGTGCAGCCCACTGTTGCTGTCAGGATAGTGGTCCAGACAGACCCTGGGTCTGATCCAGTCTGGCAATGCCAGCGGTCCTCTGTTGTTGCTGAGCACCGGTGGTGTGCTCAGTGTATACGCAGAAGAACATATCGGGTCTGAAGCTACTGTTCTGATTCACTGGAGCAACCTTACTTATGCCAATGGGATGTAACTTTGTCTGTAAACCTCACCGACATGTCTGGTGGTGGCAAGGGGCTTGAGAAAGGTGGCACCAAGCACCATAGAAAGGTACTGAGGGCAATTATTGGCATTATGAAATCAGCTATTTGCTGTTTGGTTCATCACGGGGGTGTGACGCGCGTTGCGGGCCTGATTTACGAAGAGACCTGTGGGCTCCAGAAGGTATTTTTTAGGACTATTTGTGTGAGTAGGAACCATGCATGTGAGTAAAGGTTGTAGGATTGCGCACCTGGTCGTGGTCCTAGTGACTTAAAACCTAAGGTCCTGGTTCTACAGTTGGATCTGTGTGGGAGATCCCTTGAGTTCAGTGGGGTTCTAGGGAGCCTTAGGGGTCTACCCATGCAGATCAGATGGCAGGATCTGAGCTTAAATTAGACAGGCCAAAGAGTTCAGACTCATAATACTCAGATTTAGGTGACATAAAGGCATGTAAAGGTAGCAGTGCGCCACTGCACTGGACAGGGAATTTATATGTTTCAACAGTGAATAGGTTGCCTTATTCTGGGATCTCTAGGGCATGAGAGTGCCATCCATCCCTCCTGCAACAGAGGCATTGCAGTATTTCTTTTATGATTCCTGACCCTTGTTCTAAATTTTTTGTATGTGTTTTCATTTAAAAAGTATTAAGAGTAACTTGGCAAAATTATTTGGCTCTGCTAAATGCTACAACAGCTTAATCCAGATTTTATTATACTGGGACTTTATAGTCACTCATTTTATATAATAAGTAGGAATAAGCAAACCTCAAGGAGTTTGAGGTTTTGCAGACCTCTCTAACTAATTTGAGGTTTCACTGAGTTAGCATGGATTTATGAACCTTTTCCCTCTAACTTTAATCCACTTCTTTCTCCAAGGGAGATTCAATTTTTAAATTTTTTTGTAGCAAAAAGGGATCTCTGCGCTATGTATTAGGGGGTAGAACATTCCCCAAAGGCTATGCCAGGATAAATGAGTGCCCTACATATGCTACCATAAGGTGTATTTTAAAATTAAATTTCTCTTCCTTCCCTTCTCCACTTCTTTTCTTTCATACTCAGTCAGTGTTTAATTTCATTGTGCCCACTCTCTGCTCCATGCTCACCATCTTTTACCACTTGTTTTCTTTTTCCCCAGTCTTCCTTTTTGCTACTTTTTAAAAAACAGTCTCTCCTAGTACCCTAATGACTTTGAAGCTTATCTTTTAATACCATCATGTTCATGTGGGCTTAAAAAAAAAGGCAAAATGAGTTCACCCAGCCTGACTTTACAGGACCAGTGTCAACGGTCAGAGCCCAGTTCCGCAAGAGGTGTTACCAGATTTGCCCGTCACTTTGAGGTATGCTCATTTATTAGGGTTACCTTCCTGGAAGAGGGGGCGTGATTCTATTAATGTGCTGCTTGTGTTACTGGTGTGTTCATATGGCTACAAGTCACCTCCCAATAGAGCTATCCTGCAGGACCTAAGGTTTTCAGATTCAAATAAACCCCCCCCAGATACACACAACCATTCCAGATTAACTGAGTGCGTCTGAGCAGACCGGGCTATCAGCACTCTCAGCTGACCCCTTATACGTCCCTGAACTCAGCAGGCTGGTGACACAGCACTGTCAGCTGTCACCCTCATGTGCCCGTTGCACCGCACCAGAATGGAGCACACTTATGAGCAGGCTGGGTCCAAACAGCACTTTTCAGCTGTTCCCTTATGTGCCCCCTGGACTCAATCAGGCTGGGTCAAACAGCACTTTCAGCTGTCACCCTTATGCGCCCCTGGGCTCCGTAGGCTAGGCAGAGCAGCACTTTTCAGCTACCCCCTTTACATGCCTCTTTGCAACACAATTGTTCTAGCAGTAACCCCCTTGATAAGCAAACCCCATAGGATTTTGGGCACTCCAGGGATCTTTGGCTTAGGTAAAACTGCAGAAAAAGGTAGGGAAGCCAAGAACACAAAGGAGTAAATGCATTTAGAGAGAGAGAAACTGGCAACCGTCTTGATTACAATAGTTAGTTTATTGCCAGGTGTATAAAACTTATGATACTAATAGTGATGCCATACAAGGAGAGAAAAACAATCTAACACTTACAATACAACACTATTACAGTAGGGGTATTGGAGAAGGCTAGCCCAGCTTTGATTACAAAAGTAGAAAGTTATACCTGGATTAAAGAGAGAGAGAGAGAATTGGGAAAGATGGGGGGGGGAGAATCTCACCACTCCTTGCACCTCAGAAGTTCCCAGGAGACAGGCTGTTCAGCTTAGGGTCAGGAACACTTGGGGGAGAGGCAAAACTCACAACAGGATCAGTCAGGAAAGCATTTGGGTCCAGGCATCAGAAGAGGAGAGCAAGAGAGAGATTTGAACTTGGGTGGGGGTATTTTGTAGAACCAGGTTTGTTTGTGGGTAAACAATGTTTCACTGAAGTACCCCAGGGTGGTTTTCTCTATGCTGGACAATAGGAGCTGATCACTCCCAGCTATGGTCAATGTTCCTTGGGGGAGCTCACAATGCAACCAGGCAGATTCAGTGTTTTGCATATCAATACTCAAATGGTCTGATAACTGCGGAGCTGGATGGGTGTAGATGTGAGTTCATTTACATCAAGAGCAGAGATCTCCCATCATGCAGTGCACCCCTGCCTTTCCAATCCCAGAATTCAGTGCGATTCCTGCTTTGGAGCTTGGTTCTCTATTCTTCATGCTAATTCTTGTGCCATCTTCAATGTGAATGAGGCTCCAGTTCTCCATTCGAGGTGCTAATTGAGATGCCTCTTTTTACATCTCCTATGTAGATGAGGCATGGGGAGTTGTCTCAATCCCATCACCCTTGTTGAGGGGGTTTTAGGTGTGTCTCCCACAGCCTTTTCATCGCTTTTGTTTCTGGTTCAAGCAGAGGCTGGGGGGGATTCAGGTGAGCCAGAGAGAGAGTAGGGGTTTTTCACCCTGGTTCCCCAAGAACACAGAGCTGCCAGGTAACAGAGGCTTAAGCACATATCAGTGGGATAACTCATGTGCTTAAAGATGGGCACATGCTTAAGTACCTTGCTAAATCAGGCCTTAAAAGGAAACTTTCCAAGCGGGAGTAAACATGCAAAACAGGCTGCTTTAACAGAATGTTATTGAGTCATTTCAGTTGCCTCTTGGAAAGGATCACCTAAATTCCAGTGAGTGGGGATGTTGACAGTTCAGTAGGTGGCACATTTTCCTCTGCGGGAAGGATGACCCAATGCCCCAGCATGGTAGCAGAGGACTGGATGAGACATAGAGCTGAGGTCCAGATCTCAAAATTCCTATAGACCTTTTAGCAGTTTCCTGGCTAAATTCCAACCCTGGGAACTACATTTGGTTACCTAAATTTCCCCCTGAGGCTCAGTCAGGTAAATGTTTTACTTCCTTTCTCAAAACTTTGTGTAATGTAGTACTAAACAGCTGCTGCATTCCAGCCAGGGGCTCTGGAACATTTTGTACTGTGAGGGTGCTGAGAGCCATTGAACCAAACTATAAACCCTGTACGTGATGGAAACCACTTCAAACCACAGGGTGTGGTAACACCCCCAGCACCCCTAGTTCCAGCACCTATGATTTTCCAAACCATAGTCAGCGGTGGTGAGGCGGGAAGGAGATCAGTCTGTATACCTCATTTCTCTGTTTGTACAGATGCTCACAAAACACTCATATCTTATCTAATTACCTCTATTATGTTGTTGGTCTCCTGTCAAGGTCGCGTAACATTCCTAATAGCCTTAACAGTGTCCTTTAAGTAGAGTGCATAGAAGATATTTTTGTACATCGTTTGATGTTGTCCCACTAGCTATTTTACCTACTTATTCATCTTTTTTTAATAAATAGCAAAATAATTCCCTGGTAAGTAAAATTGCATCCTTTGTTACCAACAGTCATAAGTTACAGAATCATTAGAGAAACCCTTTGAAGTTTCCACATGAGGAAGAAAGCCATAGGGCACTGGTCAGTCAGATGTTTTGTTTCTTCAAGTATTTTTAGAAACCAACATAATAAACTAAACTGTCAATGAATAGGGCAAAAGCAGCTATTGCTCTATAAAGATGCAGAGATTAGTGCACCACATTTTCCCTTCAGGGAGACAAGAAGGAGGGGGTTTGGGGTGTTTTTTTGAAAATTTTCTCCCTTGAATCAATAAAGTAATCGATTGTTCAGATCGATCTGGACATTCCGGCCATTTTCCTGCAGGGCTGGCTTGTTCTTTATAACACAATGACTAGTATTTTCCCCAGTCTATTTTTATTTGTCCCAACCAGTGGAGGTTTCTGCTATTGCCCTTGGAATGCCATCTGTCAAACCTGCAGGAGGCGGCCACAGAAGAGGACAAGAGTGAAGACCCCTTTTGGCAAGGCGAGGAGAGCAAGGTTAGCCTGTGGAATGCACATGAGGTTCTGTCTCCAAACTCTGCATATCCTCGGAGATCTAGGGGATCTGCTGAGCTAAAGGGACACTTGCACAGAGGCCCTGTGCTTCTGCACTGCCTTTGAGGCAGATGCCTCAGAATCGTCCCTTGAGTGGGCTTCCCCAATGCAGAGCGGGTTCTGCTCAGAAGTTAATATAATCTGAAGCTACTTTAAATTTCTGGTCAAATTTAAACGTAACTTTAAGCACAAATATCAACTTTAAATGGCATTTCTTGTGTGCTTAAAGTTACACATGCATGTCAGTACTTTGCTAGCTTGAGGTCTAGCTTTGGGTGGATTTATTACTGGTGGTTTGAGCAGGGGAATATGTGTGGACTGTAGGTTAATGCCAGACTGAACCTTCAGTTTCATCTGTGAATTACATTTGCATGCCATTTACTCCTTCTAGGTCATGACTAAAGGTGTTAAGCCACATACAGCAACAAAGAAACTGTTAGAATTTATGAGAATGGAGAAATATAATTTAAAAAAAAATCACATACAATTTTTCCACAAGGGTGAGGAATGGGGTGGGGTGAGGGAAACTTCATTTTGTCAACAGTAGTCACCATGTGTGTGTTAGCTCTGGAAGATATTCGAATACTACAATGAGAAGGGCAGCATAAGAGCCTAAACGGAACAGAATTAAATAGTATATTACACATCACTCAGCTTAACACTGAGCGCTGTGGCATCCTGATAGAAACTGGCCCTGTGTTTGTTACCTTGCCAATTGACATTACTCTTTCTTTACTACCCTACAGCTACTTTTCATTGTTCCCATGTAAACTGATTTGAGTTAATTTTGGACATAAGATTTCATGAGACGCCTTGTAGCAAACGCTTTATTGAGGCTGAATATGCCTGCAATATATCTCCTACTTTTTGCACTAATTTTGTTGTGTCCAAAAAAAAAAAAAAATCAATTTTTTCTGGGCAGATTTCTATGCTGCTTATTGCTCAGTGTTCTGCTGTTCTCCAGATGTTCAGTGATTTTCTCCCTTAACATTTGTACCAGTATCTTCTGGAGACAGGTTGGGTTTGTGAGCTGTTAATTTCTGAGACTTTTCTATTTATTAGGGCACTTGTAGTGCCTAGAGGCCTCAACTAAAATTAGGGTCCCATTGTGCTAAGCGCAGTGCAGACACATACTAAGAGACAGAGCAAAGTCCCCATTTTAACAAGATGACCAGTCCTTTCAGTGAAAGTCAGTATTTTGCTTTCGTGTGCCTCCCCTGTCCAACAGCAAATTCATTATTTAATTCCTTTGCTGCACTAGGGTGCACGCCATCTGGGCAAAGCCAATTTGTATGTCTTTGGATTTCCTGAATATGCCTCTTTCCTCTCTTTCTCAATAGTTGTGACTATTTGCTAATTGTTTAAACATATTTGCTTTGACTCTGACTAAGTACAGATTTTAAAAAGGAGTTCAGTATCTCAACCCCTTCTGGAATTATTAATTCAGTCCCGCTCCTTGTTTGTCAATGGTTCTGTTTCTCTGTTGTACTTCGCCTCACAATAGATATGTAATTATCTGTCTGTCAAATTGGAGTCTAACTTATCAAGCTGCATATCAATGGGGAAAATTTTATTTCTGATAACTCATCCTTGGGCACTTAAGATTTCAGATGTGAGGGACTGTTTTTCCCCCCCCAGCTTTGAGCTGCAGGAGTGTTATTGCAAATAAATGATAGTGAAATATATTGCTGCTGTGATTGTCTGAGGCATTTCTCTGAATTCTCCTTTTCCGTTTTTTGGACTATTGTGCTAGGCTTTCTTCTCTTGCAGACACGCTCAAGTGAGGGTAATTGAATGACCTCTATTTTCTGTTAGTCTAGAGTTTTTATATTTCTCCCACCAGATGCCCTAGCAGCATCTCTAAACAGGGGCTCTGTGCCACCACAGTTAGCAAGTACACAGGCACCATCAACCTCTGAACTAGTTCAGTCTGTATTTTCCAGATGAGTAAAACAGCCAAATGATATTTTTTATCATAGCCTCCTGTTCTATGGCCTGACTCGTCCAGGGTGGAGACTTCCAGTATAGCTTGAAGTTTTGACTCAAAGGAATCAGCAAGAGTTTGAAATTGCCATAGTCTTTTGAGACTTAAATAGTAAAAAGTGAAACCGGTTTTCAGAATAAATTGAGACTTCTTTTTTGAGATCTACAAATAGTAAGCTCAAGGTTGTGGGTGACAAAGTGCATAAACAACAGCATAACATGAGGAGTATCTTATCTTAACTTGGCTTGAACACCATCTGAATTCAGGCAAACCAGTTTTGAACTGAGCTCTTTTGCCTGGATCACACCACTTCTAAAGCTTTTTATATTCCTTGCATGATACCACCAGCTGTCCCAGATTTCAAATCTGTTAGGTCAGCAAATTGTCAACAAGATTTCCCTCCTAGACAGATCTGTTGTATGCTCACTTTTGCTCAGCTACAGAACAGTCAGTGGATCCATCAGCAAGCAAACTAATAAACCTAGCTATCTGTGTATGCATTTCTGACGCCATTTCCTAAGAGACTTTGCAATTTCCTAGCAAGAGTTTGATCCAAGATTAAGGCCATTTGGGCCTGCAAGTTGCAGAGTATTTAACTATCTCTAAAGCTGAAATCATGTATAGTGACTATATTAGCTGTATTAAACAAGATGGCAAATATCTGGATCTCCTGATGTTTCATTTTATGAAGCCATCTAGTACTAAGAGGGTTTTGTGGGCCAGGTGATATATTTTCTGCTGTTGTGCATTTTACACAAGCCGCAGCGCAGTTATATAACTATGGGGAGCAAATTCTAAAGGTTGGTTTTCATCCGCTTTGAAGAGGATAGTCTTTATCATAAAGCGTTTCACTCTTTCTGCTAATTACACAAAACATTTCATGTTTCTGACATAAAATTTAAAGATATCAGAATTTTCAGCCCCAAATGTTCAAAAGTCATGCATCAAGATGCACAAAATCATGGACTTAGCCTAAAAATCATGACATTTTACAAAAATGAATTATGGGTGCTTTTCATTTGCCAACTGGTTTTTTAATCTTTAGGTACACTTAAGTCATGTTTTCATGTTTAGCTCTGCCATCATGAGACATAGAAACTTACTTTCCTTTTAATTAAAGCTGAAATTCTCACCTAATGAGTTGCCTCGTGGCACTGAAAAATACCAAATATCATAACATTTAAATAAAATCCTGAGAGTTGGCAAAACTGGGCTATTTAGCTTGCCAGGAACTCTGGAAAGCTTCTCATATTCCTTAGTATACTTTTCTGTGCCATGTGCTTTGTTTGTCTCAAGGCTTTACACGTTGTCTTCTGATGGTTTGGGCTGATGGTGGATCTTTGCTTTTCTTTTCGACTCCCCACCCTCCCGGCAAAATGGAGTTCCAGACACTTTTCATTTTTTTTTTAATCAAGCAGTCCCTGTTTATATAGTTTTTATACAGATATCTTTCCAATAGTTTGAGATTAAGTGAAGGGTTGATTTGCAAAGTATACTGCCTGGTTTAGGCAGCAGCAGCAGCTAAATTTGCCATTACAAGGCTAAAACAAATATTAGAGAGAGGATATCACCTGCCTCAACTCACATTCAATTATGTTGTGTTTTACAGCAGTAGCAAGTAATGAAACTGCAGGTTTGTTTGTTTCTTTCTTTCTTTCAGAAGTCCTATTGTGTCTTGGTAAATTAAAGTATTACTTGCCTTTCTTTGAACCATCTGTGGTTTGTAATCTTTAGTCTCCATCATCAAATCAAATCAACTGTTGCTGTTGAGTTTGCAAGACTCTAAAAATTGCTACCTAGCATGCTGTGGCTTGGTTGGAAAAGTACAGGTTTTTTTCTTGCTATTCTGGCCTTTAAACGATCTGAATATAACTGAAAAGTCCAGTGCCAATCTGTCTTCTCCCAGTTACTACATCTCTGATCAGAGAGAGATACAGAGAACATACTCAGCTTGAAACTTTGTATCAGACATGCTCATCTCTGCACTTCTCCCTGGTTTCAATCCCTTCTCCCAAAGTATTATTCATATGGCTGATATGAGCTTTCTGACTGGTTGCTCAGATCTCTTGCTCTGCTCAGCTACCCCTGCTGTTCCCTTCCATCTCCTCTCCATGGACTAGCACCTCATTTAGGTTGATTTGCTCAGCCTCTTCTCCTTCCCCGATGCCTGAGAGAGCAGTTTTCTTTGTTTCACTTCCACTCACACCCTCTGGCTCCTGTCTTATTCTAATTCAGTTCTGCTACACCTGATGTCGTTCCTCTCTCTGCCCCTGCTTCCCCTTGTCCTTGCCCAGCAGGCAGGAGATCTGATACTTTTAGGTGCTCAGAAAGCACGTCACACACCCTGGCCCAATCTGGTTCTTATCCTGCACATCTGAGTCCTTACCATTTTATTACAGTCAATGCAAGAAAATCCATGTCTCTCTCTCTCCCTCGTCCATTCTGTAGGGACTTTTCTCTAATGTGTGATTCTGAGGGATGAACAAAAGCTCTTCTGACTCCCCCTAACCCATTTGATTAGCATTTCACTATTATTACGTACACACGTTATTTGACAGTGCACTCTTATCTGGCTGCATTTCATGCTTCTCTTTCCATTCCTCTTTTGTTTAACCTCACATCTTTGAACAGTTGATTATAAACCATATCAGTCACTGTGGGGTCCTTGCATTATTCTTTTAAAGAAGAATGATAGTCTACAGCATGACATCTTACAATCATGGTGTCTTCTAGGATTTCTCAGCCTTCTGCCATACTAGTGTATTTAATATTTCTTCCCATTGGACCTTATTCTGTTTCCTAATTATGCAAAATTTGCTTTTCTAACATCTAATCCTCTTTTAGAGCCACACTGAGAGAATCCATTCCTTACTATGCTGAATTCAGTCTTCTCATATTTTCAGATCAGTTCCTGCCTATTGCAAGAGGGTAATCCAGGCTAGTGTCTGCTCTGATCGGACCATAAAGTCTTCTCTGTGTAATTTAGGAAACTTTTTGATGTTTAGCTGCATTAATTACCCAACAGATATCTAGTTTATGTACATAGCTTGATAGCTCATTCTCTTCCAGCCCTGGTGGTCTGTTGCAGGTATCTCTATTTTCTTTTTTGTATCTTAGCCCATAAATATTTCACCGTCACATTCTAAGTTTTCAAATTGCAGCTTGGTAAATATTCACATATACTCTCCACTTCTTGTTCCCTTTCAGTCTTTTCTATATCTCTGAGAATTTGTTTAGTTATGAATTAGGCCCAACGATGTATAATCTCCATCCTTTATTATTGTTTCTAGTCATTCTTACTTATTCTCCAAGCTTCATGAACTTGTGCATAGACATGTTAGTACATTTAATACTAATTTATTGGACACTAGTGTCCGTGTTTTGTTTTGGAGCAGCTCCATCTTCTGCTTTACTGTATATGTAGAAGGTATGCAGCAGCTTATCAGAATCAAGTGCTTGACTGAATGCATACTGAATCGGTGGAAAGACTCCTATTGATGTCAGTGATTCTGGATTATGGTCTAAGTACATGCACTCTTTCCCCACTTTTTCTACCAAGGAAACTTCTTCACTTGTTGGTTCGTGTAAAAGTCCAGCACATCAATATGCTTCTCTTGGGAAATCGTCTGTGACTTTCATTGGAGCTCATCTGTTTGTTGCTCAAAGAATTCAATAGTCTTTTCTAGGCCTCAACACCGATCTAATCTCTAACTCCTTGTTATGAAAAACTGCACACTGCTGCTTACCCTACACCTACCCAGAGATTTCAAACAAAACTACACAGAGTCCTGGTCATGGTTCTTATTGTCAGCCAACCAGCACTCTACAGGCCAGATTGAGCCTTGGATTAATGCCCATTGAAGTCAATGGGAATGGTGCCCATTTACTTCAGGGTTGAATATGGCACCGAATGCAGAATTATTGGTTGCTGTTGCAGTCCTGTGGTCAAAGTTATAAGACAGGCTCCTGGGTTGGTGCCACCCATAACGGACAAGGCTGATGAATCGGATTGACCATCTCCTCCAAACCAACCAGCGGCACACTGTGGAGTCACACACTCCCCTCTTGCCCTACCTGTTGCATATTGAGTACAAGGGAAGAAAGGACAACAAGCGGAGGGGTGGGGGGGGGCAATGCCAACATCAGAAAGGGACAATGTCACTTCCCCCACAGCAAAAATGGGTGGTCAATCTCTCTGCTGGTTGGATCCAACTCCCCGCAGCCTTACTGAGATCAGGAGGGGCATTTGCAATGTTAGGAGGATTCTTCATGCTGCTCTGATGTCACTGACTCTGGTCCTGCCACATTGGATTTTCACTGGACATTCAGTTAGGACTGACTTAAGCCATCCTATTTCATTCGTCTGTAGTCTGCTTGTATAACTTTTCCAGCAAAAAGTAGGTCAGTAATGACATAAACCAAAAGTAGGTCAATAATGACCATCACTTATGCCAAAAATATTGGTCCAGCTTCCAAGTTCTAATCTATAACAGAGGACTACTAGAATTTTAATAGCTCACTAATGATGTTCTTTCTCAGATGGCAAAGGGATGTTTCTGTTTATTTTGATGTGCAAAACCATACATGGGGAGCAAGACATTTACTCTTTTCAGCAGAGTATAATGAAAGAATGAAGATCATTTAGGGATTATGAAAATCATTTGGTTGGTAGAAACTGAGCCCCCTTATTCATGCTTATTATTTAAAATTCTTGATGGTGGTTTTCAGATATATATATTAAAGGAAACATTATTCTGCATTTTAGAGTTTAATGGTGCTCTACATCCACAGCTCCCGTTGACTTTAGTATGAATTATGGGCATTTGACACCTCTGAAAATTGGGCCGTGTGTGTATGTGTGTCTATAGTGAGGCAATGTGTCCTCCTTCTGAGCCACAGGGAGAAGGACCATTGTCTGTGCCTGGGTGAGTGGACCTAGGCTGGGTCCGCCCCACCCACAGCAAGTTGAGAGGCAGAACAGGAAGTATAAAAGGTGAAGTCTCCAGCTCAGTTGAGAGAGAGAGAGAGAGAGAGATCCAGGGAAGGAGACAGATGTGTCTTGCTTGCCGCAGGGCTCCAACTCTGCTACCAAGTCAGGCGCTGTCCTGATCCTGGAGAGCAAGGCCGGAGAGGAGCTGCTAAGTCTGCTGTGGCTGAATATCCCGATGAGGCAGAGGACCCCTGGAGATGAAGCCCCTTCGCAAACTGTGGTAGGAAGTAGCCCAGGGAAACAAGACTTTAGTCCAATTCTTGTGGGTGTTTGTGTCAGCAAGTTTCGGTGGGATCCCTGCTGACTCAGTGTTGGAGCCTTCTGCCACTGTTAGTGCCCTGGACTGGGACCTGGAGAAGTAGGGTGGGCCCGGGTCTCCCTACCCCCTCCTGCCAATACCACCCCTGGGGTAGCAACTTTCCCACCTTAGGCTGAATGGTCTGTGTTTTCCCATAGCTCTGCCCCGCCTGAGGCCTTGAGATGCCTAGACTGCCTACTACCTTGGCCCTGCCTGAGGCTTTGAACTCTTTAGACTTGATTGACTAATTTCCCTGCCATTAGACTGTAGTCCTGGTGACATAGTGAGGTGGTGTGGTCTCCCTCTAACTCAGAGGGGGAGGGACAACTGACACCCCACTACAATATGCTATGGAAAATAATTCATTGTTATGTTACACTGGTTTGATTTCAGTTTTCATAATCTGCCTGATGTAGTTTACATTCTGGCATATATTGTGGCCCTGATTTTCCACTGTCTCATGGAGATGTGCATTTATACTCACGCACAGTGGGAGCAGTGAGCAAATAGCATGATCTAGTTCTGGGTTAGGTAGATGTAAGGGGATATGGCTGATGATTCTTGAAATATGATTACATTGTGAACATGCCTTAGAAAGCTAATGGATTCATTTTTTCAATTCAGAAGCATTAAGGGATGACTTCTCTCCCTTTTTTCTGGAACTCTTGCAAGCTAATAAACAGAACAAAGACTCTCAATGAACACTATAGATGTCTTCCAAAAAGCCACAGGACCACAAAACAAACAAACAACATAAGACAAGATACTCTATGCATGCCTAGCACTCCTTGAAATTAATGAGAACTGTGCTGATATTTGAGGACAGCATTTGGCCCTCATACAAGGTTTTTTTGTGATAAATGTGATAAATGTGGGGGAAGATTACAGATAGTAATTTTACTTTTCATAATATCAATGGAATGATACTAACTGACATCTCAATATCCGTGAAAAGACTAACATAACATCTCTCTATTGAATCTATTGTCAGTATCTTTTAACAACCACAGTTTACCTCACAAACCAAATCAATTTAACTATAACTTTTGTTTTCCTCTTTGGAACAAGCCGCTGAAGACTGAATCAGGATTCTAGTTAATTGCTTCAGAAACTTTCCATCATTTTGCAAACACTTCAGTCACAATACAAACATCTCAAAGGCATACTGTAGGTTACAAAAGAATAGCTCCTACACTTCAAGGCTGCTCCACATTAGAAAATTAGAGCAACCCAGCTAAGTCACTCAGGGTGTGAAAAATCCACATCCCCGAGCAAAGTAATTAAGTCAAACTAAGTCTCCATGTAGACAGTGTTAGCTCAATGGAAGAATTCTTTTGTCAACCTAGCAACCACCTCTTGTGGAGGTGGATTTTCTATGCTGACAGGAGGACCCCTCGTATTGGGCGTGGATAGTGTCTATGCTGAAGTGCTACAGCAGCATAGCTGCAGCTGTGCTGCGGTAATGGGTCAAGTGTAAACAAACCCACATGAAGGTGACTAGCTTGTCAAACAGGGCAAAGCTGTAGGTGGAGCAGTCATTTAATTTCTTTGCCCTTCTCAGATGTGAATTTTATTTCAAAAGTGTGATTTTTCACAAATACAGTCTAATAGTCAGAGTTTAACCTCGTGCAGTTTTGAAAAAAACCTTGTAGAGGTTGGCAAGAAGGGAAGATTTAGCCTCAGAATCACAAGACAACCAAATATCAGTATTTCCCTATTTATCTTAGGGTTTTATACTGCCGTCCATCATTGTAAAATCAATAGCAACAGCAAAATCCCTAGTGGATTTTCTGCGGGTCCCCACCTGTCTTCCCTTTCTGGATTAAAACTATAGTTGGGTTAATTTTTTTTTCCTTCTGAGTTAGTGTTGTTTTTTTTTGGTTGGTTGGTTGGTTGCTTTATTTTTTACAACTGGTTTTCTTTCGTTTTTTGAGAGAGGCAGATGGGGGTTAGACAGATAGCGACATGTTGGACGTTGCAAGTGTAATTCTTGTTATGATGGAAAGCTTCGCAGTGTTTCCCAAAGACAGACAGATTCTGACTTTGACTAATCTGCTATGAAAGTGTCACAGGGTAACACTGGCCTTTTAAGAGTGCACTTATGACTCATCCCAGTTGGGCTTAAAAGAGGGAACCTGGGCCCTAGAGGGGAGGGACCTAGCGAGTGAAAGTTGCCTTAGAGAACAATTTGAGTGAAAAGGACACGTGAGAGCTGCCTGAGACTAGGGGGACTGAAGAAGGTCCAGGGAAGAAGCTGCAGCTGGTTCACGGGAGAAGGCTAAATGCAGGACAGCAGCAAGAAGGGTTTGCTGGCTCACTTCGAAAAGCCAGAGAGCGAGGGTGTCACGGCTGGGTTGTGGGTGGCCAGACCTCGTGGTCAGAGCCAGAGTCCACGGTCACAAGACAGGAGTCAGCTGGGTCAGGATACCCAGCAATCAGAAGCAAGACACACACTGGAAATCAGAACCATGAGTCAGGAACCAGAGAGAGGCTGGGTTAGGAAACCAGGGGGTGGGAGTCAGGATACAGACTGGAGGTCAGAACTGCAAATCACATGCCCGGGGTCAGGATGCCAGGAAATCAAGCTGCAGGAACAGGAAGCACAAGGTACACTGTCCAGAACAGGGTGGAGCCCAGTTGTTCAGACACCTGCCTGTTCCTGCAGCTGGCTTAAGTAGAACTAGCAGGCCAGTCTGTTGCTCCAGAACTCCACCAATAGGACTTCAGGGCAGAGCCTCAGACTGTTGATGGGTTTCTTGGGTCCCAAGTGATCAAGCATCGGCAGGCTGCTAGGTGACGGATTGGAATGCAGCTGCTCCCACAGACCCAGGTTTGAGACCCAGGGGTCACACACACAATGACCAGCTCGCAAGTGTGAAAAGTCAGGAGGGGGTGGAGGTAGTAGGCGTCTATATAAGACAAATCTCAGAATATTGGGACATCTGATCACCCTAGTCATGACAGTGTTAAAGGCCAGAGAGCAGCACAGGGAGTTGCCTGCTGGGGATTTGAAGCAGAGGGCCAGGATGCCCTGAAATCAGGGGAATAGTGGAGGCACTTACCTGTTGACATCTCCCTTCTGGAGAGCTGGAGTCAGGGCAAGAGAAGTGGGCCATTGGCTGTTCCCTGGGTGAGAATAATCCCCTGGCAGAGAGACTGGGGGAGATGGGGATTCCTACCAGGAAGACTGGCTGCACTCCAGCTGGAAGGGCTGAGGTGTTTGTCCTAGCAGAGAAAAAGAAGAGGGTCAACAGGGAGCATAGATGTGCCAGAAGATGCTGGAATGTGGCACTGGAGTGTCAATGGACTAGATGTGTGATTCCTTTTTCGTAAGGACTACAGGCACAAGGCTAATAAATGTTCAGGGCCTTTTGTTATGGAAGTTTGGTCTGTGTTTTTGTAAGACACTGGCCCCAAGGAGAGGTATTGAGTCAAGAGAGAATGTCATGGGCTCCTTTAAACAGTTAAATGAGAGGGGAAACTGAGGCAGACACACCAGTTGTGTTATGCCTAGCTTCGGGAAGGCACTCTAGGCAGGGCTGTTGTGTAACAGGAAGCTTGTTCTATGGTAGATCTGCTCCACTGAGCATGCTGTATGCCCAGCTCTCGCATGCTGTGTCCTGGGCTCTGTGAGCTCCATTGTCTCAGGGGAGAGCATAGCTGTTTCAGCAGCTGCTGGACTGAAATACATTTTTTAATGCAGCTGGGGCTTTGGCTACTAACTGGTTTGAAGATTACAGCCAATTCCTAAAACTGGCAGCTGAGACTGACTGGGAGCTTGAGGAAATGGAGCTCAGGGTCTGATACACTCATGAGGGCTCAGCCCTGGATAAGGTGGGCAGCTGTATTCTGTATCAGCTGGAGCCTGTGCGTCTTCACATATAGCGTCATGTGCAGTGAATGACTGTAACTCAGCCCGGAGGTGACACAAACATGGATTCCTGAGGCCTGGTCCTCATCTGGCGGGAAAGGGATAAAATTTCCTAACAAGCTGGAGGTGAAAGACGGCAGTTTAGACACTGATGGTACCAAGTGAGCTATACTCAGTGGGGAGTGAAACAGATACCTGAGACTTTGCACCACTCTGCATCATTTTCTCTTCTGATGGTCTTGCAGTAGAAACCTATCTATAAGACTTCATGCTAGTATGTTGCAAAAATAAATCACACGTGCTTAAGAAGGACAGCTGAGCAGAGATGGGGCCCACCTAGCAAGGAAGGGGAAGAATATCTTCAGATACAGACTGGCTAACCTAATAAGATGGGCTTTAGACTAGGTTCCATGGGAGCAGGAGATGAAAGCCCACAGGTAAATCCAGACCATGGAGATCTGGGTGAAGGGTTATAATCTGGGGGAGCATGGGCAATCATAGCCGGGACAAAGGAAAAACAAGAGGGGAAATCTAATGAACCTCTTAATGCATCTATATTAATGCAAGAAGTACGGAGATACATAGGAAAAACTAGAAATAGTACTGAATAATCACAATTATGACATAACTGGCATCACAGAGACTTGGTGGGATGATTCACATAACTGGAATATTGGTACAGAAGGATGAATATAAACAATTACAAAGGATGAATATAATCAAACAACATAAGCATGTAGGGACATGATTAGAAAGGCCACGGCACAAAACAAGATTAAACTAGTGTTCTGCTAATTGAAGGGGTTGATAGAAAGGACACACACCAGTAGAAAGAACAAGGTTGCTTTACTATCTCTTTGTAAATATTACAGAAAATGAAATGATATATATATATACATAACAGAATAAACTTATTATACTATAATTTTAAGCAATAGAAAGAATAAGTAAGGTAATGCACCTGATCATTACTACATAAAATCAACTATAGTGATTAAGAAAGATACATCACCAATTGCCCTAATAATACTTTACCATCATCCAGATCCACAGTCGCTGGGGAGCCCCGGTTGCAGCGAGGATTTGGAGAGCCTGTCCCGTCAATTGGGAAGTCCTACGCGGTGTGTCCACCCGTAGGTGAGGTCTCCAAATTCGCTACAAGTGGGTCCAGCTTTTATAGAGTGGCTATGTGCGGATCACCTGATGGATATCTGGTTCTCATGCAGGGGGCTGTGATGGGAACCTGGCCAGGGCTCCCATCCCAGACTCTGCATGTGCTTTTCTTATCTTTTTAGGGCTTCAATAGCAAACAAAAACTTCTTACAAAGGGAAAGACAGAAACTTCTTACTTTAGCAACAAAAGGAAAGGCCCCTCTCATATGTTAAAACACTCTCACTCTATCAGCAGAGGGAGAGGCTCCTTTCACCTGTTAAACATAGTAACCTATCATTATAAATTGATACATTTGGAGTGAACAAGCATATACAACAGTAACATTTATGATACAAAGATTCATTGACATAAACAAATGTAACTCCCACTGCGCAGAGGCCGATTCAACTGGATACAGATAAACCTTTCATATCAACTAGCTAGGAATATAACAGGGAAATATTTTACTAATACGTTAGAAGCAAGAGAGGGAGAGAGTAGGCCCATTACTCAATGAGGAGGGAAAGACAATAACAGAAAATGCAGCAATGGCCAAAGTGTTAAATGCCTGTTTTGTTTCATTTTTCATCAAAGAGGTTAGCAGTGATTGGATGACTAACATAGTGAACATCAGTGTAAATAGGGTAGGAGCCAAGACTAAAATGGAAAAAGAACAAGTTAGATGTCTGCAAATCAGCAGGGTCTGATGCAATCTATCCTAGAATACTTTAGGAAATGGCTGAAGAGAACCATTAAGAATGACCTTTGAGAACCTATGGAGAATGGGAGAGATCCCAGGGGAGTGGAAAAAGGCAAACATAGAACTTAATTGTAACAGGGAAATAAGGACAATCTCTGGAATTATAGACCAGTCATCTTAATTTTGGTACCAGGAAAGATAATGGAGCAAATAATCAAACAATCAATTTGTAAGCACATAAAAGATAATAAGGTGATAAGTAACAGTTAATTTGTTCTTGACAAATCTATATTATTTCACACCAACCTAATATCTTTTTCTGGTGGAATAACAAATCTTGTGGATGGGGGAAAGCAGTAGAGGTCATCTGTCTCATGAGACAGTATCAAAAGTCTTCCTAAAATTCAGATATTTTCATAAATTAGAAAACTGTAGCCTAGATGGGCATACTATAAAACAGGTGCACAACTGGTTTGAAAACCATACTCAGAGAGTAATTGCTAATGGTTCACAATCAAGCTGGAAGGGCATATCAAGGGATCTGTCCTGCATCCAGTTCTATTCAATATCTTCATAAATGATTTGGATAATGGCATAGAGAGTACACTTATAAAGGTTGTGGATGATATCAAGCTGGGAAGGGTTGCAAATGCTTTTGAGGACAGGAGTAGAATTCAAAATGATCTTGACAAACTGGAGAAATGGTCTGAATTAAATAGGATGAAATTCAATAAGGACAAAAGCAAAGTACTACAGTTAGGAAGAAATAATCAATTGCACAAAGACAAAATGAGAAATGACTGCCTAAGAAGAAGTACTGCAGAAAAGAATCGGGGGGTTATAGTGGATCACAAACTAAATATGAGTCAACAATGTAACATGATTTAAAATAAAAGCAAACATCGTTCTGGGATGTATTATCAAGATTGTTGTAAGCAAGATACGAGAAGTAATTCTTAACACTTAACACTGAAAAAGCCTAATCTGGATTACTGTGTTCAGTTCTGGGCACTGAACTTTGGGAAAGATGTGGACAAATTGGAGAAAGTCCAGAGGAGAGCAACAAAAATTATTAGAGATCTATAAAACAGTACCTAAGAGAAAAGATTGGATTTATTTAGTTTGGAGAAGAGAAAACTGAGTGGGGACATGATCAGTGATGATATCCAACCGGTTCGCACCGGTTCCCGTGAACCGGTTCTTAAAATAGAAAAAATGCAGCGAACCGGTTCTTAGCGCCGGGAGATTCAATGAAAAGGCGGAGCAGCGAACCGGTTGTTAGCGGCGGGAGAGTCAATTTCCCGGTGGGGAGTGTCTCCCGTGATTCTCCCTGCCGCCGAAATTGACCAGGGAGGGTCAATTTCACTGCAGGGAGAGTGTTTCCTGATTCTCCCTGCCGCTGAAATTGACCAGGGAGAGTCAATTTCACAGCGGAGGGTACTCTGTAGTTCTGGGTGTCTGTGGGGTGCTGTGTGCATGATGTTTAAGAACCTATTCAGAATAGGTTCTTAAATATCACCTGCCTTCATAGAACTGGTTATTGGAAATTTGGGATATCATCACTGGACATGATGGTAGTCTTCAAGTATGTAAAAAGGCAGATCCCTTCTATAAAAAGGAACAGCATAATTACTTCCTACAGGAATTCTTTCCATGATGAAGTGGCAGTGTGTGTAGTTTGGAGAGTATGTGCCCAGAGGTTTTCATCTATAATACTCTGAAATTCTGCTTCCTAGTTTTCTGTTATGTGCTGTAACTTACCAATTTCAACACCATTCAGTGCTCCATAGAGAATGCAATTTGTCTTTTAGATTAGCTCTTGTTTGCTTTTTGATTCATTTTTTATTTTGGACATAGATTTGCTGTATCTGCCCGATCCATTCAGGTGTGCTGCAGTTGGAGTTATTTTGAAAAGTCTGATCACTGAAGGTTGTATTAATTGGTGGGTTGCTCAAAGCTTCTAAATATAAATGTGCTGTTGTAGGTAATTCTGTTTTAATCTGCTTGCACCTAGTTATGGTCTCATGGTAGAATCCAGGGATATGGGCTAGGATGTTAGAATTTATTATTTTTATTGCAGTAACACCTAGAAGACCCATTATTAAGGCCCTGTGCAAATTGCTTTTTTCCTTTTCCACTGAGGACAGGACAAGGAGCAGTGGTCTTAAATTGCAGAAGGGAGATTGAGATTAGACATTAGGAGAAACTTCCTAACTGTCAGGGTAGTTAAGCACTGGAATAAATTAACTGGTGAGGTTGTGGAATCTCCATTATTGGAGGAGATTCCTAGGGAGGGTAGACAAACACCTGTCAGGGATGGTCTAGATAACACTTAATCCTGACTCAGTGCAGGGGACTGGATTAGATGACCTATGTAGGTCCCTTCCAGCTCTACATTTCTATATTTAATTTTAAAAAGGTAAAACTCTTCTTATTTTGTACATATATACATATATAAAATCAGATTTTGCAATAGAAAAACAGGTTTTTCTAGAAGTCATGGATCAATCCTACAGCCCCTTATGGTTGGAATTTTCAAAAGATCTTAAGGGATTTAGGCACAAATTCCCTATTTAATTCCAGTAGGATTTAAGCACCTAATCCCCATAAGCTTCTTTGAAAATCTCAGCCCCATATGACTAGTCGTATGTAAATTAATGGGAACTAGTGATTATTCCCATTGTAAAATGGGGCCCTCTATGTTTGACTGGGTACCCACCTCAATGTCAAGGTTTGGCAAAAAGCTTCATCATTAACTCAGTCCCGCAGACCTTCAGTAGAAATGCCTACAGCGGGGCACCTCATAGGAGTAAAGGCATCATGATCAGGCAATGAAAAGCTGATATGCTCTTGGTTGCAAAAAGCAGAGCTCACAGTTCCACTTCACAGCAACTTTCAAGGTTTTGACATTTGGTGTTGTCCTAGTGTGGAACAAACCAGATGGTGTGTGTTCTGGAGCCTGGGGTGCTGGCTGGGGATATGGGAGATTAAGATGCAATTCCCTGCTCTGCCTCAGAGAGAGCAAAATTTTTCATCCTAGATCACTAATTCAAGCAGGTCAGCGCCTTCAATCGGGATCTACTGCATCCCAAGACAGTGCCCTAACCACCAGGCTCTAGAGCAGGAGAGTCTGAGGCTCTTGTGCGCTTCACCTCTCAAATGCTTTGGTTTCAAGGAACCAGCATGTTTCAGTGAAATTTCATTTCATTGCAAAATGTGCTGACTAGCTCTAGCAACAACCTCCAAAAGGCTATTCAGGCAGCCGATGATAACACAAGAGGGGTGTGGCCATGACCTCTATATGGGGAGAAGATGGGAGGGGGTAGCAGAGAGTTGGTTGCGGTAACTCTGTTTCTCCAAGGGGTTTCCCTATGCCAGAAAGACCCTCTAGGAAGACTGGCACAAAGCAGCTGCAGCAGGAGCCAGGATCAGACCTGAAATATCAAGAGCTAAAACAGCCCAAACTGATGTAAAAGAGACCTCTCCAGATATCGCAGCCGATCCTGAAGCCAAGGTCTCTCTACTGTATAGTGAAATTAGTTAGTATTTGGTTGTCACTAACAATAATTAATAACATGAATGCCTAATACTTAGCCAAACCCTGAAGTCCTTGCTTAATTTTTGTTGAGTCCTTGCTAAAGCAAAACTCCCACTGAGGTCAAACTCAGATTTTGTTTTGTTTGCTTTTTGAATATGCACTGAGAAAAAACTGAGCGAGGACTTCAAGGCTGGACCTAACAAAACAATGCGAATAGCCTGCAGGTGCTGTTTCTTTGGGGGTCACAGAATGCTTTCAAATGTAGGCTTATTGGTTCTCTTTCACAGATGAGTGCACTAAGGCATAGAATGGTGAAGGAGCTTGCTCATTGCCACACAGTGTGTTAATAACTTCAAGTCACATTGGCCAGCTGATTTCTGGTGCTGCTCCATCAGAGATGCCAAGGTGAAGAGTCTGAGGGGAGTCCAATTAAAAAAAAATGGTGGTCCAGCAGTCCTACTTACAGCGCTTTTTTATTTTCATTACGATCATCTGAAGAACCAATTTTAACTCCACTAAAAAGCTCCTACCCGGGGCTATGTTGCAATCAAAACAGACAGGTGCCAAGCACCTGAGGTTTTGCAATTTTTAAATAAATACTGCCCTGTCCTAGTAAAAAAGAGCTGGAACACTGAGTGCATTCTGCCATTTTTACATGCAAAACAGAGCATGGTTGTTGATGGTGCCTGCAAATTCTTTAGTTGTGTGTGTTGCTTGATCCTAAAATTGGCCTGAATGATGCATGCCTGGTTAACTAGATTGGCAAGCTAGATAAACCTTATGTATGCTGCCATATAAAGAGACCTGGCAGATCTGCATTGGCGTCGTAAAGTTCCATACACAGATTAAACTCTTTAATTCCAACTTTGCCATTTTCAAATAACGGTGCAATTACAAAACAAATTGGCAGATGCACATGAATTGAATATTGTCTGGGGTCCCGTCTTTTCATTTTGCTGACCAGTCTGACTGACCTTCAGTGTAGAACATTGTCATTAAAAAAAGAATAGAGAATAGTTTGCAATGCAGACATACCCATGTTGTTCCTGCAGGATGGGTGGGTTGATCCCCACAGATCAGTTAGCAGCATAGCTTGTGCGTATATTGTAATGCAACATTTAAAATACAAATGTTTGAAAAACCTCTCACCTCCTTTTCTGTGGAAAGGTTTATTCCAGGTTTTCCCTATAAAACAGTAGTCTGGTTTGGGTCAAAAGACTGGGTCAAAAGACTCAAAAGACTCAGCTGGTGTAAATTGTGGCTCTAATGAAGAGTTTATACTTGAAACTACACCAGTGTACACCCACAGAGAATCTGGCCTTGTAAAGGTATTTACTCATTTAGTTATGAGTGTATTGTTGCACGTATAATCTTAGTAGCGAGATGCCACACCCTCTATTTAAAACAGACAGAAACATTCAAGTCATCTCAGCAGGCCGCTCAGTGCAGTCAGTCCATCAATCTTTGTGTCTTATGATAAATAGTTATAACAACAAACAGCAGAATTAAACTAAGCATGAGACACTGTGCCCCGCAGATCACCAACCCTGGGTTCTGAAGAGCCATCAGGAAGAGCAGGTTCTGGGGGCCAGGCATCTCAACTGGAAATGCTTTATTTGCAGGCCCAGAAAAATGAATTCCAGGCACTGCGGGGCATCTCAGCTCAGGTTACCTGGCATGATCTACCAGATAATGAGCCCCAGCCTCTGTGCAGCTTTGGAGGCTCCAGAAGCACCACAGGTTACCGAAAGCTCTCTAGGTTATAACACTAAAGTTTGATACTGAAGCATGGTGCAAAACTACCCACTATGAGAACCATGTCTACACTGCCTGGGTATCCACTTAGCTGTGAGTAAACTCCCCGAGTCCATTCCCACGCCCAGCATCGGGTCCGTTATAAAACCTGATCTGGATTCTTTAGGGCCCGTTTCTTTGATAGGTCTAATGATCTAGACAATTCTCTGGGGGAAATCTTCCCAGGATACTGCTGTGGTGGCCAATGTTCCCTGTAAACTGGGTGGCTGCACAGCAGTCTCGTGTGTACGGCACAGACCAGGCACCGTGCTGTTCACATCTTTTCTGTGTGGCCCCAGCAGGGATGTGGCCCTTTAAGAATCAACTCAGGTCAGCAGCCGGCTGTGGAGCCACAGCCTGATGGGGGGGGTCACTGCACCAATCCACTGCCTTGTGGTTGGCTTCCAGGGATGCAGTGCTAAATGCTGCTGAGGTGGTGTGGGAGGGAGCTGCAACTGGGCCCTTTCTGAGAGTGCCCGCTGGGTCCTGAAACCTCAGGACAGAGCCTAATGTGTGATACTGGGGAAAGCCACTCTGGGGCAGCCCCCTTGCGGACACCACGACCCCCCCCCCGGTTCACACACACCTCCTCCACATCTCTCAGCCCCTATGCGCACCCCTCACTGCACATCTGTGTGCATACACACAATCCACCCACACCCCCTACACACGCAACCCTGCTACCCACATTCCCCCTCCACAAGTTTGCCCAAGGACAAAAATGTACTACTCAGTGGAGGAAAAAAATTAGAGGGAACACTGGCAGTAGCCATTGCAGAGCATGAACCACTGGTATTAATATAAACTGACCTGCCTTTGAAAATTAGCTGGAAGCTCTAGTCTGCCACTGAAGCTGAAGCTTCCAGATAATTTTCAAAGGTAGCTGCAAGTAGGGCACATAGCAGTCATCTAATCATCTGCAACAGAGGCATAGGAAACTGAGGAACTGCCTGCAACTGCCAGGGAAGATCAGAGTCTCCTGGTGCAGTTACAGAAAGACACAACAAGCCGTCCCAATTATTTGTAAATTCAAGAGCTGTGAAGACTCCAGAAGAATCTGGGATGTGGCACGGTGCTGGAGAAATGTGGCTTCTCGTTTCCCATAGAGGATGCATAGAGGCACACTCCAATACTTTTCATTATAAACTCGCTGTGATTTTTGGGCTCCCAACTCGAGGTGCCGTAAAGGAGCCTGATTTTTAGAGAGCAGGTTATCTGCGCTGAAAATCACCCTATGCTGGGCACCTGGGAACGGAGGCTCTCAGAATTACTGGTCACTTCTGCAAATCCTGTCACTGTGTCCGTAATGGATGGTGCTCAATGTGAAAGAAAGTCAACTTTTTTTCCTTTCAAGGAACTTTTTAAAATAATTCTTTAAAAAGAAAAAAAATAAGACAGTAAAAAATGGGCAAGATTAAAGGGCACAGGATCTTTCAGCAAGCTGTAAGTGTTTATAACAACAGTATTAGTCCGAAATGCTTGCTCAGCTGATGAGTGGAGAAGATACTGAATTTCCTGACTGGTTGCTGGATCCTGGTCTTTTGGATGGCAGGGGAAGGGGATAGGAAGCACGGCAAAGTGATACAGGGCACAGATCAAAACTTGAATTTAAGCTACTGGTCACCTCCAGAAGGCCTACATCTGACCTTACCATTCTTCTCCATCACGCTTCACTTTGTCCTATCCACCCTGTCAGCATTCTAACGCTGGCTCACCCTGTTGTCACTTTGTCTCAAATAATTGCCTTTGTGTCATTCTTGTGGACCCCATGCATAGATCAAACTCCCTGAATTAATCTGCAAAGTCCCTGCTCTGCCCACATTTAAGTCACTCACTTCTGATGTGATGTCTATCGAGGCTGTTACAGATTTGAACAGAACAAAATCATTGTTGTTGTTCCCCTCCCCTGGTCTCTGACTAGCTGTTTTTCTCTCTGTCCGTCTTTAGCTTGCACGTTGGTTGGGGCAGGGCCTTGCTCTTTGTATGTCTGGAAAGCACCAAGCACATCATGGATGCTATCACAGTATTGGACAGGGAAGAAGAGAAGGAAGTGGAGCGTCATGGTGATGACAAGTGCTGTCAGTGGCCCATGGTGCTCAGTAGTCATCTCTTACATTCCAGAATTCTTTATTCCTCTGTCTGTCTCAGATTCTTTTGCAGAGAAAGGTGTAACCGGCACATAACCCTTGACAGGGGTTTTCACTCTTTCGTCATGATTTCTGAACTTGGTTTTCTTTGAGCTTTATGGTGGGTGTTTATTCCAAAGTAGGGTGACCAGCTAGCAAGTGTGAAAAATTGGGGTGGGGGTTGGGGGCAATAGTCTGCCTATGTAAGAGAGAGCCCCAAATACCAGGACTGTCCCTATAACATTGGGACATCTGGTCACCCTAATCCAAAGTCATTAGAAGTAGACGGAAGAGACTGATGCTGAACGACCGTTTGCAGATATTCTGACTGAGTCCCAACGATTGTGACTGGAAGATAGTATGTAGAATGGAATTTACACATTTTCACATTTGGGTATGATATGTTCCAGGCCATGTATATGCCATGATTCCACGCCTATGGAATATGCTGTAGTACCCACCCCCAATAAAGAATTGTGCTCCAGAATCTGACCTTTCCTTTTATAACATGAAGACGTTAGCCTTTGTGGTTGCAGAGAGAGTCTAAAAAATGTGCAACATATGTAAACCAGTGCAGTCTCATCTACCTGTGTCTTCAAAGAGCCTGAACCAAGAGCTCTGAGAGATGTGACCTGCCCATTCATCTCAGTCAGAGCCCTGGGAACAATGCAACTGTGTAATTTGGCAGTTCCAAAGATGCTGAACAATTCACCCGCTTGTGGCAGCCAGGCATCTGACATTTTATACTTTGTCTCCCAGCCCTGCCAGGGACTGCCTGCAGCTGCTTCTTGCTCTGTAGTTAATTGGTTACAAGGCATGCTCCACATACTATTCTAAATAGCCAGGCCTTTGGGATTTATATGTTTATAAAAATTTTAGTTTGAAAGAATACTTTGTCTGGCCAACAAAAAGCATGCCTACCCTTGTTTATTGATATTGGTAGCTATCTCCTCTAGACATAGGGAGGAGAGAAAGGATCATAACCCTGTGCTGAAGAAGGGCAGGATCCCATGTACCATTCCATCCACATTCCCCTTCCATCTCTCTGAAAATTTGTGAAGAGGGGGAAAAAAACCAAGAAGTTGTACTTTGGAGCTCCCTCCTATGTGCTTTCTCTTACTCTTTTACAAAGATGCTTCCTAGAAGTGGAGGCATAAAGTTTAGTAGAGCTGTTGGGATGTTCTCCACCGCACCATTCAATTTTGCCTTCAGTTGCGTCTCTAGGTACTTTTTAGGGGTACAAGAGGCATGTAAAAGTTGAAAGTACATTTCAGAGGCTGTCTTTCAGCTCCTTAAAAGCTTTCTAAGTAAGAGAACATAAGAGTCCTTAAGAAAAAGGACTCAGTCCTGCTTGGGGTTTCCCCCTCTTTTTTGTCTCTCTGACATGAACAGCCAAATTTACCAACCACTGAGGTCCATGGTGTTGTGCCTACTTACACCAGAGAGTAATTAGTTCTCAAATCTTACTGCTGCTTTTTGGTAAAACAGAATATTCAAGTGTTATGTCAGGATCATTCCATGCCCCATGCCTCTCTCTCCCTCATCCGCCTGATATCTCTCTCTCCAAATGCACCTCCAACATCAAAAACGTCAGCACACAGAAAAACTGTTGTTCTAGATGCCTCTCCCAGATGCCATGATACCATGTCCATTCATTGCTTGCCCATATGACACGGCCTGAAGCTTTATAGGACACTCAAGTTTGAACCCATATGGTATGGTCTTCCTGGGCTGTGTTGGAATGAGACAATGGTTTCCCTATACTTTAGAGTCAGAGGTTTCAATGGTATCTTGCATACTTAACTAAAAGGATCAGAACAGTACAAGCCATAAAGAACTGTCTCTTATGTGGGTAATGTGGGTAATGTGATGGTCTGAAAGTATACATTCCTAGGAAAATGGGGCTACTCATGTACTTTAAAGTTATGCGATTAATTTTACTCACAAGATAAAGTGTTTTGGTGGATTGAAGACTTAAATATTGTGCAGAAGACTAAAACTTTAGTCTGAGCATTTATCCTCTCTGTTCACAAGGCTAACACCACACAATGTAGGAGACTTGGAATACAGAGAAAACACAACACAAAACTGCCTAGTATGATACACTCATGGGACTGAAAAACTTTATTGCACAGAAAGCAAAAGAGAACTATAAGAAAACTAACAAGCACTCATTTCTCATGGCCTGACTTCTCTCTTTGGGAGTTTCAAGGGCCATTCTCCCATTGTGAGTGAGATTGACAGTCTCAACCATGAGGGTCCCACTGACTCCCCATTGGCCTAGCCAGTCAGGAAAAAAAGGTCCACCACAAACGTGTTGGCCTTATGCAGTCCTAACAATTCCAGAAGGATTCGCTGGGTGAAATTCTATGGCCTGTGTTATGCAGACTAGGGATTCTTCTAATGTGGAGGTGATTTCTAAAGCATGTTGTGCATTAAGGAGGAGTGTAAAAGAATAGCAGAGGGGCAAAAATCAGCATGTGAGGACAAAATCAGAAAGGCTAAGGCACAAAATGAGTTATACCTAGCAAGGGACATAAAAGGCAATAAGAACAGGTTCTTTAGATACATTAGGAGCAAGAGAAAAACCAAGGAAAGTGTTAGTCCTCTTCTTAGTGGGAAAGGAGAGCTAATAACGGATGGCATCAAGAAGATTGAGGTGTATAATGCCTATTTT
The DNA here is from genome assembly GCA_007922155.1 of Mesoclemmys tuberculata. Taxonomy (NCBI): domain Eukaryota; kingdom Metazoa; phylum Chordata; order Testudines; family Chelidae; genus Mesoclemmys; species Mesoclemmys tuberculata. The sequence continues at coordinate 32,323,110 of ML675610.1, forward strand.
GCTTCAGTTTTCATTAAAAATGTTGATGGTGACCAGATATTTAACACAATTAATACTAACAACAAAAGGGCAGGAATGCAAGCCAAAATAGGAAAAGAACAGCTGAAAGATTATTTAGAAAAGGTGGATGTATTGAAGTTGGCAGGGCCTGACGGAATTCACGTAAGGGTATTTAAGAATCTAGCTGAAGCAATCTTGCAACTGGAAGCAATTATCTTTGCAAACTCATGGAGGATGGATGAGGTTCCAGAGGGCTGGAAAAATGAAAACACAGTATCTGTCTTTAAAATGGGGAACAAGGAGGACCTGGGGAATTATAGACCAGTCAATCTAACTTGGATACCTGGAAAGATA
>ML675610.1:32323863-32438726 GCA_007922155.1 Mesoclemmys tuberculata
GAATAATAGGTTTATAGGACTAGCCAGCATGGATTAGCAAGAACAAATCATGTGAAGCCAGTCTAATTTCCTTCTTTGACAAGATTAATGTCTCAGTGAATTGGGAGGAAACAGTAAACATGATTGTAGTGAGGGGTATGGCCTCCCTCCGACACTGACAGGGAGAAACAGGCTGTGGGGGTGGAGCCAGAAACTGCCTGTCCACCCACCCGGAAGCGAGGGGGCAGGACAGGATGTATAAAAGAGAGGCTCAGGAGCTCACTTGGTGACCAGCTTCCGGAGGGGAAGGACCCTCTCTGCTCTCCAGAGCTACCTATGGCCTGGTACCTGGGTGAGTGGACCAGGGCCTAGGTCTGCTGCTGGTGACTGAGCAATGGTTGGCCTGGTACCCCGAGGTCCCCCTGGATCTGGTGACCCAGAAGGGCCAAGACCTAGAGGAGCTGCCGGACGCGGATGAGGAGGAGGTGGCCATACCAGGGCCTGACCTGGAGGGAGTTGCCTTTGGAGTCCCTAGAGGGCGATGATGAGGTGCGGGCCCTGACAGGGCCAGACCTGGAGGAACTGCCCCCCACCGACCTCCCTGCCGAGCTGCCAGACCTACCACGCCCCAATGAGATTGAGGGGTTCTGCAACCTGCCCCATGGCGATTACCCCGACGGGGACAACTGGACGGCGGCACATCAGGTACCCAAGGAAAAGGGGGCAGGAAGTCGCCCAGGGGAGGGGTCACCCAGTCTGGAGACTGGGGGACTGGACAGTGAGTCAGCATGTTGTGGTTGGGACCCCGCTGACTCCAAGGCACACCCCTCTGCTGTGGATCAGGACCCAGGCTGGGACACAGTGCAGTCGGGTGGGCCTGTGTCCCCTTCCTGCTTTGAATTGTGTGCTGCTCTGTCTGGGGCCTTTGAACTGTGTGCTGCCCCACCTGAGCCCGGAGACTGTTCCCCTGACCTGGGCTGGCCCAACCCCTGCCGGAGCAGGGTAGTGAGTGTGTGTGGCCTCCCTCCGACGCTGACAGGGAGGGACAGCCACCCCCTCTACAATGATATATTTTGACTTCAGTAAGGCTTTTGACATAGTCCCACATGACATTCTCATAAATGAACTAGGGAAATGTGGTCTAGAGGAAATTATTATAAGGTGGATGCACAACTGGTTGAAAGACTACTAAAATTTATCAATAGTTTGCTGTCGAACTGGGAGTGGGTATCTAGTGGGGTCCCAGAGGTGTCGTTCCTGGATCCAGTACTAGTCAATATTTTCATTAATGACTTGGGTAATGGAGTGGCGAATATGGTTATAAAATCTGCAGATAACACCAAGCTGGGAGTGGTTGCAAGCACTTTGGAGGACAGGATTAACATTCAAAATGACTGTGACAATTTGGAGAATTGGTCTGAAATCAACAAGATAAAATTCAATAAAGGCACGTGTAAGAGAAGTAAAAATCAAATCCACAACTACAAAATGGTGAATAATCGGTTAGGTGGTAGTACTGCTGAAAAGGATCTGAGGGTTATAGTGGATCACAAACTCAATATGAGTCAACTATATGATGCAGTGGCAAAAAAGGCTAATATCACTCTGGAGTGTGTTAACAGGAGTGTTGTATGTAAGACACAAGAGGTAATTGTTCCACTTTACTTGGCACTTGTTAGGCCTCATATGGAGTATTGAGTCCAGTTCTGGACACCACACTCTAGGAAAGATGTGGACAAATTTTGAGAGAGTCCAGAGAAGAGCAACAAAAATAATAAAAGGTTTAGAAAATCTGAGCTATGAGGAAAAATTAAAAAGAACTTGGCATGTTTGGTCTGGAGAAAAGATGACTGCAGGTGGTGGTGGGGCTGAGAACAGTCTTCAAATATAGTAAGGGCTGTTTTCCACGTCCACTGAAGGTAGGACCAGAAATATCGGCTTAATTTGCAGCAAGGGAGATTTAGGTTTGATATTAGGAAAATATTTCTAACTATAAGGATAGTTAAATTCTGTAATAGGCTTTCAAGAGAGGTTTGTGCAATCTCCGTCATTGGAGATTTTGAAGAACAGGTTGAAGGAAACATATGTCCAGGACGGTCTAGGTTTAGTTGGTCCTGTCTCAGTACAGTAGCTGAACTAGATGACTTACTGAGGTCCCTGCCAACCCTACAATTCTATGATTTTATGATTAATGGACTCTGTAAACCCTGCTGGTGCACACTAAAGGTTCTCTACTGCATTTTAATGTAGCGCTGGGAACTTCTGTGTGCACCAGCAGGGTCCACATGGACCATTTAATGCATACCATGTCTGCATGCTTTAGAAATCACACTCCTGTAGTGCGCATTACTTTGCTGTGTAGACAAGCCATAGATGATCATAAAGATCATCTGGCATTAAAATCCGTGAGCAACTCAGAAAGTGACATTGACCTACTGAAACAGACTATTCACCTGTTGCCACGATCCAGGGAGGCTAAAGTCCAGGCATGGGTGTGGTTCTAACTGTTAACTGCATACAATAAGGCAACTCTTTTTCACAATCCCTACTCTACAGTTGATTCAGCCATGGATACATTAACCTCTTCAGGCTTCTTGAGCTAAACAGCCCTTTCAGAAATCTATGCACAACCCATTTTTCCTCCTGGGACAATAAAGTTAAAAGTTTTTATTCGCTAAACTTTTTACACTGAATCAGCTGGATGTTTTTGTAGGATGAAAAATGAATAAGCTTAAAGAAAAGAATTGTAAGGGAAAATCATATGTCTTTGTTCAGGGGGGACGAGAAATGTATCTGTTGCATTATTTGTGTTGTATTTAACTCTTTTAATGCTCATGAAATGTGCTGCAGTAATAGCCTTAACGAATGAAATATTCTATATAGCTACAGCAAGGCAAGATCACAGGCAGTCCCAATCGATGCAATCTTTCCCAGGCTTGGAAGGACCAATTGTAGAGGCACGAATGTCTGAAAGAAATACACGCCTCTGGAGTATCCTTGGGTACCTCTTGTTGTCTTCATTACTCTCGATGGCTTTGTCTTGTTTTTACAACAGGAAAGGCATGCCAAGGCATAGGCGGAAGAAGCAAATATGTAAGAAAGGAGGCAAGGGGGACGGTTCTTGCTTTGCTTCTTAACCTTTTGCAGTGATGGGGATTTAGATCTTCAACACAGATCTCCAACAGGCTTTGAAACTGGGTGTGTGATCAAGAGAACAACTGTAAGTATTTCTGGCATGAAGATAACGCATAGCCATAGCCAATGGCAGCTGATCTGCTGGGGACCAGCCAGCTTTTGGTTCATATTCACAATGCAGCTGGCTTTTTATTAATGTATATGTGCATGAGGCATCTGTTTAGCATAAATTAATTTTTATTGGTGCCCTACAGTACATCAAAACAATGAACAGCAGTTAAGAGAAACTGTAAATACATTTTCTAATGTTAATTAGAATATTTACATTAAGAGAACAGATTTTGAGTGGATGCAAACTTGTAATAAATTGCTATAATGCTGGTGTTTTAACAAAGACTACAGTGAAACAAATAGAAATCAAGTAAAAAATTGCAACATTTAATGGCTCTGTTCAATTAGTCCTGTTTTATTATAAATACTTCTAGGTTATTCTTCTAGCAAAGGAGATGCCAACACTGTTTGTTTTTTACATGTGAGTGTCAGCTGGATTAAAATGACCTTGTGTCATAGTCCTGGCTGAGCTCTCCCTTGTGGATGCTCACCAAGCAGCTGTGCTTGGACCCACATGTTGGATTTGTGTGCTTCTAAACACCCAGAAGTCTGGGCAGGCTCCAACTACAGTCTCTGGCTGTAGCCTCTTGCATGCACTTCCCAGGCACAGACTCTGTCTGGTACCCCTTCTACGGAATAGGGCCCCATAGGCCAGCTGCCCTGGGTGCCAGGTAAGATCCACACAAGGACATAGGTGTTGCAACACTGAGCATCACAGTGCCTACATTTTAGGCACCTAGAAAATCACAGGAACAGCACTGCTATCCAGAAAGCCTGAGTAAGGTGCTTAGGCTCCCTTTCCATGGAACGGGGAAAGATATGCACCTTAGACTGCACTCTTCAAAGCCAGCATGTTAGATGGGGCGCTGCCTTAAATAGCCCATGGGAGAAGCCAATGAGAGGGGTGTTTGCTGAGCCCCATCCCTCTCACAGATATGGGCATCCATCCCTGCTAGTGATCCATGAACTTGGGAGGAGGGGGGTGGAGAGAGAGAGTTGCATGTGGGGCCCAAAACAAAATGGCTGGAGCAAGGGGAGGAGGGTGATAACCTCACTTATAACATTTAGCCTAGTGGATAGAGTACACTCCTAAAAGGTGGCAGACCCCTCTTCACAATTCTTCTCCCCCTCGGGGGACTTGTACTGGTGGTCTCCTACATCCTGGGTGAATACTCTACCCACAAAGTTATAAAGGAGATCCTCCTCCCCCTGGCTATTTTGGGTGAACTCACCTGAGGGGCCTAATCTTGTAGGCGGCTTCTGAGCACTGGATGGGGCCTGTAGTGGGGCAGAGTGGCCCTCCTCTGAGCCTGACAGGGAGGGACAGCCACAGATCACTATAGAGGCCCATGAGCTACTTAGGTGGCCAAATGCCTCTCTCTCATTTTGTGAATCACTTTCTGGCTTAGGCAGGAGACAGGCATCCAGACATCTATTGTGGGGCAGCAGTGCACACATCAGGTGGCAAATAGGCAGCCAGGTGTCTAAAGTGAGGCTGCAGTGTACTTGCCTGGAGACAAAAAGAGAAGGTAGACACCTACAGTGTCATGTGGTAGCTAAGTGGGAGTTTTGAGGCTCACAGTGGTGCCTAAAAACAGGACGTGGGCATTTAAGAACCTTCAGGGATGGCACCCAACCTCCCCAAAGCACCACCCTGGTGAAAACTCTGGTTCATAATTTAACCCTTAGGGAGAGGTCATAGTTGAAGCCAGTAATCTGTAGCCTTTGCAAAGGGATTTCTAAACCAAACACACTTTACTCATTCTGTCTGACAGTCAACAGCCTGGGAACATTGAAATTTAATCTTTTGGAGGTACACAGCCTCAACATAGGGGTTATGTTGTCCTTTACTATACGTTCCTTTGGTCCATTAATACGCTGACACGTTCACCTGGCTGGAAGCCTGGAAAACACCAATATCACAAAGATCACTACGTTAATGTTGCATGTGGTCAGTAACTACTTTTCCTAAAGCATTGTGTCACCCATGGGACATTACAGAAGGGTGAAAGACAAGAATCAAATTATCTTATAAAAAAAAAAAGTGATGCTCTCTTTTTTTTTTTTTTTTAAAAGAATACTTCTAGTAAAGAATAATCAACTATGTTATTTAGAAAAGCAAAGTGACAAATTGCTGCTAATTTTGTTACCAGTATGTAAGTAGGGTCTGAATGAGCTCTCCCCTGCCATCTAGTGATGAGCTGGGGGAAAGGACATCAGGAGCCAACTTCATAGACATGGCTACTCTGCCTAGCTGCACAGTAGATGGAGCTGCTGTGCCAAAATGATCAATTTTGGCTGGGTTGGGGTTGCAAATAACTCTAGTATGTAAATGCAAGGGTAATGAAATGTTGTTATCCTTAATGTAAAGGGCAGCAGAACTGTGCTTAGCCTGCCCTGACTGTGTGGAGGGGGCACCCTAAACTGAACCTCACTTGGTAAGCCAGGGGCAGGGAAGCCAAATGCCACAGGAGGGAAGAAAGGTGTTTTTACCTAGCGGTGTAGCTGCTGCCTAAAGAGTCCTAAATAGTGTTTAAAAACACAGCTCATTACACTCAGCCAAGCGTCCTTGTATCTAGTGGGTGGATCCTGGAGCTGACATCGCTGCTGAGAAGGTCTAGGGAAGACTGTGGCCGAGTAGGGAATTGACATCACTATTAAGCAGGCCTTAAACCTTGGATGGGGACAGTGTTGCAGCGAAAGACACCTCAAGACCTGCACCAGCCCCGAGATTCCCCACTACCTGCTGAAATCACTAAAAGCTGGGTTAAATTGTGGAACCATAGAGCGTGGATAGAGAGGCATGGTCAGCGGCAGCAGAGATCAGCAGCAGCTGTGAGCAAGTTGCAGAGGCACCAGCTGCGGAGGCATTGTGCAATGCGAACCCCTGTGAATGCACCTGCATCTTTGCTGACCAAGGATGGCCAACTGTGAGTGGGGGGCAGCGGAGGGAGAGTGAAGGGGTGTTCGTTTGTCAGACTTTCCCACTGCAGGGTGAGAAACTGAGGCAAAGGACACTGCCCAGTGCATTGTGGGGTGGATGTTTGCCTATGGTCACATACTTTTGAATTATGGTTGTGGTGTTTTCCCAGACTAGCATTAGGTTCCCTTTTAATAAAAGTTTTATTTTGTTGAAGACAGACTCAGTGCTTGTGAGAAGGAAAGTCCTGCCTCCTAAAGGCCCTCAGGTGTGTTGTTTAGTTTTCCCAGCTTACTGGAGGGGGCTCAAACCAATTCTATTTTTTTTTAAGAGAAATCCTTAGGCATTGAAACCAACCTTTGTTGCTGCTGACTCTACCTGGCAGAAGAGCTTCAATATAATTAGAAATAACAATAAAGTATAATTAATGGAAAGATACACCAGTTGTTAAGATGTGAACAGGGAACTCAGGAAAGCAAAGTTCAATCCCCTCCCTTGTCTCTATCTTCCTGTATGGCCTTGGGCACATAATTAAGCCTACATCCTCAGAGGTGTTTAGGCACCTAAATACCTTTGAGGATCTGGGTCTTAGTCTCTCTGTGCATCCAGTTCCCATCGGTAAAATGGGGATGAAAACATTTCCCGTACCCAACAGGTAGTGAGCATAAATACTTTAAAGATTGTGAATGTATTGTGAATCAGTGTATGGTGTGTATGGTGATGGGGCCCATATAAATACTATGATAAACAGAATAAAAATTAATACATTTTCTTCCAAATCCTGCAACTGAATAAACATGATTATCTCTAGTTAATTCCAAAGAGGAATTCATAGCTGGAATGATATTACAAAATGATTACACTTGAAAATCAAAGGTGACCAGAGTATAAACCAGGAGAAAGAAATGGGGAGATGGACGCTGACTCCTAGATGGGCCTCAGAGACTCTGGGGAGCTAATAGAAAGAGACAGAAAGACGCTGATGGAAAGACCCAAACATCAGGACTCTAGAATGTAAGTAAATACTGGCTTAATGCACTTTGACGCTGGTACCAGATTTTGACATCATGTTTATTATTTGTATTAAAGTAGCACCTAGAGGACTCATTGTGCCATTGACTGTACAATTAGTGAGAGACTATCCCTTACCTGAAGATCTTACTATTTAAATAGACAAGCAAAGGGTGGGAAGGTAAAAGAACCACAGAGAGGTGAAATGACTTGCCCTGGGTCACACAGCAGGTCAGTTGCAGAGCTGGGAAGAGCATCCAGGTATCCTGACTCCCACTCTCATGCCCTATCCAGTAAAGGCCCTACTGGCTTCTCACTTACCCTAACTAGATTGGGGGGCGTATTGCACCTAGATATATTTTACTATATTGCTTTGATTTTTCCTCTCCGCTTTCTAAGGCCTAGTCTACATAACAGAGTTTTGTCAATGAAATGGCAGGTTTCAATGGGAAAAATTTGTTCAAAAATGGTTCCGACCAGCTCTGGTTACAGCAACCTTGAGGGAGAGAAGGTCTGTATGTGACAGTCATTGATCATTATCTGAGTCTTCTAGTCTCATGTTTGAGCTTGTGTGCTAAAATGTTTCAAGTCCTTTTTCTTGTGTTACTTAAAAATTGGTCAACATTAAGATGAAAGAGGAGCAGAGAAGGGAAGCGAAAAAGACTCCAGGGGGGAGAGAGGGGAAAATCCAACTATAGGACCAATCCTGGTTACAGACCAAACAAATATCAGTAACACATTGATGCTGAAAGAAGATCAGGCTTTTAATCCCAAACCTTCAAGAAAGCTCTCAGTTTTCAGTCCTCTAATCACTTCCTTCCCTCATCACTAAAAGGAGCTTTATGTGCCACCATTTTGGCCTTATAGCAGGAATGCCTTCAGGTCCTGCCCCATGTGAGATCTAAATCTTTGGGGTTTATATAGAGATCACATGCATCCTCCCATAGCTCTCAATAATAGCAAGAAAGCAGGTTCCCAATAGGTTTTAACCTTCATTCTCCAATCTTCCTACTCCCAATATTGTCAACTCACATGATTTTATTACAAGTCTAGCTATTTTGGTTGTTCATTTTCCTGTCTCATGAGAACTTGATGAAAGGCACTAACTTATGAATTTTCCCTTATTCAAAATGGCCCCAATCTTCTATTACTATCAATGGGGCTAAAGCCAGCACAAAGGCCACCATTTCCCTACAGTCCATCTGCATGTAGAAGTGAGACTACTCCTAATAAAGTTGGCTGTGATCTCCCGTGCCATATTTTCAATGAGACAGAAACCTTGCCCAATGGCAAAATGGCTGTCCATCTGTGGCTTAGGGAGCTAGACAGGACGCAGGGACTGGGAGGAGCAGCAGATACATTGTGAAAGAAGGATAGGGAGCATGAGGGGGAGCGGAGCAGTGTGGGAGCGGGAGATAGGTTTAGGGAGTGCAAGGGGAGGCAGTCTCAGGCACAGAAGTGCCAGGTAGATCAGTGTGTGAGCCATCTACAGTGTAGACCTCTTCAGTCTAAGGTGTAGTCTCCCCTCCTCGTTTTAGAGTAGCCAAAATTTGCCTTTCACATTTAATGGGAGATGGTCCTGGGCCTTTGCGAAGGCTTTCCTTTCATTTCGTGCCTTTTTCCCTGAGCATTACTGAGGCTTGGCTTAAAGTTTAATGTCGCAAGGTTAAGACAGGAAATGTTCTGCTTCAACCCGGAGAGAGGGTTTTGAGGGGTGAAGGGGGCAGCTGGGAGGCATTTCATCAGGTTTCAGTGATCTTTGATTCAGGCCCTAAGATGAAAGCGTGAACCAGTTTTTCTCTCTCAAGCATCAGCAACAGACCAAACAGCAATAACAACTCCCATATGCCAGGACTTATAAAATTCAGTGGCTAATTGCTAATTCCCATGTGTTCAAACTGCTATTTCCTATTTATTAACTCATTTTCTTGGATACTTGTTTCGTGGCATTTTCACTGAGCAACTATACACTGCCTAATTTACCAAATCATAATTAGTAAATTCAACTCTTCAGAGACGTCCTTATGCTTCAAACAGAGAATGACTGGCATCTCCGCTAACACAGTGTGGTGACTTCTGGTCAATATTGACATGTGTGGTACTGAGAAACTATCTATGCATTAAAGTACTACTGAGCTGGGTTCCAGTGTAGAACATTGTGGGGGTGTTAGCTGGGAGTGTTTAGAACCTCTATGCCTGTAAGGGAGGCAAAGGTCTGTGTGAACATGAAATAGAGTCAGCCTTGCATTTCCCCTGACTGTGGTATGCTGGGTATCTGTAATCTCTCCCTGGTGTCAGAATGGGATCAAATAAAGCCCCAACAGACCACAGAACACCCCTGCAAAAAAGGAAAAGGAAAACAGACAATCAAGTCTTCCAAACCAGCCAGAACAACCTAAAAGCTGCACACAGCTAGTAGCAAAAGTGGCCTAAAAAACAGAGGGCCCAGAAAGAAGTACTGTGCTGAATCCAGGATGCATCAGGGAGTGAAGACAGGAAAGTAAGAGGCAGTGAAAATAAGGCTAGGCCTTTATAACACCAATTTGCTTTCTTAAAGGGCCATGCCATATTACTCACCCAAAGGCAACAAAGGAAAATAATAAACATGGAAATCTGTAGTATAGGAAAACAGCAGAGACGGCTACATTTGACTCAGCCTTTTTCTAAATAATGCCCCCATCAGAATTTGGTTTCCAGCACCCTTAGGGGTGGCTATTCTGAGTAAACAGCTTCCAGAAGTTCCATCAAGCTTCCAGTTTCGATTGCCAATTCAAGGAGAAACAAATTAATACCCTGCTCTATACAAAGAGAGAACAGTATCCTTCCAGAAGTCTCATAGCTACTTGGATGGAGCAGTTGAATATAAAGAAGCCAGCACCCAGCACTAAACCCAACAACCAAAATTACACCGAATTGTTGCAGCCCAGAGGAGACCACACTATTATGTGCCACAGAGAGAGAATAGGAAGGGTTGAGGTACACCAGTGCTCAAGGCCCCTGCAACGGCAGGAAAATGGTTAAGTGAGATATAGCCAGATAATCCTGGCAAGTGACCCGCATACTGCAGAGGAAGACAAACTCCCTCCCAAGGTCACAAGGCATGAAAAGCATTGTTTTCTAACATGTTTCCTCTAGAACCCCATTAATTGTATTTATGACACTCTAAAAAGTGTCAGAGTGCAGAGTGTGTTCCTACAGAAAATGCAGAGTGAGTTCCTACAGAAAACGAGCATGTGCTAGTCCAGTGGTTCTCAACCTTTCCAGACTACTTTACCCATTTCAAAAGCCTGATTTGTTTTGGTAACTCCAAGTTTCATCTCACTTAAAAAAAAAAATACTTGCTTACAAAATCAGACATAAAAATACAGAAGTGTCACAGCACACTAGCACTGAAAAATTGCTGACTTTCTCATTGTTACCATATAAATAAAAAAAAATCAATTTGCATATAAATATAATACTTACATTTCAGTGTATAGTATATAGAACAGTATAAACAAGTCATTGTACGTATGAAATTTTAGTTTGTACTGACTAGGCTAGTGCTTTTCATGTAGCCTGTTGTAAAACAGCTGATCTACCCCTGAGAAGACCTCTGCATGCCCCAGGGGTATATGTACCACTGGTTGAGAACCACTGAGCTAGCCAACTCATCTTTAGTAACTGCTTTTTCAGAGATGACTTCTGAGCTCTTTTACTTCATCTGCCAATCTTTGTTTGCTTGAACTGAAAGAAAGGTGAAAGGAAGGTACAGCTAAAATGAAAAGAATGTAAAAGCTGGATTGGCAGTAAGGGATCTTCTATGCCCTGCTTGCTAAATAAAATCCATAACGAGGAGGGGGAAATAAACAAAACAATTTTCTTCTTCACGTGTTCTGGGACCCAGCACTGCAAATAAATGTATTGTTAGTTGAAATCAATGGTTTGGGTTCTCCCTTCCTTTGTGAGATGTTGTAGAGGAAGCAGATTAAGGACTGCCAGCTTTCTGGCAAAATACATTGGTGACATTATAATGACTTCATTATGGGCTCAAAGTGAGATAACAAGCTAATAATGGATTCAGGAAAAAATACACTTTATGAGCATGCACACAGGTGTGCTGTTAACTCCTTCTTAGACTTAATGTGCTTTTAATCAAGCTAGTAAAGTAGCAGCTCTGATGCCCATTAGCTGGTGGTAAAATTGTTAATGCAGTGTGCCAAGTAATCACAGCTGTGTTTTCTTCTTAGTCCATCTACAAAGCAAACAACATGGCAGCACTTGGGCTTGGTTTGGATTGGGTTTTTTTCCGCTGGATGTGCTGCTGCTCGGTGAACTTGTCAGCACCTTTGGCTTCTGTTTGCAAGCCTATTAGCCCCAAAGTGCAGGTCTTGTTTTTTTAAAAGGTTTTCAAAAGAGATTCTGTGGCATATCTGTGTTTTCTAGCATTTTAAATTTTGCATAAAGATAGTAGGGCAAAGAGAGCAAAGAATCTACATGCATACCCAGATAGTCCCCAGAAAAGGGAAGGTAGATTATGCTCCTTCATGAATCAGGGTGAGTTTTCACTACATTGGAGGAAGAAGAAGATGTACTTCAAATGTTGGGTTATTAACGCTGAGTGTTCAGCCTAGGAGATGGCCACAGTATTCAGGAAACCAACCTGGCCGCAAATAGTCAATCCTAGCAGACTATCTCAGCGTGAAGATAATGAGGACAGTCCCAGGAGAGAGTGAGAGATACCTACCTCATGTATCCTTTTGTATCATATACCATGATGAGTTAGACATCCTAGATCATTCAATACATAGCCCAGGAGTTCAGCTGATATAGCTCAAACTGGTTTCATTATGCTGTATTTCCTTCAGTAGCAGTGGCACTACTTTATCATTTTGATAGTAAAATTATCTGCCAACAGAACATAAAATATTCCTCCGGGGTTGTTATCTGAACTGAACATTCCAGCGAGGATGTTCCACAGGCATGACAACCTGACCTGATCTTTGCAGCTATAGCCAATCACTGTGACTTACTTTCCTGTCTTAACTTGTATGCAAATGTAATGCTTGAGAAAGGCCTTCTGGGACTTGCCTATATACTGTGTATAATTAAGGGCTGCTCTAAAAAGTAAGTTCTTTTTTTTTTATAAAATAGCACCACAGTTCTGTCTTCCTTTTGGGGTTCAGTAGGCATGTTGTACTGCGCCCTGACACAAGAACTACACAATGCCTATACATGTAATCAGTTAGGCCGCTCGACTTGAGGTGAGGATGGGGAACAGGGCTCAGCTGCTGAAAGTATAATTGCAGCTGTTGGTAGCTGCTATGAGTGCTTTTTACCCTCTCATCCAAGCCTGTAACAAAGCAAGCCTTGTGGTAGTAAAGGTGTTTGGGTGTGCATGCATTATTCTCTGGCTCACACTATATTTTAAGCACTTACCTTTTTCAAGCTATTTTGTTGTTTTTAAACTGGTCTTTACATAGTTAGCTTAAAAGCCTATTGTAGTAAGCACAGAAGGCAGGCTGCATACAGGTACCATCCACAGGTACCAAAAATACCTGTAGAAAAGTGTATAGAATTTATTTCAGAAGCCTGGAAGGTTTTATAGTTATTAAAATAAATACAGTGCAAAGTGCCAGCTCCTGCCCTCACTGATGACATGGAGGCTAGGATTTTTCAAAAGGATCTCAGGGAGTTAGGCACCCCAGCTCCCATTGACTTTCAGTGTGAGTTGGGCACCTAATTCTCTTAGGTCCTGTAATGGAATGGTAAACTGTATTATACTGTTCAGCCAGTAGGTTGTGCTGTGAGTAAAATAACTTATTTAAGCTAAACTCAGGCATACCTGGCAGAGCACTAAAGAATTTTATGATGAACACATCTAGTGCGTATAAGCAAATTCTGTAGCCAGTCCATATCTGGTATAGAGGTGCATGACATGGTGTCAGAAGTAAAATAAGAATAGAAACAGAAGAAACAAAGCAACACAGATTGCTGGATCTCTTCAACGTGCCACTCTTCAATGCCCCAGAGGACTTCAGCTGCGACATACCTTCAGAATGGACAGACTGGAAACAATATTTTGCAAGATTTTGCCTTGCTACCAAGCTCCACGAAGAAACTGGACATATACAAATATATTCTTAAATTTATGTTATGGGGAAGCAAGCAAAGCATACCTTTAAATTTTTTGACTTTACTGAAGACAGTCACAAAGATTACTATGAAGGGTTTCTGGCTCTGGCTGATGCATACTTTATAACCCCAGAGAAATGTGGCTTATGAAAGAGCATGTTTTCACCAGAGAATTCAAGGAGTATGGGGAAATGTTGAATGTTTTATAAAAGCTCTGCATACATTGGCAGAAAACTCTAATTTTTGGGAATGCAAAATATGAAAACATTGGAGACAGGCTGGTTATTGGGTTTACAGATGATTAGCTTTCACAGCAGTTCCCATTAAAAAGAAACCTAACCCTACACAAAGGTATTTAAACAGCAAAACCTATAGCAACTTGACAGTTTCAAATTTTTCAAGTTTATCTTAGAAACTGTAAACAGACTCTTGAGTGTCAAAAATCTTTATCATTAAACCCCTGAGGCAAGGAGAGAGAACTTCCAGGCTGAGGGACAAATTCAAGCCTTAGTGACTCTTTTCACCATTTGTGCATATCCTAAGAGATAATGCATGTCCAGCCAGAGCACAGTGTAATAAATACATGAAATATGGACTCTTTGCAGCTGTTTGCCATACCAAAGATAGTAGGAGTTAATTTGCATTATAGACAATGACAAGCCATTGTTTCTGGGATTTATCACGTCTGGTGACACCCAGGCTCACCTAGAGAGTGAAACTGAATATTCATGGAAGACAATTGACTTTAAAATTGACTCAAGAGCTGATGTCACAGTAATCTCAGAAGGGATTTATAATCCCCTTCAGGTGCTCCCAGAGCTGAAGTCACCTGACACAGTTCTGACTAGCCCTGGAGGTATTTTTAACTGCACAGGCCAGTTCACACAGAAACAACTTGCAAAGATAAAAGCTATGTGTACAGAGTATGTGATCACGGGATCAAAGATGAGCAGCCTTCTCAGCTGCAGTGTGGCATCCATAATGGGCCTACTGAGAATGGTGGAAGAATTTGATGGAGGATTTGATGGTATTGGACCTTTTAAGGTGAGAAAGTACAAATCCAATGCTGAAACATACAGTTTACAAACACCCCTACCACAGAGACCTTTGAAGAGACTAGCTGAAATTCAGAGGACGTCATTGCCTGGTCATAGTGGACTATTTTTCCAGATTATTTCTATCTAGATATATTATAAAAATAATGTACTTGATAGATGTAGCCTGTCAAAGTGCTATCAAGAAACTGCAGTGCAGTTTTTCTCACTTTGGTATTTCAGAACAACTAGTAATGGACAATGGACTGCAGCAGAATTTAAGTCATTCCAAATGAAATATGATTTTGATTATATTGTTTGCAGCCCACATAACCTGCATGTGAAGGGAGAGGCTGAGAGAGCTGTATGGACAGCCAATAAAATCGCGCAGCAGGAATATCCATTCCTTTCTCTTCTGAGTTACAGGTCAACACCAATAGCAGCTACTGGATATAGTCCAGCACAGTTTCTGTTGGGAAGACAACTCACAACCATTATTCCAACTTTAGAAAGGAATCTATATCCAAAGGCCAGACAGGAAGAGGATAAAAAGGCTAAAAGAGCTTATGAATACTTACCACAGACGTCACTCACAGAACTGCTGGGTCTAAAACCTGGTGACTGTGTTCATATCAAACTGAATGGAGAAAAGGGATGGACAACTCCAGCTGTTGTAAATAGAAAATTCAGTTCCCAGATCATATGTGAGCCAGACTGACAGTGGGGAGTTCAACAGAAACTCTTGACATGTACAGTTTGCTCTGTTGGTTGTTCTTTGAGGAAAAAACTCTTCAGATGGCAGATGCAGACCAAGAATGGGATTCAAAGATTACAGACTGAACACAGCCAGTCATTACAACTAATGGATGGCCAGATGACCAAGTTGTTATGCATTTGGGTAATTTAATTAGAAAACTCAGTATGATTCAGAGACACGTAACAGACTGATACGTACTGAACTTCAAAGATAGCATAATGATGTAAATGGTCGGAATGTAAATTTAAAGGGGGAGATGTAATAGAATGCTAAACTGTTTTATACTGTTCCTCCAGTAGGTGACACTGTGTAGAAATACCCTCTTTAAGCTAACCTCACCCATACCTGGCAGAGAATTAAAGGAATGTGTGATGAACATTACTGATATGTATACGTGAGGTCTCTAGCCAGTCCATAGCTGATACAGAAGTACATGACAAGTAGCTTGAAAATCTCAGTGTTAGAGCTTTGCCACTTGCCAATGAAGGGAGGCAGGAGTAGACTGTAAAACTGGAGGCCAGACCCTGAGCTGGTATAAATTGGTATGTCATAGCTCCATTTGACTGCTCTGGAGCTACAGCAATTTACAACAGATGAAGATCTGGCCTTGAAGATTTAAGGGCACATCAGGTTTTTTTTTTAAATTTTGGAGTGTTGTTAACTAAAATGCTTCAAAATGTGTCAACCAATTCTAGTCTCAGTATGTAGATGTTAACAACATGATTATGACACAAATTTGGCAGCTCGCTTCCTTTTTTTTCTTACATTCTTCAATAATGTCACATAAAATACAGGAAAAAATACATCACACAATGCAGCAGCTTCCTGTTACAAAACAGTAAATGCTTTATGGAAGTGAACCAGCTGTGTTACTGGTTGCATGCTTGGCAGCCTAGTATCATAGGTTGGTGTCAGTTTTTCACCTGAAAGAGAAGCTAATTTTAAATTTAAATCTCATCATTTAGCTGTTAACTGCAGAAATACTTGGGATGCAGGTGGTGGTATAATTGAGTTCGTGAAATGTCTTTCAAATACATCAACATAAAGCTAAGCAGCAGTTTGGATTTAGATGGTCCAACTACCTTTCCAGTTGTCGATTGTAGATCTAAAAATCTCTCTCCACCATGGAGAACGTATTACTAAGTGAAAGTTTTTTGCTATGGAAACCATGGAACTGAACTCCTTCAAAAAAACCAAAACAACAACAACAACAACAAAAAACAACAGTGAGTGGGCATTAAAAAGTATATTTGGGGGACAAAGTTCTTTCTGTTACCAGGCAACACAGGATAGCTTTTGCAGATACACCTCGAGCTAAAGCATGAATTGTGATGGCCAATATCTTCATCCTAATGGTTGATTTAAATAACCACGAAACAAATCTGGGCTTGATCCAAAGCCCAGTGAAGTCAGTGGAAAGACTCCAATTGATTTCAACAAGCTGTGGATCAGGATGGTAGCAAGCCTACAGAACACTTTCCAGGGAATTAGAATTATAGCAACAGATTCATTTCTTTTCATTAAAAAAAGTGGTCTAGATTTTTTTTCTTAACTAAAGAATTTTTAGGAAGAACATTTCCCATTCATCCATCATTGTTAATGTACTGTAGAAATGAAATCAATTGTCCCACAAAATCTTTAGACAAAACATTTGACAGCTAATTGTATGCCCATAAATGAAACCAGACCCTGTATGGCATGAAAATGTTCAGTATTTAAGTGCTTCTAAGATGGTGAAATTTGGTGGAAATAATTGAAATGAAAAGAGAGAGAGAAAACTGAAACTGATGGCAGAAAAGATAAGGATGTGAATGAAAAGTGGGGAAAGAAGAGATGAAAATAAAGGTGAAGAGAAGTAAAGAAGTGACAGGAAATAGAATGTGATGGAGAGGCCTGCTCCACTTACTGGGTGTCAGAGGTGGGGCTCCAGCCCAACTGGGAACATGTACGTACTATTTTTAGTCCTCTGGCATGAGCCAGAATCAGTTGACCCAGGCCCTGAGATTCATTGCTGTGGGTTTCTTTGCATCATAGATGTAGAGGGCAGGAAGTAGACTAGGCAAGAAGATATAAGAAAAGGTCTTTAAAAAAGTCTTAGGAAGATAAAAACAGTAAAGGATTGATGAGGGAGACAGTAGAAAAAGATAGAGGGAAAAGAGAAACCGAACAGCTATTTAGAGAATTCAGGATGTCACTAACTTTGTGGCAGTATCCTATGCATCTACATAGCTGTTTAAAATTTCAAGTCCCTGATTGTCTTCCAAGTTTGGCATTTGGAGGAGACTTTTTAAAATTGTGCCTCTCAACCCTCTCTCTGCCTCCCCCAGTGGGCACAACTGTATAACACAGGAATGGACAACTGGTTAAAAGAAAATGTAGGGTGAGATCTCCAAAGAGGTCTCCTGTCACTGAAGTCAAATGATAAAACTACCGTAGACTTTAATGGGAGCTGAGTTATGGCAATTCTAAGCACTCTGGAAAATCACAGCCAGAGTGTGCAAAACAGATCGTTACAATTCAGACCAATTTGGTCCAAATCCTGAAAGGACGCATGGGTCTGCACCCATCCGAGGCCCAAATGTGGCAGAAATGGTGCACTGGTAGGTGAGGCAATGGAGAGTGAATGTGGGGTAGATGGAGTTGGGTGTATTTAGAATCTGACCCATGGGAGCTGACCTAGCACAGATCCAGAAGGGTCAAATCATGACTTGGATGAGACGAGCAAGACAGATGAGTAGATGTGAAGACCTTTGGGGTTGAGTAGTCCATCCCTGATCCCGGCTGCCTTTGTGTTTTAAAGCAACATCTTCTGGCCAGAAGCCTTTTAATCAGTTTTTGATCCATCTATCAGAATTTGGCCCAGAACAGGGCAAGCCTTTTCATCACATGCTCCATTTACAGCTGTAGAACAGTAGATAATATCCATCCCATGTGGCGTTAGAGTCTCTATTGGAACTATTCATGAATATTATTTTTCTTTGTGTCACGGTAGCATCCAGAGACCCTGAAGGAGACTAGGGTCCCCACCGGCACTCTACTGACATTGTAAGAGACACTCACTGTCCCAAAGAGCTTACAGTCTAAATAGACAAGGCAGACGAGGGCTGGGAGGGGAAGCGTCTTGCCTCTACCTTTCTCTGTTTAATGGTTTCTTATGTCATTTTTGATGTCTCTGTCATTTTCGTTACACTGCAAATACTTTATGATGCTTTGTGTAAGTGACACAGGTGACATTCAGTCTAATTTACAAAGTACAGTTTTACCCAGGAAGGTCACTCTTTACTGGTGAGTCCTCTCCACAAAAGGTGGTGACCAAGCCATTCTGTGTATTTTACAAATGGAGCATATTTCAGTAGAACTTGCCCCATATGCAAGGCATCCTGATGCTCTATTTAGAACTCTTTGAACTATGTAGATCTGGCTACATACTTGGGGAAATATTTGAAGTAACACTTGTGACTGAGCATGTGAAAGACATTCATGTGGGAGTTTGTCCAGCTCAGCTGACCATACACAATACTACATTTATAGTTCAGTGTCTTGTAAATTGTCACATCTAAGAACTGTCCTTGAGCAAAAATACATTCTAACCAGCCTGACATGTAATTAGGGCTCTCTATAAATATATACTAAATGGGGTCTTGGTTTCCCCATTTGTAAAGTGGGGATGGCAACACTTGCCTGCCTCACATGCTGAGGAGTAATTGATGGGTTCATAGCGTTTTGAAGCTCTAAAGCTTTCATATAAATATTAGATGGTGTTGGGTCAAATTGGTCAATCCTGGTAAATTACCTGGTTTGGGGTGGGCATGGAAAAGCCGAGTACAATAGTTCTGAGTATCTTTAGATGGGTGAGCTGTAGGAGTATAACTTTGATTATAATGCTTGGAGGATGGATATACTGGGACAAGAGCTCTCTACCCTCGGCTGTCTCATGCAAGGGTCACTAAATCCTTTGAGGTTCTGATATGTTTCCTAATCAAAAGAACTTGACATTTGAGTCCCCAGAATATGCCCAAATGAATAAATAGACAAAATTCTGGGCTGTTCGTTTAGTATGATGGGGGTATGAGAGAGAGTGAGAGCGACTGCCTGCCTGCCTGCTGGACAATGGAGTGTAAAGAAAACAAATCCAGAGGCGATGTAAAAAGGTATAAGATAAATGACAGGGGTAGTCAATTTAGAACAGTTTTTTTAATTTTTATTTTGGCTCAAATTCCAAGACAAACAGTGCTACTCTTCTTTATGTTTCTACAGCAGCCTACATATTCTTGACCAGTTCTATACGTTTTTTCAGACCTGACCCCAAGAGATGGATTTTTACAAGACTGGCCCTAGTGGGAGCTAAAAGAATGAATCCCTCCTCGCATATGGGAAATTTTTCTAGTCAGACTCTCTCTGAAGTGCATTGGCTGCCAAACCATACAGCAGACAAGGTGTGTGAGGTACTATCACTTATTGGGCTTTCCTCTGTCGTTGAGAGACAAGCTGTCGAATTATGCAAAGCTCTTCTTCAGATCAGACCCTGCCTCTAAAGAGTTGTGTGCATCCCAGAGGCTCAGAGCACTCAGCTTGGGGCAATACATTGTGGACATCTCCACACTGCAGCCAAGGAGTAGCACAGTTAGGGCCGAATCTTGAATCTTTTAAGGTTAATGGGAGTCCTTCACTTGACTTCAGTGGATTAGGCCCTTAGAGAAAGAAGTTGTCTATAACTTTTTGTGCATATGTACATTTTCCCTAGATTTCAGGTTGGTACTTACACCGTAGAGGAAGCTTGATATGGGGCCTTGTCCATTCTTGTTCATGTTGCAATCCTCTTTTTATTTTTATTTTTTTTAAATCAAAACGGGAATTTTCAATATTTCTTCCAATTCATGTTAACCCTGCTGGAGCACATTTCCTATGGCCACAGGCTCAGCATGATTGCACAACCACAGTGACTTTCATGGCTGAGTTGGAACACGTTACTGACTTTAGTGCTGTGGAAAAGACAGTATTTGGTTTAAAGAAACCTTTGGATTTTTAATTCACTTTGCCAGTATGTTTAGATGCTTTACCTGTTTCCATACCTGCCTTTAATTGCTTATTCAATTGACCTAATGCATGTTGCAAAGAGCTATGTTCCTCAGGATGAGTGTCGTGGTCATAGCTAAGCCTGAAATGCATGATATGGGAAGCTCAGAAGGAGTGAGGTTTATTGTGTGTATCTTAATAGGGGTTTTGGCATAGTCACCGTATTCCTTCTTCATGGCATCACAGTTGTATGTGAAAACAGGATATAGAAGCCAATATCCTCTGTCCATCCTCTGGGTATTATAATAAAAGTTCCACTTCTGCAATTACCCATCTATGCTTCAGGAATCTGCCAGTAAAAATAGAAAGGAATTTGCTGTTTAAATATTATGCAGTATCTGCACATTCAAAGTATTTCTTTTGTGGTGTCATTCATGCCACTAAAAATAAGTCTGTATTATTGTTTCTGTTATAAGTCCCTTTGGGGAATTATAACTTGGCTGTAAAAATCCACTCAGGACTAAAAATTGCCAGATAAGGTCTCAGCCTCGAAGGTATTTGTTTGTTTTGACAAGTTATTTAAAATAGGGAATGAAAATAAAATGTGAAATTAGCGGTTTCAGATTCCTGCCTTGCAATTTCACATTTATAAAGGGCTTAAATGGCATATTTGCTCACTATTGGTCTATAACATGGGCTTATGTCTTGGGGGTGGCAGGAGGCAGGGAGAAAGAATTATGAAGTGCCAAACCCTGCAGTCCTTTTACAGACAAAACTCTCATTCACCTGTGGTCCAAGAACAAGTGTGAGAAGTTTCAAGCGGGGTTTCAAAGTGCTAAGCACCCAGGTTAGAACATTTTGGCCTAGGTGATTTGCCCAAAACCACACAGGAAATCTGCTGCAGTTCCAGGAATAGAGCAAAAATCATGTCCTTTAATGGCAAGAGGCAATATATTTTATTTGTGAGCAGTCGAGGGTGACCAGATGCCCCGATTTTATAGGGACTGTCCCGATATTTGGGGCTTTTTCTTACGTAGGCACCAATTACCCTCCCACCCTCTCTCCTGATTTTCACATTTGCTAATTGGTCACCCTACAGCAAGTCACTCCAAATGAACCAGGTATCTCTTCATCAGAAGTCAACAGGGCTACCTACTACTAAGAAGCTAAAAGAAAGGGCTTGTTCTTTCAGTTGTTGTTCTGTTCAAGATCTCTAAGCAGCAGTTTGCTGCACTTAAGACACAGCCAGTTCTGGGCTGTGTCCCTAGAGAAGGTGCAGTCCAGGGAGAGCTGGGTCAAAGGTAGCTATATGTCACATTCGTGTGACTCAGATCCTGAACTGCTGCAACTTTCCCCAGCATAAGTTAAAACAGCCTTGTGAGCTGCTCTAATTTATGGCAGCCTGTCTGACCAGACTGCCTCTGGGATACACAGCAGTACAGAATCTCCACAGCGCTGAGTGCTTGGGCTATACCTTCTCCTGCCCCTGAAATGCACCCTCTTGTCTCTAGTTTCATCCCATGCTCTTGAGAGGGGGCATGTAGAGCTTCTTATGTCACCCCTGTGGCTCATTTATGTCCCTTCTATGTTTCCAGCTCAGGTTCCAGAATCAGCTCCATATGTGCCGCCTCAGGCTGTTTCTTTCCAGATCTCCCACCTTGTTCGGGGGAGGCTGAGCAGGTGGGAAGCTGCTGCTGCAGCACCTGGGGCAGATGCAGCAGGAGGGGCGAGGCCATGCCTGGCTGTTCAGGAAGGCCAAGCCTTTCCCCTCCTACAATATCCAGCGCCCATGCTTGTAATGATTCGGTTCCTGACATTTCAAGGGCCTTGGGCAATGGTGCACCTCTGTCCCTCCAGTTTTCTACCTGTGGCACACAATAGGTTAGTCTTCTGAGGGCTTAAATACTTTGGTCTAATTCTGATAGTTGGGTTTGGTGTGGCGATGCCAGGTGGGATTAGTGGCCTGTGATGTACAGGAGGTCAGACTAAATTCTATGACTAAATCAATAGTGCCATGCTGATTTACACCAGCAGAGGATCTGGCCTGTACGCTACAAAGCATCCAGTTGCTGCCTCTCCAATAGCAAATTCTTGCAAAACCCTGAATATATGAAGCCCAGAATAGATTTACAAATCTGTCACTCAGGTTTGGAATTTTATGCTATTATCTTAAAATATATGTATAAAGCAGTTGTGTTGGTGACGTGTTGCAAAGCTAAAAGACCCACTGTAAGGAAAATGTTTAGGCTCCCTCAGCATATATATATATATATATTTGCTATTATAATTCCATCAAATGGATTCCAGATTACACCTCACCTGACTCTAGAGTCAACCACAATAACCAGACTGTTACTGCAACCACATCTAAAGACATTTGGAACATTACACTTTGAGTGTTTTAAACCAACAAGGGGAGTTGCAAGCTGTCCAGTAAAAAGGGTTTGAACGTTTATAATCAAATTTCTTCCCTCAAGACAAACCCATGTTTGCCTCATATATGCAAGCCCAGTGTGAAGCATCCCACAAAAGGTTTCTTGAGTTATCCAAGTTCAGGAAGCATCTGAGTAACTTTCTTAATAGATGGTTAACTTTCTTACTGTTAATTGCTTAGCAGTATCTGAATGCATTTTCTTCCGTTTCAAAAGGAAACAAATTCAACTCTGGACTCAGACTGAGCTTGAGAAGTTCCAGGCTGAAAGGTTATTTTGGGGGAAATTACATGCGACTGAAATGGACAAGAATGACAGGATCCTTTCGTCCTTAATGGGAGGTGTCACAGTTCAGGGCAACTGCACCTATATTCTCCCTCCATGGTACACCAAGAGCACTCGCTTCTAGGCTTCTGGCTCCTACTGTCACCTCCCCTGGTTGGAGACCCCCTCACACCTAACCAGAGTTTTTACAGTTCCCTGCCCACACTGTTATTCCTAGAAAAGCAGGTTGCCTAAACAGGCCTTTATCTGTCCTTCAGACCCTCTGAAAAGCAAGTAATCAGCGTAATCGCCCCCACGTTACAGCTCTTTCTAAGCAAGCACATTTATTCTTATGGTGATAGAATGACAGAGAACCTTTCAAACACAATTGAAACTTACACCCACGTTAAGGAGGAGTCTGGTAGAAGTCAGTCCTTCAAAGACCACAGAAGTGTTTTTCTGTCATTACAAGCCTGGGCCCTGGGTATTGTAGGCGGGGAAAGGCTTAGCCTTCCCAATCAGCCAGGTGTGGCCCTGCCCCCTCCTGCTGTGTCTGCCCCAGGTGCTGCAGCAGCAGCTTCCCACCCACTCAGCCTCCCCCAAACAAGGTGGGGGCTGGAGGGGGGGTGAGCCAGCCCTGTGTCCAGGCCACCTGGCTGGTGCTCTGAGGCTGCTGGTGGGTGCTGGGGTCGCCTGGCGGTGATTCGGGGTGGCTGGGGCTGCACGCAGCCGGTGTTCTGGGGTGGCTGGGGCCACCGGCGGGCACTGAGGCCATGTAGCCAAGGGACGTTGGGACCACCCAGCTGGTGGGCCAGGGCAGCCAGGGCCATGTGCAGCTTGGGCTGCCCAGCTGGTGCTGGGACACAGGGTGGCTGGGGCCATGCGCAGCTGGGGCTGCCATGGCCTCCTTATCTGGACTTGAGATGGCCCAGCTGTGGGGGTGGGGCCAGACTCCAGTTGCAGTATGGGGGAGCTCCAGGTAGTGGTGGTGAGGCAGGTGGTGGGAGGGGCGTGGCCTCAGGCAGAAGAGGTGGGGCCACGGGCTAGCCTCCTCTAACAGGCGGTTCACTCAGCACCCATGATTACAAGTTCATAACCACGTGAGCTCAGAACACACCCATGAATGGGTTAGCTTTTCCTTCAGGCATCTTGGGCCTTTGAACTTCAGATTCTGGAAGAAGGTAAGTAGGAGACAATGGTCCTTTCCTAGGGTGCAGTTTTTAAAGGCTAGGTTTTAGTATAAGTGGAGGTGGGAATTTGCATTCATCTTCCCCTAGAGATTCCTCAGACAAACAACTTGACGCTGTTTGTGCAAAATTCTATTCCTGTCTGGCCCACTGTTCAATATAGTCCTTTGAAGTTCATAGCACTTGCCGGGACTCTCAATAACACATAACCTTCGCATTTAATAAAATGGACTCCAAAGATACTTAAACTTAATTTAATAAGGGTTTTTAAGGATATTACAGGAACCTGCTGTATCAGTCACAATAGTATTGATATTGTGATGTTCACATTTTAAAAAATGTGGATTTTTTGCATGCTAACCATATTCCATGAATTACTGTTGCTCCAACAAATTCTAGTTATTATGTTCCTCCTGGGAGATTTTTAATACCAGTTGTAATGAGAGATTATGTGAAACAGCTGGTCAAATAGAATGAGGAACCAATTAGTTGGCATTTGATGAAATAATAAAAACAGACATCATGCAAAGTTTAGCAATACCAAGCAATTCTCAAGGAGACTGGGCACAAAAAAGAAATGGACTGGTTTCTAATCACTGCAGATGTTTAGGCTAACAGGTAAGGGTAAGCTATTCCATGACATGACTATCATTTAAAAAATGTTTAAGATGTTCCCACTATCATGAAAAGTGCATTCATTACAAGAAATAATTAAATTCCAAACTACAGAACTACTCCAGCTGTGTTAAACAGAAGTCTCTGATAGCTACTTTGGGGGCAAAAAAGAGCTTGTAAGTCTGGTGCTGGCACAGGGACAGAAGACGTGACTTATACCTCCTTTGGTCAGAGGCTGACAGGGGCTGGGCAGTTCTGAGGACAGCTGCACTGTGTGGCGTTGCTGCCATGGCTTCAGCAAAGAGGAGAAGTGGCGTCTAGAATCAGTGCAATCTGACTAGCTGTATCAACAACTGTATCAAAGTGTGCGTCATGCTCAGTCTGCAGGCTGTGCTAAGAGCTTCTGAATTTTCCAGTGTGGTATGTAATCAAACTGTACAAGGAAAAACATAGAGTCTGTTTGCTCTGGCTGAGCTCTGGTTGGTGTGGGAAGAGGGGTGGGTCTGAGTCAGGGTGAGAGGTAACTTTAAAGCCACCTTTGTGTTTCGCCTGTTCTCAGCCCCCTGCAAAAACATGTCCTACCCTCAGTGTAAGTTTTATAGCAGCCTCAGGGCTACTCTAATTTATGATCAACTGCAACAGACAACTAGGGGTTGTTCAAGCAGCTGAAAATAACTTGAATCCTCCCCTCATGGACCATCTCCATTTCCCTGCCTTTGGGGAGCCCCTTACGTCAGGAGGTGCTGGTGTATAGAATGCAGACAGCTAAATAGATTTTTGCCATGTATATATGTAAAGGGCCTGTGACATAAAAGAAAATCTGGCCCACAACCTCCAACGCAGGAAAGAATTCAGTGTCTTAGTTATTCTTTTTCAATGTAGCAGTTGCCTACTGAAAACCCACTGTTGGTGCAATGACTGCTGCAGCTGCTTCCTTCAGTCATTCTGTCATTTAGTAGTGCAGTAGTCATGGTAGCACATAGTGAGCTGGCGTTAAAAGCAAGGTCCTCTACCTGTCTGGATTCGACACAGGATGTATGCTGACTGAAGATATCACCCTGTTCTTTTACAGGAAGTACATTTAGGCTGCATACTAGTGGAAGAGAAAGCAGAACAAACACAACCACTTCTTACATGCAAGAGTCTTGCACCCTGGCTTTGGCATAAGGGGGAATAGCAGTTAGAATCTCATTGTAGGCCTCACTCAAATGATTACATTTATTATATTATAGCTATGTTCCTGATTCATTGTTTAGTTCCCCCCTGTTTGATGAACTGGGAAAATGTAGCATTATTTTATGAATGGTGTGTCATTTAGTTTCCCTGTTCAGATTTGTGTTGCCTGGCTGAATACATACAGCTAAATCAAGGTATGAAGGGGGTGGTACATAGCCAAGCAGGAAAGGTAAAACAGTGACACAGATAAGACAGCCTCAAAGGTACCCAGCTTCAAAGGAGTTTAGATAACAATGGTAGGGCCAAAAACTAGTGGGACAGTTTACCCAGCTAGCTCCATCAAGACTAGAATGTTTTGCTCTTCCTAAGGCTGTCTGAGATCAAAAGACCCTGATCAGTTAAAAAAGTGTTGCTGGCAGAAAGGGGAAGGGGATTTTAGGTGACCTGAGAGAGGCTGGCCAGGATGTCAGTGAAAAAGCTACTTCAATATGTACGCGCTGTTGTTGTAGCCATATTGGTCTCAGGATGTTAGAGTGACAAGGTGGCTGAGGTAATATTTTTTATTGGACCAATTTCCATTGGTGAGGTAGACAAGCTTTCAAGCTTACACAGACCTGAAGAAGCACAAAGGCTTGTGTCTCTCACCAGAAGAAGTTGGCCCAATACAAGATATTATCTCACCCACCTTATCGCTCCGCTCTGTCTGAGCCCTGATGTGGGATATAAAAGTAGCTCATTTTCTAGGCCCATTCAATCCTTGACCTCCCTACTGAGTCTACTAAAACAAGTGCCTCTGGTGGTGGCGATTGTTTGAGGGGGACAGGTGTATCTGTTTAGTAGTAGTAATAAAACTTCCCCAGCTCTAGTACCTTTTGTAGAAGGATCCCAAAGTACTTCACAAACATTAATTAATAAAGCCTCACATCATCCCTGTGAAATAGATACAGTGTTATCTTTGCCGCATAAGTAATAAGTAAAGTAAGGCCCAGAGAAATTAGGGGGCTTGCTCAAAGTTACACAGCATGTAAGTAGCAGTGCCTTACATTCCTGGATTCTTTGAATGCTATCAGCTGATCTCTCAACTCATTTTGAAGGTAATGACTTTCAGTAATGACATGGGACAGATCTGGACAGGTGTCCCAGTGGTCAAAGGCTCCATATGTTGTTACTAAATACCTGAGTAATTTAGGACCACCCCATTCCCACACGAGTTCTAAACCATACTTTCAACAGGGCTTAGCCCAGCTACAATTATTTATCTTAGAAAAACATTTTTTACATTTTTCACTGGATAAAACAGACTTATATTGCCCTTGGGTCTCATTTAGACATGCGATGCTGTGTCAGATGTGATTTACCTACAATAGACTAACTGATGGAACTCAATGTCCATTTATCTTATTAAGATAATATTCTTATACTAATCATTACTTGTCTGTGTTCAAACTCAGTTAACAATAAACTCTTATTTGACATACCTTCAACATTTGCTTTTCACAAGCAATCCTTATAAATTCTCCATAGTCTAAAATGGGAATAGATAGAATAAGGCTGAACAAAGGTTGTGGGTGGAAACCTAAATACTTAGTCATCATGAGAAATGCCAATCAAAAAGTCTTCCATTGGGGGTTATAAGAAGTAACAAGGTAGGGAAAGCTGAACAACAGTCAAATATTTCAGACCTTGAGTCTTTTCTAATGTTCTTTTAATATTGACCCTTGTAATCAAATTACATGTCTACGCCATTCAGTTTTACTAAAGAAATGTGAACCTGATAATATGCCTACAATTTAAAAAAAATTAAATTACAGTGAGTTCATAGTATTTTATAAGGAATTGCTTAATCGGAATGCAGAGCTACGCAATCATTTTTAAGTATATCACTCTTAGTTAAAAGATTTTTTTGGCTTGTGTAAAAGAAGCCCATCTAAAGAGTATCACATATAATTCTACTCATGTAGATGCAGAGAAAAATGGGATGATTAGAAACACAGCAATGAACTGACACAGATGTTGCAGTGCTTTGGAAAACATATTTTAAATAATACCAGCTGTAGAGTCATGGTAAGCCTAATAAAAATAATGAGAAGCAAGCAGATAAACTATGATTATTGTAGCTCCCACATCAGGAGATGTACTGAATTGTAAATAAGTACAGCAAAGCCACATGTGCTACAGCCAGTTATTCCTCATTAAATTCTCCTGGGAATTAGTATTAACATATAGATCATACAGTGGTAAGCTCCATTCTCAGTGGTAGTAGATGTTAGAATTAGGAGAAATGGTTTCAAGTTGCAGTGTGGGAGGTCTAGGTTGGATATTAGGAAAAACTTTTTCACTAGGAAGGTGGTGAAGCGCTGGAATGGGTTACTTAGGGAGGTGATGGAATCTCCATCCTTGGAGGTGTTTAAGGCCTGGCTTGACAAAGTCCTGGCTGGGATGACTAAGTTGGGGTTGGTTCTGCTTTGAGCAGGGGGTTGGACTAGATGACCTCCTGAGGTCCCTTCCAACCCTAATCTTCTATGATTTTATGATTCTATGATACAGGACAGTATTTACACTAGCTTTTATTTCCTAAATTTTCTAGCGGGTGGTAGCAATAGTGAAAGGAAACATTTTCAAGGCTCAAAAGGCAGGTTAGCTGCCTAACTGCCAAGAAAGCCAGTAGGGGATAGGCTTTGTTTTGCCTTTGAAAATCTCCCCTGGAAGTGCTAGTGTATACTATACACCAATGGCTTGACTGCCATTTTGTCTAACTCATGATCATATTAGTTCAAAATGGCATGGTATTTAAAACATCAGCAACTGCTGAGACCTATAATCAGAGCTGTAGGAAAGAGAAGTCTGTGATAGGGTTCCTTTGATCAGACTATGTATAGTGCAGTCAGTATTTCCCCTTTCTCAAAACATTTGTTTGGGGGGAAGGGTTGAATTAGTCACGAATGCATATGTTGACCCTTTGAACCCCTTTATGTCAAGTGGAAAAGGGCACACTCAACACAACGTTGTCAGACTATTTAGTCAAACAATGACTTGTAAGGTATCCTATAAAACCTTAGGACATGACCCTTGTGATCCCTGCTCACCCTATGGGTCAATCTAGTCTAACCCCCTTCCAAGATATAGAATTTGTTGAGTCCAAACCATCCAAGACAGATGGCTATCCAGCCTCCTTTTGAAAACCTCCAGTGAAGGAGCTTCCACAACCTCCCTAGGCAGTCTGTTCTGTTGTCCTTCTGTTCTTACAGTTAGGAAGTTTTTTTTCCTAAGATTTAATCTAAATCTACTAGACTGTATTTTGAATCAATTGCCTTTTGTCCTGCCCTCTGTGGCAAGCAAGAACAATTTTTCTCTCTCTTTTTTTTTTATGGCAGCCTTGCAAATATTTAAAGACTGCTATTACGTCCCCCCGCCCCTTAATCTCCTCTTTTCCAAACTAAAGCATACCTAATTCTTTCAGCCTTTGCTCACACAGCTTGCATTCCATCCTTTTGATCATCTTTGTCACTCCCCCTTGGATCCTTTCCACTTTCTCCACATCCTTTCTACATAGTGGTAACCAAAACTGGAAACAGCATTCCAGGTGAGGCCTAACCAGCACTGAGTAGAGTGGTACTATCAACTCTTGTGACTTGCATGCTATGCCTCTGATAATGCAACCCAAAATTGCATTTGCTTCTTTTGCAACAGCATCATATTATTGACTCATGTTGAGGTTGTGGGCCACCACAATTCCCAGATTCTTCTTAGCAGTGGTGCAACCCATACATAAATCTCACAACAATATTCATGACATGCTGGTCATGAATATCATTGTGTGGTTTATGTATGGGTTGTGCATAAAGAGTTATGTACGTGTGCTGGAAATATATTCTTCAAATATGTTTTGGAGGCAGTGAATAAACAAGCCTGCCCTAGACAAAGGAATCTAGATTTATCTGTCTGCCTGGCTTTATTACAGGCAAAGGACAAGGAAAACACGTTTGCATCTAAGGTAAACAAAGTGATTAAGCCAATTGAAAAAGCAACTTGCTCTGAGGGTGAATCAGGGGTTGGTGTCTGACACACAAATAACGAGCAGCAGGGGAGAGAAACTTTGAGTTTACTTTTTAAAGAACACATTTCAAATGTTTTCTGGACTATAAAAGGAAAGAAAGAGAACCCCTTGGTTATCTGTAGGGGGGAAAAAGGGGAGAGCACCCTCTGTGTCGATGAATGTTGGATCCTCCTGTTGGAAGGGATGGAGATGCTGGTAGCTTGATGTAACTGAGAAAGTTGTTTGGCAAGCTACAGTCTTTGCCTAAAGTTAACGTTTGGACCCTAGAAAGTGTGTGTTGTTTTGTATATAACCATCTTCTCTTTGTTATCTCTGCTTAATATAACTTACTTATTCGTAGTTAAACCATCTCAGTGCTGTGTATTAAGGTAAAGAGTGTGTCCTCAGTGAGCTAACAGGCCGCTGTATATTCTGTCTCTTTGGAGACAGCAAACTTAATTTCTGTGAGTGTTCCGTGAGAGAGACTGGACACTGCAGAGACGTCTCTGGGGAACTCAGGCACGGGGGTTTGCTGAATGTTACTTACAGGGCAAAGTTTAGACTGGCAGAGTCATGAGGAGTTTGCTGGCAAGGCAGACAGACTGGAGAGGCAGGGTGCTGACACACAGTTTAAACTCCAGCAAAGCTCTCTTGCTGGAGCAGAGAGGTAACACAGTGGCTTACGGTTCTGGGCTCCCTGGAAGAGTGACAAACCAGAATAAATGTAATGCAATAGGTTTCTCCTGTTAAACATCCATGTGTTGGGTTGGGTGGTCTTGTAGCTTCACCCCTTACTTCTTGGGCCAGCTGAGTTCTGTGGAGGCACCTTGCTTAGCCTATGAGGGAATGGGAATCTCTCATCTGAATATCTCAAACGACACCTCTCTAGCCAAAGCAAGAAGGGGCAGTGACTGCAAATGTAGGGAAAGATAATATATCCTTTTTTTTTTTTTTTTAAGGCATTTGTGATTGCTGGGGGAGGAGGGAGAGTATAAACTTAAGTGATAGTGATTTCTATCTTCCAAATCTATGCCAAGTGAGGAAATGTTATTTCAATGACTTTCTTAAAAAGCATTGCAATATGCTAGTGGGTAAAGCCTTAGGATAAGATTATAGGTTTAAACTATAGCCTGCATATCGAGTGTGAGTTAGAGATATTTTGGCTATGTCTACACTGTGAGCTAGAGGTGTGATTCCTGCCTCAAATAGACATGCTCACCCTAGTGCTTTAAAAATGTTAGTGTAACCCCAGTGCCACAGGCAACAAGGAGTGACACAGGCTAGCTGCCCTGAGTATGCACCCACAGGGTTTAGGTGGGTTTGTACTTGGGCCAGGGAGCCCATGCTGACACTATGCTGCTACTGTGGCTGCACTGCTATTTTGAGAGAGCTGGCTCGTGTGTTTGGGACTCGCACCTCTAGCTCGCCGTCTAGCTGTGGCCTGTGTGTGTGTGTGTGTAAAGAGGGAGGAGGGGATGAACGGTAGCAGCAACTGCTTGAGACATTCTCACTGACACAGCCAGAATGCCTCCTGTGGCCCTGCGGGAGCACCCAGTGGAACAGCTGGTTCCGCTATCATTTTAGATGATGGGGCTTGTGATTTTTTTTTTATCTCCTCCTTCACATACTGGCTTACCTCTGCTGGATAATACAGAGGGGGTCAAGGAAACAGCTATGCTCGCACCTCTCCCCTCGTTAGCAGGGGCACAGCACTCCTAGCTGTGGTAGTCTACTGCAGTCTTTGTGCCTTGATTGGCAAGGACAGTGACTGGCTGGCCTAACATGTGAGTGAGGTTCCCTGCGCTCCTTGAGCACTCTCATTGGTCCAATCAGAGCCTGTCCCTGACTACAGTAAACCTGTTGTGCAAGTAGATCCATTATTAGAATTGCCATGACAACAGAGGTCAATGCACTCCTAGGAAGCCATGTCCATCCTTTCCTCACCTGGAGAGTGGGTCACCTCATGGCAGGGTCTTTGAGGGATGTATCCAAACATCTCATTGATGTTACATAGCAGCAGGAGCTGTGTTTAAAGCTAAGATGCTCAATCCATGCAGACAAACAGTAGTTCTGTTTAGTATTCAAACATACGGTGCATTGCTTCTTATGTCCTACTTCCACTACCTCCTCTTACCCTGCATAGTACCTTCTTCTGCTGCCTCCTAGATTTTGACATCTGTGACCAAACCGGGACCTATGTTTTTATTCTCCGATGTATTAAAAGCACATTTATTGTACTGTTAGGGCTTATGTTTCCTTGTATAAGATTGGTATGGACTAAACTTAGGCTAAAAATAGTCTCCTTCAAATATTCCTGGGGCAATACATTCCATCCCTCTCTTTCTGGTCTTAGTTCATTCTGAATCTAATGCTCTATGAGCTTTACTTATCTAGCAGAGGAGTGTTGGCACTTCTTCGGTTTAGCAGCAATTGGGCTGTTTAGTATGTGAAAAGGGGGCAGACAGCCTGAGGGTAAACCTGCAGTGCAGTTGGAGGTGTGACAGCAGCACCTGGAGATATACCTGAGCTAGCTTTTGTTTAGCTAGCCTGACTAGGGACAGCAGTGAAGCTGCAGCGACATGGACATGGCGTGGGCTAAGCCACCCGAGGAAGTACCCAGGATCCTGGGCAAGCTTGTACAGCCTATGTGGAAGTCCGTGCTACTATAGCTTCACTGCTAACATCACTGGCGCTAGCTAGCTCCAGCATGTCTACACAAGCCACAGTGGCACCTCTGATTGTGGCATAGACATACCCTCAGCAGATAATTAGCAACGTTGGGCCTTCCTAAATAGCCTGTCTTGTGGGACTGGAGAACAGATTGGGAAACATGGGTTGAAAACAATATAAAGCAAATGAATGCTCCATCTGCTCTGGTTCAAAGTGGGGAAAGGGTTTAAAGTGTCTTAGAGAGTTTGGCTGTCAGGGATTCTCAGGATAATGAAGAAGCCATTACCATATTCCCAGCGCTCAGCAATAGGTTTGCTGGTTTGGGGATTCCCCAGAGTTTTATTGTCTCTCTGAGTTTGTCTGGAAGCAACTGGTGAAGATGGTGTGGTGAACTGAAAAATCCCACAGCCTTTAGTTTAGGGGGTTGCTGTGTTGGGAACTTGATCCCTTTAACTATCTGCATCTTACAGCCAGCCTGTGCAATTCTACACTCCTCTGAAAGAGGAATTTAATCAGGGTACCTTCCAACCTGAAGAGAGCTATATGATGTCCCCAATGAAGCCATCAGAGGGAGACGGTGTGGTGGGTAGAGAGGATTGACCACAGGAAAACCCACATCCATAGGAGATATTTAGCGAAACAATTTCATACAGATTTCAGAAGAGTGAAATTAACATGAGCTGAAAACGGCAAAATATTCTTATTGGAATCATTGACTATAAACTTCATCAAACTAATCCCAAACCATAGTCTCTCAAATCTAATACAAAAGAGATTGCTAATCAGCGAGAGCAAAGGCTGAGTGCACTGGCGTAACCCCCTCTTCTCCAAGCATGAGAGTAACAGGTGGGGACTTCTCACTGGAACCAGTTGCTGTCTTGAATGTGGTCAGTAGAGTTCACCCTCTGGCAGCTGTCCAATCTGTACTGGCAGGTTGACTGTAAAGGGAAGAGGACAAGACATCAATTCCTGATCACTCAGAGCAAGTGGCTGGGGAGTGGCCGTGCTGTGTATTACAAGGATATGTCTACACAGTATTTTGGAGTGATCCTTCCTCCTCTGTTGACCAAGGCTGGGAGGCTTGCTCCAAAATGCTGTGTAACATACCCATAAGGACCCAACCCTTTGATATCCAAATCATAGTAGGGGGACAAAGCTAGCTCGTATCTCAGTGTGCCTTGCCTTAATGCATGGCATGCAAGAGGAGTGAAAGGGAAGAAATTGGAGAACAATTCCAGATAAATGTCTTCATCAAGATGGAAGCCAATGTGTAATTTCATAAATGTCTCCACGTTCACACCTCCTGCTGGGATCTCTGCCCAACAGCTTAATGGGGAAGGCTTATAACTCTCCTGGAGTTGGCTCGAGAAGTCTGATTTAATCCTCTCTTTTGGGAAAGTCTTGTTGTGAAGTGCAGTGGCTCATAATATGTATTGCAGCAGCATCGAGAAGCCACCTTCAGGCACTGTGAACACAGGTAATGAAAAGTGGGTTCCTATCCCTATGGTTAAGTAAAAGAGTGGCAGACTGTGAGGCTATGAATGTTTGTCCCACAGTTTAGGCTGTGCGAATGTGGTAAGGTGACTCCATGTATGTCTGCTTGATAAGGAATTGTGTTATTTGCTAAGTAATAGAGCTGGTTGGGAATTTTCCATTTGAATATTCTTTTGAAGAAAAGTATAGTTTCCACACAATGAGGATTTTCTACTGGAAAATTTACATTTGGCTGAATTTTTTCATTGGGTTAGGTCATTCCAAATAAAAACATTTCAGTTTGTTGAACTGATTTGAAACATTTTTGCTTCGGGTCAGTTTGGCAGTAAGCTGTGTCCACCTAAGCTGCCACACTGCCTCACTGGGAGTTGTAATCTCTCGTGATGCACCATGGTCTCCCCATGGCTGAACTACTGTGGTGTGTCACGGCAGTCGCATGACCCTGGTGCATCATGGGAGGTAAAGGTCTGGGCAGGGAGCCCAATCTATAGCAGAGGATGAGTGCATGAGGTATCCGACCTACAATTCCCATAAGGCAAATGGCAGATCAGGTAGACACAAATCAATGTTGAACCAAGCTAAGCCAAATTCTTGCCAATTCGAAGTGTTCAATAATCATGAGTTGGACCCTTAAAACAATTATATTGTCTTAAAAATCATTAAATTAACCCCCCACACACTGTTTTTCATTTATCTTCTGAGTTTTGAGCATTTAGGGATAATCTTTACAGTTCATTTGTGTGTCATGATGACAAGTACAAAATTCAGCCTGAGATATACACACAGAAACATGAAACTCCCCTGGTTCGTCAAAGGGAGACTCCAGTTCTCTTCTCATAACACCTGGGGTAAGAGAATTCCCCTCTTACCCCTCTGCATTCTCTTTCCCTATCACTATCCTGCTTCCATCCTCAATCCCAGCTCCATACTGCCTTTCTCGCTGTCCCATCTAGTCTCCACTGCCTCACATTTATCCTTCATGCTTCTATCTGAGACATGTCTCTCTACATTCTCCTGCCCCCATATTTTTCCCTCCTTTCTCCTCCCAGTCTCTTCCCATCACATTCCCTCTTGGCCATGCCTTATTCCCCATTTCCCTGCACTTCCTCATTCCCCCTCCTGTTCCCTATATTTTCCTGTTCCCTTATAGTTTTCAGTCCAGGTTCCTAGCCATGGTACAAAGGGTCTGGTCAGCTTCACTGATGGCATCCTGGCTTCATTTCCATAGGAAATAGTGGAAAGTGATGGCCATTTGTCCAAGGGCAGCCTCACTTCCACATGCAGCAAGGTAGGGACATGGTGGCCATCTTGCCTGATAGCAGTCTGACTTTTTTCCCACTGAATACAATGGTAGAAGGTGGACATTTTGAATAAAAGCTAAAGATTCCCAAAATCTCCCGATTTCTATCAGGGTCTTTTGCCCCACAGTTTTTCCAGCTTCTGGCAAATAGGAAAACATTCATTCATTTTGCCCATCAATGCAAACTTTTAGGGAGTTGTATGCCAAATATGATGACCATTCTCGCTTCCACCATACATCATGTCACTACTCCAAGTGTAAACCCAAAGAGATAAGCACTAACTCTGGGCATCTCTTCAGCTGTTGCTCATGAGGCAATTCATGGGGTGTTCAGCTGAGCATAACCAGCTTCTGACCATAAGCATTCAGCCCAAGGGAACAAGGAGACAACTACTGAGCTCAAATGTGCCCCACATGCTGTAAATAGGATATGGATTTCTGATCAGCTCTTTTGCTGACCCCAGTGGACGAATAGCATAGGGGGAAGGGCAACATTAAATCAGTGCATTGAGTCTGATTTTAAAACAAAGACTAACAAATAGATTGCTGACACTGAGAGAGAGATCTTGATAGAAAGACAGAACACAATAAACTTTGGACCAATCTTCTCACTATCTAACAACTTCTATTGGAAGTGCCACCCATGCATGTAGCATTGAGGATTTTGGTTCAGAGATATCCCAATTCACAACGTACAGTAGCCATCCTTGGTCTTTCCAAACTTGCCTTAGTCTATGGGGCAACTTTATCTTAGGGCTTGTCTACATGGTAGGGTAACATATTCTATGGGGATGTGCTCTCTAAAGTGCACTAATGTATTGCACATTACCTGGTTCATGTAGAGTCTACAGTGTAGCCCTGATGGAGTGCACTAATGGTTGTCCAGCAGCACACTTTCACATAGTACAGATTCAAGTAGCACTCTGTTAAAGTTCACCAGCAGGGTCTATGTAGACCAACTGACGTGCAACTCCTTAGTGTGCTTTAGAAATCACACCCCCACAGAGCACCCTACCCCACCGTGTAGACAAGTCCATAGTATTTGCAGCACTCCCTAGACTTACCTTGAAGATGCACACATACTGGAGAAATGATGTTTACTTTTCTAGGGCAAATGGAATATTTTTAAGCACGACCACTGTATTGGCACAGTTAATCCACTGTTGCTGCATGTCAGACTCCAATTTGTACCAGATGCAAAGGGAAGGAT
The DNA here is from genome assembly GCA_007922155.1 of Mesoclemmys tuberculata. Lineage (NCBI taxonomy): Eukaryota > Metazoa > Chordata > Testudines > Chelidae > Mesoclemmys > Mesoclemmys tuberculata. Next base: position 32,360,325 of record ML675610.1, read on the forward strand.
ATTTACTTTAAATGCCCCAAACTGTGCAAATTCCTATGTCTTTGTGTTCCCTTAACCTCATCCTCCATTCCACACAACTTCACCTCAACTATGTTTCTTGGAATAACACTGAACTTTGGTCAGTTTGTTCTTGGCTTTATTTGACTATGGGGCACTGTGTGTTACAATGCTGGCTTTCCTTAAAACACACGCTATTGTGGAGAAAGAATCCAGTATGGTAACACAACTATGTGCATATTGCAGCAGGAACAATTTCCATTACAGCCCCTTGCTTTTACACACTCCTAACTGTCCAAAACATTCACCTTTGGAGATGAAGTTTTCCATGCCTGGTTTTTGCCTGAAGGTTAACTTGTGAGTGTGTGTGACAGCTACTTTTTTGTTATAGGAGAGTGGAGAAAACCCACACTCCCTCCTGACATGACACTTGAGAAAAGAAATTCCAATCACACTTTCCTGAACAGGACTACAGTAAAAGTGCCAATGTATAGCACTGATGGGCACAATCGGATGATAGGCTGTAGGGCTCCTGTCCTGTAACCTGTTCTGGGAGGGCTTCCTACACCTGCAGAGACCCACGTGAGGCTCTGTTGGCGTGGAACAGTGTGCAGGGCTTGTGCTTAGATGTCCAATTCCTGTCATTTGTGCCTACAATGAGGGTGTAAAATTGAAGGCTGTTTTAAGAAAAATATTGACCCTAAAAGTCAAGAAATGCCCAAGTCAAGTTTCCAACAGCAACATTAACTTAGCCTCCTTCAACATAGGTATTATTCTTCCAGTCCTTCGTTCTGCTTAAACTGTGGAGTTTAATACACTGCTGTTTAGGCCTGGATTCAGGAAAGCATCCCCATTTAGGGCAGGCACTGAAGTAAATGAGACTTAAGCACACACCATCTTTCCATCCTGCCCCATCTGAGCCTTGGGCTGGCTCAGCCTCAGGGATGCTTTTAAAACATTTTGGCTTCTAACAGCCTGCTAAAGGTGGCTATGCTGGCCAGGCATTGCTGGAGCGCAGCATGCACTGGCCATATGCTTCCAGTACATCCCCTGGGCTGGTGCTGGGAAAGGAGGGGTGAAATAGAGCTCTGTGCCAGCGCAGGGTTCTCCCACACCAGAAGAATCTTCATAGACTGGTTAGGGCAACTTTCAGTCCCTTTTACTGCTGTAGTAGCATAAAACAGACCTAACGAGGGCTAGGGTTTTGCTTTGAACTGGTCGTTATAACAGATGCCGAACCCCCATATATTGATATTTGAAAATATCACAAGGTGGATGCTTCTGATTGGTTCACATAGCTGAGCTCTTCCTACTTTTCACAGGAGGCCATGGAAAGTGGCACCATCAGGAAGAATGCAAGATAGATAATTGGAGAGCCAGGTAGGAATTTTACTCATCATCTAATCCTGAAAAACTCCAAAATAAGAAAGTGGAATAAGAAGTGCTACGCTATTCTACTGCATATGTGGCACCTCTCTATGCCCTAACTCACTGTCTCATTGCAGTGAGACTTCTCCAAAATTCCCAGTTTTTATGAGACTTTAAGAAGAGAGACACACAAGAATTCTTTCCCAGCTACTAGACAGACTGGCACATGCCGTGTAGCTGTACAGAAATTTGCAATCCTTATTAGAGCTGCCACTTTATAGCTTTTACTTTATTTTGTTGTACTGCATCAAAAGCCTGGATCCAAATGCCCCCAAATTTGGAATCCGAATCTAGAACAAAACGTTGCAGCTGGCTGCTATCGGTATAATGGAGAAATGAACACCCCAGATCTGAACGCCTCCCCATTGGGAGGTATTTGACATTTAGAAACAGATCTGAATGGTGTAGTTCGGGACCTTCTCTGTTTATAAGTTAGGATGCTGAATGCCATCTCTTGGCAACTCAGATGGAGAGTCCCTTCCTACCCCCAAATTGTAAAGGGTTTAATGGAAATGGTGCATTTTCTAAGGACATTTTAAAGAGAGCAGCAGTTGAGTAACAACAGGCAGTTAAACAGCCTATATGGGTGAGTCATGGTACAACATGCTTTTAAAATGTGTTGCGTTCCCTTCTAATAGCTAGTCCCCATAGAGGATAAAGGCCTGCTACTGCTACCAGCTAATGGGGTTACTTCCTCAGTTTAGTGATAGGGTTCTGCTCTCTGATGTCGGCTTCCAACCCTGCGAGTGACAGGTGGTGCAGGTTATTACACTTCACCAGCAAAGCGGGCTGCTCATGGGGCTGCTCATGCGAGAGAGGGCACACCTTTGATCTCTGTGTCACCTGGTCAAACCTTGCGCACAATTGCATCTAACCAGAAGTCACTGCCATCTGATGGCTTTGCAGTGGCTTGCCGGACAAGAGGTGAAAATGCGGTTGGCGGTCTAAGCTTCATTCCACATGGGGAAGGATTTGGAGCTGACCTGTAATTTACAAAGGCTGTATGCGAACTGGTTACTGGGATAGTTGCTGTATGGCTGCATTGGGCTATTGGAATGTGCACTGCAGGAATATGTTGGTTTACTATAATACCAGGGCTCTTAGGAAACCAGCGGGAAGGCAACACAATGGCTCCAGGGTAGCAATTTTCAGTTCGCATGTTGGGGAGTGGGGGAGGATCATTCAGGGACGGCGCCAGAGCTAGTAGCCGAGCAGATGCTGCTTCCAAGCCCCAGCCAAGTTATAAGAGCTGTCATGCCAGGGCCAGGAGCCAACAGATCGAAAGGACACTACCCAGTTAAAAAGGCACGCTCCTGTCCCGACGTCTCGTAGCTGTCGGGGCGCTGTTCATAGGGATAGACTGACACAGACAGCCGAGTTTGAGGAAGTCCAGTCTCCCTAAGCTTCCAGGGGGCTGGTAAACTTAGATACATGCATGAGCTCTTTTATTGCTTTAAAATCCTTTTTCTCTTGTGTTTTGCTTTGTCCCTGCTTTTCAGGTTAAACAATGTATAGGTTTGAGGGAAAAACAGTCTGGCCACCAATATTAAGCACGGATCTCCAACTCCCAAGGCTTGCAGATGCCAACCCCTGTCAGGCCTACTGAGTAATCATGGTTGGTCCACAGGGTGCTGTAGCCCAGGGCCTGGTCTAAGATTGGGAGAATTGTTGGATTCCTCCCTAAGAAAGGTAAGAGCACGAGGACTGATACCTGTGGGGTTGCACTCAGAAAAAAGGAAAGGCGCCACTTGTATAGCTCGCCCTGTAACCATGGTGGATGGCATTTGAACCAGTCTGGATGGCATCTGAGATTAAGAAAATTGCACAAAGAAAGGAAGAGCAAATAAGTCTCTGTGAGACACAGAGAGATTGAATTGATTCACACCACTATCCCAGGCAGACAGGCAGGTAGAATTTACACTGAAAGGTGCAAGGACACAGAAACAGTCATAACATGACCTTATTTCTAAGCGGGCAATATGGGGCCGGGGCTAGAACACTGGGCTGTTGCGAAAGATTGGACTAGTGCTCTAGTCTCAGCTCTACTACTGGCCTACTGGGTAGCCCTTTGCAAATTGCTCTGTGCCTCAGTTTCCCCATTTGTAAAATGGGGATAATGACACATACCTTCTTTGTGAAGTGTTTTGAGAACTATCCTTGGAAGGAAGTGCTATTTCATAATGAGATATACCATCATTTCAAACTCCAGGCTGGAAATGCTCGGATTCTAACCATCGATAGGTATTATCACCACGGTGCTTGAACCTTCATTTGGTCTGGCTGAAGGCTGAGGTCACAACTATTTTCCTGCTAGCTCTACACACACATGTATGAGTCAGATCAATGCTGTAAGGGTTTATATTGATGTATAGGGAAATGTGTTACAAGTGAGACTCCTTTCATTGGTAGATATAAGTAATGCAGCACAGTGCTGTGCGGACACCGTGTGGTCATTCTGAAAATGGCAACAGATGTACATTATGGTTGCTCTTTTTAGCCCTCTTTATTACTCGCTGTAAATGCTGCCACTGAACGTTTACATGGCAATGACCTGATAAAATGATGTGCCACCATGAGGAACAGTCTAGCTATCTATTCCATCCACGTTCTAAAGCATTTCGGTCAGTCACATTTTTTTATGCAGACTGGCTCACGGAGAAGAAAAATATTTACCTATTTCTCTGAACTTTGATTCCTGACAAATATGAGTTGGATATGGTGGGCCAAATTCAGTGGTGAATCTAAACTGAGGTAATTTTTAACTTCTTCTGGCTCCTTGATCATTTGAATTACACCAATTTAGAGTCAGGAAGATACTCTTTTACTTTCTCTAGTGTCTCCTGGACTCTCATTCACACACCAGTATGTAATTTACACATCACCTGTGAATTTGGAACACTGATTCTGACTAAACAGGTCTCACTTAGCTACATATGAAGCCCTGTGCAAAGTCAGGTATGTGGAGAATCTCAGGAAAACTTTCCTAACCCAAATAGCACAGTAGGGAGGGGTTAGGGTTTATCAGCTCAAGAGTGAGGGACTTTTGTGGTTGTCACATAGAAGGGTGAGGTTCCCAAATCAGTATTTTAAGGTGTCAGAGAGGACCTGGTGAGTTCACAGAGGAAGGATGGGCACTAGGCTGGGGCTTGGGAGACCCAGGTTCAAGGCTCTACTTTTCTGTAGACTTCCTGTGTGACTTTTGGCCAAGTCCCAGCTATCAAATGGGAATTTCAGCACTTTCCTATCTGCCAGGGGTGTTGTGAGGATGAATACATTGAAGATATGTTAATAGGAGCCATATAACTGTAACCCTTCTGCCAGGCAGAGCCAGCAGCAGAAAAGGGCCAGGTTCTATATCTAGGGCTTCCTGTCAATGATACACCACCAAATCGGTTCAAGCCCCCACCCAGTCATTTGGGAAATCACACACTCCCCCTGGGTGCCCCAAAGGGCAATACCTCCCCCCTTGCAGGCACAGAGTCTGAATGTTGAAGGTAAATCTTTTGACAAAAGGAAGGAGGGAAGACTGCAGATTTCATGAACATCACGAACTGAATCCACCCCATCCCAGAGTACGTGAGGCATGTGCTTCACCTCTCCCCTCTCACTTTCCCCTGCCCTACTGACCATTGTAGTTGCACTGTCCACCTCTCGGTTGTGGGGCTCTGCCAGTCCCCTCTGCTGGCTCCTGCTGCCTGCCAGAGGCGGGCCTAACTGGTCCCCTCTGCTGCGCCTGCTGACTGCAGACCCCCCTGTGCTGATGGCTCCACCACCTGCAGGATTCTGCCGCACTGGCTCCCACTGCCTCCAGGCCTCTACGAGTCCCCTCTGGCAGCTCCCGTCACATTGGCTCCCACCAGCTCCGGGCCTCAGCAAGTCCCCTCTGCTGGTGGTCAACCTCTCGAGGTTTCCCAGTCCCATCAGCAATTTCAGCTCTTAGTGAGTTTCAGCTGCCATTCACGGGAAAGCCTTCTACTGATACAGGAACAGTGTCCCTGGTTTTGTTAACAACAAGACTCCAAAAGGAATCATTGATGCTATCTTTTAACAGTGGGAGGAGATAGTCAATCCATGCCTGAGGGTAGCCCTTTGCCAGGTCTGATGCAATCTCAACAGAAGATCCTACAACCCCCTTCCTCTTACAGTGCTCTAGCATTCGTTCACCACCTTTGCGGAGCTCTGTTTAGATGAGAGTGAATTTTTCATCAGAACAGGCTAAACACACTTCTGCTGCCATTTGTTCATACAACAGGAGAATGGTATTTCCTTACCCTGGCAGTTAATATGATTTATAATCAGACTGACCATTTCCTATCATGCTGAGCACCTAGCTGTATTCATGCAAATATTGAGCCCATGCATATAAAGTGCCCCCACCCCTTTCAGCTGCTAAGCTGGGGAGAGCCACTCAGACCTTGTTCACATCAGTACCGTAGATTGCAGGAGATGGTGTTGACAGAGCACAGCGGCAAAATGTATAGGGACTGTGGTGATCACATTACTAGAGTGAGCCCTACTCCCTTAATCAGGGCAAGTTTTCTGTCACTATGATGGAATGTGTCAGTGACCTTCAGAAACAACGTGATTACCCTTCCCATGAATGGTATCGTATCTGGGATGCTGCACGGTCCAGTACATGTTGTTCTAATGTTGCTAGATAAAATTCCTTACAAAGCTCCAACTTATTCAAAAACCTCACACCAAATGCAACGTGTGTGGAAGGCTCCCACTTGTGTAGGGTTATAAGACCAAAACTGTATTTTTATTTATTTTCAGCAAACAGCTATTAAAAAAGATAGTGGTTTTTAACAGCCTTTACATTTGCCAGATGGTTCAGTCAGAAGGGTGTTCGTCATAAAACAAGGATGGTCTGTCTGGTGATTAAAGCACCAGACTCCCTTAACCGCCTTTGAAACCCTCGGCTGTAAATCTGTCTTCTGGGGGTCTCAGAAGTGATCTGCATTTTACCTGGAAACAAAATGGATGACTCCTTTCCCTCCTTCAGACAGCCACCTGGGGACCACAAAGCTCTTTAAGCCTAACTTGAGGGTGCTGGACTGATATCTGGGGGCAGGAGAAGGGAAAGGAAATTCACTGCTTTCAATAAAATCTATTCTCTTGACTTCCTTGTAAAGCTGTGGTCTCAGTCAGGCCCTTCAAGTATGAAATGGTAATTAACCAGTTGGATTTGGGGGGCCCTGCATCATTTGTGGTTTTCAATACACTCATAAAATCCTTCCAGACATCAGTTTTCAGGCTTTGGGGGACAAATGTTTCTCTAAATGAGATTAAATCAGTTTCTCCTTCATTAGCAGCACTCTGAGGACATAGTGATTTTTATATCTAATCAGGGTCTTAAGTATCTTCATCATTTATCACTATGTTTAGCTAGAGTTGCACCAGGTAAAGTAGTCTGCTTTGTGACACGTGTGTCCATCTGCATAGCCAAATTCTCCTACATTCATCTATGTCAACCACAGATTGATATTTAATCACATGAACTTTCCATTGACATAAATGGGAAGTGTGAGTGCCCATCATCTCTATGGCTTTGGCTGTGTGCTCAGAAGAGTGCAAAATGATCTGTTTTTCCTCTGAGCTTGGTCAAGATGGAGACTTTTTGGTACTGGAGATGAGACCACTGCAGGCTAGAGATGGGCTAAGGAAACCATGTTTTCCATTTGGTTTTGCAAAGGCTTGTCATTCAAGTTTGCGTTTGGCAAATCCCAAACCAAAACGAGGGCTGCTTCCAATGCAAGCGGCAAACGTTTTCAGATTTGGATTTAGCAGTTCTGTTTTTTTGGATCCCCCGTGGTAAAGCTTTACTGCATGGAAACACGACCCATCATAACTTCTTGCAAGGATCAGAGATGGATTCAAGCTACCCTAGTTAGATCCAAATCACAATTATGCAGGTCCCAATATTCAGGAGTATTGGGGATGGGGATTTGGTTCAGCCTGCTATATAGATACAGATATGGGCCATTTGCAACATCTGAACCCAGATTGGGATTCAGGTTTCTACCACTACCTGAGTTCAGGGGCGTTTGGATCAGAGGCTTAGGTCAGGCTCATGACTAGCAAAGATATTAAATTACAGCACTAAGAACAAACACTGAGTGATGGGTCATTGCCCTGTGGGGATGAGTGCTTACCCACCACAGCAACTGCTGAGGGCTGATTAACCCTTTCCTGGATGTCGCAAACATGATCTAGTATTTTAAAACTTCCTTCAGATTCAAGTACATGGAAATACCTTACTGGCTGACATTTACAATGGATTAAATGCAGCCCTGTGAGCAGGGCCAGTATGCACCGTTCAGTCCCACTGAAACCCTATTTTGAAGGCTTAAGGAGTGCATTAGCCGTATACTGCAGCTGTGCACAGAGCTTAATGTCATTTAGTGTAAACAGAGGCCTGACCAGAAACGTGAAGTCTTTGTGACCTAATGTTAAAGAGCAATGCCATCTGTCACTTGGTGCTGAGGACTCAGTGAGAGGTTGAAGAGAGCAGGTTTGAGTCCTGGTAATTTAAAAAATATAATAAACCTTAAACTTTTTAATCAAAGCAAACATCTACTAGGCAAACTTTGCAGGCAGGATAAACTATAATAATATATCATGAGGGAATTGATGGAACAAGTGGGTCAGAATCAAATTTAGGATTGGGAGTAAGCTCTCAAAATTGCCTTTTAAACACCAGGTTGCTGAGGTTCTTGGTGGTTGCCTAAGGCGAGTTTCGTTGTATATGTGCTAGCATGAAAGAAAAAAATCTACAAGCCTATGGATGCAGTTTCTCCAGTGGGTGGCGCTTTTGCTTGAGAAGTTGTTCAGACGAGCCTTTGAAGATGTAACTTCTGGTGTCACTCCTGGAAATGAGACTTTATGATAGTTTGAGGAATGGTAGCAAATGTTCACCAGTTGCCTTAAGTTTACAGTTCATCTTGGCCAAGCTATATTTAAGTTGGTTTACAGGCTTGCCTCTCCCCTGTACCCCCAAAACAAACAAACAAAACCAAAGCCCCAACATCTAAAAGGCTTATTTAAGTGGATTTGTGAGCCGTGTGCAGAAATGCACTTTGGAAACATACTAAATAGGAAATTTTGTGGAATAAATGTAAAGATGGGATAAAGAGACTAAATGGCATGAAAAGCAAAGCTCACTGAAGTGTTTTATTTTGGAATTTATTTCAGTCTAGCTTCAAAGGGGCCTTTTAATTTTTTAAAGAAAAATTGATCACTCTTATATTACACTGAATCCCACTTTAAAGAACGCCATGTGCCTCCAGGCTAAATTATCTTGTTCTCAGTGCATCTACAGAAGAAGAGGAGGAGGAAAATACACAGATAGAATAAACAGATTCCACCGTAACTTTTCTAATGTGTGTGGGATACAACAGCCACATTTTAGCTAAAGATTGGTGGTGTTTGTTACAACTGTTCTGCTTTATGAACTCGGTGCTGTTGTTATTGGTATTGCAATAGCACCTGCTGATCCTGATCAGGGGCTATTGTGCTAGGAGACATGCACACACATAGAAAAGAGGCAGTCTTTGCTATACTGGAACCTGGTCCTGCACTTGATAGTGTGTGGGGCTGACTGCTGTGCTCACACTGAGCTGTGTTGGCTTCAGTCCCACGCCAGGAGGGTCCTTTACTTCCCCAACTGCAGAACACCCACTGAGCTGGCAGATGCTAGTGCTGGGCCTGGACAGGGGATGCTCAGTGGTGGATCAGCAGAGACGGTCCTCTGCAGCCAGAGGACTGGGCAAGAGGAGTGTGGGGCACTGGGTGGAGTCACATCCAGAGCTGGATTTGGGGCTGCCTAGACAGTGGAACCCCCAGAGGGAGCAGGAGCTGAGCACAGATAGGTGGGTGGTGGGGAACGGGATGGGCTCTGTGGGAACTCACCTCCTGCTGCTGTAGGTTCTTCCCAGCTCCTGCCACTATTCTGCAGCTCCCACAGCACCTGTCTGCTCTCTCCTGAGGATTCTCCCTGCTCTGTCTTCTTTTTCAGGCTCCCAGCACCATTTATTAATAGAGCTGGGCAAGAACTGTTTTCTCGTCCCCAGAGAATGTTCGTGTTTTCAAAGAAATTTCTTATCCCAAATCAGCATGTAAAGTTGAGATCTTGAGAAGTTTTGCAAACTAAAAATCTGAAACTGGCTCAGCCTAGCTGAAACATTTCATTTCACTCATTTCTAAAAGGGTCATTTAGATTCTGACGTTTTAAAGTTTTTTTTTTTAAACTGTAAATTAATGTAATTTTCAAAATGAAGAGTCATTTTGAACCAAAAATAGGATTAATTTTGAAAACATTGAAATAGGATGTACTGACCATTTGAAAAATGTTTGGGAGGAAAAAAAACAGCTTGAAAAGGGAAAACTTGTCAAAATTGACCCTTTCCTGCAAAAAGTATAGATTTTTACAAATCCCATTTTCTGCAGAAAAATTGTTTTGTTGAAAAATTTCTAGGCTGTGCTAACTATGAACACATGCTTATATAGACCAACTAGGCACATAATCTTCTTGGTCTTTGGCTATCCCTTGATACGATGATGTCTGCACAAAGAGTTCATTGGTGGATTTTTAGGTGGCTAAAGAACCCGGTTTGTGCCCTGCAAATTTTCCCACAGAGATGACAGGTGGAGGACACATAATTGTTGGCTAGAGTGTTGAGTTCTTTCTTTCCTCCTTTGTCACTTCTCTGTCTCATGAGCATGTCTGTTCTCCACAAAATGGGCTGTAGCTTGGTATATGGTATGGCACCACTGTGTTTTGTTCCACGCCAAGTCCTCCCAGTTTGCTGAATTGATACCACCCTTTTAAAGAGGTACTTTCAATATGTTTTGAAGCACTTCTGCTCCCTACACAAGCCCTTCTTCCCTGACTTAACTGAGAGAAGCGGACTTGCTTCAGGACGTGAGTGTCAGGCATATGGGCACCGTGGCCATCACAATGGAGTTGGTGTTTCATGACCTACTGTTGGCTGCAGAGAGAATGCTGATGTTATTGCGTTGGTCTTCCCAGCTGATCTTGATGGTCCTCCTCAGGCAGTGCTACTGCAACTACTACAGCCGCTTGAGATGTCGTCTATGGGTCACCCAGGTCTCACACCCATAGAGGAGAGTGGGGATGACAACTGCCTTGTAGAACAAGATCGTGGTGCCTGTTTGCTGATCTCTGTCATTGAGGACTCCTTTAAGTAGTCTTCCAAAGGCTGTGTGGCACAGCAGATCTTGTGTTTGATTTCTGTGTCAATGCTAGCTGTTTGGGAGAGGTGGCTGTTAAGGTATGGGAAATGGTACTCTTTTTTTCAGAGGTTCTCTGCTGATGGTGATTTGTAGAGTACAAAGAATAGTTTGTACATGTGAAAGCTGGTGGAGTACTTTGGTTTTCCACTGTTGAGAGAGAGATCCAGGCTATGATAGGCATCTGCAAAAAGGTTGAGGGATCTTCAAAGATCAGCCTTTGTGTGTCTGAGGATGATTCAATCATCTGCATATTTTAAATCAATGATGCCCATTCTCGTGATCTTAGATTTTGTGTGGAGGCATTGGAGATTAAAGAGTTGGCCGAGCTAACTGCCCAGCTTTTCAGCCCCCTTGTTGGCTGACATGGAAAAAATTCATTTGATTTTAAAACTGACTGAATTTTATATTTTAAAGCATGGTTTCCCGTACCCCTGCCATTGCAGAAATTGCTGAACTAGCCTAAGCAGTGGGAAAACTAATCTTCATCTTTTTCAAGAGAGTTACTGTATAAGCCCATAACCAAAAAAAGCAGGACCAAAATCACCTCCAGGCTCAGGTCTTTGACAGAACAGGAAGCTGGACTTTGCCCTGGTGTTCATAGCACAAGTGGGACAGGAAGAGAGGGAGAAGAATGTCTCTTCCTCTAGTGCAAATTTACAGGAGAGCTAGGATTTGGGTCCAGTGTGTAGGCCAGTCCATATACCATGTCCTTTGGGATGTGGTTTGAAGGTTAGGGACAGCATGTAGGCTCACAGCCAGCTAGAGTTGGGAACAGATTTTGCTAGTTGACACAAGCAGAGGCATGCAAACTGCTTCTGCTCCAAGGAGCTGCGAAAGCACCCAGCAGGGCATAGCAGGTAGTGGCCTGCCCTCAGCTATGTTAATAAGCTATTCTTGTGCCAGACACACAGTCTGCTCTACCACTTTCCCTTCCTGCTGTATGGTTGCATCAGGGGAGGATAGGATTTTGCACTAAAACTTTGACACACAGTGAAACTATTCATGGGTGAACCGCATTAGGTTCAGCTTGGATAAATATCTCAGAGGTCTGAGCAGTATGCAAACCTTTTTGATCCGGAAATCTCACACAGCTAGGCTCTTGCATGAAATTTCCAGGTTCAAATAAGGTTAGAGTTGCAGAGCCGCCTTTCTGATGATGGGTAGGCAGGAAGTAAATTGTGATTACTGCTACCTATTGGACACATATGGTACATACTGCTAGTTTGTTCTAAAACATCATGAGCTATCCCTCCCTCCAACACAAAACGCAACCTTCACCCCTGTCCGCAAACCTAAGTATGACTTAAAGCCAATTTAGTTCTCAAAATAGGGTTTAGGTGATGCCCATACCTCATGCTGGGCTGGCTTTTCGCACAGGGTGAGCATGGCCTGGCAGGTGTACGCATGTCAAAGTGGTTCAGAGGTCATTTTTTAAATTCAAGTGTAAACACTCATTTTTTGGTAGGAGAAGGTAGAATGGTGGGTTTTTAGGAATGACTGAACAATTTGTGGGCACAGTCCAGGCCTATGGGACTAGGTGGAAAATGGCACAACTTTATTCCCAGGACTGTCATTTTCCCCCAATTGTCTTGATGTTGCTTTTTCATTAGAAGAAATTGGATTATTTTTCATACTTGAAGGTAAAAGGCACTGGTTCTGTTGAAAGGCCGATGTTTTCCACCAGCACTCTGTGCAGGCAATGGGAAAACAAGCACAAGGTGTGTAACTCGGGCAACAATTTTGTTCTTCATCTGACCCCAGTGAATCAACACTACTGAATCAATCTTATTTCACTGCACCGGCTGTGTTAGTGAGCATATTACTCAATAATGGCATAGTGACTGTGGGAAATCATGATTATCCTGTGGGCAGGGCCAAATTCAAACTGGTAGAGTTTGCACAGGTATGTGTCTTCACACTTCTGATTGCTAGCTGCCCCCCTAGTGATAACTGAATTGTAGCTTCCCATTAAAAAAGCGGGTTCATCCTAAATGATCAAAAATAAAGTGCCTGCTTCATTTATTTACAAACATCTTTTAATTTCATTCCATCGTGCTTAAACAAGACGCTGCCTTCAAGCACCAGTGAATACACCAGGGTATAAATGCAATAGACACACTTTAATGACATTTGAAGACCAAGTGAAAATACATTTGAAGCTGATGAGAGAACATTTGTTGGCCCTTACCTTTTTTCGTTTGGCACGGAATATATGTACTTCCCGCCTTTTCCCTGCTGAGAGCTTTCTCTGCAGTCATGATGGGGTGAATAACTCAGGCCCTGATGGAGCAGTCTGCTTGATGAGCCCACTTGGCACCTCATTGATATCAACAGAATTCCACAGGGGCAGGGGCTTACCTTCGTGGATGTAGTTGTGGGATCGGGGCCTTCATAGGCATATTTACCTATGCCCAAATCCTCCAAGGTATTTAGGTGCCTAACATTGATTTCAGAGGACGTGAGGTGCCTAAATGCTTTGGAGGCTCTGGGCCATAGACCTCACTAGAGTTGTGGTGTCTGACTTGTGAGACAATATAGGCCGGCTTCTACAAGTTCTGCAGTTCTTGTGTGCTGCTTGTCATTCACAGCCCTGGCTGACTTTAGTGTAGATTGGAGTCGTTCAGCGCCATGCAGGGTGCAGTCCTTGATGCTGACAAGGCAAACGATTTGCGTTTTTGCCTGCGTATTTAAACACGCAATTGAGGGAGAGCTTTGAACAACAAAGTCATTTGATTTAAAAAAAAAAAAAAGAATGTACAGAAAAGTTTAACATTCGTGCAAGGGCCCTCCCCGGGACTGAACATTTCCCAGCATGGTAATTAAACCTATAAAGCCTTTCATTAAATGAATGTGCCTGGACAAAGCTACTAATGCAAAAACCCCAAATGATTTAAAGATTGTGGGGTTGTTGTTTTTTAATTTCAAAGCTTAGTTTAGGGTAAAGCTAAGAAGCCAGAGCTATTCTTCTGCTAACAGTAAAAAAAAAAAAAGCGAGACCCTGGAGAGAAAGATGTGGTGTCATGCATGCTTGAACACGGCTGTTCTCAGTCATTTTTGATAGGGGTGGTTGTGGACTGTTGCTCTGGCGCAGAAGTTGCTGGTGTGTCTGGGATTGCCCTGCAGTGGGTCCAATCGCTCCTGGAAGATAGAAGCGAGTTGGGGTTTCTACGTCACCAGTGAGGGACGTGATATATGGTATGCCCAAAGGATCTCTTCTATCTCCCCAGTTGCTCAATTTGGCAAGATCATTTTTAACCACAGGGCAGGATATCAGTGTGCCTAAGGATGCACATCTGGGTGTGTTTTGAGCTGGGAATATTTGGAGATTGCTGCCAGTGGGAGTTTCTGAAAGTGGTACTGTCAGATTTTGCTACCTGTAGCAGTTCCTGCCATGTAAGGAAGTTCTTTTTTGCTGCCCTGTCAGAATTTGCTCCCTCTCTCAGTAGTCCAGGTAGCAAATTCTGGTGGAGCCATTTCTCATGCTGCAATTTCTCTGTCATAATTTGCTACCTCTCTGACCTTTTGCATTCTCTGGTCTAGATGTAGCAAATTCTAAGGGATGGGGATTCCTCTGTCACAATTTGCTACTTCTCATCCTCTGATCTAGGGGTAGCATGTTCTCATGGATGGGGATTCCTCTGTCAGAATAAGTAATCCTCAAGTGATCCATCCTGTATCATCCATTCCCACCTTCTGGAAAACACAGGCTAGGGACACACCAGAACATGGCTTTGCATCCTTGCCCATCCTGAACTTATCTAATTCTTTTTTGAACCCTGATATAGTTTTCGCCTTCACAGCATCATGTCAAAGAGTTCCACAGATTGACTGCGCGTTGTGTATAGAAATATTTCCTTTTGTTCATTTTAAACCTGCTGTTACCTATTAATTTCATTTGGTGACCCCTAGTACTTGTGTTACAAGAAGGAGAAAGTAACACTTCCTTATTTACTTTCTCCACACCAGTCATGATTTTATGGACTTCCATCCTATCCCTCTTAGTCAACTCTTTTGTAGATGATAAAGTCCCAGTCTTATTAATTGCTGCTCATATGGAAGCTGTTTCAAAACCCTAATCATTTTTGTTGCCTTTTCTGTACTTTTCCAGTTCCAGTATATATTTTATGAGATGGGGTGATCAGATCTGCATGCAGTATTCAAGATGTGGGTGTACCACAGATTTATAAAGAGGCAATATGATATTTTCTATCTTATTATCTATCCCTTTCCTAATGATTCCCAACATTCTGTTAGCTTTTTTGACTGCCGCTGTACATTGAGTGGATGTTTTCATAGAATTATCCACAATAACTCCAAGATCTCTTTCTTGAGAGGTAACAGCTAATTTAGACGCTGTCATTTTATATGTACAATTGGGATTATGTTTTCCAATAGCATTACTTTGCATTTATCTACCAATTTGCCTGGTACTGAAATTAGGCTTACCAGCCAGTAATTACCGGAATCGCCTCTGGAGCCTTTTAAAAAAAATCAGTGTCACAATAGCTATCCTCCAATTATCCAATACAAAATTGGATTTAAATGATAGATTACATACCACTGTTAATAGTTCTGCAATTTCACATTTGCGTTCCTTCAGAACTCTTGGGTGGATACAATCTGGTCCAGGTGACTTATGTTTAATTTGTCAATTTGCTCCAAAATCTCCTCTAATGACACCTCAACCTGGGACAGTTCCTCAGATTTGTCACCTCAAAAGAATGGCTCAGGTATGGGAATCTCCCTCACATCCTCAACCATGAAGACCGATGGAAAGAATTCATTTAGTTTCTCTGCAATAGCCTTATCTCCCTTGAATGCTCATTTAGCATCTCAATTGTCCAGTGACCCCATTGGTTGGTTAGCAGGCTTCCTGCTTCTGATGCATGTAAAATGTTTTTTGCTGTTACTTTTTGAGTCTTTGGCTAGCTGTTCTTCAAATTCTTTTTTGGCCTTCCTAATTATATTTTTACATTTCACTTGCCAGCGTTTATGCTCCTTTCTATTTTCCCAAATAGGATTTAACTTCCACTTTCTAAAGGATGCCTTTTTGCCTCTAACAGCTTCTTTTACTTTGTTGCTTAGTCATGGTGTCACTTTTTCTGGTCCTCTTATTATGCTGGGGTATACATTTAAATTGAGCTTCTATTATGGTATCTTTAAAAAGTTTCCATGCAGCTTGCAGGGATTTCACTTTTGGCACAGTACCTTTTCATTTCTGTTTAACTTCCTCAATTTTGTGTCGTTCCCTTTTCTGAAATTAAGCTACCACGGTGGGCTGCTTTGGCATTTCCTCTCCACCCCCAGATGAATGTTTAATTTTATTATGTCATGGTCTCTGTTACCAAGTGGTTCAGTTCTATTCAACTCTTGGATCAGCTCTTGTGCTCCAATTAGGACTAAATCAAGAATTTATGCGTTGCAGGAGTAGCTGCTTCAAAAAGCAATCCTTTAAGGTATCTAGAAACGTTATCTCTGCATCCTATCTTGGGTTGACATGTACCTAGTCAATATGAGGATAACTGAAATCCACCATTACTGCTGTGTCTGTAGCCTCTAATCTCCTGAACATTTCATAGTCACTATCACCACCCTGGCAGGTGGTTGGCAGTATATCCCTTCTGCTCATTATTATTATTCAAGCATGGAATTACCATCCATAGAGATTCTATGGTACAGTTTGGTTCATTTAAGGTTTTTACTTCATTTGGCGCTATGCTTTCTTTCAGATATAGGGCCACTTCCTCACCAGTACAAACTATTCTGTCCTTCCGATACATTTTGTGCCCTGATATTGCTGTGTCCCATTCATATATTTTGTACCCTTCTATTACGGTGTGCGATGTTTGGGAGAGCTAACAGGAAAAGCATGAGGATAGGCCAAGATTCATTCAGGTGTTTAGACTCCTGCGTTCGTGGAACCAGGACTACTATACCTTAGAGGCTCAGTGTAGCAAGGTGCTGTGGCCTTCCTCAGAGCCTGGGCCCGAGGAAGGGTCGTGACACCCCTACTTGACAGAACCAGGCGCTACTGGCCAAGCCACCCGGAAGCAGAGGAGCGGAGCCAGGGCCAGGGAGGGAAGTATAAAAGGCCGGTCCAGCAACTGGAGCCTCCAAAGCCTGACCAGATTGCCGGGCCTGAGTGACTGGAGAAGGCCGCTGAGTTCTAGTGAATGGAGAGGGCCGCCGAGCCCGAGTGACTGGATAGCGCCGTCAGGCCCTAATACCTGAGAGAAGCTACCCGAGACTGCTGGGTGAGAGAAACCCCCTGAGGCTGGCCCTGACTTCGAGGAGCTGCCCAATGTTGGGGACCCACTGCAGCTGACTAAACCTGGTGTACCAGAGGACCCTCTGGGACCTGGACGAGCTGCCCTCTGCAGACGACCCTGAGGAGCTTATCGCCGCTCGATGGGGAGGGACTCGTAGGACGCCCGCTCACCATCTACCCCCATGACCTGGAGGGAGATGACTGGCCAGAGGTACCCAGGAACAGGGTGGGAGGAAGTAGCCCAGGGACACCCGACTACAGAGTGGCTGAGTCTTTGGCCAAACCAGTCAGTGTGTTGCGGCTGGATCCCCGCTGGGCCCTATCAGTGGCAAAGTATTTTGCCACTGATAGAGCCCTGGTCTGGGATGCAGTGGAGTCAGGTGGGCCTGCGTCCCCTTCCCCCCTTTCGGGACCACCCCGGGAGCGCTTGGCTTCCTCTGAACTTCTGGCCAGAGGATACCGAGCTTTGCAAGCCCCACCTGACTGTAAGGTCGGGGGCTATAGACCACAGTACCTGCCCCGCCCTCTTGAGGGCCAGGGCCTATTGACTGCCTCACCAGTCCTGCCTGGCTTGAGAGTTGGGGGCTATAAACTGTTTACCTGCCCCGCCCACTTGAGGGCCAGGGGCAATGGGCTGTGTACCAGTCCCACCCTGGTTGAGGGTTGGGGGCTGTAGATTGCTTGTGATTGCCTGCCCCACTTGAATGACGGGGACTAAAGACTACTTGGCCTTCCCTTCCCTGTCTGAGGGCCGGGGCAATAGACTGCTTGCTAACCCTGCTGGTTGGAAGGTGGGGGTCGTGGACTCCTTATCAGCCCTGCCCTACTTGAGGGCTAGGGGCTACAGACTACAAAGAAGCCAGCCCTGCCTGGGGCTGGGGCTAAAGATTCATAATCTGCTAAATTTATTCCCATAGACCAAGGCGCTGTGGCTTTCCTCAGAGCCTGGGCCTGAGCAAGGGTTGCGACGCCCCGGCTGGACCGTGCCACCAGCCTACACTCAGGAACAAAGAGGTACATAAAAAGAACCCAATGTCATGTATTTCTTTTTTTATATATATATAATTTCATTACTTGAGGGTCTGTTACTCCTGATTTTTGAATTCTTGTGGTTGTCAAGCTATGTTGGGGTGTAGATATGTGTTCATTATGTTGAAGGTCGAAACTCTAACTGTGTTCAAAAAAGAATTAGATAAGTTCCTCACCATAGCTCCATTAATGGCTATTAGCCAAGATTATTAGGGATGCAACCCCATGCTCTGGATGTTGCTAAACCTCTGACTGCCAGATGCTGGGAGTGGATGACAGGGAATGGATCACTTGATGTTTGTCTGTTCTATTAATTCCCTCTGAAGCACCTGGCAATGGCCACTGTCTGACGACAGGATACTGGGCTAGATGGACAATTGGTCTGACTCAGGATAGTCGTTCATATGTTCAGTAAAAATTACAGAAGATTTTTTCCCTTGAGAAGGATGTAATATGAGATAGTATATTGTCTTTACTGAATATTTGAGAATCAAGTTCTACACACAAGCAATGATGTGAAAAAGCTCTAGGGGCTGGATCGAGAGGCAAAATAACACTTGCAAAAGGCAATCCCCATTAGTGGATCAAATGCAAATGAAGTTTTGACACCAGGCTAAGAAATCAGTCAGACTGGAAGATACATGATCCCACACATTGTCACCTTCTAATCAACAGTTGTGAATAGGCCTCATCTACTCTAACTGAATTGATTTTGTTAGCACTGCCATCCCCATTGTTGTTTCTTACCCTTGGATGTATATATATCTCCTATCTGTGATTTCCATTTCGTGCTTCTGACGAAGCGGGTTGCAGCCCACAAAAGCTTATGCCTGCAGAAATTTGTTAGTCTTTAAGGTGCCTACAGGATTCTCGTTGTTTTTGCTGTATACAAACTAAAACAGCTACTCCTCTGGAACTTTGAAAAGTGTTCTTCTGAAGTGTATCCACTGCTACTTGTGCTCCAGTGTGCTGATGCCATGCTGTTTTCTCATCCTTCTGATAACGTGCTTTTTCTGTTGACTCAGAATGCAAACTGAAGCATACTTTGTGCTGGTTTCCCAATACTGATTCACAATAGATACCTCGGCGGACAGGTAAGTCAACATCCCTTTGTCTGGGGAAGTCTTGTTTATCAATTCTGCTTGGTTACATGGTCGTAAACAATTTTTTAGTATACACATACAACTTTTTAATTAACTCCTGTACAACGTCAGTGGTGAGCTGTGTGACCTAAGTTTTAGTTTGCTATCTTACAGCACATTCCTTATAGATAAATATCATGACAGCAATGTGTTAGGTGTAGTGAGTTTTTTAGACTTGATAGCAGATGTTGTTACATGGCAGTGAAGCCTTTGCAAGTGGTCTGAGGGGATCTTAGGGTCATAGAGGTGACACTATTTTTCTTTGTGTCCCAGCTTATCAAAAGGTGGGTAGTCAGTGAGATTAACTCCAGTCCCTTGAAGTTACTTGGAGAAACCAAGTAAAATGGGTTGTGTTTGCTTTCTCATACAAACACTTTGTGCAGGCTACACCCTTATTTATCCCAAAAAGCTGGCACGACAACAAAACATAACATCCTGGCAATAGTGCTCGATTACTGCAATTACCTCCATGCCATCACGTGCAACTTGTGTTGAAAAGAACACCACATTCATTCACTGCACGGAGCATGATTGCATCACAGCCACTTTGCATTCTCTATATTGGCTTGTATACAAAGCACCAGATTGAGTTCATAGTTTCCCCTGGTGACTTTTACAAGCTTTAGTGGTGTGGGATCTGCTTCTATTCAAGACTGTCCCCTTCAGACTTGTCCTGATGAGTATTTTGCACTCTCTCCCCAGATACATGCAGGGATTCCCCCCCACACACACACACACTGTGGCTTAGGCTGACAGATGTTTGAGCTTCTTGTGTGTGTGTGTGGAACTCAGTGCCTTTCTCTGTCCATCCTCACTGCCTTTCTCTGTCCATCCTCCACACTTCTAAGTAACAACTGAAAATGTTTCGTTGTCCTTAGTATGATCACCAATGGCCATACTAGGTAGAATCTTTCCCATTTCCTCTCTTTCTGGCAGTGTTCCCTCCATTTGTTTATGCTACTTTTATTGTTTTAGAACAGGTAAATATTAGTAATAAAAAATAATAAATAAAATATTAGTAATAAAAATAGTAAATATTGTGCCGCATTCTTGAGGGACAGGACACTTTATACATACAATTATTATAATATTTAGAGACAGGCCTCTACCAGGACCCACGCCAAACATTCCTGAACTTTGGGGCCATTCAAAGCCCAGACTCAAAGCTAGCTCAAAAGGACTTCTCTCCCATTTGGACAGTACTTAGAAAGCCAGATCCAAATTGTATGGCTCAGACCATCTATAATAATACTAGTATTCAGCTCCATGGGATCTATCTATGTAATCAAAGAAGAAAGCTAGCTCAGGATTTGGCAGTGGCATATGGAGACTTTCCTCTCAACCACAAGTGGTTGGGTGTGGATGTAGGAATCACGGGCAGGGCTGGATTGAGACAGAGACATCATAGGTCCTTGCAAAGGTTTCCCGTGTCTTGGAGTCATGCGATGACATCTGTATCTCAGCTTTGATTTATTTTTTTTAGTAAGTGTTTGTCCTCATGGTTGTGAAGAAGACATTGACAATGTGGCCTGGGTGTAACCGATGCAGTGATGTCTGCCAACAGCCTGAAGCAATAGCTCTGAGAAGGGGGAACTTCCCCGTGCATTTCACTGGGCTTGGAACTCCAAGCCTCAGCACACTGGGGTGGCTCCACAAAAACTACCCCAGCAGATACACCTTGGCTGCACGGGTAAGTGGAGGGACACACTTGCTGCCATCCCTATCCATCCAGTGGGGAGAAGGGACCCCTGCTGCTGCACTCAAGGGAAGGAGAGTCCCTTGCTGACATTCTTGGATGGAACAAAGGGGTTCATGCTGCTGTTCTTGCCTCTCTTAAAAAGGGAAAGCTGTCCCTTCCCAGGCTACTCCATTTGGAGACCTGTGCAACAGGTGCAGAGCCGCAGGGGTCACTGTGTCATGGTGTGCCTATGGCCCTGGATTGGCCTAATTCAGCCCTGGTCCTGGGGTGAAATTCTACAGCCTGTGTGATACAAGAGGTCATATTAGATGACCATAGTTGTCCCTCTGGCCCAGGAATCTCATCCAAGCAGAGAGAAGCCTGTTGCTATATATCTACTGCTTGTGAGCCCCAAGGGAATGCACATGGGAAACAACAAAATGGAAGCAATAGAAGTAAAGGCTGCAGGGAGCCCACCAGCACTAGGAAGTGTGTGTGAGTCATCCAGCAGAAGCAATGGCAATAGCCAGGACAATGACAGTAGCCTCACACTAGCTTCAGTGGAGCTTTGCCCAGAGTAAATTATTTTTTTTATAACCAACAGCGTTCATCTGCAGTCTCCGACAAGGCTGATCGTATGGTAATAGACTGCTTCGGCTTTTATCTAGCTCCTCACAGAGTGGTATGTTGGCCATCCTGTTTTCTCTGGGCACTGTTGAGGGGCAAGACTATGTGTCAAAGGGCAATGCTCCTTTGGGGAGGGACTGTCTCTTACTAGGTGTTTTCCCAAAGCCTAGCTCAATGGTCTTAACTGGGGCTTGTGGGTGTTAGGCTGCAATATATCAATCATCATCATGGCCAAAGACCATGAAAAACCTTCACAAGAAAGAGGTCTCTGCCCCATTAAAGTAAACCGCTGCTATTTCTAAGGTGTGACTTAAGTGATTTTCAATTCGGTACTAGCATGGTACCTTCTTCTCCAGAAGAAAAGTTAATGTTAAAAGTTAAAAAATGTGCTTTGTCCTCTCGCCTCTACAAATCGTCTCCCTCCGTGTCAGAGTCAAGACATGTTAAGAGACCAGCATGGGGAGGCTTCCCAGCTTCTGCCTGTGCCATACCTGTTCCATATGAACAATGAGGATTTCACCAGTAAGAGCTGTCAGCGTGGCATCTTTCATGAGCATTACAGTGGAATATAGATGATTCCAAAGAGGAAGTGTAAAGAGGGGTAGAGGACTTTTGATGGAGCTGTCTGATTGATAGACACACAGAGCAGGAAGCTGATGAGCAGTGAAGGTGCCTGCACTTGAAAAAGAGAAAAAAACACAAAAATAAAATTAAGTTAAAATGAGGGAGGCTGTAGGCCTTAGTCAGATAGGAGCAGCCATGGACTCACCATGCCAGAAGGGTGCTGTGGCTTTGGGAGGAGATCCACTGCAAAAAGACTGGATCTGGCCAGAAGAGCTTCATAGCACATTTCCTGCAGCATGGGCTCCAAAAGGAGGCTGGGCGTCCAAAAAAAGGGAAGGTAAACCATTGGAAGCATCTAGGGGAAGGGCAAAGGAAATGGCAAGGTTGGTGCAGAAGAGCTAGGAAGCTACCCAAGGAAGGAAGAAGAGTAAGAGCTGGAGGAACACAGGGGAGGGGGAAAAGAAAAGGTATTCATATTGGT
Organism: Mesoclemmys tuberculata; assembly: GCA_007922155.1. Classification (NCBI taxonomy): domain Eukaryota; kingdom Metazoa; phylum Chordata; order Testudines; family Chelidae; genus Mesoclemmys; species Mesoclemmys tuberculata. Next base: position 32,382,794 of record ML675610.1, read on the forward strand.
GACATGAGCAGGGCAGGAAGGAAAATAGAAAATTCTACTTTTTGGTGCCAATACACCAACTGTGCAGAAAGGTTCTTCTACTGTGTCTCTTATGCAGTATTCAGCACATCACACTGAAGTTATTCAAAGGGATTTTTTTTGTTTTCATTTTTTTAAAACACATGTTGACTGTTTGCCAATAATGAGGAATAATGCATCAATACAGAACAAGTTATGTCAACATATAAGCTTAAAAACTTTCATGGTGTTCTTTTAAACTTTATGGTATTATAGTAATTACAAACTCAAAGAGTACAGTACACTGTTAAGCATTAAGATTGTGTGTTAGTTTTCAGCCAATATTTAACTTTCCAGTAAGATTAGATTTAACATTTCATTTAATATAAACATAGAACATAGAGTACAGTATAGTTACTTCACTGGCAAGTATATAGTGCAAGCTGAAATTTTTTTGAAGCTTAGGATTTTTCTGTACCCTTCAAGATTATCGTAACATTAGCAGGTGGAGTTTTAAAATCTCATTTGTTGCTGTGAATTTCATTACACAAAGGCACAGAAGAGGTAAGTTTCTGCTGATAATTCTTCATTTCCAATAGAAAAATCACAAAACTTTTTCTTTTAAATCTTTTCTGCAGAAAAACAGACATAATAAACAAAATGGAATTTTCATGACAATCTGAATGTGCTTTTTAAAATTTGACTTATTTCCACAGAAAATTAATTGGATCATCTTAATGTTACACAGTTGTGTGACTATGTGTGTTTACACACACACAGATTCAGGAAGAAAAGATGCGATAGTAGGAGGCCATTTAATTGAGCAGATAAGGCATAACAAGATCCAGTGAGTGGAAGATAGTTAGAAGAATTCAGATTGGAAATAGGATGCAAATTCTGCTAAGTGAGGATAATTCCTTGTTGCAGCAGTTTACCAAGAGATGTGATAAAGTCAGCACCACTTTAAGTCTTTACATTGAGATTGGATGGATTTCTAAAAAATAGACTCTAGCTCAGACACAAGTTATTGAGCTTGCCAGTTTTTATGCATGCAGTAGCAAAAAATAATATCCACTGAGGGAATTACTGGTTGAAATGCAAAGGCCTCTGTTATGCAGGAAGTCAGACTAGATTATCATTGGGGGCCGTCTATCTTAAATATCCATGAAGTTGTGATCCAATCGCAGCTTATTTTATTTTAATCAAGGGGTGTGGGGGGGGGAACCCTAGGAAATAAAATTCTGTTGGGTTTTGTTTGAACTTTTAGACAAAGGAAATCTAAAGTTATAGTTCCCATTGCAATCCTAATACAGCCACAATGCACGGATAGCAATGCATTCAACACGGCACACTGTGTAGTAGCACCAAATATTACATATACCTACGTGGGCAAACCTTACCCTTGCCTCTTTGGCTAGAGGGGGACCCTTGGCAGTGGAACTGGTACGGTTCCAACATGTCATGAGGGCAGAATTTGGAGGGGGTATGTAGGGGGATGCATTTCCAGTGAGGTGGTCCAGCAGCAAGAAGGGGACAGGTGAGGGCAGATAGGCTGGGTTGGGAGTGGGACTGGAGAATCTGCTATTAAAGATCTTCCCATGCCCCACCTGGAGGTGAAGAGACCACAGAAGCCACTGCAGACACTGGGCAACAGTAGTCTCCGTGTAATAGCTTTGTAGCAGCACCACTGCCTGAAGAGCAGGATTCCTTCCTTTTATCCCTCACTCATCTGTCTGGCACCCAGCTAGCCTCTTTGGAGGTACGTATTTGGATATTATGCTCTTACAAATGCATTTGTGTGTGTTGCTGATGGGTATGCCAGATTCAATTTTTTTAGTTGAAACAAGAAATTGAGGGCCATATTCTGTGCTGATATACCTTGTGCAACCCCATTGATTTGATTGGCACTTTACTGGCTACTAGTTAATGCAGAATTTGATCGTTCCTATTGAGCCAAACCCTAAGGGTCTTACTCAGCTTTTACTGAGTCCTTCCATAGGCAAAACTCTTTGTTTTGCCTGAGTACAGACTGAAATGGATTGGACTGAGAACTGAGTAAAGACCCACTTGATTCCCTAAACATATGGTAAAATTCAAACAGGTTGAGGCCAGATCTTCAGCTGGTCTAAACGGGAACTAAATTTTACACTAGCTGAAGGAATTGTCCTTTCAGTTGTTATAGTACAGGATTAAAATACATATATATATATATGTGTGTTTGTTTGTTTTCAATGGCAGTGCACTGGAAACATGGCCAATTTACAAAACTTCACCCAGGTATTGGAAGATGTTTTCAAAAACACATTTATTAATTACATGAATAGCTGGCGCAGCAACATGACAGCAGAACAAGATGCGCTGCAAGCAAGAGTCGATGCGGAAAACTTTGATTACGTTATCTTGTACCTCATGGTAATGATTGGGATGTTCTCCTTCATTATTGTGGCTATCCTTGTGAGCACTGTGAAATCAAAAAGGAGAGAGCACTCTAATGACCCGTATCACCAGTACATTGTTGATGATTGGGGTGAAAAGTATAAGAGCCAGATTCTGAATCAAGAAGACTTGAAGTACACGATCCATGAAAACCTCGGTGCAAGGGACAAAACAAATCCGGGATCTCCTTGATTTCTTGCAGATAACACTAGTGAGCAAACCATAAAGCGATGTATGTAATGTAATGTTTTCAGTAGGATTCCGAATTGGCATAGCATTGTCTGATAAATAGCCAGCGATGTCTAAGAATAGATTATTCCAGAGAAATAAAATACACTGCTTCACTCTGAGATTTTTGGGTGAGGCTTCTTAGTAGGCCAGCCAAGAAAGATAAGTATTCATACTCTATTTCAGTTCTCTATTCTGCTTGGCATTGGAGAGGGATGCAAATAACCAACAAAAATCATGCCCAAACTATGGGCAGATTTAAAATCTGGGTGTGGATTTGGATCTGAGTATCCCAAATTGAAATAATGGACAAAACCAAATCCGAAGACATGTGAACTTCCAGGTGCTCAAAATCTAGATTAAGATCCAAACAGGGCCAATCTCTTATAATAAAATCTTAAAAATAAATATACACGTAAATTGTCTGAACAGTATTTTATGTCACTAATCCTAGGAGATAACTTATACCTACATCCATTCAACATAAATAACACAGGTTTTACAATGCAAATTCCCATTCCCTTTCAGTTTGATGTTTTTCCATATCAGCGACACACACTGAAAATACATGACCTCGAAGAGTCCAGTTTTAAAGCAGCAGAACTCCAACCTCATCCTTTAATCACCCGCTGGTTGTCTGCACTGGGCACCACCCCCACTGCAAGGGTTCCACCTTTGTGCCTGAAGTCTTTGGAGAACCAAATCCTTCTCACAAAGCCTAGTGCTCTCTAAAATGTATAACTCATTCTTCCTGAGCTAGTCTGTTTTAGTTAATCCCTCCTCTCTCTTATTGTCCAGCTGAGAAGGCTGGGAGCTGGGAGAACCTGGTTATATCTACTTTTAAATGGTTTATGTGGCAGCCAGGGCCCGGAGAACCAGTGAGATCCTGTGTGTGTATGCACATTTGGAGCAGTGGAAGGATGCCAGGATGGGACCTTACTCCTGCCACCCACACAGGTGTTCTTTTTTGGCTTGTTTCATGCATGGGAGGGGATGGGTGAGTGGGTTTCCGCTCAGTGGGAACAGGATTCTTGAGGCAGAGACAATGTCTTCTCCTTTGTTAATAAATCACCACCGGGCTAGTGCTCAAAAAATAACTATAGGCTGAGCTGCTAGCACCACCTGTCAATAAGGCACCGAGGAAAAGGGGGCAGGAGCTGGCCACTGATGGATAGGAGCAGACAGGAGGAGGGAAGAGCTGGGATGGGGACCAGGAGCCCAGGGAGTGGGTAGGAGAAGAGAAGGAACTGGGGTGAGTAGGTGTAGAGGGGACAATGAGAGAGGGAGGTGGGGTGGTGTTGGGATGGAGAGGAGTGCTATGGACAGAAACAGGCTAAAGGCACACATGCAAATATGGGTCTATACATATAATCGCTATAATACCCTGCCCTTGGAATGTGGAATAACACCCACGAGTCCAGAGTTGCTGGTACATTTCTCTGCCATCAGCAACTAGCTATCCCTCTGGTGGCTGGACCATGCAGCATATAGCAGTCTGTTACTGCTACCACTTATTCCATTAGCTCAGGTGATAGAGAGCTGTTCTGTGGATCTAAGACTGGGTCTACACTGACGGTGGCATAATTCGCCACCGTCAGATCTATTGCTCTGGATCGACTGAGCGGTCTGTGTAGACGTGCTCAGTTGATCCAGCAAGCGACGCAGGAAAACCACCCTGGTAAGTGGTGTAGTGCTGCGTCGAGGGGAGCGCTGTTCCCTTTGGTGCAGCGCAGTGTGGATGGCATGTGGAGGAGACGCAGCGAAGTCGACAGGAGGTACGCCAGTGATTTACGTCACTTGCGTATCCTATCTCTCATTGACTGTGGCCGAATCCAGAAGGAAAGTGTAGACCGGGCCTAAAAGTCCAGACCCTGCCGATGAGCCACATGAGGGTCAATATGGTTCCACCGTGATGGGATTTCTGGTTCCTCGATGTTTTATAAAAAAATAGGAAAACACGTTAAAAAGAGTACATTAAAAGAATGTTAAGGCTGAAAAGTCAAGCACCCAAAAGTTAGGAAATACCAGAATTCAGTTTGCCTGTGCAACATTAATTCAGCCCCCATGGGGGTATGTGTTATGATAAAGTCTTTAATAACCTGATCATGTACTATTTTTTCCACATGACCCTTGCTTCATTCGGTGCACAGGATGGACCTGCTCTGGGATGAAGTGGAGTTGTTTAGTGAATGAGGCTGTTGTCTTTCCTCCTGCTGGGCTACTCACTTAAACCAAACTTTTCACAGCTGGTCACTAAGTGTGCCTCATTTTTGGCTGCCAGACTTGAAACCCTGAGGAGAGATGTGCAGAAGTCAACTGAAATTAATAATTTTGTAGTAGTGCAGGGTTTGAATGGTGTGCAGTAAATGAGGCATGGGGCCATTGAGAAGGAAACAAAGAAATATTGGAAAACTACTCATTCGCTGAATGAGACAGGATCCTGTGGAAAAAACAGTAAGGGAATGTGTAATGCAAGTCTGTATCAAAAGTCTCTTCTTACGATGGAAGAATTCCATGCACTATTACAGAGTGGGGACCAACTGGCTAGGCAGCAGTTCTGCAGAAAAGGACCTGCAGGTTACAGTGGAGAAGAAGCTGGATATGAGTCAGCAGTGTACCCTGGTTGCCTAAGACGGCTAATGGCATATAGGGCTACATTAGTAGGATCATTGCTAGTAGATTGAGGGAAGTGACTATTCCCCTCTATTCGGCATTGGGGAGGCTGCATTTGGAGTACTGTGTCCAGTTTTGGGCCCCCCACTACACAAAGAATGTGGCCAAATTGAAAGGAGTCCAGTGGAGGGCAACAAAAATGATTAGGGGGCTGGAGCACATGATTTATGAGGAGAGGCTGAAGGAACCAGGCTTGTGTAGTCTGCAGAAGAGAAAAGTGAGTGGGGATTTGATAGCAGCCTTTAACTACCTGAAAGGGGGTCCCAGGGAGGATGGCGCTAAACTGTTCTCAGTGCTGGCAGATGACAGAAGTCAGAACAATGGTCTCAAGTTGCAGTGGGGGAGGTCTAGGTTGGATATTAGGAAAAAGTTTTTCACTAGGAGAGTGGTGAAGCACTGGAATGGGTTACCTAGGGAGGTGGTGGAATCTCCATCTTTAGAGGTTTTTAGGTGTGGCTTGACAAAGTCCTGGCTGGGATGATTTAGTTGGGGTTGGTCCTGCTTTGAGGAGAGGGTTGGACTAGATGCCCTCCTGAGGTTCCTTCCAACCCTAATCTTCTACGAGTCTATGAAAATGCATACACAAAAGGGGGTTGAATTAAAGTTGCACAGGCAACCCAAGGTCTGTCATTTCCTAATCTGTGGGTGCTTGACTTCACAACCTAATGCTCTTTTAATGTATTTCTGGATAATAAGACACCTGTAATGGTGAGGGGAGCTAGCTGTATATCTGTCCCTTCTCTGGTCTCCCTGAGTGCATCCTCCTCAGGTGTTAGACCTTCTACCTTTACTGGGGTAGAATTCTTCCATTCTGTGCTCCAGCACCGGGTGTCTCACCCATGCTTACTCAGCAGGTCTGACAGAGTTTCGGTGCAGGTCTTCCTTGCGAAAGTTTGTTACCAGTGGTATTCAGTGACAAAATAGCCTTCTGAAAGCTACACTAGTGTTTAACAGTAGGAACAACGCATTTAGAGAACAAAGGATGTTAAAACAACCCTTTTCATGCATGTCTGTCTTTCCTAAATTCTTATACTATCCTGAAGGTAAACTAGTCAGACTTAACTACTTCAGACACCCCTGGTGGGGCCTGGTTCTCTGGCTGGTTCCCCCAAACTCCCCCCTCTTGATCCTTTTAAAATGTCTATGGTTCTTTATCTGGCATGTTTCACGGCTTTAGCCTTACTCAGTTTTGTAAGTTGGAACCAGGAAGTAGAAGCTTCACAGCTGATAGTTTGGGCATTATCCTTAACAACCCGTAAGTGTCAGGAGTGACTACTATTTCCCTGCCTGCTTGTTTTCCTGGCAGCCCCGTAAACATTTACATACAGTAAATGTCCCAGTAACCAAGCCAACGTCCAATATTCATAGATTACTACAGAGCAGCTCCAAATCCATCACAACACCATCTATCCCAAGATGTTATCCCACTGGGAAGCGCAGACCATGGGCAAGGCTCCATTTAAAGTCACATGGTTTTTAATGGCATGGCTGGTAGAGCTTTATTTCACAGAAGATGTCAGTGCTGAACATAACAAGGTCATAGTGAGCGACTTAGGCTCAGATCCTCAGAGACACTTAGCTAGATACGTTTGAGAATCTGGGCCTTAAGTGCTCCCTGCACACACTCCTACAAATAAATTACGCCGCCTGACACTTCCTCAAGATTTTCCTGGCAACAAAGCCTGGCTCAATATATCCCATCACGTTAGTATTAGCATGTAAAAAAAATTGTCCATGATTTCTAAAAGACTGGCTTCTGACGCAGACCAGAACCCTCTTCACCACCCTGCCTATAGGTACAGCCCTGCAAATCCGCGTGTCCGCTTCATATCAGGGGCTGTCTGCATCCAGGGACCCATTTTTGCGGATTTTTCTCTGCCCAGGGCTCTAAGCACCAGGAGCTGCCAGCTAGTTCCACCCCCAGCTGTTCCTTGGCCTCCCTGAGTCCCAGCCCATGACAGTTGATCTCCGAACAGCCCGGGGTGGCCCCGCCAGGGCTTGCCGCCCAACAGCTGATCGAGGGAACGTCAGTTGTTCAGGGGGCATGAGCTGCGCAGCTATTCAGGGCCCCAGGAAGCCACGGGGTCCGCTGTTGGGCAAGCTGCTGCTGCTCTCCAGCAGTCCAGGAGCTGACACAGAAGGAGGGAGGGAGGTCGCGGACCAGGACCGCTTGAGTGTTGCATGAGATTTATGTTTCCAATAAAAAAACAACTAGGGTGCACGTGTGATCAGCCACCACTTGCTTATATTGCAGGACACGGGCGGGCTGGCCACACGCACAAGCGGCCCTCCTCAGAGGCACTGTGCGAGGGGGTGGGCTGCTGGCGGGGGCGGTGTGACTGTGTAGACAAACAGAAAACGAGGCTTGCAGCTCGGATTGGATACATGCTGCCCGCTGCAGATCCACATTTGTGTGTCCCCGCAGGCCTCTACCTATAGGCTACCCGGTCACTGGGTGTAAGTACCCATGGATATGGGGCCCTACATGCCCCTGTTTCTTTCTCCCACCCCTAGTAAGTGGTTGGGCAAGTGAGAGGAGCTGAGGCAGCAGGTTGGGGGACAGACAGTAACTTACTGCTGGGTAAAAGCGAGAGGCAGATGACTGCCTGCTGGAGCAAGGTGAGAATTGTGGCTCCCAGCTCCACAGTTCATTCTCTGCGCTATTCCTGGGGTGGTGCGGCAGCATGCCACCCCTTCCTATGGCCTGTGACACCAGGACACAAAATAGTAGGGACCAAATCCCGAACAGCCACACCAGTGTAACGCCACAGGAACGTCAGCGGATTTACACAGGTGACTGTGAGCAGAATTTGTCTCTAAACTTTTGCCAGTATTTTGTGGTCTGTGAGCTGAGAGCATGGTTTCCTTGCACATACATGCAAAAAGGATAACCACAGGACATGAACATCTCCTGAGAAGTTACCAGTGTAGCCATGACTTTTTCTATCACTAGGAAGTCCTACTCTATTTCAGCCAGGTTACTTTGCTTAAGGCCTTCTGTTTCCCTTTGGCTGCCAGTTTACTATGTGTTTGGAGTAAAAAAAGCACAAGGAGTCCTTGGGTGAACTAAAAAGACAATATTTGTGCTATTAAAGGAATGCTGTCAGGCTGAAAATGTATTTAAAATAATAATAATCATATATAAATATAAATCATACTCATAATATGTCATGATCTATATGGCACACAACACCATTGCTATTCAAACTGAATGAGTGTTGTGTGTGTGTCTCATTTAGGTTGGACATTGAAATTATAGAGCTGGCAAAGACTTTGTATTAATTCTTCAAACATGGAGGGATAAATACACTATCTGAATCAGATCCTTAGCTGGCATAAATAGACTTTAGCTTTATTGATCCTCAGATGTATTGACTTCAATGGAGTTGTTCCCATTTACACTTGCTAAGCATCAGGCTGCCATCTATCTGAACCAATAACATATATTAACTTGTGTCAGAGCAATTCTTTAAAAACTTCCTTTAAAAAGATGAAAACGCCCCACATCTTCATGCTTTCCTGCATTCATTGTCATGTTAGTTTAGCACCTTGTTAGAAAAGAAAACAGATAGCACATTATTGGCTAGCTCTCTCTCCCTGTTATTGGCCCAAGGCTAGGAGAGATGATCTAGCATCTAGAGTACTAAATTAGGATTCAGGTAACTTGGTTCAGTTCCCAGCTTCCCCAGAGTCTTCTTTTGTGAGGTTGGGCAAATTAATCTATCCCGTGCTTCAGTTCCCCATGTATAAAATGGGAATAGCGCTTCCCTGCCTCGCAGGAGTGTTTGTAAGGATGAAATCCATTAACAAATACGGGGTGCCCAGACATAACAGTGAGGGGGGCCATAGAAAAATATAACCTAATATTCTGAAGGTGAGAAGGGCTCCTCCTCTTGTTTTTCATGTACAGGAACCGATAAGGTGATGCGATAGGTGTAGAACTTCAACCTGAACTACCAGCCTGAAGTTAGTTCCAAAGCAGATCTGAGTTAAGGTTGTCTGCAGATAATGGGCAAACTGCCGTAGTGTATAGGGTTTAAAGGTCAGCCAGCACAGATACTTGTCAAAGGCATGTAGCGACGTACCTTACACCACTGGTGCATAGGCATATAGGAATGTGGGAAGTTGTAGGTACTTTCACTCTGGATTTCCATATCTTTTCAAGACCTCTCCATGCTTTCTACAGGCGTCATTCTAAAAGGACAAATTCCATAGGGTCACTGTTAATACTATACATGGTGTTAAATGTGCCAAAATGGTATGACTGTAAGCTGTGCATTGTTCCCCTTTGTTTTATGGAGGTACCGTGGAAAAAAGGGTTAACAGCCAGCGGTTACTGGGGCATGCTGGGAGCTGTAGTTTGGGATTTATTTTGTAGTTTCTTTCCAGTTCCTGTCTGTGTGTAATGGCTTCTCTGCCTGCTGCAAGGTACTGTAACCAGTCTGTTTTCTTTGGGAAGGTCTTTTTTTTTTTTTAAATCATAAAATGAATACGTAACCTAGGAGTACCTGTAAGAGCTGGGCTTTCGGCACAGAATGCAAACCTTAAATAAAGTGAGTTTCAGGGAAAGTTACATTTCTGGGCTTGATTGCCTGTTGGTTTGTATCTCATGTTGGCATTGCTATCAGATCAGATCAGACTCGAAACACCTTACACACAGATCCAAATGTGCAAGGCAGTTCAAAATTAGGCTCTCTGTCTTTCTGGGCTATGTCCATTTCTCCACTCCGTCTCAGTATCTTTATTGGATGCTTATTAGACATTTTGAGCACTAAATCTTTTAAGGAAATAACTCTCAAACTAATTAAAATGGTTTGACATGATTTTAAAAGTCAGTGAAAACATATTTGGTTGGATGTGACCATCCCCTACAGCACTGCAACCCAAACATTGACACACAGAGTTCTTGGATATGAGACCCTGAACATGAAATTGAGGGTGCGCTAATCAATTTCACTGTTGCTTAGTTTCTCTGTCTCAGCTGAGTGCAGTAAATGAATAGCAGAAAGAGAGTGAAAATTACTGTGTTGAAAAGATTGCTTCAGTTTCCTGAGCTGTGTGCCTGTAGTTGACAGCTGGGAGAGGACCTCCATTGGGAAGTGATTTGTTTGCGGCTGAAAAGTTGGGGGAGAAGAGGTAACAGAGCTGAAGTAGCAATGGCAGGGAAGGCAGCACAATCAAGCAGTGGATGGGCAGGGGACAAGCACTGGGAAGAGGTGGGAAGCTGGTAACTGGCAAGAGGAAAGCCAGGCAGGATGCTGAGGGGCTTGGTAATTGGCTGCAGATAGCAGAGGGATTGTTATGAGCTGCAGGTCCTGAACGTCAGGCAGCAGTTAAGCGGCTCTGGGCCTATATGCCTCTTACCCTCCCCTCCAATGAGCAGAGGGGGGTGCTGAGGGTTGCAAGGCAAGTGGGGTGTTAAGAAGGAGGCATGCCGGTGGAAGTAGCAGCAGTGTGGCAGTTGGCTGGTGGTGGCACTGCGGAAACCCCTCTGGCCTAACAGCAGGCTGGCGTGTGACTGAAGTGGTGTGCCAGGGCCACGGGGTTAACAGTCTGAGGGGCTGCAGGCATTTGTAACGTGGTTTTAAATCTGACGCTGTCCCTTTAAAATGCCCTTTGCTCCATGTTTCATTTCAGAGTATGGCGCGTGTGAGGCTCTGCCGGAGGGGCCGTTAACACTTCTGATTTCTACAGCTCCAGGTATGAAGACATCGGTGGTGGTGTATATTTTTGTTATTCATTTAACTGACTGCTCCCACCCACCCTGGTGTGAACCCAGAGTGACTCCACTGACCTCAATGGAGCGACTTCTGACTTACTCCAGTGTAGCCTAGGGCAGAATCGGGGCCTCTGTGTTTGAGCTATGCAAGTATCTGAATTATTTCATCCTGTATCCTATCGGCTGTGTTTTGAAGAATGCTGGGAGTGGCAGTTCTGGTTCATATCCTCTCCCAGCATGCTGCATACTGGCTTTTTGGCTGGGTTTGAAGGGCCCTTTTTGGGATACCTGGGTCCTGCTCTCAAAGAGTCCAGCATGACACAGCGTAGCATTAGCAGGTCAAGTGCCATGATTGTTCCTCTGCCTAATTGCATGATGTCAAATGTATCTATGGTCTCTTTAAATATGTGAACTAGGGGAAGCCAGGGGGATCCGCAAGATGGGGCGAGGTGGCACGAAGGAGAAAACATGATTTCTGTCCAAATGGAAGGAGGATACACATTCTTCTAGCACAGGTTATAGTCTGCCATCACCTTACTGAATGTGCCATCAAATAAATTCTATTTTGCCCTTGAATGGTGCCTTTCATCTCATAGCACTTTATACACGTTAATGAATTAAGCCTCACAACACCCCTGCCAGGTAGAACAGTATTGTTAGCCCCATTTCACTGCTGAATAAACACAGGTATCAGCAGGCCATGCCAGTTTCCCAACCAACATCACATAAGAGGCCTGAGTCCCTACTACCTAGCACCTTGTGCAGTTGTTTACAGCTGTCCACAGCTGCTACAAGACTATGTGAGTGGAGGATTATGATTTGACAGCCGAGCTAGAGAGGAAGGATTGTCTAGTGGTTAAGGCAGGTGGCTAGGCCTTGAGAGCCCTGGGTCCCATTCCCCGCTCTCCACGTCTGACTCATTGTCTCAGTTTCCTCATCTGTAAAATGGGGCTAATGGCAATGCTTTGCCTCATAGAGGTGTTGTGAGGAGAAATACGTTGAAGAGGGTGAGGTCCTTTTACACGCATTTGCAGGTGTAAATGACTATCCCACGTGCAAGTCAGTGGTGAATGGGGCCCAAGAAGTCTGTGGCAATGCTGAGAGTGGCGCTCAGGTCCCCTGTCACTCAGTTGCTCATGTGACTTAACCACAAGCTCTCCTTGGAAGTCCTGTCTGCAGTTGAAGGTGACGACCTTTCCCTGAGCTGAGTACACTACCATTGTACTTATCAAAAGAGTTGACTGCTTCAGGGGAACAAATAACAGCGGAGTGTAGATGTTTTTAACGCCTATCTTTGCTTATCTGCCTTTGAAAAAGCAGACATGAAACATCCGCTGTTTATTTGCCTGCCTCCCTTTAAGATAGCGTAACCTTGAAAGTACAACGGGTGAGCTTTTTTATTTCTAAACCTGTGGTCTAAATGCTACTAAATGTTTCTTTTAAAATATGAATCAGTCAAGCCTGTCACACATACACATCCAGGCTTCTTTCTTCTGCCAAGATTTACTAGGCCTGGGTCAAGATGGAGACGCAGGAGTGCCCAAGAGGCCCAAAGGAGGTTTAAATGGGGCCACTGGAGGTTGAGGACAGCAGAGAGCAGGTATGCAACAGTGCCCTGTAAAGGTGGTTTCAAAGCCCATTCACAGCAATGAGTGAAGCTGATACTGTAAGTAGGAGAGATTGCAGGAGATCTGAGCTCCTGCATAGAGTTGTTCTGATTCTTAATAAAAATCCCACAGTGCACGAGAAGGGCTTGATTTTCTTCCCATTACCCTATTGGGACTTCAGTTGAGTTACTTCTGATTTACACCAGTGTGTGGAGAATCAGGCTGTACATCTCTACAGACATTAGGCATTAGAAAAATTAGGATGTGGCAAAATTTGATAATTCACCAATCCCCCCTCTGCCCCCCCCCCAAAAAAAAAATCCCCCCAGAAACACCAAAAGAAAAAACAATTCCCTCAATAGCCTGATATAACCAAATTGTTGCTTCCTGATTGGTTCATTAGAGGTTACTACAGGTTTTGAACCTCTAAACTCATCTCCTTTTCAGAGTGTTTTTTTAAAAAAATTCTAAAATTGTGCAGTTACCCTTAAAGCAGTTTACGGTGATAATGGAGATGTGTCTGATTAAAAGGATTCTGGCCAACATTTTCAAACTTGGATATCTCAGTGTAGGCTTCTAAATCCTATAGGTGCCTAAAAATTGGTTCACCCAGTTTTGAATCAAAGATCCGAAGGGCTGACAAATCTCATGGTCATTAACATTTTGAAGTCAATATCTGCTTAATATTCCTTTTTGCAGGAAGAAAACCACTAGTGGCTTGTTAATTCCCATCTGCTCTAATATTTTGGCAAAAGTAGACGTTATGAAGGAAATGCCACAAACCATGATCCACTCCCAGATGGCAGGTAGATAGTCACAGATGGGCTAGTCCATTCAGTGCCCAAGGAATGAGTACTTCTCTATTACTGAAAACCCGATGAGAGGCAAGTAGCTCATCAGCTCATGCATGCAGGACAGGCCAAGTTCAAGAGGCCATTCCCTTTGTTCCTTTTCATATATGGATTGATTGAGCCATTTGCATCGTTGCGAATGCTTCTTTGTAGGCAGAGTGCTTTTTGCCGCTCGGTCAGAATTACACTCCTCAGTTATTAGGCCTAATTATTTCCTGGTCATAGTGAATGAAAGAGAAGCTCAGACATAGCAAACAAATACGGGCTCAGGCTATCAGGAAAAATGTATTAGAGGCAATCTAGGGTCTGTCTCATGGATGCACAGCTCACTCCACTTCTAGCAGAAGGATCTCCAATGGGAGTTTGTCAGTAGTCCATTCCTCCACTACAACCAGTATTTCCATCTCAGTGTATGGAGGTTTTTGTATCTGGTGTGGGATGGCAGGAGGGTAAACCTGCCTTTGGGTGGGGAAATTGCTGTACCTGGGAGTAAAGGAGTTAAGCAGAGGAAATGCCTTAAGACCACTCACTTGACTCCTCTATCTTAGTCAAAGGAGGATCAGAAAGGCAGCTAAGGTGGGCTTATTGTTACTGTTTGTATAGCTCTGCAAACTTCACAGTGAATCTGTTATACAGTCATGAGGCACACATAGGGAAACAGGTCAGGGACAGGTAGAGCATGCGCAGGGAAATCTGTTGAAAGTGCAGCCCATGTGTCTGAGTTCTAAAGCCACTGGCTAAACAGAAGTGAAAACCAAAATGCAGAATCCCATCTGTATGCAGCTGTTTTATCGCCACGTGAGCCTCCTCAGGCATTCCTCAGCTGCAGATCTCAGTGCCAGCAGCAACAGCACACACCCTACAGGATCACTGACAATTAGTGTGACTTTCATCTCTTTTATTGTGTTTGCCATTGGAGGACTTATGTATAGTTTTTAAAAACATCCAGAAGCATATTTTCACTTCTCCCAGAGGATGCTAAAGACAAGAGCAATCCTAGCACTGGGGATTCAATCACTGAACAGGGCTGGTGGGATTTGGTTTTGATGGGGGTGTTTTTTTCCACTAGATCTCAAACATCTAATGGAGATACTGCATAGGCGCCCATGTCGTGCTTATTAAAGCGGCCAGTGTTGCATTTGTAGTTGAACAGCTGCAGGGATTTGCTGCGTCTGGAAGGGCTGGGCCTCCTCCATACAAACACATGACACCTGTTCCAGGCCTGCCAACCTTCAGTTCTGTGTAACGCTCCAAGTGAGTTGTGCCTGTCACTCAACCAGCCACAAAATAATCCGCTCCCAGCGAGGTGGTTCCTGAACGTTCCAAGATTAACAGAACAGTCAGCTCAGTGTGACACTCTCCTGCGCTTTTCGGGAACGCGCAGCAAATAGATTGGCTCGCTTGTTTTTATTTCCTCAGATGAATCTGCCTCCTCCAGTTTCTTATAAATCTGACAACCATTGCTGGACTTAGACTGCGGTGTGACCCGTGACGTTGGCACAGATTCAAGATGGTGGCCTTCAATTGGCGGGTGAGGAGACTTTAGTTATTAAAGCCTTGCAGGGTGTTAAAGAGGAAGGTGCTAAGCCATGGTGGGGGGTGTGGTGTCGGAGTGTGTGTCTTTGTCTGGAATAAACACCATGTTTAGGTGTAAGGAGATTTAACCATAGCTCTCTCCCTGTGGAATCTGGAGACTTAATATTATATTTCCTACCCTACATGTTCAGTGCCTTGCAAGTTGACTTTGCTGTGTGCATACGAGTAAGGGCTTTGCTATGGGCATCAGAATAGTATAGGCTGACTCTGTCTTGCTTCTTCGTACAGACACTCCACATGGCATTTGGTTCTGCTTCTCTTCCTTTCTGTCTAGCTCCTTTTCATAACTTGGCTATGGGGCACTTGCTGTGTTGTCTATACCTCCCACCCCACGTTGCTGCTCTGTATCCCTGGTACCACTTAATAGCAGCACACCAGAGGCAGGTTATAATTAAAGCCATGAGCGGCTTATTAATATTTTGGTCCTGTCCTCATAGGAGGTAAGAAATCACCATCACCTGAGCCTATGGCCAGCTGGCATTTTGGGCATGTGAGAACTTTGGCTCTGCTAGTACACTAGAGATATGCATAGAGGCACCTAACCCTTGGCAGATGTACAGTGCTCTATCCTTTCAGGAGCAATGAGCTGCAGAAAGTTGTCATTGGCCCTCTCTTTTTATTGTCACGTGAGTAACGGGGGGGAAAGCAGCTCCAATAGCTTTACATGCCATGGAGATGGCTCATTGACATGTGTAAAGTTGTAACTTACCCTCTTTTAAAGCCCTCCTTAAAACCTACCCCTCCTGTGATGCCTACTAATCACCCCCAATTAGGATTGGCTCCGTGAGTTCTCAAATTGGGGGTCGGGACCCCTCAAGAGGTCGCGAGCTGTCAGCCCCCAGGCATGCTGTGTCGGCCTCTGACAGCCAGAGCCCTTCAGAGCTGGGTGGCTGGTGAGCAGCGGCTGCTGGCTGTGTGCTCTGAAGGCAGCGCCACCCCCAGCAGCAGCGCAGAAGTAAGGGTGGCATGGCACGTGGGGGGGTCGTCACAACCTGAAATGTTTTCAGAGGGGGTCCCAGAAAAAAAACATTTGCGAACCTTTGGGCTAGGCAGCAGGTGAGCTGGGACTTACATTTTTCTGCTCAACTCTGTTTGCTTGTGTCAGATTCCAGTCTGCCCCACCGTGTTTGCCTGTTTTGTCTATCTTACAAGTCCTTTCCAATGCTAGTAAACTCAATGGGGCAGGGAGCATTTTCTCATCTCTAGTGTAACTCTATTCATCCATGGTGTAACAGGTTACACCATGAATGAATTTGGCTTATGAACTGATAAAAGGAGAGCTGCACACGTGCCTGTACATATACAAGATACCTTGTGTGATAACAGTTTTCATGTACGCAGCTAAATGATATTAATCAAAGCACCATTGTTAACCACAAGCCTGGTAGATGTCTTTCCCGAGATTACATAGATATGGTTTATATACGGCGATGAAGTGCTTTGCAAAATTAGGACCGTGGGCTGCAGCTGTAGATGGATATAGTGTAATTTCATATACCGTACATGCAAAGTGAAAAAGTCATTACCCTTAAACCTGAGCATTACCTGATGTCTATATTTTAAACTGATAACCATAATGGAGTGATAACATTGGGGTAGTTTTTGCATTATGTATTCTAATATTGGTAAAACTGAATTGTGACGTACTGGTAGTTCTAGTAGGTGAAAGGTTTGCCTATCAAGTTACTTTGTACTGCTGGCAGGCAGGGAGCTGGAAGAGAGTACTGATTATAGGCCAGTTGGCTTTTTGAAAGAGCTTGTGGAGAAATTCTAGTATCTATAATGCATTTCTGAGACTGAAAGCTCCATTATTGGTTGCCTAATCTCCTGTCATTGTGTTTTAAAGTTCCTTGTTATACAGCTTTTGCACTTTGATTTTCCATACACCTCTCTTATAATATCAAATCTTTAATGCTGAAAAATTTGTGCAGAATCACCAACCCTCCCAAGCATTCAA
This sequence comes from Mesoclemmys tuberculata, assembly GCA_007922155.1. Taxonomy (NCBI): domain Eukaryota; kingdom Metazoa; phylum Chordata; order Testudines; family Chelidae; genus Mesoclemmys; species Mesoclemmys tuberculata. Next base: position 32,399,858 of record ML675610.1, read on the forward strand.
AATCATGAGTCAGACCACCTAAAATCCCACGAGGTCTGATAGATAAATAAATAAATGTGGGGTCTTTTTATTTGTCTTCATGTTTTTTGAGCTTTTGAGGGGTGTGTGTATGTCACTTTTTCAAGCTTTCTTCTGCAGCCACAACGGCTAGAACATTCTAAATGACTGGTCAGTCTCTCATATGGTCACCTGATTCCAGGAGCTGACGCATTAAATAAAACACCCTTTATTGTGAGCCTTGTGATAAAATTGTGGGAGTTGGCAACACTTGAATATTTACAAAAATTAAGCCTCAAATGTGCAAATATTTATGTATGTGCTTAAAGCTGAGCATATGCATAACCTTTGCAGGATCACGGCCTTGGTTTGGTTTCCTCTGAAGAATTTAATATTGGTCAATATTAGAGACATTATCAAATATCTTCTTTCTTCAATTGACCAGACAGCCTTCCATCCACCTATGCCCAGCTTAGTTTAGAAAAACCAACATAGTTTGAGTAAAATGAGGCTGAACATAATTTCCCTTTGTCTGCGCTTGCAGTTAAGTTCAAGAACTTGTCAGCAGCACCCATTGCTGACAACCATTCTCAGCTTTTCTAGTGTACGCAAGGTCCTAAAGACGCTATTTACACCAAACTTTAATGGATATTTAGCACATCACTGACTTGTGACAGTGACGAGAGCTTGATTAACAATATATAACTAATAGTTTATTCTGCAAATTCTGCCTGCATTTCTGTGTGAAAATTGTCTGCAAACAGATCAGTTTTCTCAGATTCAGCCATTATTCAGAATTATTGGCCAGGTATTTTTGTGACTAATGTGTTGCCTGAAGCTTATTCATAAGCTGTGCATTGTAAATATTCATTATTAAATGTCTGAGCTCTTTTGGCTAGACACAGAGGTCATTGAAAGCTGGGGAAGCAACTCAACACAAAAACAGGGCATTGTGAGCCAATTAGATTTTTTTTTCATGGAGAGCTCTGTATTTTAGTCGCCAAAAAGCAGTTAACTAAAAAAATCAGAATGAAACAAAGGCAATCCACAGTTGCTCAAGTGTTGTAGTATCTCTGCTGAAATATATTGTTGTATATTTCAGGTTTTGGAGAATTTTCCACTGCTGATGTACATTTTGGCAGCTAAAACATTAATTCTTTGCTTAGCATTTGCTAGTGTAAAAATGTACCAGAGTAAAAAAATTGAAGAAAAATTGAAAAAAGAACGTGAGGCAAAGCTGAAAAAGGAAGCCGAGAAGAAGGAAAATTGAAGAGTCTTAAAAGGTATGGAATTACTGGCTATACTGGTGTGTGATAACAGCAGGGGGAAGTATACTGTTATAGAGCGGTATTATATTTTGGCTTTGATCTAGTTGAATTCAAGTGTTATCTCTCTCATCACCACTTATCTTGTAGTAAAAAAAAATATTTCCTGTGGTGCTTCAGCAAATGCATGTACAGTACACACAGTGCGTCTGTCCTCTACCAGTGACACAACGATCACCAGAAAAATGACACTGCAGTCCAAGATTCTCCTTCTGCTATGTATCCACCTAAGCTTTCATGTCATGCTCATCGCCCAAGGGATCTGAGCACTAGAAGACAAGTCTAAATTGGGCTTAGTACAGGGAAAATTCTCTAGTCTGTGTCATACATGAGGTCAGGCTAGATGATCTAATAGCCCTTTCTGGCCTTAAAATAGCTAAGAATTATTGACTTTAAAGAAAACCCAGATCTCTCACATAGCTTAACTACATTACAGGACAAAAGTACTTTAGCTGGACGAGGCTAAACCATTTCACAAGAGGTTCTTCAATCATGCAAGTTTCAGCACACAACAGGTTATGCACTTTGCTGGTGTAAATGGGCCCTATATTGAGAGCTGTGAGCAGTGCTCGGTGCTTAAAGGTGTTGCATACTTTCACTGACTGACTTGAGAGAGAGCTGAGCATCTCACAAGACTGAGCTCATAACACAAAGAATGATAGTTGTGCGGGTATAATGCATACCATCTAGGATGTGGTATCAAGAAGAGTGTTATTCAGTGGTTAGAGCATATGACTGCAGCATGGGGGGATCAAGAGACATGGGTTCTGTTCTCTGCTCTGCCACATGTTTGCTGTGTGACTTGGGACAAATCACTTCCTTGCTCTGTGCCTTCGTTTATGTATCGGTAAAATGGGGATAATACGACTTCCATAGCACTTTGCGTCTTTGTGCTTTACTTCTTTGTAAATGTAAAAGGTTGTTATTCCTTGGATGAAAGCAGAGCTCCTGCCTTTTTAAATTAAGCCTCATCTCACATAAGAAATCAGTTTCGATTCTGAAAAGTGTTAGTGATTTGGACCCAAGTCCTGGCATCCTCCTCCTTCTTCCAGAACTTCTTGAGTGATTGGCAATGTTGCTTGAAAGCTGGTGGCAAAATGTGGCCCTGTGAATATGTTGTGAGAATGCAGTGGTATGCTCCCATACACAAAGAACAAAAGCTTGTTGTTGCGTTTGGGGTTTTTTGGTCCACCTAACTTTTATTTCAGATTAAGACCTTGTCTATATGCCAAGTTGCTGCACCTCTTTAGGTGCAGCTTCAGGTGTGATTTTTAAACTGATTTAGTTAGCTGGTGCACAAAGCAACATAGACACTCTTATTTCAGTTTAAACCAGGCTTCTTGTAGTTTGGCCTAAATTGATTAGGAACAGGTTTTAGGCAAATGGAAATAAACCATTCTTATATTGAAATAAGAGTTTCCTCACAGGCATTTACAATGGTTTAACTAAACCCATTCAACTAAACGGGGGCAAGTTATAGCCAAGGCCTAAAGAAAACAGCAAAGGCCAGACTAAAAAGTTTCCAGGAGGTGCAATAATTCATTCAGTACTATTTTGCATGTGAATTGAAACACCAAAATGACATCTGTCACTGTAGCAGATAGGGAGACGCCTTGTATCCAAATATCCAGTCAACAGGATGGCAGCATCGCACCATCCACCTCAAGGAGGACAGTTGTTAACTGAGGTGGGGAGATACAGAGGAAAATGTTTTGAATTTCTTCTCTGTGTAGTCCTGTGATTTGACAACTGGAAAGTTTTAATTTATGAACTTGAAAGATAAGGGAGAACTATTCAGTTTCTCTTATCATGTTTCTGTGACTGTTTTATTAAAATTCTACTAGGCTAGGAATAATATTTCAAAAATAAATATCCAGGGCTGGTGTATGTGCGGGGGGAGAGGTGTTAAGGAGTCCTCTTCCTTCCATCCAAGCAACAGGGACACGCAGGACTAGGGAGGTGGGGGAAGTCTGACTATCACAGTGGCCTGTATTTGCGAGGGAACATGTTTCCTGCCAAAGGGCTACATCCTGCCCCTCAGTTAGCTAGTGTTCAGACTGGGGTCAGGAGTGGTCTTCTGCCTTTTACGGCAGCAGCAAAACCTATCCTGCCTGTGTCCCGTCACTGGTCCGCCCCACAGAATTCTGGCCAGAAGAATTTCTGGCACAAAGGTTTTATCTGTCAGGGTGGAAGATTTTTTCCTTCAACAGGCACAATTTGGTCCTGATGCGTTTTGGGTCTCAGTTATATTGCCTGTCATCTTCAACTACCAGCGCTGAAGCAGGGGTCCAGTCCCCGCTAGACGCTGTTACAGCAGTGAGAAGGTGTGGGTGTTTAACAAATAATAACAATTCTGCTGGAGATAGAGAGGTTAAACCAAAGTAATAGCATCCTCACTCCTGCCTGGCTTCCAGGTCTGTGCGGGGCCCTTCCCTGATGTTACCCTCTGAGAGAACCATGCTGCCGTGAGGTATGAGGAGGCCCGGGGAGTAGTGAGGAGATGAGCCTCTGCAAGAATACCCTGGCCATCGAAAGGTGTCCTCAAATCCTCAGGGTCCCCTCACAGTTATTGGGACGCTCAAGGGTTGGAGCAAAGGACCAATCTCGCCTTCATTTACATGGGGAATGGTGGCAGCAGGAGGAACCCTCCAATCCAAGGATGTTCTAACATAAGAATGGCCAGACTGGGTCGGACCAATGGTCCATCTAGTCAAGTATCCTGTCTTCCGACAGTGGCCAGTGCCAGATGCTTCAGCAAGAATGAACAGGACAGGGCAATGATTGAGCGATCCGGTCCTTGTTTTCCAGTCCCAGCTTCTGGCAGCGAGAGGTTTAGGGACGCTCGGCATGGGGGTTGCATCCCTGACCATCTTGGCTAGTAGCCATTGCTGGACCTGTCCTGCATGGACTTCTCTAATTCTTTTTTAATCCAGTTATACTTTTGGCCTTCACAACATCCCCTGGCAACAAGTTCCACAGGTTGACTGCATTGTGTGGAGAAGTACTTCCAAATGTTAGTTTTAAACTTGCTTCATTGGGTAGCACCAGGTTCTTGTGTTATGTGAAGGGGTAATTAACACTTCCCTGTTCACTTTCTCCACACCACTCTGTGCAGTTCACATAGTGTTACAGCTATAGAGCTTTGTATTCAGCCATGGCTTTCCACATGGGAAGGTTGATTTAGACCCATGGTTCTCAACCTTTTTAGGCTCAGGACCCATTTGTAAATGTTTATGGCCCAGTAAATAATATGGGGTGGAGGCCCTGGGGCAGAACTCGAACTAGGCATTTTAGCACCCAAGGCGAGTAAGCATATTTATGCCCCTACCAGGGGCGACGCATGGGGGGAGTCACGTCCCCTCCCTGATTTTTTGGTTGTGCCCCTCCAAACCAGACAGTGGCCCGCTGAGGTGAGTGGGGGATGGAGGTGGTGCTCCCTCTCTGAGCTGCACTGCAAGGGGTTGTCTCCACCAAGCTCCCCATGGCGTCACCAACCTGGGCTAACTGGTGCTGTTGGTCAGAGCCGCCCCCCTGGCTTTGTGCACTGGGCAGCTGCCCTGCTCATGTTCCCACCCCTAGATATGGTCCTGCCTGAGGATGGTTTCAGTCAGATCCTGCTTCGTGGAGGGGTTAGGTCCTGCCTGGCATTCACCCCACAGTGTGCTATAGGGCTGCCTGGGCTTGGCTCTGTGCGTTGCAACCTCCGGTGCTGCAGCACCGCTCAGTTTTGGCCTTGTCCCTCTGACTGGACCAAAGTTGTGTGGGTGGAGTTGTGGCCTGGCTCATGGGGTTGCAAGGTCACTCACTCAAATTTGGCCCATCATGATGGCTGGGCCAAACCTGCATGGCGCTGGGACCCCAGAAGTTGCAGGGCCTGGAGTAAGGAGGTGACCCTGCTAGCCCCATGGGACAGGAGCTGCCACACAACCCTTTGAAACATTCTGGCGACCCAGTTTGGGTCCCGACCCACAGGTTGAGAAACTCTGATTTAGATCATATGTCATGAACATAGCATGTTTGATGTTCTCACTATTTTAATCATTGTTTTTTCTCTGCAGATTTCCTGACATTTGGCAGCTCACGTGGGTTCCTTTCCAGGGAGGGTGAAGACATCCCATAGCTTGAATGATGTGTCGAAGAAATAAACCACCCCGAGCAGCATTCACTTAAACTGCATATTGACTTTTTATACATGCAATAAGAATATCCATCCTCTATTTATACAATAAAGGTTCCTTTGTAGGAGCAGCCTTGGTCTTTGCTTACCAGAAATGCTGCACATAAGACAGATGCTGTAAACGAGGCTGTTCTTAAAAATCAACTGTAGAGTGCAGAAAGACAATCACTTCTAAAGAGGAAAATAGGTTGAAATCTATCACAGGTGCTACAAACTGCTGGAGCTTGCAGGGGGGCAGACAACAGCAAGTTCTAGTCTCTCCTTGCTCCTTCCCAAAGCAACCAGCACCAGCTACAGAGGAGAGCATAGGATATAACTAGTACCTCCACTGGACCCAGAGGAACCAATCCAGGGTGTAAGCTGTTAGGGGCAGTATCTGTGTCTTCCTAAATCAACCCTACGTACATCACCTGGCGTACACAGCGCTGCATTGCAATAATAACAATGCAAATCAAACCATAACTATTAAAAGTCAGCAATTGCTGCCCTTTTGAGGGTTTGGAGGTTTCTCTGGCATTATTTTGCTACGCAGAGAAAATCTGAATGTAGCTGCATCTTTTTAACTCTGGCTTGGTTTCTTACTTAACACACACACAACCCACATGCTGGCTTTGAAATGCAAAATATTCTTACACACTCACTAGTCATTTCTGCATGTGCAATAGCACTGTGGCTCACCATAGAGAACTGTCTAACAATGGGTGGCCAGCTAATCTACATGCAGATGATTTGCTCAGAGTCGAGGTTTGGAAATTGTAGTGGACATGGGGACAGATGCCAATAGTTACAGCTGCCTCTGTATTTCTATTATAAAGGATCATTCATCAGTTGTTTATAACTTCTCTAAAGTTTCACCTTTTTGGCTGAAATTTGATGGAAAACTCAGGCCTCTGGCCCTGAGGGCCCTTGGTATAGTATAGTGCAAAAAGTGACCAAACAGTGGCTCACTGCTGCCCTCTCTCTGCGACTGCCTATTATAACTGGTGAAATCAAAGAAGCAAGTTCTTGATCTCAAAGACTGGAAATATTGTGGCCATTGTTTTGTTAAATTCTGATGTAGCTGAGGTGCAGCTCTGGGGCAAGATGCCCGCGTGGGTTTCAGTACCACAGAACGACATGGGCCACTATTAAGCGTGATGGCTTTTTTTATAGAAACCTAGCCATCGAGTGATCCGCCTTAGTGATAGTCTCCAACAATCCATGTTTTGTGAAATTTATACGCTGTATCTACAAGGGACAGAAACTGAGAAGGTGTGGAAAGGTGAAATCATCACCAGAGCCTCCAACAGTTTTCAGCTGATGCACAGGCCCCTCCGTGGAATTTTTATGTACTGCAAAGCGCCATCACGTGGCAACCACTGAGAATTGCAGCAGTTTCCATATCCTCCTATGATAACTCCATTGCTTTCCGTTCCGTTTTGCTACGCCCTCTGGGGAACAAAAACACACAAAAGTGATTTAATCTAACTAATGCCCAACCCTTCAGAGACAGCCAGTAGGCTTATGTGGAAGCCCACTAGTTCCAGGAGGATGTCACGCTTGGTCAGGTAACGATTGAATGTATCACTGATATGCCAACATGCCCTGGGGTTGCAGCGCCACTCAGATTTGGCCCCGTCCCACTGATGGGACCAAATTTGTGTGAGTGGAGTTGTGACCAGGCTCATGGGGTTGCAGTGCTACTCACTCAAATTTGGCCTACCCTGGATCCTGTCATCATGATGGCTGGGCCAAACCTGAATGCTACTGGGGCCCCAGAGTTTGCAGTGCCTGGAACAGGAGGTGAACCCAGTCATCCCCATGGGACAGGCACCACAGGGTTGAGAAGCCCTGATTTAAATAACTTCCATGTATGAAGTACTTGGGCATACTGTTAAAAAGAGGACTAGGGAATTTGGTATTGATCTAGTCATTGCTTGCCTGCCTCCTGAACTGGAGCAAATAAATGTTTTCACCGCGAAGCTGCTCCTTGCAAAAGCGCTTCCACTTCAGAACCAATTATCGCAAAATTACAGACTGTCTCACTGGCTATTGGCATTCCTGCTTGCCTTGAACACCTGCGATAGCTCTTCCATCAATATTAGAATTTGTGTCCACCTCTCATCGGACCTCTAGCCTTTATTCAAAATCACTTGAATTATTTTCTTGTACTTGTGCAGTTCAATCACACATGCAGCAATGGGGACAGGAATGACAATGGAATGCATTGACCCCAGGCCGTGATCGAATGTACTGGATTATAATACAAGGGCTGCTGCTAGTGAGCCTGTTCTGAAAGCTCAACAACTTAAAACAATACAATGAATTTATTAGACCCATGCACGCTAGTTTAAATGCCCTCTGCTGGGTGCATATTATTTGTTAATACCCTATTATTAAAAGCAGTTAGTCATAGAAATTGCTCACCATCCTAAATTACCAGCCCAGCAAGAACTATATTATTTTGTATTACTGTCCTGCGTAGGGAACCCTAGTCATGGATCAGGACCTTATTGTGCTAGGAGCTGTACAAATACAGAATAAAGAGACTGTTCCCACCCCAAAGAGCTATATTAGCCACGTGGTTTTTCATCAGTTTAAAGGATTGCAAAATCCTATAGCGAATGGGTTGCAATTGCCCTGAGTTATGCAAAAGAACTTAAGGTGGAAAAGCTCCCTCCTGTGTTAAGCTTTTAAAAGTTGTCTTGTTACTACAGCACAAAGTGCTTCCATAGGACTGTCTTATTTCTGAGGTTGATGCCAATAATGAAGACTTTTATGTGATGGGGAAGATTTTTCCCTCTCTTATTTAAGGGCCTTTACTCACACTGACTCTGCAAATAGTCCCAGTTGTGTTGGTGAAGCAGTCTGGAACTTTGTGTTATTCAAGTGTTTGGTTCAGGTTCTGGTCTGTGTAATCCAGTGTAATGCAATGCAGTCGTTGGCTTTATTCTGGGTTTATCCTGGTCTAACCAAGATCAGAATATGGCCCCCTGTTTGTTGCTTCTCCACAGCTTTATTCTTGCGTATAGTGTAGTATTATTGTTTAAAGATCAAGAAAGACATTCCAGAAATGTGCTGTATATCATCTAGTTTGTTAGAATAGTGTGCTCTCTACGCAATTATTGTTCTTCATCACTCGAAAGACACACTGGACCTGATTCTCCTCTCAGAATGTTTTTACACCATTGACTTCAAAAGACCTACTTCTTATTCACACCAGTGTGAAATCAGAATCAGGCCCATGATAGTTGAACAATAAAAGCTTTTCCTCTCACATTTCTTCTGCTCCTTCAGTAACATATGCCCCTACTCAACACTTTCCCATTTACAACATTTAGTCTATCACTGCCACTTCCCCTCCACCCCCCCAACAACAGCAGCAGTTTTTAGTAATTGAACACAAAGCTGAGGAAGGACATTTTCTGCATATAGACACATCGTAGAATATTAGAGTTGGAAGGGACCTCAGGAGGTCATCTAGGCCAACCCCCTGCTCAGGACTAACCTCAGCTAAATCATCCCAGCCAGGGCTTTCTCAAGCCGCATCTTAAAAACCTCTCAAGATGGAGATTCCACTGCATCCCTTGGTAACCCATTCCAGATATATTCACAAAGTTCTAGAAACTATACTGTAGGAAAATGATTCTGCACTGATTCCACCCTTATCCCCCAGGGGATGGACTAGATTCCCTAAGTGGGTAGTTTTGTTTTCCCCCTCAAGTTCTATAATCTTGTATGTAGTTTCCGCACATGGAATACGTAGCATGGATTTTCAGTCAAGCTATTTGAATAAAAATGGCAATCAGCATGTGAGCCAAACGTTTTCTTTACGTGTTGAAGTTTTGTCATTTTCTGTGTAAGTGGCACATGGGAGAATTATACAACATAGTGAATGGTGTAAAGAAGGCAAATCATGCTCACCTATTTACATGATCATGGGAACATTCAGTGAAATTGAAAAGGCAACACCAGTTAATTTTGATATGAAGAAATACTTCTTTAAACAAGTCCATAATTAACCCATGCAGCTCATTGCCACAAGACATTGTTGAGTTTGAGAGCTTAGGAGGATGCAAAACAAATGATTAATCATTGAGATGGATAAGGAAAGCACTCAGTTACATTAGGTTGGGTGCAATATTTTAGCCTAACGGATATAAATCAATCACTAATTGGCAGGGTTAGGAAGAAACTTTTCTCCTTGTCAGGTTATTCCATAATTGACCTCTGTAGGATTTCTTGTATCTGCCTCGGAAACACCTGATGCTGACCACTGTCAGATATTGGTCTGAAGTGGTAAGTCAATAACTATGTTTGATTTTAAAGTCAACTGTAACTTGAATGCCCCTGGCTTGTTTTCCTTGGGAAGCATAAAAGGCATTGGCATTTCCACTGCAGATGTACTCTACTCATTAGTAGATCTCCCAAGTGGGTCACCCATGGGCCTAAGCGACAAAATTCAGATAAAGATCAGGACCCCAATCAAGCTTCCCCAAAGTTCAGGTGTTTTTAGTTCAGGGGTAGAAAGAGGACAGGAATAAAATTCAGACCAGATCAGCATCCAAACATTTCCAAAAATCAAGCTGTTTGGAGCCTGGGTTTTGGTTTGGGTCCATCTCTGTGATTAATGTAATTAAGGCTGTCCATCCCAACATTTATACACCACTTACCACCCTAGACCTGACCAGTTGTATCCCGAGCTCAGTGATTCCTCCCCTTAGGCTGCGGGAGGGACCTTGAGTTTACGCCCACCCACCTCCTGGTTTACAAATAGGGGGATAAAAAGATTAAAACTCAGATTAACATGATCTTTTTTATTAACCTCATCGTTAATATTTATGTTTTAGGATGGCCTCTAAGGCGGGAAGTGGCTCAACAGAGGTAGTACACTGGCCAATTGGTCTTTTATTTGTTTTAAAATCAAACAGCATATGATGTTTGCAGGAGAAAATCTTCAAGAAAATGTATCAAGGTAGTAGTTTTCCCATCGCCGCACCTTGTTAGTCGCCATCTTCCATTTGCTTGGAGTCATCTTCTCGATTCCTTTCTCAATCAAGTCACTGAAAAGTATACACCTGTAGGAGTATGTTCTCTCAGTGGACCTCAGACAGAACTCCCTCCTGTTGTTGATAATAAACCACTTCAATGAAGACCACGCTACATCCATAGGATGGAGATAGTTGTAGGGCAAAGGCACAGAGAGCAGCTCATGGCCATTGGCTTTAGCAATCTGAGGGCAGCACTCAATGCTGGACATGTATATAACTGATGGGACCTGATGCTGGGTCATCTGCTCCTGAGTGGCGGGTTCTTTTGTCTGCAGCACACTTGGCGGCCTTTTCTCTCTCACCACAATGATGCATTTCCCGTAGAACTTGTTCAGAGAATCGCAGAATTCCTCAAAGATGTCTTCATGCTGCTTCATGGGTAATTCATCTCTTAACAACAATCTATATCTCCAAGGCACCCAACCTTGACTGCTTGCAGCATGAACCAGTGTCCACGTTGGCCAATTCATGCTGTCTTCCTGCAATATTTTTTCCCCTGTTACAAGACATTCTGAAATATCAGTTTCTCCTAAGAAGATGGTGTTGAGACCATTAAACTGCAGAGCCCTCAGAGCTTTTAAATACTTCAGGCACTGCGTCCTTGCAGTAGCATCAAAGGCACTCCTGTGAATGATGTGCTTTAACAGAGGATTTACAAAGCGATACATGTTGCTTTCGCCAGTACTTTGAAATCATAGAAGGTTCTGATGATACAGGGCAGGGAAGTGATGATCTCATAATGGGTCTCATGACTATTCAGCAGCATCATAGCAGACACAATGCAAGGCATTAGCATTTTCAGACAGCGGATCAAAATTGAGAGAGATCGCAGAAAAGTAATAGTGCTGTTGCTCTAAGTAAACTACAGTAGTGCAGAAGCTGTGAAGGACTGTGTCATCAGGAAGTTTTTCATTTTCATTCCCCTTCCCTCCCCCACCTACCTGGTTTATTAATGTAACCCATCCCTGATCCCAGCTCAGTGTGGCCTCTGCCTCCGCTGGTGGTAGCTAACTAGGCCACATAGCGGTTGATGAGCATGTTACAACCTTGGCTAGGAGGGATGTCTTTTAAGCTCAAGCCCCACAGGCAAGCATGGGTTACAATCTAGAGGTCCAAGGTTTGATTCCCCACTGTCAGTGGTCAACCAGGGGTGTGGTGTTAAAATAATATAGTAATGGCTGAACTGAAAAAGAGAAGGATTTGGAATGGGGGAGTTAACACAGCCACTAGCTGAACACACATGCCAAAAGGGCAATATGAGTGCTCTGGCCAGCCCCTGATGCTGTTGGAGGGAAGGGCAAATAGAAGTCTATTTGGGGTGGGTTTCACAAAGGGGACTTAGAGGCCTGGCATTTAAAAAGCCTGGCATTCGCAATACATCTGCTCAGCTGCCACCTAACGCTTAAGGCTATGTCTATACAACAAAAAGCCCGCCTCACAGCTGCGAGTCTGAGCCCAGGTGAACTGTCCCAGGCGCCGAGACCCAGCGAGAGGGGAAGGCCTCAGAGCCCAGGCTCCAGCCCAAGCCTGAACGTCTACACGGGTCGTTTTAGTCACATAGTGCGAGCCTGAATCAACTGGCCCAGGCCCTGAGGCTCACGGGGTTTTTGCTTTGTAGATATACCTTAAGTTTCCACCATTTAAAGTGCCTGTGGTGTCTACACTTCAGTGCCTGGACACGCGCACAGCTGCCTAAGGTCCGACGCTGCCCAGCAGCGTGGTGCTAACTCAAGCCTAAGCCCTAGAGGGATTCACAAACTCGGCATCCCACCTGCCAGCATCTCAGTCCTTATGAATCTAGCCCTAAGGCTCACCCAAGGGAACAAGGCCCAGGCGGAGTGATGGGCAGGAGAACCGAGGGCCATTTGGGGATGGCAGCCATGTGGGGGTGGAATGTTGGTGGAGTGCCTTCTTCTCGCTCTATCCTGAAGACTGGCATGTACGTCGTTGGGGGACCAGTGCGGTGGAGGGGATGAAGAAAGTTTTTGCGTGAGGGGGCTGAAAATGGGTGAGTATATTCTGAGACTTGATTTCTTGCCAATCTTTCAGTGCACACACAGATTTTCTATAGCAGAAGCAAACTTGTAAGTGCGAACCTCTGGATTGTTAATTTGCTCATCCTTACCTGCACCTACTTGGCAGGCATTAAACTCTAGCAAATGATCAGGTTTCTAGGCTGGGTTACCCAATTAAATTCTCTGGCACAAACTCGCCAGTCTTTGAATATTGTGTGCATTTTCTTGCCCTCTCTGAGCATACCACATGGCCCACATGATCACTTCCATAACATTCCTCTCCTTGCTACCTCTGTTCCCCAAGTGGACATTTGCTGCCTAATTGCCATGGTTTAGCTGGTGAGAATTCTGAGCGTCCCACATACATGTGAAGGGGAGGAAGGAATGCCATCTCCAGTGACTAATGCATCTAACCTGTTGCCCTGGTTTTGAAGCTGGCTCTGCTTGCTAAGGATAATGAGTGATTCTGCAGTTTGCTGTAGCTTTGTTACATGGCGACTGCAAGACTGGTAAGTTGGAAATGCAGCCTGCCTGCAGTGCCCCTCAGCTGAAAAGTGATGGAGGATGCAGAGCATGCACACATGGAAAAAAGTTAGGTGAAAGCTACAGTACATACTCCTCATACAGGAATAGACCACAAGTTAACATTCTATTAGCAGAGTATAGGCATTCTATTAGCAGAGTATAGGCATTCTGTGTTAAGACCCAATCCTACATAGACAGATATGGACTTAACGCTAAGGACTAGGAGTAACCCTGATGAAGCCAATGGGAGCTGCTGGATGCTCAGCACTTTGCAAAAGCAGCCACTCATTTAAGAACCTAAATATGGATTGAGGAACCTAATTCTGAGCTTCCAGTTTTGACAATTGTGTCATTAGGCCTAGATCCTCACGTGTATGTAGCATGATAACAACGGGAGGTTAGGTGTCTAAATACCTTTCAGGATCCGGGCCTTCGAGTCTAAATAACGGTGAAGAAAGCTTGTATTTTAATTTTCTTACGCATCTAATGTGATCAATAGCTCTCTAGTGATCTGTGTTCAAATGATTGCTAACAGTTCATAAATTCCATTACAAAAGCTTGCATTGTTTTTTCCTCTGAATACATTTTCCACGTGGCGGGTGCTAGGAATATGCCTTTCCTTGCAGAGTTCAGCAGGGAGGGTTATCAGATCTCGGGGTGATCATGTGGCTTTACATTCTTGTGTTTACACACACGGGTTAGTTTGTTTCTATTTCTTTCCATTTACTTCTGAATTTTGAATAAGCATAAGAATGGCCACACTGTGTCAGACCAATGGTCCATCTAACCCAGTACCCTGTCTTCCGACAATGGCCAATGCCAAGTGCTTCAGAAGGAATGAATAGAACAGGTCATCATCAATACAGAATCTTTGCATAGGAGGAATAGTAATGTCCAGATAGGCTCCCAAGGACAGAAGTAAAGTGGCAGTGCCCTCCTTTTCCCATACTCTTCTCACTGACCTCCACCTCGGATGATGCTGCCCCTGTCCTCCCCAGTCTAATCTCTGCTGGTTGTCTCACGTGCCCTGAATCTATGTATGCTTCCACTATTGGTTGGCAAGAAGTTGCTACTTGCTACTGACCCAGGTGGGAGGTTCCCACATATGCTGCTCCCATAGCTGGAGACACCATGGGAATTTCATAGGAAGAGAAACTCTGAAGGCAGACTAATGAGCTGGCAGGGGCACCATTTGGGGTGGGGCGTCTCCTCCTGTTTTGTACTGGAGGTCTGATTGCAGCACATGTCCTAGCCCCAGGTGGAGCTCTTAACTGCAGTGCAAACTGAGTGTGCAATGTTAGTTCTGCAGAGGAGAGGCTGCTCCCAGCTTATGCCCCTGGGGCAGGGAGTCAGCCTTTTGGTTACAAAGGGAGGCAGGGTAAAATAAAATAAGATTAAGATAAGGAAGGGCTGGTGATTAAATTAAGGGTCTGGAAGTTGTTAGATGAGCCTGTAAAACAGGAATCCTTGGGTGTGGGGGAGAAGGAGAGCAATGAGATGAAGAAAGAACACGGGAGACTCAGAAGAAATACAGCCAAGCCCTGTGAGCCATGGTGATATTCAGAAAAGAGGGAGAAGTGAGGTGAATAGGTGAAAGGAAGGGGCCAAAACCAAGGGAAGGGATGGCAGTGGTATAGAGAAGTTCCCACTCTACCAATGGTACTTATGTGGCTCCATCAATGTAGTGTGAGCACCTCATGAATGTCTAACCTATTTCTCTTCACAGCCTCTTGGTGAGGTAGAGCAGTGCTGTTAGTCCCATTGTACAGATGGGGCACTGAGGCACAGAGAGCCTAAGGGCCAGATTTTCAAAGGTATTTAGGCACCTAGTGCAATTTTCAAAAGTGCTTAGAAGGTTGGGTGCTTTGTAAACCCCACTTGATGCCTACTTGCAGCTTTGGGTGCCTAAAAACCTTTGAATCTCTGCCGCTAAGGCACTGGCCTGAAGTCAAACAGGAAGTCTTTGGGAGAAGTAGAACCCAGGTCTCTCAGAGCCTAGCTCCCTAGCTACTGGACTGGCCTCTCTCTGTGCTGCATGCTTCAATAAAGAAAGAGGACTCTGACAGATGGAAGCAAAACCAAGAAGGCCAGTTCTCTGAGAGACCAGCAAGTGGTCCCAAGTGATTGGGAAGGATATCATGGCTGACAGCATGAAAAGCAGCACAGAGGTTGTCATGCTGGCTGGATTAGGGGCATCCTTGAGGTGTATTCAGGAGCTCTGATTACTCCTTTCTACACCAATCTTGGGTGGGGGGTATCACGCTGGTTGGATTGGAGGGGGGGACGGGACATTTATTGTATTATCTAACATCAGTATGTCAAAATCATAGTAATCCATGTGAGCTATGCCATGTCAAGTACTGTTAGAAAGGCTGTCATGTGCGGAGTAAGATGATGATGTTTATGTCCATGTGTTATGTGTGTAATGGAAATCATGGCTACAGTTGCTATATCTGTATTTCAAACTGTGCTGTGTCGGGTAACACCCCAGACAGGATGGCTGCAGTGATGGCCTGCTTAATGGTCAAATTAAGAGATTCACAGGTGCGAGGGCCCCAGGGGGAGAAGCCAGGGATATACCTGATGAGTCACCAGGACTTGCTCATGTGACTCTGGCCTCCATTTTGGTTCCTGTGAAATTCCACAAGCAGCGTGGCAAGGGCCAGAGGACATAAAAGGCAGATGCCCAGGATCCATTTTGTCTTTAGTCTGTTTTCAGTCATCACCTACCTCTGGATCAGCTCATCTACAACTAAATTGAACTGAAGCTGTGAAACAAAGGACTGAGACCCATCCAGGTACTGGATGTACACCAGAGGGACTATACAAGCCTGCAACTCCACAGTTCTTCTAGAAACCTGATGTATATGGACTTTCAAATCATTTGTATGTATCTGATTGCTTTAATTCTTTAACATTTCTCTTATTGTTTGTTCCTTCCTTATTGTAATAAACCTTTAGTTTTAGTTACTAAAGGATTGGCTGGCAGCGTGGTATTTTGGGTAAGATCTAAACTTATTTTGATCTGGTACTGTGGCTGACCCTTTGGGGTCAGACGAACCATTTTGGTAAAGAGCTTAGTGTTTAAACCACTGGTCTCTTTACTGGACCTAGTGGCTGGTTGGGAGCCAGAGACTGAAATGCAGTAAAGGGGGCTGTGTGTATTTGTATAGTGGCTTCTTGATAACCAGTGTGAGGGAATCAGAAGCACTGTTTGTGGCTGGTTGAGAAGTCTGACTTTAGTGTCACCCACCAGTGCTGGGAGAATCCGCTCTCCTTTTACAGTCTGCCCTGACCCTGGCATTTTCAGGTGTCTGCTCTAGGCACAGATGGGTCACAGTGGCATAGTCGGCAGGATCCACAGAACCAGAACATTTGGGTTTTGGATCAGAACCTCACGCTATTCCAAATTTTAAAATTTGATACTGAGAGTGTTGAATGATGTTCAACAATGGGCATATTCCTGCTGGAATCATTCATGCTGATCTTCAGTTGACCCTTGACTGCAGGGGGCAAGGGGACCGCTCCCCCTGGTGAGCACTCAGCCAATGCATTCACCTGTTTGGGAGCTGGATCTTCTGCATTCCACTGGGGAACAGCACCCAATGACCTTCCCAACCAGGGTCTCTGTTGTAGGGAAAGACTCTGAGCTTGCACAAAACAAGGAAAAAAGCGGGAGGAGGGGGAGAAGTGGACAGTGCTGTGATAATTGGTGTGAAACTCCAAGTGAAGTCATAGCCCAGTGGGTGAGGCATTACCTTCATCACATACTCCTGCTGGAGCTACCAAACCAAAGAGCTGCATTTCACCACCTCCCAAAAGAGCCTGTGACTGTTTAAAGTGAGGGTGTCTTTTGCATGTATGCATATCAAGTAAATAGTTCAGTGTCTCTTTTCACCCAGCGGTAGGAAGCAGCATAAGTATTGCTTTAGTATATTTTAAAATCTTTCAACTGCTTCGTACTTTTTGAAACCCACTAACAAGTTTTCTCCATTTTCAGTCTGTTCCTGAGAAAGATAAATCTGTTTTACTTGATGTGGTGTTTTATAGGCGTGTGCCCTATTTAACAGTGGAGTTCAAGGTAAAGCTACAGGAGAACTTTAGCGTTACAAACACGAGAGTTCTGAACTGACCAGTCAGCCACACACCTCATTTGGCACCGGAAGTGTGCAACCAGGCAACCGCAGAGGAAAAAAAGCAAATACAGCACAGTACTGTGTTAAATGTCAACTACTAAAAAAGTAAAGGGAAAGCAGCATTTTTCTTCTGCATAGTAAAGTTTCAAAGCTGTATTAAGTCAATGTTCAGTTGTAAACTTTTGAAAAAACAACCATAGCATTTTGTTCAGCATTATGAACATTTCAGAGTTACGAGCAACCGCCATTCCTGATGAGTTCGTAACTCTAACTTGTTCAGGGTATGTTACTTATTGGGAATCTATCTATAAATCAGGTGGGAACACTACATCTCACAGACAGATCAGAGATGGGTAAAAGGAGCTTTGGGTGCTCGAGGAATGGGGAAATAGACGGTCAGTCTGCAACATTATATGGTCATGTCTTCAGCTAGCTGTTGATTACAACAGAAGAATCCCTACATGGCCGTCACCCTCCCACGCTCGGCCACCCTGTTCATGACAGTAAAGATGCTCTTACGTTGTCTCATTGATTGTGATTTGGTCTTGACAGACCATATTACAACTTTATAATGCTCAGAAGGTTTGGGCAGCCACAGTAACCAATTATGGGTGCACAAAATGCTTCATGGCCCCAGTTAATCCAAACCAATAGAAATCAGTGGGATTTTTTCTTTTGAGTTAGAGATTAGGGCCCGTATGCACAATTTTCAATGTGAACTGCATAAGAGAAAACTAATGCAGTGATCTTAAAGGCTCAGAAGACAACCTATGATTCTTAGGACCCTGCTCCTGCAATTGAGCTCTGAATAGGCAGATCTGTACAGGTTGCAAAGCCCCGTGGACGTCAGCAGGGGTTCATGTAAATGCACAGCTCTGCCCACACAGAGCTCATTGCAGGCGGGTGGCCTAACCTTGCTATAATGTGTCAGGGAATGGCCTTTGGGCTGTAAACTTAAAAAAATAAAATAAAAAGACCTGACTATATGCTGGGGAAACAGAGAGAAGGCTAGAGAGAACCGAATGATAAATAAGCATTACCAGCCCTCTGCTGACATTACTGGAGGTGCTGGTAGCCAAACAAAGCAGGTTTGATGGCTTGTGCCCTGTAAGAAAGCCCAGTCCAGCATTTGCAAATAAATAAGAGCAAATTTGCAGAGGGGAAAGATTCCCTAAATCAAATATTCGTCAGTGTTTCTTTAACTTTAACTGACTGCAGTGGGAGTTTTGTCTAAGTAAAGACTGAACCTGTAGCTTTTCTGTGTCAGTCTGTTAGCTCAGCTATGTCAGTTATCTGGGCATGCTTCATTCCCTGATTTCTCCAGTTCATCCCAGTAGAGCAGCATCTCACGAGGTTTCACGTAATGGCACGTCACAATTTTCTTGAAGCGACAAAGAGAGAACTCAAGCCTGTCTGGGAAGAATGTCTGTTCTGAATGAAGTTCCTCCAGGTTGATATTTAGTTTAGCAAGACACAGGCCTATGAAAACATCTGTTTACGAGGCTGAGCAACACCGTTTATCAAACTGGCTTTGACCAGACCCGTCAAGCTTCTATCTCTGTTTGACGTGTTACAAGGCTCTTCCGCAGCCCCACAATCCACCCCTTGGCGAGGCGGGTATGGTCTGACCATAAGTAACACACTGCAAATACAAAACACTTCTGTATACTTTCTTCAATCTACAACAAACATAAACATTTCAAATACTAACCACTATAATTACCACCAATACAAATACAATTGGATGTAATAAAAACTTGCTGTCCCCAGGGGACCAATTTAAAAACATATTATACCAGTGATGTACTGTTAACTGTTGGACATGATATGCTGAGCAAACCACCCCTTGGCTATCAATTGCCATTCTAACTGTTGCTATCCTGGCTGAAGCCTCGGCTCGGGCAAACAGGTGCTGCACTCACTGCCCTTCTAGTTGTAATTCGTGGGCTCGGGGCAGAAATACATGCTCTTCTTGCAGCCATTGGTGTGGTAGGGTAACTTCTAACTTCTGTACCTGGGTCTCATAAGCAGTGAGCATATAGCTCCGCCCAGTATCAAGATGCATCGGGGAGATGACTCCGTCTCTGCAGTCTACCCCTGGCCCTACATACATGGGCCCAGATGACCACCGAACCGTGCCAGCTGTAACCCCGCAGGCCGAGGACGGACTGTGTTGATAAACATAGGTGCCATTTATGACATACTGATGCCATATACATTCTCCAGGCACAGGGTGAAGACACAGAGTCAGTTCTTGCCCAAATAGGGGGCACCCCCACCCTCGCTGCCAAAGGGTGCACCGGGCCACATTTACTGTAAAGTATTGGGAATCTATCATGCGGGAATCTATTTGGGGAAGCCAAAACCTTGCCCCCAGCTGGATGGGAAGTATAAAGATTGGGCACCAAATATCCTCCCGCCTTGGAATTGCCATGCGCAGGTGGGCCTGGCAGAGGTGGTGCTGGCACCAAAAGTGGTTAGGCTCCACCCACCACAAAGGAGACATTTGCAACTGTTCTTGCCAACAGTTGGCCCATTTCTGCTGCCACTGCAAATAAAAGGCCAAATATTGCTGGGTGGCCCAAGCGGCATGGAGGGTCTCCGCTGTGTGGGTACTAACAGCTCCTATCAAGGGCCCCCAGTGAACCAGTGTGATCAAACTATTCCCCATCTCCATTACGGCATAACTAAGCTTACTCCGCAATGCTTCAATATCCCATTGGCTAAGGGCCCCTGCCGCCACACCTATCCCTCTGGCTGTTATGGTGCCCAGATCCAGTTGGAGGTGCAATGAGGGTATGGGCCACATAAAGTGGGTATACTGCCAGCACCCCGGAACATAACTGGAAACATTAACTCGGGACATATCAAAGGTTAAGGTAACGTCCCGAATTCGGGCTGCTTGTATCATAGGCTGGCAAGCTGACAATTGCCGCACCACAGTGCCCTCAGATGATCTCAGTTGACCCCTATTAACACTCCCTTGGGCAGCAGTACGGCCCCCCCAGGAGGGGCTGTGGCCCTGCTTAGCGGATGATACCATCTAAAAACAAAAGCCTTTGATCGGCCTGGGTTGCCGGGACGTCCTAACACCTTAGGGGCATACACCACTAATGTTTCATTTGGGAACAATAATCCAGTGGTGCCCTCCGCCGAGCAACTTAAAAGCCATAGTCAGGCAGCCTCTAGCTCAGCCTGGGGGGGGTCTCCCCTCCCCCAAGGGGGCTGCCTCGGGGTATCTCAAAATGTTTAACTCCATGACCGGGGCAAGTGTCCAAGACATATTCCCAATCCGCACCACCCAAAAATGCCCCTGTGTCCATCTGGTGGTCCAATTATAGTTCAAAGTAACATTTGCTGCCAATGTGCCCCAACTCCGGTGGCCCCTTTCACTGGTGCTCCAGTTGATGTTGTAATGCTCAGATGGGAGGCCGTCCGGCTGCAATATGCATAGATAGGGTACGGACCCGGTGGGCAGGCAGACCATTGTTGCCACGTAAAGGCTTCTCCCCAAATCACGCTCGTGAGGATAATCTGGTAACAGGAACATAAACAGGCTGATTAGCATGTCATAACAAAACTGCAAAGGTATCCCCTGGGCCCTCCGCGAGTATCTCCCCTTCCCTTGGGGCCTTCCCGGGCGTATGGACCCGGGCGTATGGACCTTTCGCTCTGTGCTCCCAAAGCCACCGCGTCCTCTCTTGGTAGGGGGCCCCAGACGGTCACCCACCAGTACCTCAGGGGTCAGGGCTCGCTCACATATCAGCTGGGCTATTCGGTCCCCCTGGCGGATAGTAACTATCGTGGGGCTGAGGTTGTGTAGGAGTACCTTTACTTCCCCCCAGTAGTCCGGATCAATTACCCCACCCAGCACCACAATGCCCTGTAGTGCCAAACTTGAACAGGGTGCTATGCGCCCATAGCACCCATGAGGAAATTCCATACCCAACCCCGTGGGGATTAGGTGTCTCAAGCCCGGTGTCAGCGAAACCTCAGGTACCGGGCTCCTCAGGTCCAACCCCACGATGCCCTCTGTGCCTCAGATGGGCAGGGTTGCCAAAGGGGACACACGCCACACCCGCACTGCGCACACTTGGGCACTGCAGGTGGGTTCACATGTCTTTGGTAAGGTGTGGTGCCCTGCACAGGCCGATTATTCAGTATGACCACAGCTTGGTCCAGGACCCTTGTCCACCCCTTCAAGGAACGGGTTGGTGTCAATTTTTTTATTTGCTCCTTCATTAGGCCATTGTATTGCTCAATCAGGCCTGCGGGAGGTAGGGCATGTGCTGCACCCACCGAATTCTCAGATCTTCGGCCCACTGTTGCACTGTCTGTCCCATAAAGTGGGAACCCTGGTCACTTTGCACCTCCTCAGGAGTCCCATACATCTTGATCAACTGGGTCACTCTGTCTATGGTGGTTTGCTGGGCAGCCCTGGCCGCTGGGTATGCCTGCAGGACTCCAGAAAAGGTGTCTGCCATGGCCAAGGCATACTGTTTACGGTTTTCCACAGGGAGTGGTCCGATGAAGTCCACTTGCCACACTTGGGCCGGATGGGTCCCTGGCTTCAGAGACCCTATGGGGTGCTTTGTCCAGGGTTGTGTTTGCACAGTTGTGCACACTGGGCAGTTCTCTAGCACTGTCTGAATCACATCCTGGGTTGTTGGGATGCCCCACTGCGTGGTGGCCTCCATCCCTCTGTGCCCCCCCTGCTCATGGGCCCAGCAGGCCAGCGCCTCTGCCACTGGCTCGAGCATCCTTACTGCTGCCAGCTGATCAGCTTCTTGGTTAGCCAGGTGGGCTAACCTGCCCCCCTTTTGGTGGGCATCGACATGTCTGATAAAAATCTGTTTCTTTTGTGCTGCTTGCCACAGGCCTTCCCACACCTTTCCCCTGCCCCAGACAGGCTGTCCCTGGATTGTCCATTGGTGCACCCGCCACAGTGGGCTCCATTGGGTCAGACCTTTGTAGACGGCCCAACTGTCTGTGTAAATGTGTGTGGGGCCCGGCTCCTCATCCAGTACGGCTACTTCAACTGCCTTTAACTCCGCATACTGGCTGGACCCTCCAGTGCCTTCTTCATAGATGATGGCATCCTCTCTGGGTCGGTATGCAACAGCACGCCAGCGGCACTCCCCCTTCTCGTAAGCGCCAGACCCATCCGTGAGCCAGGTTCTAGCCTGCTCCGCCTCTGAGAGAAGTTCGAGCAGGGGGGCTTCTCCAGGAGGACTGCAACCTCCTCAACCGGGTCCTCCCCGTCACAATCCTTGCCCTACTCCTCGTCCAAGGAGTCGCCTCGCAGGCTCCCGCCCCATCTGGCGGGGTCCCAGCCTTGGGAGCGCACGATCACCTGAACCTTCACTGACAAGGCCTGCCCTCGCCTGTGTTTTTTGCAATGCACATTTGCCATCTGACCCACCAGCGTGGTGCACTTAGCCTCCCAGTCATCGGCGTGTGTGGTAGACATCTCCACCACTTCCCGCATCACCTACTGGGCCTCCTTCATGGCGTCCAGATCATCCCGGAGTGCCTGTACCCCCTTCTCCGTTTTATGGAGTCAGTCCTCCAGGGCGTGGAGCGCGGTCAGTAGGAGCCACCCCAGCTCCTCTGCCGCCTTCTGCTTTTTCCACCCTCTTTTTTCCAGCCAGAGCTCGTCCATGGCCTTTGCTAGCGCAACCGGCATCAGGGCCCCCACATTCCCGAGCTCCGGCCATGTGGTCGGCACAGCCCACCGACCGACCTTTTCAGCCACGGGTGACCACATACCAGTGCTGGGCCACCCGGGGATGCGGCTGACACCCCCCCCCCCGTCGCGCCTTCGTCCTAAACAAGGGCATGCTTCCTTCCCCCGTATCCTGTCCATGACGCCAGGTGTTATGCCAGGCACTGCTGTTCAGAGCTGCCTGCAAGATTCTGGATACCAGATGAGGAATAAAAACACACCCACACCAGTTAGGTGTACTTATCTTTAATCATGGCTTACGCTCCAAACAGCAACGGGAGACCCTGGGATGTGTTGCGAAGCGGGCTGCTGGGGGATCTTGCCACGCAATCCAAGTGGATTCATGGCTGAGTCTCAGTGAGTAGCTTGCGTTCCAAGCTTTTATGTACAGCATAGCATTGGCAAATTTACAGCACGTGGCCTTGCTTCCTTACTTTCCTCCTCCTTTGGCAACACAGACACTTTCACACAGCCTTGCTCAGCCTGTTTACGAGGCTGAGCAACACCGTTTATCAAACTGGCTCTGACCAGACCCGTCAAGCCCCTATCTCTGTTTGACGCATTACAAGGCTCTTCTGCGGCCCTACAACCATGCCCTGAGTTCACAAGCATGGGCCAGTTCGAAGGCAGAACTAGCCCACTAGTCTCTCCTTATCATCACCCCACTGTGTATAATGGGAACTGCATATTGATTCAGAAGCTGCTCCTATGCTTTCCTCTCTTTCTGGGGTTCCTAGGGAACAGATTTGAGATTATGCTGGCCAGCTTGAAAAGGAACAGCAGATAAGTTGAATTGTGGTTTTCTCTTTTTGGAGGGCTTTGTATTTTACTCCTCTTTTTGGAGGAAGGATGTAGTAAAAAAAAGGTAAACAGAATCATCCATGCTCGTAACAGAAGGCTATTCTTTGGTGGTCTCTTAACCACTTGGTACAAAACTTAATAGAACAATGAGTAAAGCCAGAAGAGCCAAAAAAATCTTAGTGATGGTAAAATAAAACACTTCCACATTCACACTTTAACTTTGAGAGACAATTCTAGATTAATTATTTACATACATACAGCATGTGTGTCCCCCATATCCTTTGATAATTTCTGTCAAAAATAAAATCCTCGTTTTAGAAAAGCTGTGAGTTTTAGCACACAAAAGGAAAAGAAGACAGAAGGAAGAGTGTATAGACTTATTTTTTCTGATGATCTTACACAGTGTCATTCTCTAGCAGCTATCCTCAGAGCTGGATCCCTGCAGAGCCATCAAAAGGATCTTTCCTCGGATGTGGGGAAGAGAAAAAAGATGGTATTACAGTGGCAGTTCTTTCTCCCCACTTCCTCTTGATAGGGAACTTGAGGTGGCCTTCTGAAATTAAAGCGTTGGTTCTGTCTTCGAGTGATTCTTCACATCCATTCCCCTTAGGTGAGTGCGCACCCTCGTGCACGGTTCCGACCTTTTTCCCCTTAGCAGACTCTGTAGGGCTGTCTCCGGCGCCCCCTGGAGTGCTGCGCTCATGCCCCACAGACCCTCAGTCCCTTCTTTCCGCCCATGAGGGTGACTGGAACAACAGCTTGCTCCCACAAGTATTTCCCTTTGCTCTCCCTGAACTTAGCTAGTTTAAAGTTAAGTTAGAATAGTTCAGATTAGGAAAGTTAGAGAGCCTCAGGGCTCAAGCGACCCAGCCATGCCTGGCTCGCCGGGGTTTAAACCCTGCACTGGCTGTGGGAAGGCTTTCCCAGTCAGTGATCCTCACGAGCGCTGCCTCAAATGTCTCGGTGAGCAGCATCGTAAGGATCGGTGCCGAATCTGCAAAGCCTTCAAGCCGAGGACCCAGAAGGAAAGGGACATTCGGCTGAAGGCGATCCTGATGGAAGCAGCGCTTCGCCCGGTGTCCGAGCTGCCTCGCGCCTCCTCAGTACTGAGTGTGTTGCCGGTGCGGAGCGCCCCGCCAGCACTGGGAGCATCTCGGCACCGAGCTTCGCCTGTGCCGAAGAAGAAGCGTCAGCAGCGTGTGGAGTGCTCTCCCTCCCCCGCACTGCAGGAGCGGCCGGGGTCAAGTCCAGAGGTGCTGGAACTGTGTGAGCTGCCCCCAGCACCAGCACTGGACATGAGGGAACCTCCCCCGACTCGAAAGAGTGGGGGAGCCTCTCTATAGGACCCTTCGACGCTGGAGGCATTTCAGGCAGCTTGAGCCTTGTCGGCCTTGTCCATGCCAATGGCCCTTCCTTGGCCGAGGGAGAGAGGGCCTGTGTCCCGGGGCAAGCCTGCGATGGGTGTCCCCGAAGGGTGGGCGTGCCCACCAGCAGAGCAACGGCCGCCCACCTCTCGTCGTCAGAGAGTCAAGCTGGACAGCTCCTCTCCCTCCTCAGAGTCCGACGCGTTGTCTCAGCACCGGAGCTGGTCCTCAAGGCGGCACTGGTCAAAGTCAGCATCGCCAGCTGGACACTCCCGGGCTTCGGACTCCGATGCGGCACCAAGACGCAGGTCCCGGCACCATTTGCTGGCATCAGGGAAAAGGTGTCGCAAGTCCTCGGTGCCGCGGCCAGGTCTTCGTCATCATCGTCGGCTTCGCCCTGGTGCCGGCACCGATCCAGACAGCACCGTCGCTCTTTGGGATTGTCCAATAGCGGGTCCTGAAGCAGTGGAGCTAGACGGCACTAACGGCACCGTTCCACCCGCTCGGGTTCCCAGAAGGATAAGGGCTCCCAATGATGAGAGCAGGTGCAGCCCCCGGCACCGATGCCAGCACTGGGATGGCCTCAAGCCTAGTGGCAGTGGCCATATTGGGGGCCGTGGGAAGCACAGGTCGGGCAGGGAACTATGTCGGCCTCTGCCTCAGTGACTCAGCAGGTGCCCCCCCGAGGTTCTCCTGGTGCAGGAGAAGGCTCGCTCCTCAGGGGAGGAGTCAGATCCTGGTGAGAGACCCTCTACAGGGCCACGTCACCTGTCCTTGTCCTCGTCGCTGGATGAGGCGGCGTATAGGGATCAAAAGGCGCCCCTGATTGACTACAGGGTGCACCAAGAACTCCTGAAAAGGGTGGCCTCCAACCTCGACCTTGTGGTCAGGGAACTTATGGAGGAGGAAGACCCCCTCTTTGGCCATGTGAGGGCTCAGGGTCCATCAAGGGTGGCCCTACCTATGCAGAGCCCGATAGGGTGCTCCGGCTCGCCAAGGTGGTTTGGCAAACGCCCTCCTCGGTTGCCCCAACCTCCAAGGGTGCCAAGAAGAAATATTACGTGCCTGCTGAGGGGCATAAGTACTTCTTCACACACCCAGCCCCAGGGACTTTGGTAGTGGATGCCGCCAATCAAAAGGACAGGCCGGGGGCTCAAGGCTCTACCCCCAAGAATAAAGAGGGCAGGAAGTTAGACCTCTTTGGAAGGAAGGTCTATTCCATGGGGGCGCTACAGTTTAGGATAGCGAACCACCAAGCCTTCTTGGGGACGTATAACCTCAACCTGTGGGACTTGATGCGAAGGTTCGCAGAGGCCTTACCCCAAGACCAAGTGGTGGACTTTGCCACGGTCCTGGAACAGGGGGTGACCGTCGCTAGTGCAGCTTTCCAGACTGCGCCGGATGCAGCAGACACGGCGAGCAGGGCTATGGCATCCGCTATCGCCATGCGGCGCTCAGCATGGCTCCAGTCGTCAGGGCTGTCGCAGGAGGTGCAGCACTCTATCCAGGACCTGCCCTCTGATGGGGCTGGCCTGTCTTTTGAGAAGACGGACGAGAAGCTGCACGCCCTGAAGGACTCTAGGGCCACGCTGTGCTCTCTGGGCCTGCACACCCCCCAGGCGGCGAGGCAGCAGTCCCGCCAGCAGCAGCACCTGCAGCAGCAGTAGCAACAAGCTAGACCACTGCCAAGGCCCCGTCCCCGCACGAGGGGCAGGGACAGGAGCAGGGGCGGTGGTCGGCGCAACCGCTCCAGGTTGTCCTCCGCTTCCCAGCAGGGGCCCCCCAAGGGTCCTAAAGGGAAGTGGCAATTTTGATCGTGCGCCTGAGGGTGGTGTCATTATCCCCCTCCTGGATTCACCCCTGGCCTTCAGAGACAGGCGGAGGCCCTTCTACAAACAGTGGCAGGACATCACGTCGGACCACTGAGTCCTCCATGTAGTGCGCCGGAGTTACGCCCTCCAGTTCATGGCTTTCCCCCCCAATTTTCCCCCTTTCCCGTCCCTCTTCAGGGACCCATCTCACAAGCAACTCCTGGTTCAGGAGGGCCACTCTCTCCTAGACAAAGGTGCGATAGAAGCAGTTCAGCCACTCGAGGTGGGGGGTTTCTACTTGAGGTACTTCCTTGTCCTGAAAGCCAAGGGCGGCCTCAGGCCTATATTGGACCTGCGCAGGCTAAACAGGTTCATAAAGAAACTCAAGTTTTGCATAGTGTCCCTAGCAGCCATTATCCCAGTTTTGAATCCAGAAGATTGGTTTGCCGCCCTCGACTTGAAGGATGCCTACTTTCATATCTCCATCCTTCCCAGCCACAGGCGCTTCCTCAGGTTCATGGTAGCCAGTGGCCACTACCAGTTTACGGCCCTGACCTTTGGCTTTTCGTCTTCCCCCAGGGTTTTTACAAAGTGTGTGGCGGTAGTGGCGGCCTACCTGCGGTGCAGATCTTCCCCTATCTGGATGACTAGTTGATAAGGGGCAGGTCCAGGTCCCAGGTGCACGAGGCGGTATCCCTTGTTCATGCCACCTGTAACAATCTGGGGCTGCTCGTCAACAAGCAGAAATCAACATTGTTCCCAGTGCAATGCATAGAGTTTATAGGGGCCTCCCTAGACTTGGTGTGAGCCAAAGCCTCTCTGCCACGCTCAAGGTTCGAGGCCATGTCAGCAGTAATCTCGCAACTGCAGTGGTGCCCCACGACGACAGCCAGGCAGTGCCTTCAGCTGTTGGGTCACATGACTGCATGTACATACATGGTGAGGTTGGCCCACCTCAGGCTCAGGCCCCTCCAGGGTTGGTTGGCCTCAGTGTATGTGCCCAGCAGGCACCAGTTGGACAGAGTGGTGACAGATCCACCCACGGTTCTGGTGTCAATACAATGGTGAAAGAACCCCGGGGCAGTTTTGGAAGGGGTTCCATTCAGGGACTTGACCCCTTCAGTCACCCTGATCTCCGATGCATCGGACGTGGGGTGGGGAGCCCACATCAGCAGCAACCTCAGCATGCAAGGGCACTGGTCGCAGAAGGAGAGGGGCCTCCACATCAATGTGAAAGAACTCGGGGCAGTCAGGCTGGCATGCAAACAGTTCCTCGAGTTTTTATTGGGCAAAATGGTACAGGTGCTGATGGACAATACCGCAGCAATGTTTTATATCAACAAGCAAGGGGAGGCATGTTCCCGGCTCTTTGCTGGAAAGCAGTTCGACTTTGGGACTTTGCGGTGAGGCATGACTTTTGTTTAACTACCTCTCACCTCCTGGGGGTCAGGAATGACGAGGTGGACAACCTCAGCAGGTCGTTTCTACCCCGACATGACTGGTCGTTGCATCCAGAGGTAGCGGCCAGAATTTTCCGCGAGTGGGGTGTTCGCTGACTGGACCTGTTCGCGTCATCCTGGAACAGGAAGTGCTTGAGGTTCTGTTTGCTCCGAGGTCACGAGCTGGGCTCCATCTCCAACGCATTCCTCATCGAATGGACGGGGACCCTCCTGTACATGTTTCCCCCCATCCCGCTCTTGCCCAAGGTCCTCTTGAAAATCAAGAGGGACAGAGCGGACGTGATCCTGATCGCCCCAGTGTGGCCAAGACAGCACTGGTTCAGTATGCTGGTAGACCTCTCCGTGGCCATGCCGATAGAGCTCCTGAGGATTCTGGACCTGATTTCCCTGGACCACGGCCACCTACTTCACCCGAGCCTGGACTCCCTGCACCTGATGGCCTGGAGACTCTCTGGCTGACAGAGGAGGAGGAGAAAGCCTGCTCAGCTCAGGTCCAGCACGTTCTGCTGGGCAGCAGAAAACCTTCCACACAGGTCGTGGAAGGTGGAAGTTTACCTGCTGGGCGGAGTCACGGGGCATCCCCCCGGGTCTGTCCCCTATACAGGCTGTCCTGGAGTATTTATTACAGCTTAGGCTCCAGGGTTCGGCGCTAGCCTCCCTTAAGGTGCACTTGGTGGCCATTTCGGCTTTCCATCAGCTGTTGGAAGGGCGGTCCCTGTTTTCCCACCTGATGTTGGTGAGGTTCCTCAAGGGGGTCAAGAGGTTCTACCCGCAGGTCTGTGACCCGGTGCCTCCCTGGGATCTCAACCTGGTCTTCTCCAGACTCACAGGGCCCCACTTGGAGCCCTTGGCCACTTGCCCCCTGCTGGCCTTCCTGGTGGCCATTCCTTCCTGGTGGCCATTCCTTCTGCTAGGAGGGTCTCTGAGTTAAGAGCATTGACCTCGGATCTTCTGGGATAAGGTGCAGCTGAGACCCCACCCAGCTTTCCTGCCTAAGGTGGTTTTGCAATTTCATTATAATCAAGACATCTTCCTCCCCGTGTATTTTCCTAAACCGCACAGATCGGAGGAGGAGAGGAGACTACACTCCCTGGATGTGAGGAGAGCTCTGGCCTTCTACATCGAGAGGACAAAGCCCTTCTGGAGGACAATGCAGCTCTTCGTCGCGGTGGCGGACCGGATGAAGGGATCCCCGGTCTCCACAGAGTGCATCTCCAGATGGACCACCCCATGCATGAAGCACTGCTATGAGCTGGCGAGTGTCCAGCTCCCCAGGATCGTGATGGCACACTCAACCAGGGCCCAAGCCTCGTTGGCAGCCTTTCTGGAAACGATCCCACTCCATGACATCTGTAAAGCTGCCACCTGGTCGTTGGTGCACAACTTTGCATCACACTACGCCATCGTCCACCAGACGAGGGAGGATGCGTGATTTGCAGGGCCGTGCTGAGGGCAGCTCACCAGTGATTCCTACCTGCCTCCAAGGTATGGCTTTTTAATCACCTAAGTGGAATGGATATGAGCAATCACTCGAAGATAGAAAACGTAGTTACTTCCCAGTAACTGTTGTTCTTTGAGATGTGTTGCTCGTATCCATTCCACACCCACCCTCCATCCCCGCTGTCAGAGTCGGCAGAAAGAAGGGACTGAGGGTCTGCGGGGCCGGTGACGCCCTATGTACCGCGGCATGAGTGTGGCACTCCAGGGGGCCCCAGATCTGGCCCTACAGAGCCTGCTAAGGGGAAAAAAGTCTGGGAACCATGCACGAGGGCGCACACTCACGTAAGGGGAATGGATATGAGCAACACATCTCGAAGAACAACAGTTACTGGTAAATAACCACGTTGTTTCCACCCATGTGAGGAATTAAAAACATATCTGGCATACAAAGAAAGGCAAGTTCACATACTTCAAAGTGGCCGGTTTCTTGGGAGCTAAATCCTCTGATTAGGATTGTTTTCTCTAGAAAGTCCCAAACCACTTCAATGTCGATTGAATCGATTCTTATCGATTACATAGTACATTTTAAATTCTTTATCTGTTCACTTACGAATACAGACACTGTCTCATCCGGAGAGAAAAACACTGATAATGGTCATTACATACATGCAGAGACACTTTAATCACTCTACTTACATCAAGGTTCCTAGGGCTACACTTGGGGCAGGGGTAGGGTGAAGGAAGAAGGGGGTGGTCCTTACGGATAGGTGGCAGGTGAAACAGAAATTCTAAAAGCAAATGTGCTGTTCTCATTGGAATTAGAATCACTAAGAGGACATCTGGCTTCCTGAGCCATCGGATGCTTACACTAGCCATTATCCTTGAGGCTTAGGTATGCTCGTTAGCCATTTAAATGAGTTTCAACTTACAACTTGTTTAGCTGAAAACAACCTCAAGCCTTACAGTAATAATAATAAATGTTTTAACTAAAAAAATGTTATTGTTTCTAAAAAACACACGTGTCTTTCAGTTACAAGCTTTAAATAAATGTTAAAAAATTAGGGTATAAATAAATAAATAAATAACGTGCGTATGTAAAACCAAAAAGTAACAGAAAAAGGAGCCAACCTCAAATGTTCAAAAAAATAAAAATAACAACTTTTACAAACCAGATGGTTGAAGACTGCCCACCCTGATGACCCTGGGATCTACCTCAAAAAACAAAAAGAAAACAAACTATAAAAAATAACAACAATGGTCATTTTTGCAAAACATGGGTGATTAATAATCACACCAGAATGCAGGTGCAGCATGACAAAGCAAAAGCCATAAAGTGGCATAAGAGCGTACCCCTATAAAAAGGGGACAAAAAATGAGGACTTTGGGTTTGTTTCTCCAATCATCCTCCAGGAGCATCAGTGCGCACCGACAGACCCCTTGCTCCCTCCATCGTACTTAGGCGCCTGGCCAGTGGACTAACACGAGCAACTGAGGCTGGTAACTACTCCATCTTTGTAAAACTTTGTGTGTGTATGCGTGTATGTAGGCAATTGCTTTTTAAAATTTTTGTATTCTCAATAAACATGGCATATTGCCTTGTCCCCCTAAATAAAATCCTGCTGTTTATTTTATAAATATAATACATGGATAACAATTTGGGGAATATGCCTGTATTATTTATGAATTCTGAGTGAAAATATAAATTTTCTGTATGGATCTTTACCAAGCTGCAACCTCCATTTTGAGTGTGGGTGGGAGATATTTCTCTGTGCTTGACCACTGAAATATAATAGTTCAAGACACAAGGCTGACCCCTGCCTAGAGGAGCTTGTTTAGCAGGGGAGAGGTGGCTTAGCAATAAGATTATCCATTGGGACTGACCAGGAGGTCACCTGGAAGAGGATTTGGAAAGTTATAAAGGGATAGGCACCAATCTATTTGCTTTCTTTGGCTGTTTTTCACCAGCTCAAGCTAAGAGGAACTGAATGTTGGAGCTTTATAAGAGAGTGGGAACCCCGCCTTCCTGAATATAGATGTTCCCCCAAGGGAACGGTGAGCTAGTTACAGACATTACAGTTAAGATGTTTGTTGTTTTCTTAGAGAGCTCTAATTATTCTCTTGGGCTTTATTTCCTAAATAAAGAGCAATGGTGTTGGAATTCTGTGCAAAGTGTCCATGCGTTATATGTTATACCGACCCTTAAAGAGGTAATCCAGAGAGCTTAAACCATTGGGTAGAGTTCTGGGAGAGGGTATACTGAAGCTATGGGGATGTGCTGCAGGTCAGCACCGGCCCTCCAGGCGTAAGGCAGGAGGGCTGCAGGGCCTCATTTCCATGAAGGGCTAACAGACTGAGAGTGGAAATGTGACAGACAGGACAAGGGAGGAAACAGTGCTTGGCCTCCTGAGACCCAGGGAAGCTGAGAGCACAAAGGGGGGTGAGTGTCTGGAGCCCCATGCAGCAGTCTGGTGAGCTGTCCACACGGGGAGCCTGGCCAGATCTGTGATGCATGGACCCCAGTTGGAATGTAAGGACCCTGTGCTGGTGTTCAGTTTAGTTTAATTCTTCAATCTTCGTTTAATTCTTTGGTTGCAGAATTGTTTTCCTGTTCAGTGACACAGTCTTGAGGAGATTGGGAGCGTGGGCTTGATTCTCTGTGGCCTGTGTCACAGTTCAGGGCAACCGTACCCGTACTCTCCCTCTGTGGGACACCAAAGGCAGGCCCCCACTCCCAGCATTGTGAGGTACCCAAGGTCACCGGGCAGGCAGTGAGGCACAGCCCCTCACTGGCCTGGATTGCACCGTGCAGTGTGACCCTGCACAGTCAGCTACGCCTGTACAAAATCGAATGCCGTGCGGACGTAGCCAGTCAGAAAATGGGGGAGGGGATAGCCCAGGGGACAATGTTGGTCAACTCAGAAAGTCATTTTCATTGACATTTCACATGGGAAATTTCTGAGTTTTTGACTAAACAAAATTTAAAAAAATAAATAAAAAGTCAACTCTAAAATGCCACCATGGTGACTCGTGCTCCCATTCTCCTCTGTGGCCCAGGGTCCCTGCTCACATTACATTTTCTGTGACGCACCGTGTCTCCCCTCTTCATGAGGGGAGGTGGCACACCCTGGCAGTTGCATGGCCACAGTGCATCATGAGAGATGATGTCCAGCTGGGGAGCTGGGTTCATAGAGGAGAATGGGAGCAGGTGGCCCCCAAACGACAACTCCCCCGAAGCAGCAGCAGCAGCATTTCTGAATGGGGTTTGAGCTGTTGGTTTTTTTCAATAAAAAAAAATCAAAATTTTCTGCAAAAAAGTTTCCAAAAAACAGTTTGGATGGAAAATTTTCAGCTAGCCCTAAGTGCAGAGTAGAAAACATTACCGGATCAGCTGCTGCCTGTCCTGCAGAGAGGTTGAGAAACCTGCCCCACCAGGGGACAATCTGCTAGAAATGCTGAGTTTCCCATTCCCTCGGCCAGTGTTTCCCAGTTAGGAGCTGATCTGGCCTTTAATCACCCTTTCCTCTTTGAGAAGAAAGAAAAAGAAAGAAAACCTGAGAAATTAAATACAAAACCATACTTCGATGTAACACTAAATCCATAATGTTAAACACTCAGACATCTGGTCATGAAAGAATTAAGAGGCCCTATCCCTTCTCCCCTAACAGGTGTAAGACAGGAGTAATCCTTTGAAGTCAATGGAGTTGCAGTGATGAAGAATATCAGCATAGGCAAAATACCAGTATGGGCAAAAAAAAAAAAAAAAAAAGGGAGAGAACTCACACACATCAATTATCAAAATTATCCAGAACACAGTATGCAGCTTTACGTATTAAAATAATGATGCATGTCCCTGGGGACTAGCTATAAAAGTACACTTTGAACACATCCACCGGGCCAAAAAAAAAAAAAAGAGGGTGCCATTCTCTCTGTCTTCTGCTTGTTACCAGCCAAATCAGAGAAGTGATAACGGCAGCCCTAAATGGATGTGAACGTCTTGCCCTTCTAGTAAGGAGGTGAGCCCTGTATGATGACATCATTACATAGTTGAGGTCATAACGAGGGGTGAAAAGGGTAAGTGTTGGTCCCAGAAATAATGAGCATGGAAACCCCCAACACCCTTTCTATAGTTTCTTTAGGGATAAGGAGAGGGGTTACGTAGAAAGGTTTGATGCTTGGATTCCTACCTTGGTCAAATTCAAAATGAAATATGAAAAAAGCCATCTGTTGAATTTAAAGGGGCACTGTCCCCTTATAACCTGGTTTAAAAAGGAATTGAAAAATAGCTCTACACACTACATCTGCCTTGAGGCCTCCTGCTCTTCTTTTGATTTTACAAGTCACTTTTCCTGTTTAAATACATAATTTCTCTCACCCATGGCTGTCTAAAAGACTCATGAACAACAGGGAAAACAGACTAACTATGCAGGGGGCAGAAGGAACAGTAAATTGACTATATGCAAGGTGCTGTCACATGTACAAAGTGAACCAAATGAAAAATATTCTTTGGTCTGTAATTAAGTTCGTCACCTCAGGTATTACTAGTAACAATAGCAGGTGAGATGCCCGACAATCAGGATTTTCAATTATATGAGGGTTTTTTTAAGTTTGTTTAAAAATTAAGGCCAAGCTGCCTTCATAATTACCTGGAAAAACTTTTGAAGAAAAAAAATGCCATAAAAAAGTACTAAGACTCTGCCTCCTGTTCTTTTTCTTCTCCCTTGTTTGTGAAACAGGGATACAACAGGGGATCACAGTTGAAAGAAAAACAGTCTTGACATACAGGTCCCCTAAATTTGCCATTCTCTTATGTTTCTAGCAGATGTCACATTCATTAATGTATAAAACAAAAATAGAACAGAGACATTTCGTGCAGGGTTTCAGGCAAGCTTTGGGGTATAAAAGTCCCTTTTGCAGAACAGTTGGGGGAAAAAAGATACATCTAAACTGTAAATAGATGCTAGGGATTCATTTTTTGTATATTGCTATATGCAAATATGATAAGCACCAATAGGCTTGGTGTGAAGCGTTTGCTGGATGAGGCCCTGAATGTCAATAAAACTGAATTCCGCTATTGATACGCTATGAAAGCTAACAGGTGTCACTAATGTTGATAGCGGCATAGTCTCATAATCGACCCTGGTATATGGCTGCTGTTGGAAGGGTATCCCTGCTCTTCTTGTCCACTAGAGGGCACTGCAGGGCAGGGACACAAGCTGCCTGTCACCTGCCAATTATAGTGTGTTTGCAAAAGTCAGTTGGAATTTCAGTCCTGGTGCCATCTAAAGCGTGTTTCTAAAGCAATGGATCTCAGCATGTGGGGCTCATCACAGAAAGTGGTCACCAGCAGTTGTCTGGAGCCTGGAGGGCAGCTCAAACCCCTTACCAGTTCCTTGTCCCTGGATTGGCTGGCTTGCAAGTGGGTGGGTTGCTGTTATTTGACAGTATGGCTGGACAGGAATTAAGGCCAAATCTGTTTAGGCAGAGGGGCTGCAGCCTGTGTCTGACTTGGGCCCAGAGGAAAATAGAAGAGGTAACGCAGATGAGGACACTACAGAGACTTCAGTCAGGGCTGTTAATCAGCAAGTGCTGAGAGCGTAGGTGGCTGGGCACTTGTTACCGCCATGCACGTGCTGCCTGACTTGGTTCCACTTGTTGAAATTCTCACTCCTTGATTTATCTGATGCTTAATAACTGGCATTAGGCATCTCTTGTAGCCAGTCCTGGGGAGAGCAACTAGCGTGGTATTATTTTACTTTTATTCATTATTTCTCATTGCCCTAATTGTGTTTTCTTCAGCTGGGGCCAGATGCTGATACCCTCACTCCTGATGAATTGTGCCACTGGAGTCAATGAGACAATTAGTGGAGTAAGAGGCTATGCAAGATGAGTAAAGGAATTTGAAGGGGCTGGAACTACTCCTATGTGTAAAGTTACTCATGTGCACAGGTGTTTGCAAGATCAGACCCTACATTTGCAAGCCTGATGAAGATGGAAAACCATTTGTAACTAATCAGCCTGTCCTCCCGCTTCCAGTTTCTCCTTTTAAACCCTCCATTTTGCTTGTGTTTGTAGGAGTTTTCCCTCCTTTTTTCTAATGTTCTTTTGAACCCTTTAGAAATCACTTTGACAAGCCATGTAATTTTTTTCTATATGTAACTGCACTTGTACACAGGGGGGGAACCCCCATAGAGTTCATCACAGGACTCAGTTTAATGGACATACAACATTTTAAAATGTAACTCAGTGTACAATCCCACATTCAGATGCACAGTACAATGACGTAGGGTTTCTGAGAAGAGTGGAATAAAAGCTTTTTTTGCCACAAGTGTAATTTTTTTCTAAGCTCCTGGTTTTTTCCCCAGAAGAGTTGGGCAAATTGTCATGACAGAAACTGAAAAGCATGTAGGCTCCCTCATTTGTAAAACACTGCTAATGAGAGAGAGCGAGAGCACAGCAGGGGAAGTAGGCACTTACTGCCCTTTAATACTATACATTAGTTTAATTAGCTCAGTCAGAGAAGAAACAATCTGAGAAGTCATGCCCTGAAACGTCAGGGACTCTGCACTTCTCCTTCCAAATTAGGGAAACATCATTAGCAAAAGCATAGTGAAAATTGCACTGAGATTTGTGCCAGACACTGGGATTAAAATCTCTGTTTCCTACACGGAATTTGGTTTGGGAATGTCAGCAGCACACCTATATGTTGGAAACATTAAAAATGTCTCTGATGAATAGCTCCACATTTGGCAATGTACTTGTCTCCAGTGGGAAATAGGAGAAAGTAGAGAGCACTTAAAAGAGGGTGAGCTAAAGATAAGCAGACCTACCCATTTTATAGGCTCTGTACAGTGATGTCTACGTAACCCTACCTGCTGATAGGCTGATAGCTGACCAGGATTAGACATGTGCTGAGCCCTGACTATTCCTCTTCCCTGTCTTTCCTTCTCCTGCTCCCTTACTCTTTACCTCTAACCCTAACTAAAAGCGGTATCAGCAACACATGTAATAAAGCTACTCCAGTTCTTCCCATATTCATTTGCTTGTTTTTGTGTATCCTTATCCCCCTACCCTTTGTCTGTTTGCATCTTTAAGCTCAGTCAGGACTCCAGAGCAGACTGTCTCTTTTCTGTTTGTGCAGCACCCAGCACAATGAAGCGTCAGTCCTGACTGGAGCCTTTGGGTTCTACTGTAATTTAAATATTTACCAGGAAACTTGAAAATTTCCTACCCTCTGGTGCACAAGATAGGGCCTAGCATTTGGCTACATATTCTTTGTGGACCCAGATTTTAAAACAGCTGGTTTCCTGAGAGGCTGGAGGTAGA
The DNA here is from genome assembly GCA_007922155.1 of Mesoclemmys tuberculata. Lineage (NCBI taxonomy): Eukaryota > Metazoa > Chordata > Testudines > Chelidae > Mesoclemmys > Mesoclemmys tuberculata. Next base: position 32,436,987 of record ML675610.1, read on the forward strand.
TATACACCAGATGTACTTGCTGTCTAGAAAACAATAATTTTTTTTCTTGTCACATTCCAATCAAGAACCTGTGTATATGCAAACGGGCTGGATAAGCACTTCTGGGACAGAATGTGCATAGGTAATAACTGCATTCAGTGGTTAACTGGAGGAATGGCGATCTAGTGGTAAAGGAACTGCCCTGGATATTGAGAGAGCTGATTTCTGTTGCCTTCTGTGCCTGTGTGACCTTGGGTAAGTCACATGTGGCCATATTTTCAGCTCACAGATGCTCACAGATTTTACATGCCTTAATTTTGGGTGCCCAAATTGACATAGGTGGGTCTAGATTCACAAGGGGGACTTAAGCACATTAGTGCCACTTTAAGTGTCCAAGTCCAATGCTTAGCACCACTTGGCATTCACAAACCACCTGCTCAGCTGTTACGTAACACCGTAGGCCCCTAGAACCCTTGAGCACCTAAGTTTCCACTGGTAAAGTTCCCTAGGCTCCTACATTTCTGCCTTGAAGCATGCACACCTAAATCCTGACATCACCGAGCACCATGGCCCCTACTTTACACCTAAACCCCAGTGGGATTCATAAACTAGGCATTCTCATGGCTATCTCACCTGTGAGACCCAATCCTCAGAGCCGGCCCAACAGCACTCCTTCCAGATCGGGTCCTGCACAAAACACAGCTGAGGAGGAGGAAATGGTGTTGCCCTCCTACCCCATTGCTGGTGGTTAGAGTACTCGTGCTGGTTGTGGGAGACCAGGGCTCAGACCCCCCACTCTGCCTGATTCAGGGCAGGAACTAGAACCCAGGTCTCCCACCTGAATTCCTGAATCCTTGGGCTTTCGGATAGGCTAGAGTGAGGGGCTCTCAGTCACTCATTCTCTCTCTCTCTCTTTATCTGGTCCAGTGACTATTCAAGTATTTTGTACAAAGGGACCTGGCTTAGCCACCTAATTCCCTTTGAGTGGTGGGTTTAGGCTATACCCTTCTCCTCGACCTTTCCTTCTGCCTGGTTTAGGCAGCTCCACACGCAGCTTGCGGGCCTCTGTGAATGACTTGCTTAGTTGCCTAACTCTGCCCGTGCATTGTACAAGGAACCTGGGTGCCTAACTTAGGGTTGTGAATTCCACTAAGTGGCAGGATGGCCGAAAGTTAAGTGTTGCACTGCGTATGTCCCCCTTGTGAATCTAGCCCTGGTGCCCGATTTTCAAGGGACCCAAAGCTCCTATTGAAGTCAGCCAGAACTGTGGGTTCTCAGCACATCTGAAAATCAGACATTAGTGACCCAGATCCCCAAAAGGATTCAGACTCCATGACAGTTAGATCCTAAATACCTTTGTGGATCTTGGCCTGCGTTTCTCAAATTGGGCACCCAAAAGTTTCAGAACACAAATTTAGCCCAAATTTTATTTCATGGTTCAAGTGGTTTTCTGAATCTTCTGTTGATTGTTATCACAAAGTCATAAATTTAAGAAAATTGCCAGGGGATCTCCATTTAGTGGCAGATTTCAGGCCTATCCTGGAATCATTATTCACTCCTACTTTCACACAGGAAGTCATGGAATTAAATCCGGTAAAATTCATTCCAGATCTTGTTGTTTTTATCTGGCCTAATAAATCTGCATGTCTGGTATGTAGTTCTCTGCTACCTTACCCCAAAGACAATTTCTTAACTGCATTCCATATTTTCCTTTTGGTCAATGCATTCAGTCTTACGATAGCATTAATTTTGCCAGCTAAA
>ML675610.1:32439126-32558227 GCA_007922155.1 Mesoclemmys tuberculata
CTAAATCGCTTTACAATTTTTAAACTGTCATAATTCAGGTACTGTGGAGAAGATTTGTTCAGCAGTGAGTCACCCAGCAGTAGATAAAGAATAACATCAATCATAGAACCAAAGAGGAAGCACTTTTGTTGAGTTTAGAGGGCAAGAGGGAAATTTTTAGTGCACTTCCAATGCACTGCTTTCCCAGAGCAATGTACTCTTCAGCTTTACATTAAAAATGTTTTATTTAAGTTCAAAATAGTTAGCCCAGCACTATCTAGTTTCCCAGTTGCTAATCTGGATATCAGCCAGTCTCTTCTAGGCGTGTATTGCTGTCTGCCATGATAGTGCAAACATCATGAACCATAACTTGTTTTTCCTAAGGGTTGGGTGCTTGGAACCCCACCTAGGTTTCCCATTTCTTTCTATTTCCTCAAGTGGAGAGCAGATGTTATTGTGACCTGTCTGTTCCTGGGGCAGCCACCTGAAAATGCCAAGGTCAGGGCAGGCTGTAAAAGGAGAGCAGATTCTCCCAGCACTGGTGGGTGACTCTGAAGTCAAACTTCTCAACCAGCCACAAATAGTGCTTCTGATTCCCCACACTGGTTATGAAGAAGCTGGTATACAAATACACACAGCCCCCTTTACTGCATTTCAGTCTCTGGCTCCCAATCAGACACAAGGTCCAGTAAAGAGATCAGTTATTTAAAACACTATGCTCTTTACCAAAAAATATTTTCCTGGCCCCAAAGGGTCAGCCACAGTATCAAATCAATATAAGTTTAGATCTTACCCAAAATACCACGCTGCCAGCCAACCCTTTAGTAACTAAAACTAAAGGTTTATTAATAAAAGAAAGAAACAAGCAATAAAAGAAATGTTAAAGGATAAAAGCAATCAGATATATACAAATGATTTGAAAGTCCATATACATCAGGTTTCTAGAAGAATGGAGTTTGCAGGCTTGTATAGTCCCTCTGGTGTACACCCAGTACGTGGATGGGTCTCAGTCCTTTGTTTCACAGCTTCATTTCAATTGTAGATGAGTTGATCCAGAGGTAGGTGAAGACTGAAAGACAAAATGGATCTCGGGCAGCTGCCTTTTGTGTCCTTTGGTCCTTGCCATGCTGCTTGTGGAATTTTACAGGAACAAGATGGAGTCCAGAGTCACATGAATAAGTTATCAGGTATATCCCTAGCTTCTCCCCCACTGTACCTGTGAATTTCTTAATGGGCCATTAAACAGGCTAGTGCTGCAGTCATCCTGCCATCCAGCCATTCTGTCTGGGGTGTCACCCAGACACAGCACAATTTGAAGTACAGATATAGCAACCGTAGCCATAACTTCCATTACACACATAACACATGGACATAAACATTATCACCTTGCTTAGCACATTATAGCCCTTCTAACAGTACCTGCCATGGCATAGCTCACATGGATTATTATGATTTTGCCATATTGATGTTAAATAATATAATAAATGTCCCCCCAATCCAGCCAGCATGACAGCACCCACTCTTGATTCAAAAATGATCAGAGATAGAAAATCCACCATGACCCTAGGTACGTTGTTCCAGTGGTTAATTACTCTCACTGGTAAAGATGTACATCTTAGTTCCAGTCTGAAATTTGACTGGAGATAAAATTGATTTGTGTTGGTGATGTCTAATGTCCTGACAGTTAGATAATATGTAAATAATTAAGCTTGTATACCTTATAATTTGTTATTTATTTTCTTTTATCTGGGGTAGGTTAGTCAGAATGCCATCATTTAAAGCTCCATCAGGACAATAGGCAGAGCTGAAATGGGCCGTGTTATGTTGAAAGGTGCTGAGGGCTACCATTCAGTCTTTGATTGTCTGTAGAGAATCGCAGGCTGGCTAAAACTGATAACTGTGCTAAGCATCCTTCTTTCAGGCTAAGTAGTGAGAGAAGTTAAGTCCCTTTATTCAGTAAGATAGTAGAGAACAATGGAAGCTACTGCCCAGGGCAATGTGCCAGATAGCAAGGCCTGACCAGAGCTAAGTTATGTGGACTGAGTGGGGGTCCTCTGTTGTCAAGCTGTGTGTGTATTTGAGGCAAAAATGCCTCGAGAAAAGCCAGTGGATGGTGAGAGCAGCAGTTGTGAGCATGGCCATGGCTGCAGAGAGATAGAGCTCTTTGGGCACTTCTGACAGTAGGGGCAAACTTGGAAATTGTGAGCAAGGGAACTGCCTGCAGTTGTTAGCTTCTGTGTGTTCAGAAAAACAGGACTTTGTGTGCATTCTTTTTTTTTTTTTAAAAAAAGCAGGATTGTGCCAAAGAAATATCTAACATGTGTCATCCAGGTATTCTCCTCACTGAAACAATCCTGCAAGACCATGAATCCTGGCTAACTGCTCAGGCCAAAGGGGCAACAATAGGTATAGCAGGTATTTCGGAGGCATTTGCATCTTTGATCATCCCCTCTCACTGGAAAATGACATGGGGGATAGGATGACTCAGCAAACCCCACTACAGTTGGAACTTGTGGAGTTCCAGAGGGATTATCCCCTCAGTGGAGGGGGGCAAGGAGTTTGTGGCCCAGCGGAGGTGATCATGGACATTGGCCCTCCAACACCATAAATCCTGTAGTTCTTGGGGCATCTATCCAATCTAGTTACTGCCTACACACACGCATGCACACACACACACACACACATGCAATGATTGAATAATCGACACCTAGCAGCAGGAAAGCCTGGCATGCAGGATATGTGTACGGAACTGGAGAACAAAGGAGAAAAGGCATCAGGTGGCTGGAATAAGGGTTGCCTTTTGGGAGGCTTCAGCAGCTCCCACCAGGGACTAAGGAAAAAGAGGCGGGGGAAGGGAGCCAGAGATGGAGTCCATTACAGCTTGGCTGGCTCATGGCACTGGCTTGGCCAGAATGGACCATGGCTTAATTGCTGCCTCTCTTTGCTAACCCAAGGACTTCCCGATGCTGTATGTCAGGTGACTAATAACCTGTTACCTTGTTTTGAAAAGGCTGTATAGTGTCACTGCAAGTACTCATCAAGGACTACAGTGCAAGCCATCCACAAGAGTCTGGTTTGCCTGGATTCACTTCAGGAAGCCAGAAAGAGAGTCAGTGATCATCGTTGCCAAGGAACCAGTCTCAGTCTCAGAGAAGATCACGGCCCTACTCTAGTGGAACTGTCTGGGTCCTTGGCCCTGGCACATTAAACTGGTGACAGGCTGGGGCATAGACCAGACCCTGGGAACCCACGGCAGTCCTGTCCTAGACCATAGCACCCCTGACCAGTGACTGTTGACGGTCTTTATTTTCATCGAGCATGCAGCTGTGAAGAGATGGTTGGTGCTAAACAAATTAACAACAACAATAATCATAGCAATAATGAATAATGCCAACACGGCTAGACAACCACTAGTGCATGCGGTGACAAGACAGGAGCGTAAGGAGGGAGGTGTTCTGTTCTTTAGAGAGGCGAGTTATAAAAACACATTACAAAAGATAATATAAAAGAGTCACATGAGTTTGGATTCGATTTCCAGCCACTTCTGCAAAGGCCCAGGGCCAGAATAGCAAGAGCGTTGCATTACACATCAGGATTGAGGAGGTGCTTTCACAGCTGTGCACGGGACGCTTGTGTGACTATTCCAGCCTGTGATGTGTCCTGCTCTAGCCAGTGCTACAAGTCTCTCACTTTTGTGAACAACATCACCACCTTTCAGTTCCTTTTCTTTTTTAAAGAAGGCCCATAAATATTCTTTCATACATTTCTCAGAGCTGCTTCTGGGCTTGGGGTCTCAGGCTCATTGTTATTGCTATCCGTTTTTTGCCATTCACTGGTGGTGTTGAGTTCCACTATGGCTTTGTTGCTAATAATTACCAGTGTGTCTTTGCTGTCTCTTCTCTGAAGTTCTTTCTCATTTCCCTGGGTGTTAAGCTTTCCAGAATAGAGATAGTCAAAGTAGTTTTCAGGCTTGTTGGAAATGATGTTGCTGATCATCAGGGAGAAAAGGAGGAAGCCAAAAAAGCCAACTATGATAAAGATGTAAAAGGAGGCCGTTATCTCCTCTTGCTCCTTCAGGGCTGGGCTGGTGAAATTATTGAACCTAACGCTTTTCCTCTCTTTCACGTACATCTGGAGAAAATGTTGGAGGACAGAGTTTGTGTCTGAGTGGTTGAAATCCATTTTACGATTCCGCTCTGGAAAAAAAAGAAAGCAACTGTAATGAGCATATTTCATACTTTCTGCATCCTTAAGGGCAGCTCTGAATTGACACTGATATGAACACATTTGAGATTTCTTTCCCCCTCAGTCAATACAAGTAATAACCACACCAAGTATACACCGACCACAAGCTACCATTCTTCCATGCACAGAACGTCCCATAAAATCAGCAAGGGGTTCAGTGCAAAAATCAAGGGGTGAATGTATTGGCTATTACATTTGTAAAGGAAACAGAAAACTCCATGGAAGGGAGTCTCTTTTCACAGTGCTGTGAATCAGAATCAACTCTGTTGCAGTCAGTGGCATTACACCAGTGTATAACGTGTGCACAATATCTAGCCAATGGGACCCTGATCTGTGATTGGGGTTGCTAGGTTTTAAGGTACTACACATAATAAATGTGCTGTATTCTACCTTGGTTGGATGAGTGGGACATGCCATGGACAGTTGTGATGGTACCAAGTTATCTACAAGTTCTTTTGTCCAATTAGTGCCCCACACTGTATGCGCTTCACATGAGGCATCTTTTTTAAATAGAAACCACCATTTCTCTCTCATATTTGACCTTTAACTCACTCCCTTTCCTTGTCCTTGTTTCTCTTAGGATATTACAGCCACTTCCTCAGCTGTTACTGGATAAATCTGTGTAGCTCCATTGACTTTGGTGGAGCTAGGCTGATTTATGCTATCTGAGGAGCTGACTCCATCTATTGATTCCCCACTGTAAAACAGTCAGAGCCAATACATACAAAACCAAGGCAACATTTATTTTAAAAGAAATCCAGGAGATGAAGAATCAAAAAGAGAAGTTAAATATCAGCCATCTGAAGTGGGCACGAGAGAAAGCTCCTTCAAACGGGCACCACCCTTTAATCACAGCAAAGCCATTCAAGTCACTCAACAATATTAAATATGGGCTACCTGTTGAAAAGGTCATGGTCAGGACCCAACCTCAGGGCAGGTTGCATCTCCAGTTAGAGCCTCTCTCTTCCCTTTCAGCCATCTTGCCCATCTGAAAATGGAACCTCTGTCCCTTGAAAGATGGTTTATATCATCTCCTCACCCTGTCAGGAAGATTACTTCTGACTGAAGAGTGTAAGCCATTTCCTCTCCAGTCCCTTTTCTGGTGGGTATTAGGAAGCTCAATCAACTGAAATGCTAACTACGAGTAGGCACATGAAGTTGCAGGAACATCCTGAATGACTCAGGTTAAAGATCCCTGGGGAACCTTCCCCCTCCCTCCTTGGGACTATTATCTTTTAATGGCTGTGTTTACCTTCCCTTCATGGTTGTGACTGGGCCATCTGGAATGCTATTAACATTCAAATAGCCCCTGTGACCCAAGAGTCCAGTGTGTGACTTTTCCACTTCACACGAGGCACATTCACAATAGCAAGCACAGATTTACAAGCAAAAGGACAGGTACCAAAAAATATAGCAGGTGGACTATAATAAATCACAGCACCAGTGGGTGTTTGAGACAAATATCAATGGTAGATTAATTTAGATGGGTACAAATACATCCTTATAAAATACAGAAATTTAGATTCTTTTAAAAAGTGGCAGCCCTGCCAGAAATTACAAAAACAAATACAATTACACTGCCCACAGAACATGCTGCCCACTCTCAAAATCTGATAGTGTTACCTGAGCTCACTTGTGGCAGAGATCAGTGCTCATGTCACAGTCCATAAGTGAACGGTGTCCTTATGGTCCTGGGTTTTCAGAGATGAGCAGTTTAGCAGGGAATGAACGCCACTTGGTCTGGAAAGTAACCAAAAGTCGTTAGCCTAAGGAAGATTTTCCAAAAGCAAACAAGATAACTTAGGACTTTTCATCTGATATCAGGACACGAATACACTCCTGTTGCTCTACACCATTCCTGAAGAGTCCTAATCCCTTGTGGCAGCTCGCAGGCATTCAGAAATACCTTGCACCCTGCACTATCCTTTGAGAAAGTACAGCCTGCTTCCCGTGGCTCACTGAGCTCCATGGGCAGCACATATGCCAGCAGTACGCCACGCACAGATTCTCCCAATCACCAGGGACCAGTTTAAGCCAGTATCACAGCCTCTTGGCACCATTAGAGCTGGGCTGGGGATCTGGCCTTATATTGCAAACGTATGCTATTATTTTAAAAATATTTATTTCAACAGCATTTTTTGTATGTGCAGTGTCACAGGGACCACTTGCTAATAGTCAGTTGTGTTCCAATTTGCAGAAATTAAAACAGTTAAACACTGGTATAGTAGAGACACAGAGGAAATGTCTGAAAGATGTGGGCCTCTCTGACCCATACAAGGCTAGATCAGAGCAAAAAACTGGGTGTGTATTTTAAATGCTGTATTTTTCCTGAAACAGCCTTGACAATGTTATCAGTAGCAATCCTTAACAAAATATAACAGAAAAAACAACAGTGCACAATCATGTCTGCAGAAAACATTAACGAGGACTTGAGTCTGCCGACACCACAAGAGCAGATAGAGCAGTGCATCGCCTGCTACTGTAATGAACACATTCATAACAGGTTAAACACACAACACACTCTGGAGGTTCTCAGCAGCCACTTCAGGACTTTTTTGCAGAAGATTGTAAACAACTGACAAGTACCCCAGCACCTCAGAACACATACAAGGAAGTAAGAGGGACCCGGCATTTTGGGCTTGATCCTGTGCTTAACTTGATCCTGTGGCAAAACTCCAGTGAACTTCACTGGTGTAGGAGCAGCCTTTTTATTGGCCTCTGATGCAAACTGGCTGGTCTCAAGGAGAAATTAAAAATTCATTTTTTTTTACAGTCCTTAAAGCAACTGAAATTGTATGCATAAAAAAACCCTTGAATAAAGTGGAAACTTGTATTATTGGACAAGGTGTGTGAGTGTGTGTGTGTAAAATGCACACACACGCTCAGAATTATAATGTTTAAGGCCAGAAGGGACCATCAGATCACCTAGTCTGACCTCCTGCATATCACGGGCCACTAAACCCCACCATTACCCTTGTATTGAGCCCAATAACCAGGATTAGATTAAAGTATTACAGCCCTCAGGACACAAAACTAACGCGTGCCACAGGCAGCGAACAGGAATGAGCTAGGGCTCAGGCCTTGGCAATGGCAGGAAATTGATTTGATTAAATATTCCTAGGTGATCCTAGCAAGCGACATATGCATACGCACATAGAAATGCATACATACACACATGCAGGTGTATAGAGAGAGATACACACACAAATATAGGAACACACTAAACACACACAAATTATATTGTTGCCCATTTTTGGATGCTCAGCTAGAGACATTTCAAAGGGGGATGATTTTTCTCACGCACGTGCTCAGCACATTGTGAAAATCAAACCCTTTTAGATATCTGAAGCTGAGTACTCAAGAATTGAGGCGTTCAAAGTCAGTTACTTCTGAACATTTTGACCATATTGCACTGTGTAATGGAAAATCCAGAGCCAAAAGCCTTGTATCTATGGTAATAAAATGTATATACATTTTAGTATGATACTTACATTGCAGTCTTGGTTATGTCCTTTGAGCAGCGTCTCTTTTGGATGTTAAATTAAATTAGTTCCAAGCTGACTCCTGCATTTAAATATTTAAAGAACACAAGTAGAGAGAGGTGTGGCTTCTGCTTCTGTCCTCTAGCAAATAACCATAGGCATGCTACACGTGACAGAGTCATCCAAAAAAATATGGTAACCTAATATTATCATCACAATTTTAGGTGTGTACAACATGGAAGGCGCGCACACGTTGCCACCTATATCTTCAGTTAAGACAGATGGCTAAATATATTGAGCAAAAGGTCTGAGGCTTGATTGCCTTAGTACCAGCAGAAGCAAAAACTAATTCCTAATTCTCAATGGATATGTGTTGCTGGACAGACCATATGTGAAAACAGGTTTTCTGTGGCTGCTCTGTAGATTACAGATGAGTTGCTTTTTAAAATAGTTAACAGATGACATTCACAAAGCAGGAAAAAAAATATCTATATTCAAAAAATATATTTGCCTGATTTTGCTTGCTTTATCCAACAAGAACATTACTGTTTCTTATTTAATGTAAATCTGGTTCAGTGTATGTCTTGCTCTTACCCCGAGGCAAAAGAATGCGGAAAGAGTACAGCTGGAACTGGGAAAGAGGAAGTAAGTTGAAGCCATCCAACTCCACCACACTTTATTTTACACCCTCCTATTACTGCTTGCTACACCCCATTCTGCCTGCTGGGTGTGGGTGTTGCATTCAATTTGCATGGCTGCTCCATACCAAATCAGTGCAAGTTAAATTGCTTTGCCATCTACACCCATTTTATAACCAACTTGTAACACACAAACAGTTTTCAACACTATTTAATTTAGCTCAGAAGCTGCCCTGGGAGTTATACTGGCTGGGACAGATAACTCTGATCTCAGTTCTCACAGTATAAATCCAGTGTCACTTTGCTGAAGGCAAATGAGTCCAGCTCATCAAGAATTTTCATAAATCATAATTTGTATGAAATTTCTCATTGAAATTGCCAATGACAAGAATTAAATGACAAATTTAGAAAATACTTGCATCTTGTTTTTTGATCAGCTATGGAGCTGGTAAAAATGTCAAAATTCAAAACTTCAGGTTTCAATTTAAGAGAAAAAAATCATGAACAGCTTCCCCTCAGTTATCGCCTGGATTTCAACTAGCTCTACAACTGCGTTAAGTCTACCCCATGTATCATATGGATTAGAATCTGGTCTGCTTACTCCAGGCTTCAATATGGATATTTTTGTCTTGCCTTCATGAACGAGATGTAAGAATGAAACATCCTAAATATTTTGCCGTTGTATGTTGGAGGTGCAATTTGTATGGGTAGGTGATGGTCTCCAGGAAAGGATGGAACTGATAGCATAGTGGAGATTATGGAGTCTAATAAGCGAGATGGCTATAAGGATCGTGTACTGGGAAGAAACTGACAGCTTTTTGAGGAGCAATCTGGAAAGGAGGAGCACGGTCAAATTGAGGCGTATGGTTCAAGGGTCTCCTTATTTGATCTTTTCCAAACTCACCAAGGCAGACTAGGGAAGTGACTAAGATTCCAGACAGAATCAATTGATCCATTCCCACTTCTAGTGCTTGTTATTATCAGGCCTCAACACCTGATTCCTCACTGAGTATGGTGCTATATAAATAGCAACAAAAATGCTCTTTCTTCTAACCACCCTAAGTCTCAGTAGGCCTGCACTTTTTAATTTTTTTAATTTATTTATTTTGTGATAAATTCTGTATATTTAAAGCTAGGATAGAATGCTGAACAGCTTATGTATTAACCTTCCAAAAGCTAATAAAACTAAATAAAATACAACAGAACAACGCAAGGACTGAGACTTGGCACTTTCTACTGATCAAAACTGCATTTTTCTGAACTCTATTAAGGTTTCAGATTTAGTAGACAAAGCCCAACTTAAAATGACACAACCAAATCAACAGAGTGAATATATTCAAAAGCCTAATGTTATGCAAGAATTATTTACTATCTTTGGGCAAGAATGAGGGGAAATATTTTTGGGGGAGTATGTGCATGTGTGCGTAGGGGGGTTGTTGTTTTATAGAGTAAGGGTTACCCCAAAATAAGAAAGGGCATCATTAACTTTATTCCTGTTCAAAAACAGAGCAGGAAGTAAGTCAGACAGAGGCTATTAAAAGCCAGTGCTACAATAATCATTGCATCATGGTGTTTGTGCCTTTAAGAAGTAGCAGCCATTGCTATGGGATTGTGGTCAAACGTATTATTAAAACTTGCTGTGAGGCTCAGTCCCAAACTATTGAGTTGTTGATAATGGTGATCTAAAGCCACTGCCACCAAAACAGACAAAATCTAGCCAGAGCAGGTGAAGTAGCATCATTCTTCTCTATGGCCCCCATCTGGCCTTCTTTCCTTAACTGGTAATATGTGGATGAACAACCCATTCAAAAGCCATGGTTTTACCTGCATCTGGTGCTAGAGATTGTCCTCCAGTGGTGGTATTTCTTGTGAACAAAAGTAGGTGGAATTTGAAAGCACAAAAAATCATAAATGCATTGCCAGTAACATCCTTCTCTTCATGCCCTTCATCACTATGTTTCTGCTGGAGCACATATATGGAGTGGGACAGAATAGCAGCAGCCACAATTGTAACTCAAGGGGGAGCTGAGCCAGGGGACAGTTTTGGGATGCAGGGCAGAAGGGGGACAAAATGCAGGATTTCTCCAGGGAGAGAATTGTGGAAGTAGATGAGAAGATACCTCTTATAAAAAAGAAAGTGGGCATGGTAAGACCACACCATAGCTATTAGCAGGGCAAGTGGTGAAATACTTATTGTTTTTCAATAACAATGTATGGGCCACATCCTCAGTTGGTGATGGGTGTAGTTTGTCATAGTTTCATTGACTTCAATGGATATATAGTTACTCACGCCGGCTGAGAATCTGGCCCACACGTAAAGTGAAAAAGTCTGATCTAAACAGCATCGTGAATCTTCTAGAACTTTTAGTCAGGTTTCTACACTAATTACAAGCACTGGGAGTATTATCTGCCTTACAAGATCCCTGTGAGCTGAGCGGTTAGTTACACCTATGATCCGTGCAGGTTTTTGGAGTGAACAGACTGTGTCCTTAGAGCGCTGCTGTGCAGAATGGCCAGAGGATGCCTGTGAAGAGTCGGGGGGCTTTGTCGAGAACGCAGGCAAATTGCTTTAAAATTCCATTTATTGAAATTCGAAAATTATGGACCTTTCAATGTGCTGTTGATGGGCCTGGAAAGGCACCCAGAATGGATCTTCAGGTTTATCAACACTCACATTAATGCTTTTATTCATAACACAGGAGCTTTGTTTCTGTGCATTAATTTCTGTGCTCTGGTGGATGGAAGATATTAATAATTCCACGCTGTATGCACTGTCTGCTACTGAAATCAGATAGCAGGTGTTGCCATGGGAGCAGTCCCATGCACAGGCCTCTTTCACAGGTCAAATGTGTCATCAGCCCAATCTCACTGATTTTCAGTGGCTTGGGGAGACACAGTTCTGAGCCAAAGTGTTCTACAGAACATCTCATTATACTATTAGAGTACCAGGCCATTTGCTCGGTCCCAGTCCTCTGTCTTAGTCAAAGTGGAGGTGTGAGGTAAAAGGCTGATTTGAATCTAGGCCCCTTTGTGAGAGATTACAAGGAGCCTCTCTCTTTTGTTATGACAACATTCAGTTTTAACTTTTACTGATTTTACATAACTGATGATTCTAAATGGACTATCAGGTTTCTTCATGTAACTTGCCAAAGACGTATGTAAAACACAAATACTTACACAACAAACACGTAGAGTGAATTACAAGAGTCCTTTGTGATGCTGGCAGACCAGATGCTAGCTCATATCAACGCCCCTACATCTTAACCGAATACCTACAGATATATAGCTGGAGACCAGGCTGGCTCACCTGAGTGTTAGGAGTGTTAAAATAGATATTATAGTTATAAAAATGTGGTTTGTGTTTAGAATTTATGGATGCATTTATGGATTTATGGATGCTACATATGGATGCTTGTAGGATGCTACATGTATTAAGCTCACTTCTAACATCTGTACCACAAGTTATAAAATGATATTAAGTGTTTGCAATGTAATCCTCTGTAATTGTGTGTGTCATCAAACTGAAAAGAAACATTAATGTAAAATGCTGGCTTCCTAGAGAAGGTGTTAGGTCCTGCCCACCAAGAAGGCCCATTGAAGCTAAATGAACCATTGTGAAACATCAAAGAACAAAGACTTTGTTAAATGCACTCCTCCCCCACACTCATGAAGAGGAAACGTGCATGTGAACCCATTCCATCAGCTTGAACTCTGGGGGGAAAGGGATAAAAATCCTTAACAAGAAGAAACTGTAGCTTTATGCTGTTTGGACTCTGAGGAGCAATGATTATTAAACATAAGCAAAAGATCCTCAGTGCTTAGCCTGGGTTAGCCCTAAAGGACATATAGAGCTTGCTTATTATAGAAGGTCCTTTTGAAATGTAAGACTGGAACTCATTTGTGTGTGTATGTTTACCTGCGTTAACCTTGTAAATAATGCTAATTTCTTTTTCTTAGTTAATAGTTTAGTTTGAGTTTATTGTAGGATTGGTGACAAGTGCTGTCTTTGGTGTAAGATCTAAAGTGCAATTGATCTGGGGGAAGCAACTGGTTCTTTGTGATTGGCAGTAACCTGAATATTGCTGTTATTTTTGGTATAAGGGACCATATATCACAAAAGCAAGCTTACTTGGATGGTAAGTTAGGTCAGAGTACCCATGGGGACTGTCTGTGACTCCATAGTAAGGCTGTTATAGTGCTTGAGGAGTCCACCCTTGATAATTCGTTGGTGAAATCTAAGGATAGATCTCACAACCAATTTGGAGTTTGTGCCCTGTTTCCTGCCTTAAGGTTGGTACTCATGCTTGTGAGCCACTGTAGGACAGCTTGACATCCTTTATTTACCATGGAATTTGTCATGTGCTCACATTATACGAAGAGTGTAATTAGATAAACCTCAATTAAATTATGACAGATTGATCTATTCTGGTGCTAGTAGTCTCAGACAGCTAAGCATAGGCACCTGCTCTTCTCACCTTTAATACAGGTTATTCTAAATCCACATACCCTATCCTTTCACCAATGGATTGGCTTCCACTGAAGCAAAGGCAGGATATGGAGTCACCGTTAATGATACTCTTTGCTGTTTGGCCCAAAAAAATGCTGATCCAGCTATGGATATAAGCAGGGGAAGTGGTTCAGCTAAAAAAAAGCACTTCTAGGGGTGATTAAAGCTATATTTGCTGCCATTCAAATGTATGCCATGTATAGGATGGAATAAGGCTCATCTCTTCAGACCCACCTTTGCCTGAAGGTGTGATTGCAGGGACAATATAGAGCTATTGTTTAGGGGTGGGAATCTTTTGGGTTGTGTTTGTCACCACATTGTTCACCATTTTGACCTATGTTTCCAGAAGCCGGGGCTCCCTTCTGCAGATGCTGTTTGTGCTTGCAAAATTTGTACCCCCATTTTTTCCCCACACATCAGCTTTGTGATTATAATCTGAAAACAGATGCCCTAAAAGTGCCACCAAGGAGCCTACATGCTTATTATTTCTCAGTGATATCATACTCAAGTTATTCAATTTACTGATGAAAAGATATTTTTCTGCACACCAGCTCTGCCAAGATAAACTGAGATGTAAAAGTCAAAATGGGGTCCCTTTTGTTACAGACATCAGCACTGAAGCTTCAGTTGGTATTTAACTAACAAGTCTGTTGATGATGCACGGACCAGAAAAGAATCCAGCTCTGTCTGTCAGAGCTGTGTTGGCTCTGAAGACCTAACAAGAGTAAAAAGGTTTTTTGTCAGCAGACGTACCTCTGAATTCTCACAGGGAACAGATCTGCTGAGTGAGAAGGTGTCACCTTTCCAGAGTCATTTTTCTACCCATAATTATGCTTCAAGCAATTCTGAATAATTGGTATTTATGTGCTCATCAGTCTTTGGATGATTCTTAGTTTCCTCGGCATGTGATGACTGATGGTAATTGACTGATGCGGGTGATGGTTAGAATGCTCAGCTAGAAGACTCACCCCCTATCCACCCAGGGTCTTAGGGTAGACCATGATTCAGATAAATCCAACTCTCTGTGCTGTTCATCTATAGCTAAAGCGGAAGGAAGGGGCAAGTTTTCTCACCTTGACTTTCTCTTGTTGCTGCTATGTACAGGGGGGAGAGATAGAAGAGGGACACAAAGAAAGATGACTGACATAGTAAAAGGAAAATATAGTTTTCTCTCTTGGGAGCTGGTAAAGCCTACTAACACACCAAGCAACTTTTCATTACTACTGACTCTGGATGGGTTCGAACTAAGTGGATTGTCCTCGAAACAGATGGAATGGAAAGTGTACAAGTTCAATAGATATTTATAAATGGATTTATTTTAATGTCTGTGTGCCTCTATTTTTCCAGCGAGGCTAGAAACTATGAATATTAAAATACAGTGAAAAGACTTCTTGTAGAATATTTCTGATTTCATCAAAACAGGATGCAGTGGATATTTTTATTATTACTATTATTAAAGATTTGGGGGCAAAATCTGTCAGTTTTACTCATGTTGAGTAAGACCTTGCTCTTGAGTAGTCCCACTGGTATCTGCTTGAAAAAGCAAGGCACTGCTCATTGTACAGATGCCAGAATGTGATCCCCTCTATAGCAGCAGCATTTTACATAGGACTTCACAGAGATTTAATAAAGAACCATGGTTTCTCCCCTGAAGAACTTACAGTGTAAATAAATGGTTGTCTACATAAATTTGCACTGGTTTAATTAAATTAGTTTAGTTGAACTGGTGCAACCCTTGTGTGGACACTCTTATTTCATTTTTAAAAGGACTTGTTTTGGTTCACTTTAAACCCGTTCCTTATTAGTTTAATCAAAACTGAAACAAGCCTAGTGAAAACCCAAATAAGGAGATCTACATAGCCTTTTGAACCAGTTTAACTAAAATTATTTAAAATCAGAGCTGTGCTTTATGTTCCTGGCACGTAAACAGAGAAATTAGAGAACATAAAATCCTTTTGCTGGAAAGTTGCAACAGGTCTTAGACCAGACTGATAACACACCCGAACCCAAAAACAGAGAGTGAAAGCAGACTGCTCTCTAAAACAGAGGTACAACTCACCCCACTTTATACTGGCTGGCTGCAGACTGACTGTGGCAAGGCCCAGATGGTGCACTTCCCTACATATCACTTAGCCTGCAAGCAGGACCCATCCTGAGCATTTAAAGTGTCAGCTTTCAATTTTAACAGTTTTCAATACAGTACAATTAAACTGGTGCCATTTAGGAAAGCCCTTAGACAGACATAGAACATGGCGCAAACAGACAAGGGAGTAGGCAGTGAAGGAAGGGGCAAGGATGAAAACTGTGTGAGGAAGCCTGCTTTGGGAGAGCTCTGGTCCAACAGGGCAGACTGAATGGGGCAGAGAATCACCCTAATGT
The DNA here is from genome assembly GCA_007922155.1 of Mesoclemmys tuberculata. Classification (NCBI taxonomy): domain Eukaryota; kingdom Metazoa; phylum Chordata; order Testudines; family Chelidae; genus Mesoclemmys; species Mesoclemmys tuberculata. Next base: position 32,454,357 of record ML675610.1, read on the forward strand.
CTGAATGTTCAGCTGCACCAAACCACCAAACATTTTTCAGTTCTCCCATCATTCTCACACTGTTCCTTTACAACAAGATCCCATGTTCTAATGCTGTAAGGACACTGAGAGGCACTGGCCACAGCAAAGGATGATCAAAGCTGTCACCTTGAAACAATTATTTAAGAAGAAATAAGTCAGTGCAAAATATTGCCCGCAGTCTTCAAAATTTCACGAGCTGGCTATTTTGGGATTAATTTTACATGAGGATCTCTTCACACAGCAGTAACCACAGATATTTAAAAAGTTTTCTATCTATGGGCCACGTCCAGCCTTTGCTTCTCATGTGACCCTCCCATGGACATTAGATGACTAGATATGGCCCTTTATGGTAATTTGGAAAAACAAAAGAGGTTTGCATCATTTATTGTGGTCAAATGTGCACATTTTTGGCTCCTCCCCTACAAGGATTAGTCATACTATTTAAGCAGCAAAGCTCTATCATGTTGTCTTCATGACAGGAAGATCCGCAATGCCATTCACATTCTGTGCTTCATATCCTGTTTCCACAATAGGCTACCTACTAAAGAACTCTAGATCATGCCAAAATCATCCTGAAACTGCATTATTCTTTATTTCAACATGTGACCACTAGAGGGTACTCGTACTAGGGAATAATGCTTTCAGCTAGAGAATGAACAGTGCTAATGAATATAAATAGCGCACTATCAAACTGTGGAAGATCAGTGCTAACTGTGCTGAACTGTGGTAATATCCATGGTGCAAAAATGCACAGCCCTGGACAAACACGGTTTTTCTCATATTTCATTACTAATTACTCTGCACATCGAACTCCCATTAAGTTCAATGCAAGATCTGCAAACGGAAGGCTTGCATGATTGGGTCCTAGGCTTGTTTCAGTGACTTGTGAATACATTCCTTAGGAAAGAACAGCCATCATTGATTCAATGCCTATGGCCTTTTAAGTTACCAGCTGTGACATTGGACAGGAGAGCCAGTGAGTTAGCTTAAACAGGTCAAACTGCAAAGAACGGGGCAGGCAAAGCCCTAAATACTGGTGGTTTTTCTTCTATAAGATATACCAAGCCAGCAACAAACAGCTTCTAATGACCTCACTGGTGATTCGGTAGACAAAAACAGTTTCCTTAAAACTATCCAGCCCTTTGGCCAGCACCCAGACAGCCAAGTCAAATATGATGCAGATCACTGAAAATCTTTATCCATCATATGTAAAAAAGTTCTACCAATCTCAAAGGATTGGACACATTACCAAACAGGTCAATGACTAGTTCAGATCTTACCCAAATACACGCTTAAAGCCAATGCTCATTAACCAAACTAATATTTATTTAAAAAGGGAAGGAGAGCGATGGTTGAAAGCTCAGTAGACATACACAGATGAAAACAAAGCTCTTAGGTCAGTTTCAAAGTAGAGATGATAACTGAGTTGCAAAGTTCGTCAACTGTAAAGTTTCTGAAATTACCCAAACAGCGTGGGGGTCATCAGTCCTTCGTTAGAGCTTCTTTGTTAGAAATCCAGCCCAGAGAAATGAAGACTAAATAGTCCATGTGCAGAGTTCATTCAAATTCTCCAAGAGAATTAGCAGGCTGATTCCAGGCTGGTCATGCTGGGGTCCCAACCTTGCGACCCAAACCTTCCCTGCCAAGCTTGGACAGATCTGAGATAAAAAGGATCAGGCCTGAAGCTTCCTTTATAGTTGGAGCAAGGTGAGCACTTGCAGGTAACTCCCTCAGGTGTGCTTTGATGAAAGTGAGCCAACTGTTTGATCTTTACTCAATAGATCCTTCCTTAGACGATACAGACAGCAATAGCCATTTAAACACCAAGACAGTCCACAGATATTTCCTTGAATGGAGAATAGTAATGTGTATTGTCCTTGGAAGTCAAATCTTCATTTCCTGAGCACACATAAGTAATGAGCTATATTAGCACAGTTAACAGACAGTTCACTTAAACCTCAAAGAGTAATACAGGCAAATGATGTTGTTACACCAAAGATCCATCTAGATGTTAATATTCCCTTTTTGACCTCTTAATCAATAGACCAGTAATAGACAGAAAAGCAGTTTATCTACATTGTTAACCACTAACAAGAAATATGTAAACAACATCAGATAACTACCAATAACACACTTGCATATCAAAGCTCTACTCTACTTGTAGGGAATGAACCTCAATATCCTTTGTATTTTCCTTTAATATGTCTTGAAAAGTCAGATTTGGGCCATGCAACTTGCAGAGTTTTTTTCTGGCCCAGTATCACACCATCATTCGCTGTTTAGTCTGTGTAATAGCGTTTATGATGGACTCTTTTGATACTGTCCTGGGTTCATATACATCCAGATGCAATGCAGGATGCTTCCAATATGAAAACAATGTCCAGACAGCTATTGGGTGAAAATGAGGAGCTGTAGCGTGGGCTGTGATTCAACAAGGTACTTAAGCATGTGCTTAATTTTATACATGTAAGGGTTGACTTTATTAATAAATACTAAATAAGAACAAGAATCTCTTCTTATACAGCACAGTCATCAGTAGATCTCAAAGTTCTTTACCAAGGAGGTCAATATCATTATTCCCATTTTACAGATGGGACTATTCATGTGCTTTAAGCTGGGCATGTGCTTAAATCCCTTGCTGAATCAAAACCATAACGCACAATTGCCCAACACCACAAGCATACATAACGTTGCCTCTCTTTGAGGTGAGCAGCTAGTCAAAGATTGGGACCCTGTGGGAAACAGGAAACAGCTTCTTTTGCTTTCGGCACTCAGAGCACACTTTTCGCGTGCACCCAGGTTAAACCTCTCCCCAGGTTTCTTCCGGAGTCCACCATCCTCCTTGCAGCTGCTCCTTCAGGATCTCTCTTCCCCTAGGTCTTTTCCAGTACATTCTCTGCCCCCTTCCTACACCTGAACACAATACCCAGTGGAACCCTCCACCCATTTGGCTCTAGTTTCTGAGCAGACTCTGTTAGGCTTTGTTTTAGCTGTGGCTCTTAACTGCCTCTTGCTGATGTCTCAAATGTGGGAACCTCATTTACACGTCAGTTGGAATGAGATTTTTAACTCACCCCACAAGGTGTCACCCAGCTCATACCAATAATAAGCCCTGTTGTGCTTTTGCTATCATCTCTGTCTCCCATTTTTATTTACACGGGCTATTTAGTTACACAAGTGCATGAGAAGAGGCGGAGACAGCTTGGGAAAAGGAAGGAACAAATAGTTCAGATGTCCACACCCTATTTACTTGTAGAAGAGGAAGTGGAAGAGGGAACAGGAAGGGAGGGTTGATCTGAAAGAAGAAATGTCAGGGGCTACAGGACATGGTGGTGACAACATGGCTTCCCTCTTGGATGCCTCATTGCAGAGGGTGAGCGTTGGGAAGGAACTGGGAGAGTGATGCTGAAGTGGAGGCAGGTGGGTCAATTTACCAGGCAATCGTCACTTTAATTTCCCCTAGGACTGTATTAACTTTTATTGCATCACTTGCTTTGGCAGCCATGTGCTGGGGCACCAAATATTTAAAACATACAAATAACTTAGTGCTAACTACAATGGGCAGCAGAGCTACCTTTGCTGATAGCTATGGTCTATATATGGCCTGTCAGACTGCTGGGAACCAAACCTTAATCAAATGCACATGCTTTAAATTATGCTTTGAAGGCCACCGAATCAGGGTTCTGCTGGACGACAAATGGTCATGAAATCTGTACACTGAGGGTGTGTCTCCACATACATAAATCCGGATCGATTTATCCGGATCGACTGAGCAGAAGAGAAGACCTGCTCAATCTATCCAGAAGTCGACTGAGTAAAACCATCTCCCCAAAAAGCGTAGCGCTACATCAACGGGGATGCATTTCCCGTCGGTGCAGCTTAGTAGAGACGGCGTGCTAAATGGAAGTTACAAAGTCTGGGTAGCTTACATAACTCACATCAACTGCTGCCAAATTTTGCTGGCAGTGTAGACCAGGCCTGAGGCCCTGAACTGAGAAAACTCTGCCACTGGTTCTGGGTAGCTCAGTTCATAGGGTGAAATCCTTGCAGTAACAGAGCATTGCTACTGGTTGTAACAAGCCCAGGATTTTACCACTGGAGAACAAAAGGGAGAAAGGCTCTTTCAAGTAGCTGGGTGTGGACTTCAGGCTTGCATCCGCTGCTTGAATTGCACACAGAAGTACACAGGAAAGGAGGACAAAACTTTTGACTACAGGTGTTCTACCTTTGGAATGAAATGTGTTATATAAATAACAGAATGCAATAAAAACTAACATTTGTTCCGTGGGCCCAGAGAACTGTTCTTTAACAGCACTGCTTCTTGGCATTTGATTTCTAAAACTAGAGATTAAGAGATTTGTTTAAATAGGTTGATCATGCAGTACATTAGACTAGAGTACAGTTTCTATCTGCTTTCCCTGTTGTAAAATGTATAGATGCCTTCTCATTCAGGTACAGCCAAAGAGGTTAGAAGTGGTTAGATCCTCTCTCTGTTCATTGCAGACCACAAACCAGGTTTCTGATGCCATACATTGGACTCCGTTTGTAATTTTGACAGGCACATAAATTCTTGTATATTGGTGAGTTCTAAGAACTGATGCTGTTTTCTAAGGAGAAAATAATGGGAAATCTGCATATAAAGAATTCAGGAGAAGAGACTCAGGCTGTTTGATGTTCATTTTGGAATAATTCCTTAAGAGAAGGATCCTTTTTCTATTGACTAGAAAGTGCAGTAGCACTACAAAAAGTGTTGGGAAGTACACAATGGAGTGCATCTCTACTGCCTGTTTTCATTCAAGTTGTACTGGCTGCTCTAGAGATATCATCAGTAATGATCACTGAGGTTAGGATTTGGATTTAGGAAAGGATTGCTATATTTTTTACACTAGAAAGGATCTCCTTTTCTTCCTCTTTGGGGACAATCCAGGCAATTAATTTTGCCATTTAAGGCCTTAGTCCTGCAGTGAGCTCTGTGAGGATGTGGGCAGACTTCTGTGGCCATGTGCTTTGCAGAATCAGGGCCTAACAGCCAACTGGTGCTGAAGCATCTTATTAATGTGTATAAATTATATTGCCTCGGTGGTGGTAAATGATGGAAGTATTTATAGTTTTCTCATCTCCCCGTGTCAAATGAGGGCCCAATTTACCTCTCACACTAATGGAACCCCAATGACTTCTGTGGAATTGCACAGGAAACCGAGAGAAGAATTTAGCTCTGAAAAGTTATTGGAGATGAATATTCCCGTTTGCTGTTTGTAGGCTGGTGACTTCACCTAGCAGGGGAGTCACAGCCCTTCCTGGGGCCCAGGGTCCGAGGAAGGCCACAGCGTCTTGCTACAAGGGGAAAGTTAGCAGATTGCAAGAGTCTTTAGCCCCTGGCCCCAGGCAGGGCAGGGCTGGCAAGGAGGCTGTAGACACAAGCCTTGGCAATGGTATCCTCTGCAGCTGCAGAAGGGGAAGCGGGGAGGGGGACGCAGGCCCACCCAACTCCACTGCATATCAGTGGCAAGGGGCTCTGCCACTGGGTCAGCGGGGCTCCACCTGCAACACGCTGACACCGGTGCAAGCACAAACTCAGCCAGACTGTAGTCGGCTGCCCCTGGGCTACTTCCTCTCACTCTGGACCCAAGTACCTGGAGCCAGGGGTCTGCCTCCGATTCTCCGGGGTAGACAGCTAGAGGGAGTCCCTCTGCCTTTCCCCATCAGCCAGCGGCAGGTTCAGGAACTCCTCAGCGTTGTCAGCAAATGGCAGCTACTCCAGCTCACGGGGTCCCGGTGGGTCCTCCAACACACAGGGCTCCGGCAGCACCAGTGGGTCCCCGGTGGTGGGCAGCTCCTCCAGGTCGTGGCTGAACTTGGGGTTTCCCTCCCTGTCAGCAGCCTCCGCTAGCTCTTCCCAGTCACTAGGGCCCAGCAGGCCCTTGAGGCTCTGGTCCATGGAGGGCTTGCACTGCACAGCCACGGGCCTGGATTAGGCTCAGATCACAGCCTTGGGGAAGGCACATCCTTCTCTGGCAGCAGCTCCCCCCTGACAAAGCTGCTAGGCCGGCCTTTTATACGTCCCCTTGTTATCTTGGCCCCGCCCCTCTGCTCCCGGGGTCTGTGGCCTGCGGTGTCCTGATCCGCCCAGCAGGGGGCTTACAGCCCTTCCTCAGGCCGAGGAAAGCCACAGCATCTTGCTACACTGTTATCTGTGTGAATTTTTCTTTGCATGTCCAGGACATTTTTTCAGATCTAATTTGTAATATGAAACAGTAATACATAAATACTACACAGAAATATAAGGGGGAAGAACATAGATCCAGACCTGAAGCCCTCAATCCCATTGATTTCAAGATGCCTGAGCACAGACTCTAGGAGTGAGCTCACCTTAGGTATACAACAATGAGGCTGAATGATCGCTCAGTCACATTACACGCCTTATCCACGCTGCCACTTTAAAATGAACATAAAAGAAAAATGGAAGTAGAATTTCTGTTTCCAGAAACAATGAGGCAGGTTCTTGGCTGATGTTCATTAGGTTAGCCACTTCAATGGAGTCATGCTGATTTATGCCAGTGGAAGATCCGATCCACAGTCCTGTGCTGATGGCTAATTACAATAACATTGCAACTGGCGCTTGCTGATGTCACGGTCTTTGTTCCACACAATGTAAAATTAACTCTGCATATTGAAACAGGATTTTTCAAGAAGCTAAAACCAGCTCTTTCACCGTATGCCTCCAAATGGCAGACTTAGACAAACTCTCAAACAATCAGGGGATCCAGTTTTTCCAATAAGATAGAATCCTCTGGTTGAAAATATAAGTGAATTTCCATGACAACGGAGAGGGCTCCTCACATTATTACAAGAACCGAGCCTTCTCCTGAAACCTTCACTATGGCCATAGTCTAATGGATAGCCCAGTGTGGAAGGGAGGCTGGGGGCTGGACAATCAGTCTTCCCCACATTCACCCTGCAGGGGCAGCTTTGGTGACTCCTGTGTCCCGTGAAGCTGGGCCCGGTCCCCTACTCTGTGGAGAGTTGAGCAGGCCAAACCTGAGCAATGCCATGATCCCACATGCCAAGTTGCAATGCCCAAAGCAGGGCGCTGGGCCCAGCCCTGTGAAACAAAAGCAGAAGCGACACATGTGGGTGTATGTGAGGTCATGTCCTCCCTCCCCAATTTGCTGCTTGGTTTGTACTGAGCATGCTTAGACAGATTGAGCATGCTCACTAACACTGCTGAAGCCAGCTGCCCTCACTCTGCCCCTCTCTCCCTCCCCCCACTATCAGCAGGCATGGGTCATCTCTGGACGCACGTGCCATTGCGGGGTGAGTCATGGACCTAGAAAAAGTCACTCACAAACTCTATCCATGAGTTTTTTCATGCCATGACAAACCTGCAGCCTTAATAATGATGCACACTTTTGAGCTCTCTGGGACCTGTAAGGGTCTATGCTGCAAATAAAAACGCATGGCTGGCCTGTGCCAGGTGACTCGGGTGTATGGGATTTGGGCTAACATAATTGTGTTGTAGATGTTTGGGCTCTGGCTACAGCCTGAGCTCTGGAACTGTCCCGCCTCGCAGGGTCCTAGAGCCTTGGATCCAGCCAAATCCAAACACCTACACAGCCCTTTATCCCGAGCCCCACACGCCTGAGTCAGATGGCACAGGCCAGCTGCAGGTTTTTAACTGCAGTGTAGCCATAGCCTTAGTTGCATGGGCCCCTATGCAGCTGCACTGGCTATTCCTCTGCCAGTGTGTAAGGCCTGGTCTACACTACAGAGTTTGGTCTACCAAAGTCAACTTTTTGCATCCAAATGGTGGTGGTATACACACTGCAATGCTTCCCCCCCCAACCAAACTTCCCTGATCAGGTGACAAAATAAAACCACCTCAACAAGAGGTGTAGAGATTTTTGACACAAACTTTTAACAACAAAGCCTCAGGGCAGACACTGCACTTGGTTATGTTATGGTAAATGGCCTCCAGGAGGTGTTCCACAATGCCCATACTAACTGCTCCGGTCAGCAGTTTGTACTCTGCTGCCCTGCAGCCAACTGCCCCTCCCCCCTTTAAAGGCCCAGAAATTTTTGAACTACCACTTCCTACTTCATCTGCGTGGTGAGCTCACATTGCATCTTTCCAGCTGACCATAGCAGCTCCGTGCACCAAACACTCTGCCGCTTAGAGTGCACTGACGCTTTTGGATCTGCTGAGCATAGTGAAAGAGGAGGCTGTGTGGTCCCAGCTCTGCTCCACCCATAGGAACTTAGATACCTATGGTCAGATTTCTTGTAGCATGGTGGAGAAGGGCTATGAATAGGAGACACTGCAGTGCTGTGTGAAAATCAAGGAGCTGTGGCAGGCGTACCGGAAGGCTAGGGAGTCAAAGATTCTGCTTTTATAAGGAGAAGGAAGCCATCCTTGGTGACGACCCTGCCTCTACTGCCAAGAGACCAGTGGGTACTTCTGCGGGGCTGGAGATAGTGGACTCAACTCCAAGGAAGAAGTCGTGCATGAAGAGGTTGAGTTGGAGGATGATGTGGAGCAGGGAATGGGGTCATTTGCTGACATGGGGAACCAGGACTTCTTCTCAAGGTTTGAGCTAGTTCTAGCCCTCCAGCTTTAGCATGCAGGATGAAGGATAGGGGAACTCTGGTAAGTGATCTTTTTGAGTTGATGCTGCTTGGTTATATGAGGTAGAGCTGCCCTTTGCTTTGTTGCATTCTACAGCTGGTTGAAGGGATAGAAATGTACAAGAGTAGCTGTGCTTGTGTGTGCTCCCATTCCCCTATACAGCTAAGCAATGCAGTAGAAAAGTGAGTTAATGCACACGGAGATTTCACAGGAATCCTCCAGAGAGATCTCTAGGAAACTTTCCTGGAGGTACTCGCCAATCCTCTGATGGAGGCTCTTAGGCAGAACTACTTTGTTCCTTCTCCCAGTATAGAAAACTTTCCCATGTCAATCGGCAATCACTTCTACAGGGCCCAAAGCGGCACACAGGTGAGCAGCATAAGGACCGGTCTGAAGCTGCTAGCATGGATGAGATATCTCCCTCCCGAGAGGATGCAGGGTGTATCGGCTTCTATGACCCTCACCTGTGGAAAATAGTGTCAGAACTTACAATTTTGTCATGAGCTACCTGCAGTGGTCATCTTAACAACCAGAAAGACCCTTTATCACGTCTTGAGAGCCTCCCTCCCCTGCCTTTAAGGGCAGAACTTACCATGTTCAAAGTATTTGCCAAGCTGTGTGCTTGTTAGGGGACAGTGAGAAAGAGGTGTATTTTACTGTAATGACTCAATACTGTTAGTGCAGCAACAATCAGGTTTCTGTTCATTGTTTCTTGTGCTTTTACAGATGTGGCCTTGAGGGGTGCCCCTTACACACCGGCAGACTGCCTCTGCTTGATAAGAAAGTGACTGCAGAGGAGCAAAGATGACATGTTTCAAGAGCTGTTTCAATCCTCAGAGGCAGAAAGAAAAGAACAGAGTGCATGGAGACAGAGTGTAAATGAAAATAAAAAAATAGATAGGCAGGAGAGGAGAGATAACCAGGAGCAAGTGTTAACAAGTCACAAGCAGATGATAAAAGCTACAGAGGAGCAAACTGAGCTGTTAAAGTCCCTAATAATGCTGCAGACTGAATTCAGAAGTGCTCACCACTTCCTGCAGCTGATACTGAGCTACTTTCCATGCCACTCCGAAACAACACCCACACATTCCTTCTAACCTCCTGGCCTGTCTCTATACCCCATTCACTTCATTCCTTCAGACAGCTTCCAAGATGACGGCTGGAGTTACACACAGCTGTAAGAACCCACACTGCCCTTTACTGCTTTCTCCCTTCCAGCCTAGCATTTTGTGCATGTTATTAATTGTTATTTAATAAAGACATACTCTCTGAAAGATAAGCCATCTTTATTTATCTTCTACACATGGCAGTTGCTGCTTAAATTGAAACACAGTGACAATTGGATCATGTGCAGAGTACAAATCATGGTCAGGAATCATTCATATGTTCATTCAAACTGACTAGCAGACTGAGAATGGCACAGTAGTGTTTAAAAAGACATCATACTGGTGCTTATTATTAAAATGGTACCTTAAGACCTCCCTGGTTTGAATGGCCCCCTATTGTGACCCTCTAAAAGCCCTGAAATCTGGTTGCTTAAAGTCAGCTGCCAGGTGATCTACCTCTGCGCTCCATCCAGGGGGAAAACTCTTCATTCTTTGCTTCACAAATATCATGGCGCACACAGCAGGAGGCGATAATCTTGGGAATATTTTTCTCATTTAGATGTAACCTGCCATAAAGGCATTGCCTGTGAGCTTCAAATCTGCCAAACGCACATTCCACAGTCATTTGGCACCTGCTTAGCCGGTTATTGAAGCATTCCTTGCTGCTGTCCAGGTTGCCCATATAAGTCTTCATGAACCATGTGAGTAAAGGATAGGCTGAATCTCCCAGGAACATGATGGGTATTTCAATGACCCTCTCTGGAATCTGTTGGTCTGGAAAGAAAGTCCCTGATGTGGCTTTCTGTACAGGCCAGTGTTCCTGAAGATGTGTGCATCATCCACGTTCCCTGACCTACCCAGCACTGATGTCAGGGGAATGCCCATGGGGCTCCACAAGTGCCTGCAGGACCATAGGACCTATTGATGTACTGTTGCAAGATGGACCTGGGCCAAAATTAAGATATGTGTGCCATCACCCTGCCATGGTTAGGGAATCCCATTGCTGCAAAGCCATCCACTATTTCACACACATTTCCAAGACTCACAGGTCACAGTCCTTCGCAGCAGAATGCGATCAATGGCTCGGTATACTTGCAATAACGCAGCCCCAAACATGGGCTTTCTGACTCCAAAATGATTAGCGATTGACCGGTAGCAGTCTGGAGTTGCCAGCTTCCACACAGTGATCTCAATGTGCTTCTCCACCAAGAGGGCAGCTCTCATTCTGGTGTCCTTGCTTGCAGGGCAGGGACGAGCTCCGCACACAGTTCCATTTAGGTGGCTTTGTGCATTTGAAAGTTCTGCAGCCACTGCTCATCATCCCAGACCTGCATAGCAATGGGAACCCACCATGCAGTACTTGTTTCACATGCCCAAAAGCGACGGAGCACTGTGTGCAGATGTTCCATGAATGCAAACAGTAATCTGGTGTTGTCAATGACACATAGCAAGCCAGGGTCCTTGGATTCTTGTTCAGATTGGAGCTCATGACATCTTGCATGAAAAGTCACGATACGTTCTGAACACTGACCACAACAGTGAGGAGCAGTGCAGGATCCATCCTTTCAGACAGAGATGGCAGGCGCCTATTAAACAGGGGCCATTGAAAAATGCTGTGAAACACATTGGAAACCCATGGAATGGTGGGACGGAAAACACTGCATCATGGGACATTGACCCCATACCCATAATGCATTGCGATCCTCTCCACCTTCTCACAACTCCCAGCTGCAGAAGGTGGCGAGTTGCACAGTGAGATAGCTGCCCACAATGCACTGCTCATGCCAGAGCGCCAGCTGTGGACACAGTTCAGTGACAGAATGAGTGCTGTGTGAACAGGCACAGGCACTGTAATTATAGCACTTTCTGATCATGACTATGACTTGCATTGTCAACACCCTGTACAGTAGACAAGGCCCAAGTCAAGACTGGATGTCTCTCTAATCGATATGGTCTAGCTCAACCAAGTCTAATGGGCTTGATGCAGAAATTATTAAGTGGCATTCTCTGGCCTGTGTTATGTTGGATGTCTGACTAGACGGTCACAAGAGGCTCTTCTGGCCTTAAAATCTATGAAGCTTTGGGCAGGTCTACGCTAGGAGCACTACACTGGCACCAATGCAGCTTCGCTACTGTAGCATGTCTGGTGAAGACCCTGGACTGCCAACGGGAGAGCACTCTCCCATCAGCATAATTACTTCACTGCCTCAAGAGGTGGAAGCTAAGTCAGCAGGAGTGGTCAGTGTAATTTGCACCGCTCAGGCAGGTGTCTTCTTCACACCCTTTAGAGACATGTGTTAGATCAACTTAAGTGGCAGTGTAGTCCTTCCCTTCGAGTCTATACTTCCTTGTTCCTTCCCTTTTCATTTGACCTGAGAGAGGTGCATAAAACCACCTACAAATATTTCTAGAGCAAATATCCTTGCAAAACTTGACGTGGAACCAGCAGAGAAAATTATTTCCCTTGTGTAACTGTAGCATGATGTTGGCAAGGTATTGTACTGCTTGTCACCTACAGGTGGCTGGCTAGAACCTACTCTGAGTAACATTTAAGCCAGTACTCAAAACCACCTTCTGCAAACAACCATTGTCTAAAGAAACCACTTTAAAGTTTCCCCAGTGTTCCCAGTAAAATTTACTTTGACCTTTAATCATAACCGCCTCTACTAAGCAATCAAATTTGCATAGGTCTTTTGGGCAATTGATTTAGACAGGCTTCACTGCAGTTATATAAACAGAGCTGATGGCTTCTGCTGGGTCAGGAGATTAGGGAGTGATTTTAGTATAGTGATAATAACACATAGAAACCAAACAGGATGCCCTAAACTATTGTACAAGATAATTGCTATGCTCGTTATCAACAGTAAAGAATGTTCTGCTTACCGATGATTGCTCATATCTCATATTTATATCAGTTGTTTTTTGCTAGACTTCATGCGTGTGGTCCCTGAATAGCTAGTTTGATCCAATCAACTCCAGATAGAGATAGTTTTGATAACTCTGAAGCGAGTTCTAACGTGATTAAAAGGAGGCACCCACCCCATTCCTTCACACTCCAGTTGTCCTTGTCTGAAATATTTCATGGCTAGAGCTGTTAATATTTAAGAGTCTGTTCTTGCTTTCCTTTAGCACTAAGCAGCTCATTGTGTACAATCCCAGGCCCATTGAATTCAATGGGAGTTTTGTGTGCACTAGGACTAGAGCATGGGGCCCTGAAACAATCCACATCTCCAAGAGGGGAAGGAAGGTTTTGTGCCTAAGGCCCTGAGCTTGGTCTCAGGAGATCTGGCTGTCTTTGTGACTTTGGGCATGTCACTTAGGGTGAGCTTTTCACACCCCACTTTGGACTTTTAAATAAAAGATAAAAGAAGTAGAACAGTGTAAAGGGGTCATAGAAACCCTGGCCCCCATATCTGCAAGGGCACTGTTGATTTGGTGGTCCTATCTGAGTTCCAGGGTGTGGGCGGGTGCAAGCCTGCCCACAGCTGAAAACTCCTCCCCCTGCCTGAGGGGAGGAACCACTGAGCCTGGTCTCAGTTAATTATGGGGGAACAACAGATGAAAAAACGGGATGGGCGTGAAGGTCAAAGGGTCAAATGGAGGGAACCTGACGGAGACACTGAGCAGAGAACCCTGGAGAGCGCCCACTGCTCTCAGAAGGTATTTAGGGAGTCAGTGGATGCTGCCCAGAGGAACTCTGATGAGATGTGTGAACGAATGGAGGAACGGAAGTAGGCTGCACATCCGCAGAGCTCCCCTTCAGCCAACCTCCTCTCCTTGGTCTTGTAGATGGCCACTTTGGCCAGGGCCAGGAGGTTGACAAGGAGGTCCCAGAACTTTGCGCGGCCATGGATGGGGTGTGCAAAGATCAGAAGGTGCGGGGAGAAGCGCAGCCAGAACCTCAGGAGGAGATTCTGCAGGAGCTGGAATAAGGGCTGCAACCTGGTGCACTCCAGGTAGACATACGCCAGAGTCTCTCTCACGCAGCAAATGGGACAGACTTCGAGATGGGGGGTGAACCATGCCAGACACACTCCTGTGCTCATGGCTTCGTGGTAGGGAAGCAAGTTTAATTATGATTCCAGGGACTATTTAGGCACCTAAAAACTCTAGCTTTTTTGCAGACAATAACGTAGAAATTAGCTGACAAGATCTAATTCCTGTATAACTAAAGAAAATTAAATGCATATTAGACCCACTCAACTCTAATGCTAACATGTTCTGACATCTTGTGACAAGTCACTAAAGGAATACAGGTGAGCTATAAAATTTTGAAGTATATTCTTACTTTATTGCTACCTCTTAAATACAGCAATTAAAACAATGGTAGAAAAATCTCGATGACGTTCTGTCATTTAAACTACTTACTTTTTGCTGTTCAGCAAATCTGGAATAGATCATTTAACTTTTGGAAACAGCCTATTAGGGCATGGCCCTGTGTGTTTATAATACTGCACTTGCCTGGGGCTCTCAGGGTGTTACCCTATTACAAATAATAATAGACTAGAAACTTTCTTTAAACAGGAGTGAAACTGATACTTTCAAATCACTTTCACCTCTGTTTAAAGGCTAGTCACTTTCCCCAAGGCTGTTAAATACAACACGACAGTGATTGAGGTGCAGTTCTCATAGAGACTATTTAAAACCAAACACCAAGAAAATCCCACATTTTAAAGTTGGGAAAAAAACTGAGCCTTGTTCATTATTTAGAGTTTGTAGATATGTTTTTTTAACGTACCATTCTGTTTGGCTGCTGTGCCTCAGTTTACATTTCTGTAAAATGGGAATAATAATACCTGCCTGCCTGCCAAATGGAATTAGAAAGATTAGATTGAACTCTATGGGGCAGGAACTGGGCTGCCTTAATCATTTGCTTGGTGCCTAGCACAACGGGGGACTGTCTCTGATTAAGGTCTTTGGGCCCGACTGCAACCTGGGTCAGCTGTTGAGATGCCCGCTGGTGGTAGCAGCAGGGGACTTACCTGGTGGGTGGGCTGTGGGTGCAGTAGAGGTCGCTCTCTCTGTTGGCCAGCAGCACAGCATTCATCCCCAAGAGCTCAGCACCTGCTGGCAGAATTTGCAGCACGGCAGGGACACAGGCCTGTCCTTGAAGGTGCAAGAGCTAGGGGGCATGAGGGCTCTGGACCAGAAGGGCCTGTCACCAGTCCCTTCCCAGGCAGAGGTGAGGGAGCTCCCTGCTTCTCTGAGGGCAGACAGACCCCGAGACCCACTTAGCTGTTCCTAGCCCCCCACCCTTCTTCAGCTCCCCCGCCCTCTGGATCCTTGCCCCAGGGAATGACCTCCCTCCCTCAGCAGCTCCTCGCACATGCACTGCCCCCTTCTTCAGATGCTCTCACCTCTCCCTTCCCCTGGAGATTGACTCCCCTCTCCCACCCTACTTACCCCCCACCACCACGCCAGAGGACCCTCTGCTCCACCCCAACACTGGGGACTCTGTGCTGTGCTTCTGTCATGATGGGGGGCATCTGGGCCAAACCTGAGTCGCCCTCTGACCCATGCACCAAGTTGCAACAGCACTCACTCAAGTGAGGGAAGTTCTTGTGCAAATCAGCATTGGTTAAAATCAAATTGTTTCCTGGCTGCATGCCTAGTTTGCCTATGCATTATTCTGTCCCTGTGTGCAGGCACAGTGGAAGAGAGCTGTAAGGCTGTTGCCTTAGGACCGCTTTGCCCCCACCAAACGGGGTGTGTGGAGGTAGGTAGTGGCCATTGACGCACCCCCCAGAATACAGGACAACCCTTTCGACGTGTGAAATGAAAGCCCGCTCCCGTGGCATGACCTTGCACCCACGGTGCACGTAAGGTCACAGCAGCGGGGGCGGAGCAGCGGGCACTGCAAAATGGCATCCTCCGTGCAGCCACGACAATACCAGGCAAACCCATGCCCAGTTTGACATCAGTACCGGATACAGGAACAAACCTTACAAAAACAAGACTGTCCAGCTTAAAACTGGGAGATGCTGAACAGCAGTGAGGCCTACAGAGCAGCCTGGGGAGGCTCCTGTGATTTAGACAGGCCTACAGGCTGTCCAAATTATTCTCGAGGCCTCAACAGCCCAGGACTGGGTTGGCACAAAGATGATTGAAAGCCACTTTAGCTTCCCTTCCCAGTGGGTTGTGATTTCTGTACTGCACCTCATCGAGGCACAACACAGAATCTCACCCATAAACTCCCTGTGCCTCAGTTCCCCATATGTAAAAAAGGGATAATGCTATGTCTTTTCTCCCATCCTTTGTCTGTCTGTTTAAAGAGTCCTTAGAACCAGGACGCTTGCTATATGGATGTAGAGGACCTAGCACAATAGGACTCCGTGTTTGGCTGGGGGCCATAATACAAATGTAAATGATAATATTGATTTGAAAGAAACCAACATACCTATTATGTAGCTGACAAGTCATCAGACAATAGCCACATATGGTGGCAATGCTAACACTTAGTAAGTCACAAAGAAGTAATCAGCCACACAGACACACTGCTTACTCTGTATATTCTCTATTTGATTCACATGAAGCCAATGAAGCAAGGCATGAAACACTTCAGTTACCAGGAAACAAAGAAAATAAAACAACCCCCTCACATCAATGCATGAACTCATCCCACCTTCATAGCTAATGTCTGCTTCCAGAACTATATATTTTTGTCATCGATTTGTATATTCCAAGGGCAGACGGAACCATGGTGATCATGTAGCCTGACCTCGCTGCAGGCCATACACCTAGAGATTTCTAGAGCGTATCTTTTCGAAAAATATCCAAGCTTTATTTTGAAATGGTCAGCAAGAGACCTCCACATGTCACTCAGATTGATGTCCCCCATGAACATGCAGCTTTCTTTCCTACGCGTTATAGATATGTGTGTAAAGAGATGGTCATCCTCTTCCCTAGCATGATTTGATGGGCTGTAGCAGACATCCATTAATAGCCCATCTTGTGCTTTATCTGCAAGGACATTGATCCATACGCATTTAAGATAATTTTCTTCTGAGTTATTGCTGAGTCGCAAACAGGTAAGGCTGTTTTTTACATAGAAGGCAACTCCCCCTCCCTTTTTGCCCACTCGATCCTTCCGAAATAGTCCCACCAGGTTTCAGTAATACCAACTAGACTTAATTTATTATCATAAATGAGCAATTCCAATTCCTCCTGTCAGTTACCCAGGCTTCTAGCATGACTGTCTAGGCAATTCAAGAATTTCTTCTCTTCATGCCCTTTGGTTCTTAGATTACTTAGAGTCTCAACATCTTGATTACTCAGATCTTCCCTCTTTTATCCTCTTCTTTTGTTACTAGTTTAACTCCCTCTGAACTAATCTAGCCAGCCTGTCCTTGAGGAGATAGATTGCCCTTCTACTGATTAAAAAAAAGTCAATCAAACAACATGCAACAAATATAGCCAATTACTTTTGCCGCTTTTTCAGCTCACCAGTACTCACCAACATGGCAGGAAACGTGAATGTGATTTCAGGATATTTATATGACAGTTTTTGCTGCTGGTCTTTTGTCTATACAAATATGGCCAGCTGAAGAGCTAATTGCACATCGATAAGTGTTACTCATCCAATTACGCTTTTGTCTGTTAAATATTCACACTCAATTAAGGGTCTAGCATCACACAACCTGAATTAGCCAGGGATCAATGACAGAAGGAGTTGGAGTTATGATTATGAGACCTAGGGGATGCTTTGAAGTGCAGAGACTGCAGTTTGGCTCACAGTTTAGCTCTGAACATGTGTTAAGTTTCATGTACTCACAAATCTGTCAGCCCAGCATTTAAGCTAAATTTATGATCTGGTGGTATCAAGTCAGATCTCCATTGCTCCTTCTCCATGCCACCATATTTGGAGCCCCCTCTACCGGGAGTGCCTGCTTCCTCCACCCCCACCTCCACCCCCGAGTTCACTGTGCCTGCATCACCCCTCCATAGACTTGGACTACACTAAGAACATGGGTCGGTATAAATATGTTGCTCAGGGGTGTGGAAAATCCACACCCTGCATGATGTAGCTATATTGACCTACCCCTACCACTACGCTGAGAGGAAGGCTTCGCCTATCGACACAGCTGCTGCCTCTCCTGGAGGTGGATTAACAAGGCCAATAGGAGATGCTCTCCTGTTGGCGTAGGCAGCATCTTCACTAAATGCTACAGAGGAGCAGCTGCATCGGTGCAGCACTGCATGTGTAGAGAAGCCATATCACTGCTTGGTAGCAGAGCTCCTACAATGTGTAGGGCTCCGCCCTGGGGTGAATCCTTAATTAACTGGAATTTTTTTAACAAATATTGTTAACATTGTGTGGGATGTGCATGTAAAAAAACAAGCCAATCTGTTTTTCCCTTCTCATAATGTTAGGCCAGATCCTCAGCCCGGGGTAATTCAATGGTTGCCAATTTACACCAGCCAATAATCTGGCCTATGATATCATTATTTCTTGCCTACATTATATAGCCTGTAATTATACCTATACTAAAGCTCTAAAGGTGCTTAGATATGATACTGGTGAATATAATTGAAAATTGAAAGTAGGAGAGGTAAACAGTCATTCAAACAGAGACATAGACTTTTATATAACCCTTAAGGAACATCTTCTGATGAATGACATCTGAGGCTATGCCATGGTTTTGTAATTACACATTTTATTGATTCTGTAAAAAGGAATTTGATTTTCACAAAACAAAACTGAAAATAAAATTACAAGAATAAAAGACAACTTTCAAAGTCTATGCTATACTTTTATAGCACCACGGAAAAGCTGATTAGTAGCTCCTCTACAGAGGAAATAATTACTATGAAATCATATTCCCTCTCCCCTTTTTAGAAATTAAAAAATCATAGGTTTAAAAAGACATAGAAGTTATATAATAACTAAAAATAGCAGTCACCATCCCCACTAATAATTTCACTGTAAGTAATGTATATTTTTTTAGCAAGGATACTATCGTAATTTGGGGCCAGAACTTAGGTGGGAAGAGTTGTTTGTTTAAAAAAGATTGAACAAAAGCTAACACTAATGGTATTTTTAAAAATATTGTAGTTGAATTAAACTGTTTTTTGTCCAGTTTTAAACATTCACCAGGAATACTGCACTCTAAATTGTACAGCGCAGGCCTAGTGCAGTGGAACTAGAAAGAAAAACTTATTAGCCTGTTTTTATTTGTTTAGGCTGAGGGACATGCAAAAAATAAATAAATAGCATAAACAGCACTAAGAAGAAAAGTTCCTAGCCAGGAAGTCTATTCTCCCCAAAGCCAGTGAGTGTTTGGTTATATTGCTTTGCTCTAGAAAAAGGGAATCAGATAATAACAACGACTGTGATTCTAGGGCACGAGACATACACCTTCCACTCAGATTAATGGGAGATATTTGACTAAATCCCCTAAACCCCTCTGAAAATCTCCACCAATTGTTTTCAGCTATTGTTGGTAGCACATTAAGCACAAACACTAATAGGACAAACAATATAATGCCAATGTCATGCTTTAAGGACTGCCTAAGTTTAGGAAGAGACTAGTCAGTGAATTATAGCAATAGATCTTCCAAGTATCTGAGATAGCACATCCTGTGGTGCTGCACTTCTTTTTCCATCCCTCTGTCTTCTTGGCTCTGCCACTGAAGTGGCTCTCCACATGAATATCTTCTAACCAGAATGGAATGTCTTCCCACCTCACCTTAATTTCAAGAAATTCTGAAACAACCTGTATCTATGGTGTGCAGCTGAAACTGTATTTTTGCTCGGATCATGCTCCTGCAGGCCCAGTCATGGAAGTGAGGTGCAAGCTGCAGAGATCCCTATTTTTGACCATGCATTACCTGGCGAAGGCACATTCCCTTGTTTTAACAGAGACAAGTAATGTTTCCTGCTGTTTATTTTAGGTTTTCCCCTTCCCAAAGTTGCTCAGTTCAACTGATGCATTTCAGCTTGACTCAGTATCAAACAAATGGCATGGGACCAGGAGAAAACAAGTAGACCACAGGTAGAAACATCTTCTTGCCATCACCTGGGCTGCACTTTGGCCATTGTGTAATAAATGAAATTTACTGAATGAGAAACTGGCATTTTGGAGTGTTCTTGAACATCTATAGAACTATTCACATGCGTGAAGTTAAGCACATGAGTAAGTGCATTACTGAATTGGGGCCTAAATATCAGCAGTTTGCCAAATAAACTCATCACATAGCATGATATTCACCCTGCGCACAGGCAGCACAAGATCTATGCACTGCTTAAGTCCCATTAAGCCATCAAAATAGCACATAAGTGGAACTTAAGTGCTGCATAGACACTAGACGTTGTTTACATGAGTGACTTTCATCCTTAGTGCATAATCTTTGTTCATGAGGAAGGGAAAGAAACAGGGCAGTGGTGAAAATTTAAATACAATTGTCCAACTGACTCTACAGAATAGTTTTCTCATATTTTTTTTACATGCAAACCTGGAAATCAATTTTTTTCCTCAAATTTTCATCAGAAAGGGGAAAATTTGGAAAGAAACAAAAATCTTCCACAACATTTTTCATTTAGATTGTTTTGCCTTCAAACATTTTTTGAATGACCAATTTCAACCAGCTTTACTGATCGGCTTCTTCCATATTTTGAAAAGTTGAAATTGCCTAGGTGCTACTTGATTGTTAACATTTCTAGCTTGTGTTCCAATGAATTCTTGTTTTAATTTTTTAGGTTTCCTCAAATGCAACCAGCAGGTTCTAAATTCTGATGCAGCCTCAATGTATAAAACCCTTTTTAAACTAGCCTCATTGGAGAGGACAATGCAGGTATGCTGATTTACACCAGCTAAGGATCTGGCTCATACTGCTCTTGATCTGGGAGATGACTGCAACCTAGTATTCCAGGCTGAAAGCTTTGCAACACAATTGTCCAATTTCATGGACCAAAGGCTGTGTGAAATGTAGTTCTACCACATCATGATAGATGATATGCAGAGAGAGATTTTTGTTCTACATACAAGATTATTTTGTATAGGGTGGGCCAAGAGCTACTTCAATTTACACCCGGTGAAGATCTGGCTCTATACTGGAAAAGTTAACAGAAAATCTTTTCTTCCATTTTTCTATGACGTCTTCGCCTGAGGAATCTGATTGTTAGGTTGCTCCACAGCAAGCCGGTTCTCAAACACACAGCACGATTTATAATTTCCCACCATGCTTGCATGAAAATTCGCCTCATCCTTCTTATGCCAAATATCTGTTGCAATATACACATTGTATGGGTCGTTTGAGTGCTCAAGCTTTTTTGAGCGGATATAGCTAATCATTATTCCCAATGTGAAGAAGCCAAAGAAGCCAAGCATCAAGAGCACATAGATGATTTCCAGATTGTCACTGGATTTTCTGGCCTGAAAAGATGAAGAGTTATTTGTCCGGTCTATGTATTCTTGTAATAATTTGGAGAGGAGTGAATTCAGTGCTGTATCATTAGACAGCGTTACCATCTTCTTCCGCATCTCTTTCCTTTCTGAAGTGGTGATTTCTAGAAAAGCATAAAAGCCATGTACACTTTTTAAGCCCATAATTCTGTACAAATGATAAATATACTGTCAAGGCTTCCTTTCTTAAAGAAGAAAACTATTTCATGGGAGAATGCTGAACTTAGAAACAAACTATATTGGACCAGATCATCAGCTGGTGTGAATTGGCATCAGAGGGGGCAGGTAAAATAGGCTTTGGGAGGCTAAGCCTCCCCCAACTGCTGCTGCCAGAAGCTCCCACTCCACCTCCCCTCCTGAGAGGCATGAGCAGCGGGTGGGAGGGAGCGAAGGGGGCACGAGCGGCAGGTGGGGGAGCCTCGGGAGAGGAGGCCAAACAGGAGCGGGACCGGGCGCAGAGCATGGGTGGAGCTTGGGCCGGGCCTCGGGGGTGGAGCAGCAAGCGGGCCCATGATCTGAGTGCTGGCGCCTCCCCAGCCAGCCTCCCCAAAGGCAGAAGTCATGTTCTGCCCATGATGGGCATAAATCTGTTACGCTCAGTGGAGCTCTATTCATTTCAATTTACATCAGCTTAGGACCTGACCCTTCATGTGTAAATTTGCGGTCATGTTTACTATGTAATTACAAACAAACAAACATCCTAAGTAAATGACATCTGTTTCCCACTGTGCTGCAGTAAAATAAACAGCTTGGGAGAGAACAGGGCCCGGAAAAAGACAGGAGGCAGCAGTGAGGACAGTAGGTGACAGAAGAAAGAGCAAATAGCCTCTGGAGCAGGAGCTCCCAAGGGCAGGAGCTGAAAAATGCTTCCCTTCACCCACCCTCCAATAAAACAAAACACAACCACCCTGCAATTGATTCACTGGCCCCTTCTCATGTAAAGCCACCATGCGGCTGTGCGTTTTGTTGGCTGGCTAATCTGACGTCTAGTGACGTCCTTGCATCTCAGGAATACCACCAATATATAGTGCAATCAAAACAGGTTGGCCCAGGGAATCAAAGACTTTTGGCAATCACTACTCTTTTGATTGAGTGTAAGACAAGAAGTTTAATAATCATGTCCCCCTTTAGAGTCTCAGCGCCAGACCTCCTGTTCAATAAATCCTTTCAGTGGATAAGAACAATGTGTCGCTATTGCAATACCCAAGTCTCACTAACCTGGCAATGTAACTGACATGTAACTTTAATCTTAACACAATGCATAATATAGCTTTTGTAATAAATTAAAACAAACATTCCCTATTGTATTATGCCCTTCGAATTTTTGAATAGCAGGTACTGTAGTTCAAGGTGACTTCCCTTACAGTAATCTTGTAATAATATATGAGCTGTCAGTTCTTTATACAGTTTTAATTATATGAAAACAGAGTGGCCCTTTTACATGGGCTATTCTGATTGAAATGGGATTTTTTTAGGCATACACTGAATTTTATTCATTTACATCAAGGGTAAAATTTACTCCTGGGCAGAAGCCAGAACAAAGCTTTTGTAGGATTTATGCACTACTTGAGCCTTATTTGAAGGGTTAAGTAGAACTTGAGTGGTGTATAGAACTTGTGCTGGTTCTCTGGACAGGAGTGATTTTCACTCCAAACACTCAGCTTAGAAGTGCCATTAGTGGCACTAAAATGTATGCTGTATCCTGAGGCTGGTTTGAATTTTCTGTTTCTAGACAATGGATGACTAGAGCTGGGCAGATTTTTTTTTTGCATGAAACTGCAGTCAGACACCAAAACCTTTGCAAATCCATGTCAATTTTGTCACTCTTTTGGCTGGAACAAAACCTTTACAAAAAAAATGTAAAACATTTTAAAAAACCCAAACAAGTCGAAAGTTTTGATTTTGTCATTTTGAAATGACTTATCCCTCAAAATGTCCTTTAATTTAAAAGGAAAACAATCAAAAGCAATCAAAAATGGTTAACATTAAAATGAACATGTGGAACAAAAGGAAAACAGGTTGTTTTACCCAAAATGATTTTTTACAACTTTTTGATTCACCAAAAATTTCAAAACATTTTTTTTCAGATTGACCCAAAACAATGGTTTTAATTGCCGGCAAACAGAAAAATCTGTTATTTATCCAGCTCAATGTATGACATTGCAGAACAACTAACTGTGGCATGTAACCTATCATTTAAATCTGTGCCAGATGATTGGAGGACAGCTAATGTGACACCAATTTTAAAAAAAGGCTCCAGAAGCAATCCCAGCTATTACAGGACAGTAAGCCTAACTGAAGTACCAGGCAAATTGGTTGAAATTAAAGTAAAGAACAGAATTATCAGACACACAGATGAACATGATCTGTTGGGGGAAAGTCAATTTTCAGAATGGAGAGAGGTAAATAGTGGTATACCCCAAGGATCTGTATTGGTACCAGTGCTGTTCAGCATATTCATAAATAATCTGGAAAAAGAGATATACAGTGAGGTGGCAAAATTTGCACACAATACAAAATTACTCAAGATAGTTAAATCCAAAACAGACTGTGAAGAGTTATAAAAGGATCTCACAAAACTGGGTGACTAGGCAAAAATGTTAATAAATGCAAAATAATGCACATTGGAAAACATAATCCCAACAATACATACAGAATTATGGGGGTCTAATTTCTGTTGCCACTGAAGAAAGATCTTGAAG
Organism: Mesoclemmys tuberculata; assembly: GCA_007922155.1. NCBI lineage: Eukaryota > Metazoa > Chordata > Testudines > Chelidae > Mesoclemmys > Mesoclemmys tuberculata. The sequence continues at coordinate 32,478,211 of ML675610.1, forward strand.
TCATTGTGGATAGTTCTCTGAAAACATCTGCTCCAGGTGCAGCCGCAGTCAAAAAAGCTAGGAACCATTAAGAAAGGGACAGATGATAAGACAGAAAATATAATAATACCGCTGTTTATTTTTGCTATAAACTGAGGATGCATCAGTTGGAAGTGACAGAGGAGGAGAAGGACCTGTGTGTATTGGCTGATCACAGAATGACTATGAGCGGACAATGTGATGTGGCCATGAAAAAGCTAATGCGGTCCTAAAATGCATCAGGCAAGGTATTTCCAGTAGAGATAGGGAGGTGTTAGTACCATCATACAAGGTGCTTGTGAGACCTTATCTGGAACAGTGTGTGCAGTTCTGGTCCCCATGTTTAAGAAAGATGAATTCAAAGTGGAACAGGTACAGAGAAGGGCTACTAGGATGATCCATGGAATGGAAAACCTGCCTTATGAGAGAAGACTCAGAGCTTGGCTTTTTTAGCCTAGCCAAAAGAAGGTGGAGGGGAGATATGATTGCTCTTTATAAATACACTAGAGGGATAAATATAAGGGAGGGAGAGGAATTATTTAAATTGAGCACCAATGTGGACACAAAAACTAATGGCCATCAGGAAGTTTAGGCTTGAAATTAGATGAAAGTTTCTAACAATTAGAGGAGTGAAGTTCTGGAACAGCCTTCCAAGGGGAGCAGTGGGGGCAGAAAATTAGCTGGTTTCAAGACTGAGCTTGATAAGTTTATGGAGGGGATGGTATGATGGGACAACCTAATTTGGCAGTTAACTGATCTTTGACTACTAGCAGTAAATACGCTCAATGGCCTGTAATGGGATGTTAGATGGGGTGGGTTCTGAGTTACTACAAAGAATTCGTTTTCATGTCTGGTTGATGAGTTTTACCCACATGCTCAGAGTTTAGCTGATCGCCATATTTGGGGTTGGGAAAGAATTTTCCCACAAGGCAGATTGGCAGAGGCCCAGGGGTTTTTTTCACCTTCTTCTGCAGCGTGGGGCACAGGTCACCTGCCAGTGGATTCTCTGTACTTGAAATCTGTTTAATGGCCCATTAAGGAAAGTCACAGGTACAATGGGCCCAGGGAAAGAACCCAGGGGCTGTCCCTGATGAGTCACCAGGGTTTACTCATGTGACCCTGGACTCCATCTTACTTCGGTAAATTTCCACAAGCGGTATGGAAAAGGCCAAGGGACATAAAAGGCAGCTGCACCACATCCATTTTGTCTTCAGTTGTCAGTCTTTAGTCTTCATCTACCTCTGGATCAACTCATCTACAACTGATGTTGTGAAAACCATATATATGGACTTTCAAATAATTTGTTTGTATCTGATTGCTTTAATAATTTAACATTTCTCTTATAGTTTGTTTCCTTCCTTTTATAATAAACCTTTAGTTTTAGTTACTAAAGGATTGGCTGGCAGCGTGGTATTTTGGGTAAGATCCAAACTCATAATGATCTGGTACTGTGGCTGACACTATGGGGTCAAGAGAAGCTTTTTGGTAAAGAGCATAATGTTTTAAATAACTTATCGCTTTACTGGACCTCGTGGCTGATTGGGAGCCAGAGGTATTTTTACTGAATTTTACTGAAATGCAGTGAAAAGGGCTGAGTATATTTTTGTTTTAGCTTCTTGATAACCAGCATGGGGAATCAGAAGCATTGTTTGTGGCTGGTTGGGAAGTCTGACTTCCATGTTATGCACCAGTATTAGAAGAATCTGTTCTCCCTTTGCAGCCTGCCCTGACCTTGGCAGTTTCAGATGGATACCCTAGCCATGGATGGGTCACAACAAGAATCAGGAATCATCTAATGAAATTAATAGGCAACATGTTTAAAGCAAACAAAAGGAAGTATTTCTTCACACAACACAGTCAACCTGTGGAACTCATTGCCAGGGGATGACGTGAAGGCCAAAAGTATAACTTGGTTCAAAAAAGAATTAGATAAGTTCATGGAGGATAGGTCCATAGATGGCTAATAGCCAAGATGGTCAAAGATCCAACCCCATGCTCTGGGTATCGTTAGCCTCTGATTGCCAGAAGCCAGGAGTGAATGATAGAGGATGGATCGGTCGATGATTTCCTGTTCTGTTCATTCCCTCTGAAGCACCTGGCACTGGCCATTGTTGGAAGACAGGATAGTGGGATAGATGGACCATTGGTCTGACCCAGAAGGATTGTTCTCATGTTCTCTGTATGACATCTGCAAAGAGATGCTGTCATGCAGTGGACATGAATAAAAGAGATTGATTCTCTGTCCTTTATACGAATCACATTTATTTACCTGAAATAAAACGCTATAAAAGTTGTGAACTAAATGAAACACCAATACAACAAAAATATGTTGGTTTCAGCACTGGAATTGTGTGACTCTTTTGTTCTGAAACCCCAAACTATGCAAAATTTCCCCTGAGTTTGGATTCATTGCAAACCTGACACTCAGCCCGTTTGTAGGCATTTTTGAGAAAACAGGGATTCTTCCTCCTCACATCTTTTCTAGGAAAGATTAAAGGTTTAAATCAAATCATATGTAATTTGATGATTTCAAACAGGCAAAAATTGGTAGTTTGTGTTGGGACTTGCTCGGTGTTTTAGGTCAATCCAGAAACTTGAAAGCTTAGAGGATGTAAACTGAAACAAAAAGTTTAAGTAACTGAACTGAAACCATCAAATTTCACATCGCAACGTTATCATTCTGCAATGTAGGAGCATTCTTATGTCCTTTTGCAACACACAGAAGCTGAGTTTAATATTTGATGGAGGAGGGTTCAATTTATCTGCCTACAAGATGGAAAAATCTCCCTTACAAAATAATACTGAGATCCAAACTATTGCTTTAGACAAAAGGTTCTGACAGTTCAAGTTTACTTACACATATAATGTCTCAGTAACTTGAGTTCAGCAGGTTAGCATACATTCTCATTGCGTGGCTGTTGATAGATCCTTTAAAAGCAAAAAGAAAAGAAAAAGAGAGGTTGACACCTTTATTTGAGATCATTATTTCTACAAACTGGGTGAGAAGTGTGTCAACATTCTGAACACTGTGAAATGTAAAGTGCTACCTAATCAAAGTATTAATTTATAATCAAAATAAGAAATTATTTTCTTTGAATACCCCAGCTGACCATTCATTCTGGAGACATATTTAACTATTTGCTAATGTAAAATATTAGCATACATGAGCAAACTTTAAGGACTGATCTATTAACTTAAATGGCATGAGAACTTTCAGCTAGCTATCTTCCTACACATTACAATGCTTCTCTGGTAATTGAACTTTCATAATAAACACAGTGATAAATTTTTAGAACGTATGTGTTTTGAATTTTTAAAAATTGCAAATAGAAGTGTGCGAGAACTACTGCACATTACATTTTAACAATGGGTACAGTTACTCATTCTCCACTGCTTGAAAATGGGTGGGCATGGTGGTGGCTAAAATATAGTTGTGCAAGTATAATTGTCAAAGATTGTGGACTACTTCCATTCTGGGTGGGTAAAAGATAAATGAGGACTTTAGGGAAACCTTTAAGTCACTCATTATAGGTTCTAATGTGCCAGCGGGGTTTTGGATTCAGAGAGAAAGACCCTTAGCAAGGGTCAGGGGATGATATTACATTGAGACATAGGAATGGAAAGCCTAATTCACCACTGCATTACCACAGTTGAACACTTATGTAATGTCACTGAAACCGATAAAGTTACACCAGTGTAAAACTGGAGTAACGTAGTGGCTACAGTATCAATTCTTTGATGGTCCTCACACACGAATCAATCTTTGTATGTGGCAATAACTCTAGTGACTACACTGGAGTTACACTACGGCTGAAACTGTAGCCTTCGGTGTTCTGTTGCTTTTATTCCCAATATGGGCTTCTTGTCCACTTTTCTTCCAAACCATGGCCCTACCGTGTAAGGAGATAAGGGATTCTCTCTCAGCTCTCTCTTTGAGTCAAGAGCTAAATTTCATCCACTCGGTTGCTGCTTGATATAGGTTCAAAGCATGGGCATAGCTGAGTGGGGGGCGTCTTGACCCCCAAACTGCAAGCCTATTCACAGGGGCGCTATTTAGGGAGGGCGGGGGGATAACTGACACCCTCAGTTTCCTACTGGAGGTCTGCTTGCGGCACACGCTCCAGCCCCAGGCAGAGCCCTTAGCGGCAGTGCCATGCACCAACCTTCCCTCCTCCAGCAGCCCGGATTCTCCTGGTCACTTTCCTCCACTGTGCCCACCTTGCCCCCCTTATCTGCCTCCACCAATCAGCAGCTGAGACTATACGGGTGACAATCATCCTAACCAATAGTAGCGGGGCAGTGAGCCGGGCCTCTGGGGGTGGGGCAGGAAAGGAAGGGGTCAGTCAGGGTGGGAGGTGGAAGCATGGGGTCCCCTGTGGTGGAGATGGGGGGGGGGAGCACAGGGGCTGCAGTGGTGGGGAGGGTGGGGAGCCTGGTGGAGGCCAGTGGGCTGGGAAAGGGGAGTCAATCTCCAGGGGAAGGGAGAGGCGAGGGCATAGGGCTGTGCCCTGAGGGAGGGGGCAGTGCATGTGGGAGGAGCATCTGAGGGAGGGAGGTCATTCCCTGGGGCAAGGATCCAGAGGGCGGGGGAGCTGAAGAAAGGTGGGGGGCTAGGAACAGCTGAGTGGGTCTCAGGGTCCGTCTGCCCTCAGAGAAGCAGGGAGTTCCCTCACCTCTGCCTGGGAAGAGACCAGGGACAGGCCCTTCTGGTCCAGAGCCCTCATGCCCCCTAGCGCTTGCACCTTCAAGGACAGGCCTGTGTCCCTGCCATGCTGCAAATTCTGCCAGCAGGTGCTGAGCTCGTGGGGATGAATGCTGTGCTGCTGGCCAACAGAGAGAGCGACCTCTACTGCACCCACAGCCCACCCACCAGGTAAGTCCCCTGCAGCTAACACCAGCGGGCATCTCAACAGCTGACCCAGGTTGCAGTCGGACCCAAAGACCTTAATCAGTAGCAGTCCCCCATTGTGCTAAGCACCATAGGAACCTCTGAAGGGAAAGGCTCCAGCCGCAGGGGGACCACAGGGAAAGGCTGCCAGATCCCTGCTGCTGGAGCCCTTCTTTTCTGCAGAGGAAGACTCCAGCAGGTGGGAGGCAGCGAGGAAAAATTCTGACAGCTCCCCACTGCTTAAGCCCTTCCCTGTCACAGGGAAAGACTCTGTCAGTGGCAGGATGATACGCAGTGGGAGAAAAGGCTGAGCTTTTCCCCGTTCCCTCTCTCTGACACAGCCTTTCACCGACATGGGTCGTTACACACTACAGTGTGGACACTGTCTGCTTTTCACTGTGGCGTGTAGCTGCCCACAAAGTACATGCAGCTAGAAGTGGTGTGTAGTATCGGTGTAGCCTTGGACAGGTTTATGCTTCCACTCCTGTACACTGAAATCAGACTGTTTTCTTCAACAATTGTAATTTAATAAACTTGGGAGCGTGATCAGATTATATTGTGATCATTCCTCTTCCTGTGTGTCACTATTGACCCAATCCTCAACCATCATTCATAATTCCACTTTAAACAGCAACACAGCAGGGATGCGCTGCATTGCTCACTCCTTTTAAACTGTTACGTGTAGATGATTACAAGCTAGAAATTCACCCCCTACTTCACACATCTGGTATTACAATCTAAAATCATCTGCACAGCGTTTGTCCCTCCAGCCCTAGCTATACAGGCTGATGCACAACACGGGGACAGCAAAGTGCCAGGCACACCTCTGGCACCATATCCATAAACAACAAGAAGTTAAAGATCTTCTCCCTTTTTATCCTTCTCCATAAATTCATTTGAGGGAGATTTATGTGAATGGCGGCTCTTACGAGCATTATTTCCCCTCCACTGCTAACCTCAGACCCTTTGTACTGAACTTTATTTTGTGGTACCAACCTGTCGTAGCAAAAGACAGTCAAGATGCAGGACTCCAGGTGAGAAAAAGAGAAAAAGAGAAGCAGGAACAAGTGAGCTCTGGAGACATCTAGGGCCAAATTCATTCTTGGCTTCATTGGGGTCATAGCAGTGGAAAATTTGCTCCCAGTTTCTATGGGGGCCCTACAGGCACAGCTCCTTGCTCTCCTGTTGATCTGTACAAAGGCTGAGAGGCAAACAGGGAAACATGCAAACTCACCAGGCTGAGCAGCTGGAAGAGGGAGGGAGCCTGTGATCTGGGTGCTGCGAGCCAGATCCTCACACTGAGAGCACAAGTGGGAGGCAGCTTGAAGTCTGGGTGTTGAGAGCCAGCCGCAGATCATGTGCGTATGTGGGCGGTAACCTGTGGTATGGGCACCGGGAGCTAACCTCGCACTGTGAGCTCAGGGTACAGGGAGGAGGGAGGCAGCTCTGTGCAAGGGGGAGCTGAGGGCAGGAGGCCCAGCGACACAGTGTCTCAGGGGACATCAGCTCCTCAGCAAGTGAGTTGCCTCCTGTCTCACAAAATGAGAGGGGGGAGGGATGTGACACACACATGGTACTGTGCCCTGCACCTGGCCCTACAGAGACTCAGCCCTTGGTGCCCTCCCCTGCACCCATTGTTCCCTTGCGCCTCAGTAATCACCCCTAGCGTGGCCATACAATGAGCCAGCCTCCTCCTTTTCATCCTGTCTTTAGCACATCCCCCCCAGACACCCACATTCCTGCTCTCCTCAGATCGCCCCCCAAAACACGCCACACGACAATCTCCACATGTCCTGCACATGCCTCAGGCATTTATTAAAATTCCTCTCAACATACTTCATCCTGCAGCCCTCACAGCCTCCTCCATTCCCCCTGCCCCACACATCTTTGCAGTTTGAAGCAGGGAGAGAGGACAGAAGCACAGAAAAATCATTTCTACACTTTCCACGTATGGCTCCTTCTTCAGTTGCATTATAAAGCATGCCACAGGCTGTTCCTTAGGTGTGCCTTCATATACAGAATGAAACATACTGGGAAACAAAAAATCAGCTGCAAAATGACTGATATAAATGCTATGACTTTTACAGACATCTCTGTAATGTGAGATTTGGCGTTATCCTTCTCAGTGTTAAAAAGAAAGGGCGCCATTTCCAGCAATTGCTCCTTAAATCAAACAGACACAGGCCCACTGTGGTATGGAACACCCTACCCGCTTCCGTTCGTTACCTGAAAAATGTTTGCTGGTTGGGACGGAGGCATGTCCATTTCCACTGGATAATCAGAGGGAACGTTTGGCTGCCAGTAATTAATGCCTGCAAGACTTCAGGGGCTATGCAAAATGAAGGAATGAGTTTAACTGGGGGCAGCTTCCATGAGCCCTTAATTCACTTTCAAAATATGAATAAATGTAGAATAATATGCCCTTCGTACTCACTCAATGCCCTTAACAGATATCCAGCTGATGATAACTTCCTGTCCCCAAGAATTCTGACTAAATGTAGCATAAGACTCATTCTTTAAAAATGATGGGTCAGCTCTCATGCAGGGGAAATCATTTTCCTATGTGACATATTGAAGACAATACTCACAAACCACATGTCAATCTTTTCTGATATAACAATGCATTTTTCCAGTTAATTAATTTAATCCAGTTAAATCCTGCCACTTGTACTATCTGGCAGACTGTATCTCTGTTCTAGGTTTTTCTAAGATGCCTACCATGCTACTAGGTAAATGCCACACAACAACTGAAGACAGCACTAACTGTGCCCTCAATGTACTAAAAGGACACTAAAGGGAAAGTATTTCTCAGTATCTCTTGTAGACTCACTAAATTGTCAGGGCTTGTTTTATTCATGCCCTTGCCAGTAAAAAGAGGAATGTGTTCTGCTGCTATTTGCAATAATATTACTGAGATTAGTGAGACACTTTGAGGCTTGTCTACACAGTAGGGCAACGTGCACTCCAGGGGTGTGATTTCTAAAATACATTGCACATGAATTCGTCCATGTACACCCTGCTGGTGTGCATTAAATGTTGCCTAGGGCAGTTTAAAGAAGTGCTGTTTCGAACAGGCTGAATGGAGAGTTGACTAGAGCTAGCCAATAGGAAATATTGAGGAAGGGATGGGGCCTTTCAAAGATAGATAAGGACCTAGGTCTGGGCTGGAGGGAGGTGCATATCTCCACTTGGGATCCACAGCTGTGAAACCTCTCCTGGAATTTTGCACCTAAGCCATTCATCACATAACTCTGAAGAGGACTTTCCCCCACCCCACCATCATGACCCTAGCCTCATGATTAAGGCACTAACCCAGGATGTGGGAGCTCTTGGTTCAATTTCCAGCTCTCTCTGATGAGAGGAAGGGATTTGAACTTGGTTCTGAGGACAGTGCCCTAGCCTATGCACTAATCTGGAGTAGGGCTCCCTCAATCTCTCTTACTGAAGCGGTTTCACTGCATATAAATAATTAACTAGCCAGTGAGACTGGACCCTGGGTCTCCCACATCCCTGGTGAGTGCCCTAAGCACTGGAGTAAAAGTTATAAGGTGGGGGAGGGAGGGCAGCAATACCACCTGCACCTCCTCTTCCATTGCCCTGTGCAGGGCCCTGATCTGGTGCGGAGCGTCTGAGAATGCCTACTAGATCAGGCCCCCAGGTGAGTTAGAGAGGGGAATGCCTTGTCTGAGGAATTCCTTTGGGGTTCAGGCATGAGCTAGGTGCCCGGACCTCTAGGCTGAGGTGGCTATATACATATTCACTGGCAGGCTTACAGGGGACTTTATCAGTGGAAATTTAGGCACCTAGGTACTTAAGGCGCCTACAGCATTAGGCAGCAATTGAGCGGACGGATCTATATTTTTGGATTTAGGCGCCTGGAGTGGCAGCTAGGCACTTAAATCCCTCTGTGGATCTAGTTCAAAGTTTCTGTGCCCTACTGGATCTGTAAACAATTAGTGCTTTCGTTTTCTTTAGTACGCCCTACGCAGTGGTGACCGGCAGAGCAATGCGATTAATCCGATGCTGTCTGTTTTAGGGTATTGATAAGTAGCATTGTACAAAAACAAGGCTTTGCAGCATTTTCAGAATCGCTTACTGGTTTCTTGCAAACAAGGTCAAACTGGCCCTCACTGTGACCCTCCTAAAAGCAGCAATGCTTGGTATAACAACTTTATTGTCTGGGCCATTCTCAGTAGTCACCAGAAAGGTTAGTGAAGGACTTGCTCCAGTGGCTTTCGTTAGCAATGAAATATGACTCGTGTATTTCACGCGATTGCTATCTTTGGCACACTCCTGTGCATCATACTATATTAAGCCACTATCACCATCAGCATATAATCAAAGCAAAATCAGCTGGAAGTTGTACACACCTTGCATTTATTTATAAAGTATTATGTATTGCAGGGCCCAGTGGCCAAGATCCTAAGTTGTAGCCCAGGATCACTTAGTTTGGCTCTGGAAAGAGGAGTGCAAAGATAGTCCTCAGGCACCTTTGTACTCCTCCGCTCCTGGACTGATCTGTGCCAAGCTAGTTCCCCAGCATACACTGTGAGAAAATGGACTGGCTGTTTGATCCTGGACTTCCTTGACTGGACACCGTCCAGATATACTTCTCTCCTTCTCATGGACACACTCATAGACTCATAGGTCAGAAGGGACCAATATGATCATCTAGTTTGACCTCCTGCACAACGCAGGCCACAGAACCTCACCCACCCACTCTTGTAATAGACCCCTAACCTATGACTGAGTTATTGACACTCCTCAAATCATGGTTTAAAGACTTCAAGGTACAGGGAATCCAGCAGCAAGTGAGCCATGCCCCATGCCACAGAGGAAGGCAACAACCCCCCTGGGCCTCTGCCAATCTGCCCTGGGGGAAAATTCCTTCCCAACCCCAAATATGCCATCCTGTCTACGTATACCAACAGTATTTTTGTAACGTGTGGTCATTATATTGCCCGTTCATATCAAACGCCAAACCTAGTGACCATGGCTTGAATCCCTCTCCTAGTTGTCAAATTGACCTAGATTATCCCCTTCTCCCCAAATATAAGTCCAGTAAACCTAACAGCTGTCAAATCCCATGGCACCCCAAGCTATCAGGTGTTACCTTGATCCCATGCCAGTGACAATCCACAAATCACTACTCCAATCTACCCAGTGTAGGCCTGATAGACTGGAGGTCTCAGAGGAAATCCAAATGCTAGCTGGGTTGGAGGATACACATAGGCATTCCCATCTTGGTGGTTCAAGGAAGCAAGTCCTTAGAATTTAGGAGGACCACATTCCACACTAAGGAACACAGTGTAGTTCGTTCGTGCTCGCTCTCGCTCTCTCTTTCTCTCTCTCACACACACACACACACACACACACACACACACACACACACACCCCTATTCTGTTTGAGGTACTAACACTAGCAAACTGAAATAAGTTACTTCTTTCTCTTCATGTATTTAAAAATACAAGGAAATCAAATGCAAAAACCTAATGTTAATGAAACATTAATGTTAATAACTTAAACATACATCTCAAGAAATCGAGTAGCTAAGGTCCCCACTGCAACATCAACTCACTCACATTGAACATACATTAGTATAAAAGAGGGGCCAAAACAAAAGCCCCAGATACGAATCAATGTTTGCACCATGACACTCTTTCTTCTCAATGAATATGCACACCAAATCTGATCACCCTGAAATTTAGGACAATTTAGATGAGAATTTTAATTCTGCCTCCACCACTGATTTTCACATCTCAGTCTTTGATTCTCCCCACTTGAGAGAGATCAAATTTTGGTTTGGGACCATTCCTAGATAGTCATTTGAATTGCTTGTTCATCTCTCTTCTTCCCTTCAACCCTAAAACTTATTGCAACACCTGTTTTAGCACCGTTGCCTCAAACTCTTCTTCAGTTTTAACCTGTCTCCTCTCTAATCTGGCTTCTGCCCACTTTAATCCGTTGTAACTGCTCTCACTAAGAGCAATAACCTGTTCTTGGCAAAATCTCAGGGTGATAAACTTCAGTGCAAACATACAGAAGTGACCAGTGATTTTGGGTGACCAACCCATGGCAGCTTAAGGAGGCCTGATTTTTAGAAGGACTTTAGAACCAGCTTTCTAAAAATCAAGCTCCTGTAAAGTGTCTCAAATGAGAGAGCCAAAAATAGAATCACAAGTCACTTTTGAAAATCATGGCCAAGTTATTAATAAACTGATTGATTTGCCAATATTCCACCATTAATGACTGTCCATCAGATTCATAACATTAATGTCACCAGTCAAATTCCTTCCCCATAATCCCACGTCCTTGACCCACATCTTCCCCTACCACACAAAGGGGGGGGAAAAAAGATTGCTTGACTTCAGAAACAAGTTAACTATCCCAGGCCAGAATCTTAGCTGGTGTAAATTGGTGCAACTACATGGAAGACCTTTGTAATGATTCACAGCCAGAACCCCGGTGTAGAATGGTTTTTAAGTGGATTGTTTAATTAAAAATGTGCTTAAAACGGAACAAGTTGTATATCTGTTTGTAGTCGCGTCCAGTGTCCGTAATGAGGGTAGCTATAATGCTCTCTCACCTGGATAACTGTGTGTTTTAGATGAGAATAGAGACATGCAGGATAGAGTGTTTGATTTTTATGACGATCCAGAGAAGTCATCCAAATCAGGGATCACTCATTTAATGACTGTACAGCAAGAATTTGGTTTCGAGAGGACTGATGTTACAGTTTATACCACTGACAACTCATCCGTTAACTGAGGGGAAGACTACCACTAATTGGACATCAAAATTCAGTCAACCAGATTTCTTGAAAGGAAACTGCAGTTGTTGGGTAGTGCAGAGCATGCACTAGAGAGCCCTGTACTGAACCGCTTTAGTACAGTTTCAAGCAGTTCTACAAGGTGAGCTCTTTGGGGTGTGGATTGTCTTTTTACTTTGCTTGTAGAGAGGGTAGCCCTGGAACTCTGGGGTCCTTGGCTCATTCCCTTAGGCGCTACTGAAAATACAGCTAATAAAGGAATAAGAATGAAAAAGAATAAATATCGCCAAACTACATTCACACTGTGGTGGAACCCTGAGATCACCATGAAGTTCTCAGACCCATTCCTACACAGGAGCGGAGTCTTTCAACAGCAGCAGATTGCCTGATTCTGGCCAGGGAGTTAGTCTTTACTGCGACTGGGACAAGAACATAGCAATTGATCTTTGCTCCTCTCTGAGTAGACAGGTGGCCATATCACAATAACTACTGTTGTAACGGGCAACCACTGCTGCAGCTGGCCATCTCAGCACGGGTGCAAGGACCGAATGCAGCTAATTACGTGTAAAAACTTAGAATATTAAATGATGCTTCTCCCCCCCCCAATGGGTACAGAATGTCTCCTTAAAGAGAGACCATTTTAAAACACACAACACATATCAAAAGGAATTTTTGAAATCTGGCCCATTCTGTTCTGGCATGATGGTGTTTGTTTCCAGTGAAACATGAATATATGTTTGCTTATGTTGACAAATCCAATCGTCAGTAGAGTCTTCAAGGCAGGAATTTGACAGTGCTGCAGGTCAGGCTGTCAGTACAATGTCATAAAAGATCAGGCCAGGCCGTACTGTGCTTTGCGTTTGTTTGTGCAATCAGCTCCCTACCTTTGTGAGCATTAGAAAAACAAATAAAAATATATCTGAGGGAAAAAAGATTGCTTCTCGCATCACTTCCCACACACACTCATTGTTATTCTAAGGAGATGACCAGAACTGTACCCTTAATAATACACTACGGAGATCCCATCCAACTGCCAACACTCATACAGAAGATGTCTCAACCCTACAATTATCTCAGACCTTTGGCTAGATGACACATGCATCTACCACCTCAACAACATCCATTCTGTTGAAATGTGCACAATACTCACATGTGCATAGACTAATTTGTTCCCATTAAACCTCTCTAGAGGATTCTAGGTGTGTGATTCCTCCCAAGAAGCCATTCAACACAATCTCCTTCTTGGTGGTTTTGTGGTTAAGGTACAAGGGCTGAGAAGAAGTGGATTCAATTCTTAGCTCTTACACAGACTTCCGGAGTGATTTTAGTCAAGTCACTAAATTACTCCGTGCCTTAGTCCCAGTTTGTAAAATGGAGATTACACTTCCATATATCACAGGGGTGCCTCAAGGTTAAATTCTTTAATATATATTAGTTGCTCAGATACTACAGCAATGGGAGTCATATAAGAAACTAGACTGACAAATAGACATTAACATGGCTCCTCCCCTGCTAATCCTGAAAAACAAAGTTTGCTCACAACTGCTACCATCTCAATAAAGTGAAAGAGCATGGCCACATTTTTCAGTTTTGTGCTTGAAGTAAGGTATCTAAATACCTACATAGATATCTGAACACATGGTCTGAGTTTCAGAATTGCTGATTTCCCATTGGAGGAGGTGGGTGCTCTGAAACTCGGGCAAATTTACTTATTAAAAGATAACATTTTCAAAAGTGCTTATGTGACTCAGGAGCTTAAGTAAATTCAATGGGCTAAGCTCCTAAACCACTTAAACACTTTTGAATTCCCTCCCCCATCCCCCAGGTGCCTAAAAAGAGATTAAGGTGCCTAAGTTTGAAAACTTGGAGAAATAAATATATATAGGATTACTTAAATTCAGCATGGCCAAACTTGGAGAAATAAATATATATAGGTTTACTTAAACTCAGCATGGCCAAAACAATACCTTATATATTTACTTGGAAGTATTTAAAGCCACTCTCTGTGGATCTCTCATAAAGCAGCTTAGTTTAAAAGACAAGACCTTGAAAATCAAAACTGATACACTGACAGCCACTTTAGACTTATGGTGCAGAGCTCAATATTTTAAAACTGGGCTTCCAATAATATTAGGTAACAAGAATGGAAAAAACAGTTTTGCAAAAAAAAACAAACCTTGAGTTCATCATGGAATTATTTAAAAAAAATATATATATATATATAATTAGAGTATATGGTCTATCGTCATGCAATGTCATGGCTCATTCAACCTCAGAGATGTAATGATAGTGAAACAAACACCTCTCCTTGATGATATCTAAGATCACACCTGTAACTCAATACGCTACCCCACAGTGGGAAGGGCAATGAACTCCAGTTTCCAAAGCAAACAAACAATGATCAGATATCACCACTACTCAACATCATTTATTACATTCATAGTGGATTCAGCAAGTTCTCATTTTCACTGACTTGAGGAAATTAAATAGTTTGTTATTCTTCCCTCCACCAAGTATCAGCGCATTAACACACAAAAAAATTGATCTCAGGAATTGAGACATTTTCCAGAATAAAACCTTGGCAGAAGGTTCCCAAGATGGAAAGGTCACTAGGGAGGAGGCTGTGACATGTGGCCGTAACCTCCCCTGGAACAAGGCCATAGGGGATTGTGCAGCTGAGAGAGTGGGTACTGGCTGGGTAAGAAGTTGACCAGGGCAAGGAGGGATGAGATGGAATTAATTTGCCAGTTCAGATCATTAATTCTGTAGGTAGAGTAAAACATGAAGAAACTGAAGAGAAATAAGGGCATGGATACAGAAGAAGGATCCAATTAATGAATTGAACGTATGGCTAAATGTTAAATAATGTATGCAACGTAACACAAAGAAAGGAAAGATGGGAACAGAGTCAAGTAGGCTTAGACAACCAACGCCTACCTTGCTTACGAATTCCTTCTGGCATTCAGTAACAAGGAGGCAGCCTCCCACTGGTAAGAGTATGCACAGGGATTTGTCGACTTGGAGAATACCCCACCAAAAATTACTACCTCTGGGTGTGCGTGGGGGTGACGGGTTGAAAGGGGAGGAATATGCTGTATTCTGTTCATACCATGCAAAACTGTGAAAGAGACACGAGGAAACTTGACATAGTTTAAGAGAGGGATTTCACTTTTCATAAAGCTGCTAAACTCACAGGCCCTGCAGGATTTAACATACCTGATGTTTGGATTGAATTCAGCTTAGTGGCCATGTGCACCTTGAACAAAAAGCTTCTGATGCACTTTCAAATCTTTATGTTTGTGACCTCTTATCTCTCTCCCCGTCTAGCAGGTTCCATCTCTCTCTTTTAATGGGAGAAATGCCAGACCCTTCTGAATGTTGGAATGCATGAAATCCAGATCCAAATGTTACATCTTGGGCCAATCACGTCTTCCAATAACATTTGCTCTCCCCACCCCTTCTCCCACACACTGCATAACCAGCAGCTGTGTGGTAAAAAATTCCAGGTGGCCAAAGTAATAGAAAAATATTACTTCCACACAGTAAGTCCAATCAGAATAGATTCCACAGTATCCAGAAGTCTATAGCTGTAAAAAGGTGTGAGCTATAAAAAAAAACCAAAAAAAAGCTACACTTGAAAATGTGTGCAGATCAACATTTTTTTCAATGAACCATGGAAAGCTGTCATATCACCCCATAGGCGAGGAATTAAGAAACAATGACACTGCAGTACGATAACTAAGTTGCTGGAGCACTTTTGTCATTCAGATAACATCAACAGTGTCACAAGGCTAATAAGTTTTAGCTGTTCACCTTTGTCAATATGTTCCTTGACTAATACAAATATCAAGCATATTATTTTCTATTTATTTCACTGATACTGGATTTTTCACCTTAACCATATTATTGAAGAAATTATTATAACACTTATGGGCAAAACACCAAGGAAATCTTTGCACTTATATTTAATGCATTGTATTGTTTGTGACCTGTATTGTTTCTCAGTACATTCATGTCTGTAATTAAATTGTGTTTTACTTGGTTCAGGGTCAGGAATGTAACTGAAAATTGCCAAGTTAGAGACAGATGCAGTGAGATAAAAATAGTCTGACATCCCCCAAGAAAAAAAAATCCTTTGCCACATTTTTCAATCCCTTCTAGGACTGTTTATAATCTGAAGAGCTGGTTGTATTATTCGCTATGAATAATAACCTTAGCCACTTTTTATGTAGCAAATGGTGTGTGAGGTGCTCTTGGTTTTCTTCATTTGTATTTATTATTCATAATTACCCACCAAATAGGAAGAATGAACAATTTTCACCGGTATGTTTTGCAAAACAGTCACTTTGACTATATGCTATTAACTATTGTGTCGCATGGCCAATTAAGTCACATAATATTCTCTCTGTTTCCTGACTGGATAACTGAAACAGTTTAAACAGTACAATAATGAATAAACCACTTCTTATATGAGTTCATAATTAAATCTGTGAAAACTGTTGAGATTTACAATGTTTTCACAAATATTTGTCAGTTATATGACCACTTATAATAGCTAATAAAATCTCTCAAATGATAGTGAGCCAAACAGTGCTTCATTCACAATTTTAAAAACATAATTCATCCGGTCCCTAACAGGAACATTATGTGTGTCTGTATCTCGTAACTGATTTCATCTGTAGCACTACATGTTGTTATATGAGGGCAGGACTGAGTCCTAAGGACATTATCCTGCCAAAAATATTTCTTGGGTACTATAAATATGACAACATAATTGTGAAGAAAGTAGCACATATATAACTTTTTATCTAGTCTATGGTCAAAGCTATTCAGTCACCAGCTTTTTTTGTTTGTTTCTTTGGCCCACAGAAATATATATATTCTAGTACATATTGGGAAATCCACAAGCACAAAAAGGGACCAAATCAGAGTGAAAAAGAAGGGTCCTGTCCAGATAAATTGTACAAATGAATAAAGGCAAAATTTTCCCCAACAAGTCAAATCAAAAGATGAAAGTTACCCTATACATAGCACTTTAACTTATGCAACTGGGAGGATGTGGTGCAATGGGTAACCTGAAATCTCATTTTCTTTGACTGCATTATCACACAAGTCTTTAGAAAGGACGTTCTGTTCTGTTTTTAAAAAACAAAAACAACTTTCCTTTCCAATGAGGCACAAGTATGCCGTTCTTCAGCAGCAGCCATGCATACCTTCCTGTTCGAGCTAATTTTTCTTGAACAAACAGTTAATGCAAAAAATCCAAGAAAATTACTGCCCTTTTGAAATGTCTGAAATTCTATCTATTTCTTATTCAGTGACCCAGAGCGATGATACAGAAAAGGACTTCCCATTCTACTTTGATTTTTCTGAACCAACTTCGTATACCAATAGCTTCTTCTTTGAGGCATTGTAATTGATGTTCCCTACCTCAGTATACTTCAGAGGGTCTGAGGTCCCCTTGCACCAATTTTACACTGGTGTAACCCCATTATCTTTAGTTACTCCTGATTTACACTGCTGTAAGAAAGGAAAGGCTTGGCCCGGAGTGTTGTCTTAATGTGCAGCCAGACACTATGCAGATATGGCACCAATAGCCTAAACTGAGGAAGCTGTAGCTTCTATGATACCAAACATAACAGCATCAGAGGTGCTAGATCAGTAAGCAGGAACAGACTGACGAGTGTATTCTGTAGGCTCAATCCTCAGCTGGTGGACGTTGGGATTCTTAGAGGCCGAGAGATCTTCATTATTCTTTGAGGGAAGATACTGCCACAGATCAAAAAGGCAACCCTGCAATGAAAAATCATGGCCCAAGAGCTTGTAGTGGGTGCCCTTACTCATCAAATTGATACAGGGCAAGTAAGCCAAATAAGAGCTATTCCTGGAGTCCCAGATAACTGAGCGGCTGGCAGTGCCTTTTTCCCTGTATGGATGGACAGGAGGTTGTGACCTTTCTTGCTGTAACCATCCATGTTTTTGTAACCTTTGTGTTTTGCTTCGGTCTATTCTTCAGACTACCCCACATCCTCAGCCAGTGAAGAATGCAGCTGCTGGCTCGTGCTGTTATGAGCACATACAGCCTGTGCTGTAATGGTTGCACTGGCTTGCTTTGTGCTTCCAGGTACAATCTGAGCTGTTGAAGACAATAATTAAACCTTTCTTTGGGCTGGGAGCAAGCAGCCTGTCAGCGTCTCTCATGCTAGATCTCACTGTGACAATTATTGTCAGAGGGGATGTTCTTGCCTGCACTTCCTGTGATTGGACATTCCACGGCTGCTACCAGATGCTCTCAGTGAAGGTTAGTGCCTCCGGGGGTCTGCCAGAGTCATTTTCAGTAGGCCCCCCGGGCACTCGGGAAGGTGCATTTATTTGCTCTGGCTTTTGATTTCATTTTAAGTGATTGAATATACTAGTAACTACATATTGATTCCTGATTTTTGGCTGCAGCACTACTCCTCTGGCTACCCCCATTTGAATACCATTTGTGAAGTTTAGAATTCATTTAATGTTTGCTTCTACGATAATAGGGAGGAGCGGGAAAAATGAAACAAACACTATCCACCATCCAATAAGTAGCTGATAACATCTCAGTTAGTCACAGCTGAGTGATTTGCTCAGGCCTAGAGAACGGATATAATGTCAACTCACTGGGGAGGAATCCCGAGATCATCCTAAGAACGACAACGTCTAAAATCTGACATTTGACATTACACACCACTTCCTCTTTCTCAATATGTCCTCATGCCTAGTGCAAGCAAATGGAGGAAGAAGTTTGTGCAATCTGTAAGCCAGGACAAATTTAAATCAAAAGGCAGCATGTCAAAAAATTCATGCGTTGTTTGCTACTAAATATTTTTATGGGAAATCTCTTTCTTTGCTTATATTTCTTCTGAATAGCATCATGAAAACCATTTATGACCGGGCTGATGCCTAGTGTTTCCGGTGATGGTCTAAAGGGACCTGATAGCCCAGTAAAGTTGCAGCTGATTTAACTTTGATCACAGCAGAGAGGACATTGAGCCTTCTTTAATTTTCTAAATCCCCTTTTCATTCCCAGAAGAGATCATAAATGGCCTGTTTATGAAATCTTCTGTATCGTAACTGTTCTTTGGAGAGATTTTTCGGTAAAGTGGAGAAATGATTGTTTTGGGCAATGCATTTTGGGGTGGGGTTGGGATGTGATGGGATGGGGGGAGGACAAGCACCTTCTCTTCCAGAAGATCCAGCCCAATGTTGCATGACACTTCTCCAGGAGATCAGCACACCATGGGGAAAGCTTTAGATTTCATTGGTAAAGACAAATATTCCCCTATAAAACAGCTTTCTATAGCAAAAGCTGCAAACACCGTACCACTGATTCTCCATTGCTCCATGTGGGCAGTAGTATTTTTTAGATGTCTAGGGCTCTGCCTTCTCCTAGTGTAAGAGTCAGCCTTAAGATTGCTCTAATTTACACTCAAACTGCAACTGCACCCTCTATGGGTCATCCCTCAGCTGAGAACATTCCTCATGCTGCTGGGATATTTGCCTGATCTCGCTATTCTCTGCTGAGGTGAACAGAACTAGGATTCATCTTAACCAAATATGTCCCAGTTCAGGTTTCATTCATTTTCCTCCACCTTTCTGCTGCTGAGACCCCAGACGTTTGTGTTTAATATTTCTTTGCGGTGTAGTGCTTTTGGTGAGCTCATGTACTTGGCGTCTCTTTATTTTGAGAATTAAATCGCGCTTTTGCAATTGTGGAAATCTCACATGCTCTTGTGCTGCAGGCGGAACAAGTCTTTGCCCATGCAAACGCTTCTCTTCGGACACGGAATGGATATTCAACCCTTCAAGACTGATTTTTTTAAAGTGACCTTTTTGTTCATCATAAGGTCCTTAAGATTCTCCCTACAGAGAAATATTTTAGGTACTATAAACTTCCCTTTGTGCTAACCCTGCAGGCTGGTCGGTCAGCTTTTGTAAGCTGTGTCAGATTTGTTCAGTGCTTGGGCAGGAAGCCCCATCAAAACAGAGATGCTACAGGATGGTGAATCAGCAGCTGGCACTTCCTTCCAAATCAGAGAGAATACAATGCCTCAGGCAAGGTGTGAAGGGGCTCTGTGCACTGGGAATGCCATTTACTGGAAGGGCCTTTAAAATCAACCTCTTCCCACCAGTGGTATTCAAGATGCCTGACGCTTCGTGCAAGAGTGCTAATCCCCGGGACAAGGCTCTGCCTCTTTAAAATGCTTGCTGTAGTTTCACCAGAAATTATTCTTTGCTTCAGCTACTAAAAATGGTGGTGTAGTGTTTGTGAGGCAGCATGGCTATGGGATACAAGTGGTAGGTACGGGATCTCGCTCTCTAGACGAAAGTCTAAAACATTTTGTGCTTCTTCAGGCTCGGAGGTGATACAGAATTTGTAAGCTGCTGTCATTACCATTTTGCTTGCCTTGGTGAGTAGAAGGGTAGTTCTATAGCTGTTAGAGGTTAATTCACTGGGAGAAAACATAAGGCTGGCCGTACTGAGTCAAACCAATGGTCTACCTAGCCCACTATCCTGTCTTCTGACAGTGGCCCGTGTCAGATGCTTCAGAGGGAGCAAACAGAACGGGGCAATTTATCAAGTGATCCATTTCCTGTTGTCCAGTCCCAGCTTCTGGCAATCAGAGGTTTAGGGACACCTAGAGTATGGAGTTGCATCCCTGACCATCTTGGCTAATAGCCATGGCTAGACCTATCCTCCACAATCTTATCTTATTCTTTTTTGAACTCCGTTATACTTTTGGCCTTCACAACATCTACTGGCAATGAGTTCCACATGTTGACTGCATTGTGTGAAGAAGTACTTTCTTATTTTCATTTTAAACCTGCTGCCTATTAATTTCATTGGGTGACCCCTCAGTGAATAAGTGAATATTTGGTTCTAGGGCAGTTCTGGGGGGAAGAAATTGGTTCAAGTCAAACAATCTGACATTTTTCAGAGTTTTTGGTGAATTGCCAAAGTCTCTTTTGGGTCTATTACAGAGCATGGATTTGAACGTGGCTCTTCCATATCCCAGGTGAGTGTCCCAACCGCTAGGCTAATGGATATTTAGGGAAGAGGGGGGAGGAAGGGCAGCAGCATCGCCACCATCCGTTTCACCTCCTCTTCTGACCATTTTGTGAATGTCTGAAACAATTAAAATGTCAAATTCACAAATAGTTTCATGCTGAGCAAAACTGTATTTTTCATCCAAACAACTTCACCCTGCTGTACTCAATAGCTCATGGGACAGGCAGCCAAGCCCACAATCATTTTACAGTCAATTACTTTTGAAAGAGGGGGAAGAGACAATTTAGACATCTTCAGAAGATTGGAGAAATGCTTCATATCAATACAAACTGCAATTCACTAGAGCACCTACTTCTTCCAGAAAGCAACCCAAGTAGATTGGACCATAAAAGCCTTTCTTAGAACTCACAGTTACCAGTTAATTTGCACCTGTGTGACCCCCCTTGTCCTCTCTGAGCACACTCCGTTGATGTCTCAGGCTCAGGCCGTGCTGTGTCTTTTGGGATGGAATCATGCGATTTTCCCCACTCCCAGATGGGCCCTAGGTTGCAGTCCCCTGTGATCAACCATGTTTGCCTCACCAGGTCTGATGTAGGTTTAGTTAGAACCTGCAATTCTGTTCCCTCGGGGGCAATGACTATGGTAACCAGCGACCAAACGTTCTCCTTAAAGCAACGTATTTAGAAAAAAAGCATTTCAGAGAAATAGATCTCAAAATCAACAAAACAGGCTGTATGCATATATAGCTTTTCCCTAAGGCTTACTATAGATATATCCTGGAGCTGGGAAGGTCCAAAACCTTTAGGCTCCTCCTGCTTGTCTGACCCTGGACAGCTTCTGGCAAATGATCCTCCTACCTCCCCTCAGAAGGGCTTTTTAACTGTTTGAGGTTCTTTGGATTACCAGGCTCCCACTCTGTCAAAACAACTGCATCACTTCAGCCTGGAGTCTTGAAGTGCACCATTGTGATGTTGGTGCCCCCCATTGTGCTGCCTTCCTGTACAGTACCAATTGAATTCAAGCATTACTGGTGTGTAATAAACATTCTATTGCCCCCATTTAAATTAGAGCCATTCTGTCAGACAGGAAATTCTAACACTCATTGCAGTAACACAGTAACTTTACCTTACTGACCAGGCCATTGATAATACTCATACCATTCTTACATATCAGTATTCATATATTCATGCATATCAACTCCACCTCTGTCACAAAGACTTCCACACAAACATGGAAAAAACTGATCCGGTGGATAGCCAGGTACATTAGAGACTGATGTACATTAGAGACCTAGATCAGCGGTTTTCAACGGGTGGTGGGTCCACAGACTTATGTCTAAGATTTCCAAAGGGGTCCACAGCTCCATTCAAATTTTTTTAGGGGGCCACATATGAAAAAAGTTTGAAAACCACTGACCTAGCTAATAAGATCTGTCTAAAGCAGCAAAGGATATCACATGTAAATTTCAAGCAAGCAGCGCAAATGGCAAGGTAGTTAGAAATGGCAAAAGAGTCAGTCAACAAGAGACTGGAAGAGCTTACAAGGAGGGATTTCCAAGTAAAGAGAGAGAATGTGTGTGAGACAAGCACACAGAGGGGTGAATTGGGGTAGGCAGTACAGAGAGGCACAACACATGAGAAGTGGCAAGCTGGTGCATAAGGGCAATGGTTTGTCTACACCACTGGTGAATTTCGGCAGCAGTCAATGGGAGATATGCAAGCTACTCTATGTATCTCCCATCAACTTCCTAACTTCTATTTACCGCGGCATTCCCACTATGCTGTGCCGACTGGAAATGCCCTCCTGTTGACTCAACATTACTCTTTCTGTGGGGGTGGATTAACACTGTCAACTCCCAGATTGATTGAGTGGGCCTCCACTGCCGCTCAAACGATCCTGCAAAAATCAATCTTGCACTGCCAACAATGCCACTGGCAGTGTACAGATATCCAATGAAACACAACTGGCCAGAAGTGGTATGAGCAGAAACTGCAGGAAAGGAGGTCAATGGGAATGTGCACAGTACACCAAAACCATAGCTAAACTGGTTGTTGCCCATTGGGTCTTTCTGAAAGGCTCAAGTGCATGGTGAAGCTGAAAAAGTTTAACTATTTTATTAAGCTTTATAATAAAAATAGGAGCAAGTGGCGTTACAGAGGAAACATTCCAAAAATGAATAGAGTCCTACCCTTAAGACAGAGAAAACTCTAGTTATAATCAACAGCATGGATGGCAGAAAAATTACAGAGACACGTGTGTGTGGGAGGCCCAGTACAATCTGAGTTGCTTGGCCACTGTCCTACAGGCCTAGCATTGCTTCAGTTGCTTGCTTGGCTATTCTGACCCCTGTAGCACAACATCTTCCAGTTGGCACAGATGAATAGGACTATTGAGTAACCTTGCAGATGTCTCAGTTTCTGCATCCCACAGCACATAACAAGACAAAATACACAACATGTATTTGCAGCTGCACATTGATAATTGCGATGGGAACAACAAGTTATCCTTGAACGTCTTGGAGTGCTCTGATTCATTGCCAAGGGGCATATTTTTACACCTTCCCTCCTATCACCAGATATTGTTTTGACTACCCCATTTATTATGGTGAGAATGGAATGTAGTTAAGGGTGAAAACCCAGTGCAGGTAATTAGCATATATGACAATGAGTAGAAAGCTGTTTGTGGAAGGGTATAAGTCGTCACTACTTAGACAAAGGGGGGCGCTCCGTCAACACCTGAATCTGTGGAGGTGCTGCTGGAGAAAGCCGTGTCTGTACACAGCCTTCTGAGTAATCGCTTAGCTCTCCAGGCTTAGTGAATATGATGTATTGTAGTTAATTTTAGGCTTTGTATTTAACTAGCATATTTATAGAAGACCTTGCACGTTAAATCTTATTGATCTGCACATCAGGTGTACCGTGTCTCACTGATCACTAAGTGTCCAGTATCAACAGTCTGTGGCTCACGCCACTTTTAAGGACACAACCTCCATAGGTATATGTAGCTGTTATAATCAGTAGGTCTGCTGTGTATAATTTGTTAGGTCAAACAACCAGAAAAATAGATTGTGTAGTGAAAATAACGGACCCAAGGGAATGAAACACACCTATGTTGCCAAATCTGCAGGTTGGCACAGGAGAGATGGCATGGCTTAGAGGAATGACTATGGAACTAGGAGCCAGGAGAGTAAATGAGGCAATCTTCTGGGTGACATTGTCTCAAAGCTGACAGGACATCAGTGTTTTCATTCCTGGATACAACCAGTGGTTTTTGGCAACTTCCTCTACACTCCTACACATCTCATTACGTATAAAGGAAAAGGGTGTGGTCTGACCCGGTAAAGGGGAAGGCAAGACAGGAACTTTCACCACCTAGCAATACTGCCAAACTGAAACAGATGCTAGGAATGAAAGATCATTTCAGGTAATATTTGTCAGAACTACTTACTATGAGACAACTCCTCTGTAACGAATTGAAATTAGAGACACCATTGACCTACTATAAAATTCAAGATTAAATGGGGTATTTTTTTTAATGGAAAAATCAAAGCTCTTTATTTTTTTTACAGATAAATATTGCTATGAGAAGAATGTTGAGAACTAACTAATATTCCTGAAGGGAATAACTGTTGGACATTTCATTTTTCCTTTCATCGTGGGTGGTTCTGACCTAGCTGTATTGAAGCTGCTATTCCCAGAAAGTGAGGGTAATAAGGATGTGAAGAAACTCACTCTGCATAAGATTCAGTGAGAGAAGATGACCACTTTGATTAATGTTTATTAGGCAAGTTTCAATCTATAATTTCTTGTAAACACAGGTTTATTTTAAACTAACTTGGTTTTGTTTACTTTACAGGCAGATGGGTCTGGAGATGACCAGTGTGGTTAGATAATCAGCACCTTCCCATACTCCTGGGAATCGCTGCTCCTGTAATTGACCGACACAGTCTATCAGCATTTTTAAACTGCCTTTCATCGCAGTACTTCCTGCTTCCTTTTCTGATTCTTTGGCAACTCACCTGTCTTCCCATCATGCCCCAACCCAACTTTGTACTCTATAAAACTCATTCAGAAAAGTCTTAGTGTAGATATCATAGATGAGCTTAGTCTATAGATTTGATTCTCCACTTGTAACACCAGTAAAGTCAGTCTAGTTATACTGGTGTAATGGAATGGAGAGGCAGGCCATACGATGTGAAGAGCAAACAGGAAGAGGTAAGAAATCAGAAGGACACCAATTCTCAGGCGGGCGGGAGGAGACAGTATGTAGATTATCTAACAATCTACAGCACCCAGAAACCATCTGCATACAAAGTGAACAATCATTTTTTTAAATGCTAAGAAACAAAAAAGACATTTGCCAAAGTATTTTCATAAATATCTGTTGAAACTTACCTTTAAAACAGCCTTCAAAGGGACTTGCTTTTTCCCCTTTAAATTCTGAGAAGAGTGTTTTCCATACCACCATCCCTCCTTCGTTGTCCTCATTGTCTGGAAAGACTGTCTCGATAGAAATATTTAATTTTTCATTTTTACATTTTTAAATGTCTATGCTGTTGTTTTGGGTAGACTTCGACTCTATTATGTAATGGTTCAAGCATAGATTAAGTGACATGCCTACCATCCATCAAATATTCGTTCTCTCATTGTCTCCCTAGGGGGAGAGGTATGCGCTGTGGAGTGTTTTGTTTTGGATGGACACACACCCGCACACAGCTATGTGTTTATGGTAGAGACAGATAAGGTCACAGAAATGCTCTTTTTACTCAGAGTGGAAGGTGGTGAGGTTTGTGATGGTCCTTCGTTCCTGTGGGAATTCTTGGGTCAGCCCCAAAGAATGCTCTGTCTCGTACAAGACCATGATATGTAATTCTGTACCGCTGAAAAAAGCCCAGTGTTTTTGTTTAAGCACATGAAGAGCTCTTTCCTGCTGCCCTCATGCACACAGCAGCCCTATTGAAGTCAATGGAACAACTCACGTGAGCACTACTATGAACCATGAGTATGTGGGGCAGAATCAAACCACAAAAGAGCTGGCATGAAGTCGTAGCCATTGACTTCAGTGGTGCCAGGCTTTTACCCCTGTAACTACCTGGTACTGGCATAGCATGATATCCACAAAACAATAAAGTACACACTTTGACAATATCTGTTCTAGCACTGGAAGCAGACTTAATTGGCAGCATGGGAAGCCAATGGCCTTTTGTTTAAAAACTCCAGCAGACGGAGAATCAGGATATGCCCAAACTGAAAAAAAGGCTGCCTAGAGATTTAACAGGAGTCCTCATTGGCTAAAACATTGGAAGTTATTAGAGCAGACCACCAGGTCTGCAATAGTTAAGATTTAGATCAGCTTTCAGTTTAAAGTTCAGCTCTTTGAAGTGCTTTAAAACCTGCACATTTACTCAGATTGCCCTGAAATTTGGTGTGATTAACTGACGTTAAGGCATGGCTATTTGGTGCCATCAAAGCACATTCATGTGCTGTGCTGTAACTGTCCAGTATAGAAACTGCAGGCACGCCCTAGAAGACACCTAGCTTGTGTTAATGTATGTTAATATTAGAGCGCTTTACAAATCACACCCCCGGGCATGTATTGCTGTTCCATGTAGACAAGCCCTTTTCTCTTCCCCTCAAAGCCGTGTCAACACCACAGAAATGAGGTGAGAGAGTGTAAAAATAAAGATGACAAAACAATTCAAGGTGAAGAACAGGATACATGCCAACCCTCATGGCTCAGCCTTGTTGCTTTTCATTGCACCCCACTCCTCTTCCATCAGCTGTGTGTTGTCCTTTTAGACTATAAGTTCCTCAGGGCAGGGACCTTGTCTTCTTACTTGCCTATAAACTTCTCACATACTTTGGGCTTTATATGAAAAGAGGTAATGCGACTAATTAATTGATTTTAAGTTACAATAAATCTTTAGTACAGATGCAGCGTTTCTATGAAGTGCCAGAAGCTGCTGACCTGCAATTCTGCCTAATGATGCTGCAAAAACCTACATCAGTCGTGCTGTAAGAAACATTAACTGTGGCAGATGCTCTGCCAGAAGTCCGGTGGGATGTTTTACTGCCAACCATCTAGAGACAGAAGCCCAGGTCTACGCTGATGCTATTAAAAAGAGACAGACCAGCTAAATGGCAAATGCAAAGAAGAATGGGTAGCCCATAAGTAATATTCAAGTATAGAATTTTATGCCAGCTAACTGAAATAAATGGCCTGATAGTATATAGTATCTGAATTGCCATCCTCAAAGCCTACCTCTCAGCATATTGGCCTGGCACTGGCATAGACACAGAAGAGGAGGCAGAGACCTATTAGGAATGCAGATTCAGTAAAGGGGCTCAGAAGAAGAAATGACTCCTTTCAGCTCAGTCACTGGAAGGGCAGAGAAGTGTCATTGAACACCTACAAAATCTACTTATTTTCTGAAATTGATTGAAATACATTTACTGTAAACCATCAATAGCTAGATTAGTGAGAAGGTAAAAGGCTTCTGTGGTTATTCTGCCAGGCCTAAAGAAGTTATCCCTAGAGCTGGTCAAAAAATGGGAATTTCCATCCCAGGGGAAATGCCAATAATTCAGAATGGGTTTTTGTGTTGAATTGGGATGAAAAAGTTGAAATATCCAAAATTCTTGCAAAATGGAAAGTTCTAAAAAATTGTATTTCAGAAAAGTCTAAATGTTTTGCTGCAATATTTCTGATCCAAACATAATGTTCTGACAACACTAAATGAAAATGTTTTTAGTTTTGAGTTAGTTCAACGTTAGCTGGTGGCTTCCTCAGAGTTGCTCTGGTGCCTCCTTGGCAGTTGGAGTTTGAGTGCCATAGAATCATAGAAGATTAGGGTTGAAAAGGACCTCAGGAGGTCATGTAGTCCAACCGCCTGCTCAAAGTAGGACCAATCCCAACTAAATTATCCCAGCTAAGGCTTTGTCAAGCTGCACCTTAAAAACCTCTAAGGATGGCAATTCCACCACCTCCCTAGGTAACCCATTCCAGTGCTTCACCACCCTCCTAGTGAAAATTTCTTTCCTAATATCCAACCTCCACCTCCCCCACTGCAACTTGAGACCGTTGCTCCTTGTTCTGTCATGCCCCTGTTCCCTGCAGGCCAGACTCCCAAGCTGGACTATGAACACGGACACTTTTTCTTTACCATAAGCAAATTCACTCCTAAGCACAATGTGAACACAAGAACATTTAAGTCAATTTATTTTTTAACACCAATCAAAATGGGCTTGAAATTAAGCAAAACGGATCTGTCCATCTCTAAGTCAGACTGCACACATTCTTCTCGTGGTGCACTTAAATAAAAGGCTATTGCTGAACTAGTTTAAAGTGTCCAGCCCATCTACATTACAATAATAAGGGTGGGGCATATTTTGTTTCCTAAACAGTGATTACAGCAAGTGTCTGGTAGTCACATCCCCTAGTCTCTCCAGCCCTGATTTATTGTGTGACACTGGTCAAGTCATGCTTTTTGGCTTAGTTTTCCCTGCAACCATCATGTACAAAATGATGGATAATATTATCTCAATCTCAAGGGCGATATAAAGCTTCAATTATTGTGACTGACATCCATGCATGAAAGGTGCTGTGACCAAGCAGTTTGTAACTTGTTTCTCCTGGTTTTAGCATTTTTGGGTAGCACACACATATCCTACATTAATAAAAGTAAAGTCTTCAGGGAATGTTGCACCTTTACATGGAAGAGTTGAAATGAAAAATAACCAAATAAAGTTCCATAGTAAGATATTTTGGTGGAAAATGAGGTTTCATCAAAATCCAGATTTTCTGCAGGAACGTACTGATTTTGACCAAAAAAATTGACGGGAAAATATCAATACTGTCGACATTTTTCAGTTTTGTGTTTCATTTCCATTTTTGGAAACCAAAACATTTCATTTTTCCAACTTGGCTGTGGAATCTTATGGACTTTTCCCTTTATTTTCCTCTTCCCTTTTGCATTTTCTCTGTTTCTTCCACTGGAAAAAAGCAGGGGAAGGTGAAAAGAAAAGTGTGATGAAGTGGATTTTCTCCGCACTTACCATCACCAGTTATATATATGATTAATTTGACCAGTGCATCTCTGAAAGGATATCAGAAACCATATCAGTCAGCACATAGAACCTATCTTACTTCAATACTCAGCTTCTACAAAGTTCCCTCAGGTATCTTTACAACCAGTCTATAGGTGTCTAGAATCTTCTGGTTGCTGAGTCCTTCTGGCCCCGTCTCAGTCTCAAACCTCCACGTGTCTACAAATGCACGCTGTTAGTTTTCTAGCTGGACGTCTGAAGTACGGGTCCATCTTTATTATGGTAGCTACCTATGCTAACTAGCAGGCAAGTTATTTAAAACCCGTATATTGCTTTAAAAACATTTCCCGTAAACAGTATTATTAGTATAGCGTGCCATTCATAATGTACTAACAGAGACTTTCTAATTTTAAGCCTGCTTTGTTTGTCCTGTACTAGGAAATGGAAAAAATGAATGCCTGTTCTTCAGCTACAGTGCCAGATATAGTACATTATTCCTTTTCTTTGGAAAGTTCAGTTTCCACACACCTTCCATTACACAAACTGAATAAATGAAACATTTACTGTCCCAATAGTTTCCAGTAGATCAACAGGATGTTTTCCCTGGTGATATAACACACTGAATGGGTGAGTTTCAAAGAGCTCCAGTTGGTGTTCTCTTTTATTCTGAGTAATTGTTCAGGCATAACTAGCAGACAAATCATCTTCAATTTTATTTTTGTTCAGGAGTTCTAATCTTTCTAACTCTTATTCGCCAGTAGTGACAATGGAAAAAGCCTCTAAAGGCTGGGAGTTTAGGTTTGGTTCAAATAAGCATCCAAGAATACAGGTACGCCTATCCAATGGATTATTTCATTTGAACTACCCAAAACTCGGATCCTACCACCTCTCAGTCCCACACAGCCCCCAGACAGGCACCACAACTTTCATTCTTTCTTCAGTAAGAGGTTTGGTTCCATCGCATTTTGATGAAAGCAGCTCAGTGGTGTGGTACTCCTTCCAGCGTAGGTTCTCCCATTTACTCCCAAAGCCACTCTGACCAGGTGACCTAGTATCCAGCTCTAGAATAGCAGGGCTCAGTAACTCCTCTGTTGGGACCCATGGCTCTGGCTTTAACATTTAAAAGCATTCTGGATGTTACGGCTTCAAAAGCACTGTATTAATCCCTAGTCTTTTCAATCCCTCCTTCCCTCCATTCTGACAAGAATAATTAATCCTGTGGCCATTAAGACAGTGCCTGCACCACAAAGCATATTTACATTTTAAAAAGCCAGACCAGCAGGATCCAACAACAGACTTACTAGTGTGTACTGAGCCAGACCATCCAGTCATTCCCCAGAAGATGGCAGTGGAATGAATCAGGAAGAGGGATTAGAGATTGCCCATGAAGACACTGGAAGGAAGTATGAGCCCATTAGATTATCCTCTGAAACACTGACGGGGATAAGCAGACTGCTAGGTTTACTTCCTCCAGATCATGAAGATGAGAAGTGGAGGAAAAGGACTAGTAAGATGTGAGGCTTAGGTCTGGACTTTCTTCAGAGAGACAAGAGTACACTAACAACCACAGAAAGGGTGGGTTGTGTTCTCTTTGGGGAATGGGAAATGGAGTTTATTTTTTTCTGAACTGGTTCTCACACATGTAGCTAACGAAAGAAATCTAATTTTTACACAGTGCAGTGAAACCTCTGCTAACGCTCACCTGCTAAGTACAGTCACCTGTCGTCAGACCCAGTAATTGACTTTGCCGTGTAAATCACATGCACATTGAATACACGCTCAGGAAAACATTACATATCAAAGATTAGCACTAGTTTACACGTCTCAAAACTTCCTTTTGTGTACAGGGCATCTGGTATTTTAATTCTAAGGAACTGGGCAACTCTGTTTCTCCCAAAGTGAGTTTAGTTTTTATTAAAAAGGTACCAGTCCCCAATTTATTCACTTGGCTGGTGAAGTGTTCGCAGACGCAGTGCAAGCTTTCTCCTATTCATAAGTACGTTTGGTTGCCTTTCCAGGCACGGTATGCATAAAAGCCTTCTTGAGGTTTTTGTTGTGAAGATTATTGAGACTTAGTGCCCTCAATGTTGAAGACTAACATTTTCCGTAGGGTCTACCAATTTTGGTTTCCTCAATTTTTGGGTGTCCAACTTGACACACTTTAAAAGGTCCTAATAGTCAAAGTACTGAGCACCCAACCTGGGAAAAATCAGGCCCTTTTCATGCATCTCAAATTGGGTACCAAAAATTTAGGTATCCAGAATTACAAGGTACTTTAAAAAATCTTGGTCAAAGAAACTGATAAAAATGAAGCTCTCAAATATTTGTTCTCTCTTTGCCTTTTACCCTCACTCAATGTGATTATACTATTTCACTTATCTCTACAGTTCTAAAATACTACTGTTCTTACAAAAATAAAACAGAGGACAGTAGAGATTTAGTCCTGTTCTGGTTCCACTGACTAAACCGGGAAATAGACGAGGCCCTTATTTGTTAGACTGATTCCCTCTGTGGCCTTGGTCAAATCACTTATGCCAATATGTGTCAAGATAGTCACTCATTTTAGGTGGCTCATTTTTAAGTGAGCATCTTGAGACACCTCAAGCCTGATTTCCAGATGTGCTGAGCATCTGCAATTCCCACTGACTTCAGTCAGAACTGTGGATGCTCAGCACTTCTGAAAATCAGGTTAAAGACGTCTGACATTGGGTACACAAAATTGGCAGTCATTTCTGAAAATATAAACCTGGAATATCTGGACACAAAGTAAAAAGACGACTATTTTTGCAATAATTCTCAAAAGGTTCGTAAATATGGCATTTATTATAGACAAAATTGTGGTCGATGATTGCAAGCTGAAATTCCACCATCAGAGGAATTTCATGGTTTGGTGGTAAATTTCTAAAAACTAATACAAGGTGGAACCAGTAGCAACACACAAACATGTTAAGTCAAAAGGACATTCAGGTCTGGAGTAGCACCATACAGTGCTCACAGAAAATAAAACATAAGGTGTCTAAATCTGCATGGCAGCCTCCAAATTAAAGGCTTATTGTTTAAAAGTGGGAAAAAATAAATCCAGCTAAGCTTTGAGACATCATTTGAAGTTAATCTTTTAGGTTTTGAAAAATTAACCTCATGTTTTCCTTTTAATGCCATGGACGATATGACAAGAAAAGCACAATTGGCAGAATCTCCATGTCTACTTCGCTGCTGGAGCTCCTGAAACCTGATGAAAATCACAGGAAGAGCCAAGCAAAGCAGCAATTCTCAATATGTTTTGAACTGGAACTGAGGTTTGCTGGTGTGTTTTTGAATAGTTCTCTGGTGTCCTAATACAGCGTTTGAGCCTATGTTTATTGAAGTAAAAAGGGTGCCAGTCCTGCAGACTGAAGCACCGTATTTATCCACCGAGCCGGTGAAATGTTAGCAGCGGCAGTGCACGTTATCCCACTGATCAACTGCCATTGATTTTAGTGGTGCAGAATCAGGGACATTATTCCCTTAATGCCCCTCTGAAAAGTCCCAGAGGCCCATTTTATATTTCTAATTGAGGAGGGCCTGGCATAGCTTCCAACGGCGACCATTAATATTACTCCTGGGTTGACTGGAAGGGATTATTTGGGCCAATGTGAGGTGACCCCTTCCTACTGGCAGACTGAACACACACAGTTCTGAAAACCGCAGCAAGCAAGTGACCCTAAATGATTTTCAGCACTTTGGAAAATATGGTTGCCCCTTGGCCCGAGTGGTTAACCAATATTTGGTATCTTACTGGGTTGTTACTGTTAGGAGGAGAAATTGATGATAGGAGTCAGGGTGGTTTTTTTTGTTTGTGTGCAATCCCGTTTATTGACAAACAAGGTACATCCAGTCCTATTTTCCTGACCACAGTAGGAACAAACAAGAGAAGACAGTTTCCTTACTTACAATTTCCAGGCCTGCCTTTCCAGCCAGCCCTTTGCCCAAAAGAAGCTCTCTCTCTCTCTCACTCTTCCTCTTTTGGTCACATGCTCACTGTGACAGTCTCTCGCTGTCTGCTCACTTTCTGGTTCCTTTCACACACATGCAGAAAAGCTGCAACCACATCAACGCCCCAGCCCCTGTGTTTGGAATCAGTCTCCAAGGAAACCCCTTGAGCTATGTGGTTCAATGTCTACTCAGGCCTTGCCATGCTGGTCTGTGCTTTGGGCAGTGACTTCTGTTGTTTGAGCTATCACTAAACACAAGGACATTTAATTGCTGAATGAAATGGGACTATCATTCCCATCAGCTTCAGTGAAGTCTGCGATTGCCCATAGATCAAAGACAATTGCTGGAAGCCATCAGTAACCTCCAGCATAACCATGTTTTTAAAAACCATTGACTCAGTGCTACCTCTCATCTTCCCTCTCTGTGACTCCTGACTACTATCTGAATTACGGTGCCCATATGGGGATGGGTACAGAGTGCACACACAATTTACTATCTATCTAGGAAGCACCAGCCACAGAATACTTTTCATTTTGATGTAGGAGGGCTGTCCCCAAAATACTAATTTTTAGAGATTACTTTTAGATGAAAAAACATTAGCCAAATAATGGGTGGACATGGGACACTGAACAACCTACTCACTGTTACTGGTCAGGGCAGAGTCATACTGTCAGGACAGCATGGGAAAGCCTGCTCATCTGATGCCCGTGCTGTAACTGCTTTGTGACTAAGCAGAGGAAAACTTATGGCTACTAATCGATCGTATTTCATAGACAGTAATAATCACAATTTATTTTCATGTTTTAAATCTTGCAATTAATTGCTTGCTATTTAAATGAATAGTTAAAATTCTATAATTAAATCTTGTAAATAGAGAACTAGAATACTAGGAACACTATAATGGTTTACAACTCTACTCTAGCTGACCTGGAAATGACCTTAGCTTTTCACTAGCAAAACGGTTCTCTCTCACCCTTCACAAAATGTAATAATGATCTTGAGGGGAAATACATTAAATATGTTGACAGCCATGACCCAACCATTCTGGATGAAACAAAGTATTGAAAGTCAAAGATACAGGATGCCATTAAAAAAGTTTTTCCATGATAAAGCGTACAGCAAACAAATGTACTTTATCATCATACTAATTTCATTTTAAAGGGACATTGTCACCTCAAGTTTGGCCCCAACATTGGGCTGTGTGAAAACAAGCTCTTACAAAAGCTAACAACAATAAAAGCATTTCCACTGATTTTATTTTAAAATTCCACTAGAAAGTTTTTTAAACTAAACTAGTTATCGTGTCCCTGTAGTGTTTGCAACCCAAATGAGGTTGTGTTCGGCTAGTTACTTACCAACAGTGACTGTTGTTCTTCAGGTAACTATGCACAGATACATTCCATGCAGGCGTGTGTGCGCCCAATGCATTTGACGTTTGCCAGCAATACCACTAAGTGGCACAGGCACCCTGCTCTCCTTGTGCATTGAGCCCAAGCCAGAAAAGTGGAATGTATGTTGTCTCCGTCTCTCTTCTTTCTTGCCACTTGTGCAATTCTTATCCCAACTGGGGGGAAAGTCGGAGGGTCACAGAATGTACATGTGCACACCTCTCAACAATCAATACACTTGATTGTGCACACACACATTCCAGTGCAAGTGACTCTGTAGCAGTTCCTTACAGGTGGTGGGGGACTTCAGATTATCTGAATGGAAACCACAATACTGATTTGCCGAAGTTGGCATCGTCCCGAAAGACCTGAGAGATGGCCTAATGTCTGGAAAAGGTATGCATAGACGACCAAGTTGCTGTTTTGCAGAGGTCCGCTATGGGAATGTTGCTCAGAAAGGCTGAGGAAGTGGACTGAGCTGTTATTTTTGGTGCAGGAGGGACTTTGGCAAAATTGTAACGAAGTTTGATACAGGCAGAGATCCTGTGTGGGCGATGCCGAGCCGTCACTGGTTGGCCTTTTCTTCTCTCAGCACAGACTACAAAAAGCCTGGGAGAGGATCTGAATGATTTAGTGCAGTCAAGGGAGAACACCAATGTTCTGCAGACATTCAAGTGCTGTGGGGGAAATGGTGCCAGTGGACCTGGCCTGAGAGAATGGAGTGATGACGATTGAAGCTTCCAGCGGTGCTGCCCACGCTGACTGCGTCAACGCCGCCTGCGCATTAATGGTGCGGATTGCACTGATGGTGCAGACGGGCTGATAGTGTTGACTGCAGGGGCAGTGTTGATTGTACCAGCAGGGCCACATGTGTTGATTGCATGGAAGACGCTGGCAGTGCTGTTGGAGCTGGATGTACTGATGGTGTCCAAGATGCTGGAGTCCTCAGTACTGGAGCCAGGGGCAATAGTTGAGAGATTTGATTTGTTTACCTGTACCAAAATTTCACAAGCTGTGGGGAAAAACCAGATTTTCGCGACTTTTCACACTCTTGTTCAAAGGCAAATTTTGGCTTCTTTTTTTTCTTTTAAGTTTTCTTCGTGACAATAAGTAAATACAAAGATAAATATATTTTGAAAAATGTTAAGGTCAGCCTTGGGTCATATTGAAAATGTTCACACTTCGCTTGGAAAACAGAAACGTTAAATGACACCACAAAGTGCCTTGACAGCATAATAAAATCTTGGGCCCTGATCCTGTAAAGACTTGGGCATATGCTTAACTTTACACTCCCATCAACTTCAACAGGACTATTCGTATTACGGAATGTGAAGCTGTATATGCACAATATGGGCATCTAATATACTAATAAATATACTAAATAAATATACTAATAAAAGAAATGAACAAAATAAACTGGATTTTAATAAGCCTGTGAACTTGGATATCTATCAAATGAAAGTTGGCTTAAGCTGGAGTTTAACTGCATTGCCAGAAGCCAGTCATTGTTCAGATCATTCCACAGTAGACATGCTTTGGTGTCGCATACTGCCAAATTTGCAACATGTTTTTGCAGCCCCTGTAATTAATTCAAAATATTACTGTCTGACAGGGCTGGAGTCAGGTCAAGACGAGTAGACAGCCTAATCTAAGTCTGAAAATGGGGCTCTCCACCAAATAGATGTGTGTCCATTTCTAGTATGGAGTATGGTTTAATAGGACCTCCCTTCAGAAGTGTTTCCTCCTAAGAAGAATCACGTTTTGCCAAAACACAATGGGTAACTCAGAAAAATCCACTGGGGTTGGGAGAACACAGAAGCAAAAAATGCGGTCAGTGGTGTTTATGTGTACTTCTATTTTAGTATGTGGGTGGAAACAGGGTTTCGTGTCAAAAGTGGCACACAGGCAACCCCCAAACTTATCCATACTACAGATTCCTACGGTTTCTATGATCAGTTATGGTTTTAAAGTTGGTACAGAGTTTGCCCCAGCCCATCTGGTTCAGTGTCATAAGACGTACTACAGGTAACCGGAGTTTGGAACCAAAATACTTAGCATCTGCACATACGAAGAGGTATGCAGGTCAGCCAAGCTGTAGTGTAAACAGGAGTAATCTGCCAATCCTTTAATCTGGGGCCTGTAGTTACTGTAATTCCAACACAAGCCAAACTGCCTAGCTGATTCTGTAATGTTAACTCGGGAACTCCTGCTTTTGGGGGGTTAGCACTGCGTTCAGATTGGCCATGGAGAGCAAAATGACAACCCAGTCACCCTCACCAATGGATGATTTATGTTTGGCCCACAGAAGTGAACCCTTGTGATTGAAGCAAGTCAGACAGTAGTGCCCATGAACTCCTTCCAGGTCCAGGACTCACTTTGGCTGTAATGCACAGCCACATACATTCAGGGATTGGATCCCTGCCCCAAAGAATTGACAAGCTTCGGCCCCGGGTTAGTAAAGCATGAACACATTAAGTCCATCCCCATTCTGGATAGCACTTAGCACACGCTTTGGTCCCATTGATATTAATGGGACAGGAGCAATTAAATGAGTACTTTCCTCATTAGGGTGTGAATCAGGTTCTAAGAACCTTCCCAAAGTTTGAGAGAGTTTGGATCCTGGGTTCTTGATTGAGTCCATCTCTACTTAAAGCCTGCTTTATTCATTTAGCCTTCTTCTCTGGTCTCTCCAGTTCAGTGCAGTTTGCCCACATGGCTGGAGTTGATCTCTGATTGCCCATACTGTAGCATAAGTTGTTTGAGGCTGAGACCTCAGTTTTGCAAAGCACATGTGCTCTGATGCTGTGATTGTATGTGAATAGCAAATAGCTTTTAGCCTGAGTGATTCTTCCTCACCCCATTCCCACAGGCAGTCCACACATCCACTGAGACTCACCAGCACCTTCGAGAGTAATGTATGCACACCCAGTTGAATGAGGCACACCTACCTTCCTCATTAGCATTCTCCGAGATACAACCTAGGGCCACATGCTGACTTGTGCAATGAATCCTCAAAAGACTGATGCAATCTGGCTGGAGCTCCGGGATATGTACAGTAGTACAGTGATGGTGGTATTTATCAGGGAATGAGGTCAAAGGGCAGATGGATTACGAGGATGGAAGTTACTAAGCAGTTGTCATATTATATTAACATATATAATTATATTATTATACTGAATACAAACCTTCAGTTATTTCCATCCAGCACTACATCCATGAAGCAAGCTGCTGAAATGGGTGCTGCTCCCTCTCGGGGCTGCATGCAGAGTGCTAAAGGACGACAAACTCTTTGCCGAACTCCTTTCCGACACAATGCAATTTGGCTAAGGGATCAATTGCATCATGCCCATATGTTCCTTTAAATCTGTCACACAAATTTAGACGGTCTTAAAAACACTCTCCTTAATTAGCAACTGGACATGTAAGCCACTCTACTATGAGTACTTATTGTTTAATACACCACAAGATTACAGAGGTAGGATCAGGAAGCTTTCTTACTGACCTACATACCGTAACTGTATTATAACAGCACTGGTCTATAATTAAGGCTGTGTCAAAGTTTCCATTGTACAATGCAGCCATAGAATCAGAGATGATTTTTTTTTTTTTGGAGTTGGAAGGGACCCACAGGTACTCATGGGTGAACATAAGGCGTTTTGGTTCAGTTCAGCTAAGCCTCCAATCTGTGAATGCTTATCAGAAAGCTCATCCAAATCTTCCTAGGAGCCCAACCACACACGGAGTGAGCCTCCATTCTTGCAAGCCCCCTCAAAGTGGGGGACACCCTACAATAGCTTTAATCTTCCCCATCCCCTGCTTTACCTTGAGTTGTCTTCTGAGGGAAGGGAGGCCTTAACCGATCCATAAGAAACAGTTACCTACCTTTCTGTAACTGATGTTCTCTGAGATGTGTTGCAGCTGTGTCCATTCCACTGTAGGTGAATGCGCCCCAAGCATATGGTTGTCAGAGACTTTTTTCCCTGTCAGCGGTACCTTTCAGGACAGCTCGAGTACCCTCTGTTGCTGCATGCCACTGTGTGCAGGTAAAACAGATGGAGCTGCCCCTGACACCCTCCCTTTCCCCTCAATTCCTTCATACTGGAGAGTCTCCAATAGAGAGAGGAAGGAGGGTGGGTCAAGGAATGGACATGTACAACACCTCTCAAAGAACAACTTATGGAAAGGTAGATAACAGTTTCTTCTTTGAGTGATTGGACATATCCATTCTACTGTAACGGACACAAAAGCAGATCAGTCAGGAGGTGGGCTCAGAATCTAGCTGAAATTGTGATTGTAGAACACCATGTCTGAATCTGGCATTGTTCTTTGATTGATGGGCTATAGCATAATGAGAAGGAAACGTGCGCCACTTAGCAAGTGTCAAGAATAGGTACTTGTGCCAGGAAAGCTGCTGAGGCTGCACGTTCTCTAGTTGAACAGGTCAGCTCTCTAGCTGAAGGAGTTACGTTAGCCAACTAGTAGCACTAACAAATACAGGAAGAAATCCAGGAGAAGATTTTCTGAGAAGATACGGGGTGGCCCTTCACTCTGTTGGCCGTTGTGACAAACAGCTTTGAGGAGACCAAAATGGCTTAGTCTGGCCCAGGCACAAGGCTAAAGCTCTTTTAACATCTAATGAATGAAGTCTGATTTCTTCTCTGAGAGACAAAGAGAGACTGACTGACTTTGGGAAGAAAGTTGGTTTGCCTACTTAACATGAAAGCTGGAGACCACCTTTGTCAGGAATTTACAGCAAAAGGAGAAGGTAAAAGCTTGTCCTTATTGAAACTGCACAGGGAGGCTCTAATATCAGTGCTCTCAACTCACCCACTCTCCTCACCGAGGCAACTGCGATTAAAAACACCACTGTCAGAGAAATGACAAGTTGTGAGTGGATCAAACAGCGGTCCTGTAAGGTCTGAGGCCTTGTTCTTTGGCTAAGCAGCAGTAGCCGTATTAGAACAGCATCAGCCACCCTAACCCCACATTCCACCCTACATTACATCAAACAACGTAATATTGAGATGTTAAGCTATTCCTGTCGTTAATAGTACCTACCACCACCAGAAAAAGAAAAAGATCTTAAGATGTTTAAAGAAAACTTTGTCTGATTGCATTCTGTCTGGCAAAGAATCACTTATCAACAGTTGTGGTTGTAAAAGCTACACTTTATTGTTTTGTCTTTATGGTATCTACTTCTCTATTGTTTATCTGAATGATTTCTGCCTCGTTCTTTGATTGTTTCCGTCTGTTGAATAACTAATTGTGCCATATTTAAATCAATGAAGGTGGTCGAGTATGATTGGTTAGAAAATTATTTTGCAGTATATTAAGATTGGTCAAAATTATTTTGTAATATTTTAGCTATGTGATTGGTTAAGGTACACCTAAGCAGAACTCAAGTTTCACTATATAAATTGGGGTTCAAGAGGGAGGCCAGCTGGGAGAAAGAAGATGACTACGACCAGACCTGAAGGAAAAAGAATTCACCCCCAAGACACAGCCCAAGATCAGAGCTGCTTGAATCCTCTATATGACTGTGACGTGCAGCAACCAGAGCTAACTCGAAACCAACCTTGCCAGGCCAACAGAGAAAGTTCATGTGTATGATTAGGATTGGTAAGCATTGCATGGTTTAGTGCATGTATTCTGTTCTGGTAACTGTTAATAACTAGAAGTTACAGATATTACTGTGTAAGGCTCTTTCATGGGTAAAAGGCCCTGACAACCCGGCTTGGAGCCCTACAAATTGGGAAAAGATGGGGGTGCATAAATTAACCAAGTTAAGCCCTGAGCTCTATGGACTGGTTATGGGTAGGTACCTTTATCCCAGAAACCTACGGATTGGGAAAGGGTGGGTATGCCTAAATTAACCGGGTTATGCCTTGAGCCCTATAGATCGGATAAAGATGGGGTGCCCTAGAGTGTGCGGGTAACAGCCCCATTAACTTTACTGATGCCAAGTTCATGTCCCTAGGGCAGCTATGGGGTTGGAAAAAGATTTATTATCCACTGACAGATCAAAAAATGGAGCTGCCTGCCAAATGCACCTTGATAGAGCTAAAAAACAGGCCTTGATGTTTTAGGTACAGAAGATAGTCCAATATGTGATGAATGGGATGGGGATAACACACCAGTGTTATCAATATAATGCAAGGATGGTCTTGCTTGGTCTTGGGCAAGACTTTGGAAAGTAACAGAATTTGCTTAAGAGCCACTGATCTGATGGGATGGAAGTCCAAGCACATAGGAAGTAGGACAGATGATTGGCAAATATAGGAATTGGAACAAATGATACCTTGGGGAAGAGTCACTAACTGCCCCTACAGCCTCAGTATGATGATGAGGACGAGAATGCAGCAGGATGCTGAGTCAGAACTCTATCTTGAGATGGAGAACTGCGGGAGTGGCTTCCGCTTGTTCGGTTCTGGTCCTAGACCTGACTATCAGCGAATGTTTTTTGAAGTGCTGATGCTCATGGTGAGATCTCAAGACCAACTGAGTTGCTTGAGGGAATGCACTGGCAAGAGGAGGAAAACCCCACAGGGTCCAAAATGACCATTGACATAGTCAAGCTCCCCAATGTGTACCGCTGAAGGAAAAGTATCAGACAACTGGGGACTAGGTGCGCACTTACAGTGGAATGGATATGTGCAATCACTTGAAGAAGAACCTAATTACTTTCTCCTCTAGCATAGAGAGGGACATATCAACTGGAGGCTGGATAGCCATCTCTCTTGGATAGTTTAGGCACAACAAATCCTGCATCTTGGCAGGGGGGTAGATTAGATGACCCTTGTGATCCCTGCTAGCCCTATGATTCTACAAGTTCTTGTATAGTAAATGTGTTGCACTTAAATATGCATTCCACATTTCAATCATGTCTGTGAGGTTTTTGTCTTTGTTGAATTTGACTGGGTCCTTTGGATAGTTAATCACTGGAATACAGAACATGTCTGCATGAGCATGTCAATCTTCATTGCGTAGGTTCCTTGTAAATAAGCTAATTAGTACAGTGGTGGCTCCTCGCCTCCATTTTACTTCCTGCTCCTCCACGCTTGCTGTAGTGCAGATAGTTGGAAGTCCTTGGTGTTGCATGGATCTAGTCTGGCCCAGCAGACCCTGTACCATCTTCACGTCCAGCAGGAAAACAGTAAGAGGCACCAGTGATGGCTGCTGTACACTCACATCTCCCTCCATGCTTCCCTGCAGTCTCCTGTTTCCCATTTGTCACCTCAGTTCCTTTGCCTCTTGCCATACCCCTGCCTCCCTATTTCCCTTGATCTCCTATCTATCACATTCTCTTTTGCCACACCACACTCCACT
This sequence comes from Mesoclemmys tuberculata, assembly GCA_007922155.1. NCBI lineage: Eukaryota > Metazoa > Chordata > Testudines > Chelidae > Mesoclemmys > Mesoclemmys tuberculata. Next base: position 32,519,658 of record ML675610.1, read on the forward strand.
GGCATACCCTCTTCAGTCTGCCTCCTGCTCTCCCTGCACCCTCTTAAAAATCTCAATATTGGTCTGGTAATTTTATGAGAAGTCTTGTACATAGTGATGCAGCTCAGTTTGTATAAACCTGCCTGTGAAACTGAGTGGCTCGATAACTAAAATGCCATGAATGGCAAAGGAAACAAGGTACATTTAAAACAATTCCTCTTTCTTTAACCTATCTAAAAACAATATAACAACTTGAGAATTGGATGTTAAAATAACCAGGGCAATCACTTGTTTCAAAACCAGCCACTTCATACTGTATAGATAAAACAATTACAGGCAAGAGGCGCACCAGTTTTCCCACAGCAAAATTTTTACTTACAAAAAAGCCTGTATATTTTCAACCAGATTATTTCATATTGTAACATTTTTAAAATAGCACTGACCTTTGCAATATCAAAATGACAAGGAATGTATTACAATTCCATTTTGCAATAAAACATTTGTGTTCTTGCCCTGAAACTACATACACATACAGGATGAGTAAATTGACTTGGCTTCTCGTTTTCTTTTCTTCTTAAATGCACTTGACTGAAGAATATTTTCATAAAGCCCTTAGTTTAAAGACAACCATTCACTGGTTGCTGATTTAGGCAATTCCGTAGAGGGACTAAAGTTTTTTCAAAGGCATCCTAGGATGGAAAATAAATTACATGTAGGTAACAGAGAAAATCTAGTACATTGAACGACAAATTCTTAGAGACCATAAATAGACAGGCACGCAAAGTCATTATCCATAATGGATTTGTTATACATCATTTGTCATCTAATTGCCAAAAAATTCTTGAAGCAATTTATTCGTTTTGTTTTTCAGGAATATTATGACATCATTGCTCAGTAGGCTCCATTTGACAAGGTACAGAACATGCTAGCCTGATATAGCTAAGCACTCAACAAATGATCAGGCCAAAGAGCTCCGCACCTTGAGGGATCAAGCCCTACATAAGAACAACATAGAAGGCACATTTGATTAAACAATCTTAATTGAGAAAAAGTTCAGTCTCAGGGCCAGATAGTAGTACTCTTATGCATGCTAAGTAGTATTTTTCTCTGTCAATAGCTCCATTGGTCTAAACAGCTTAAATTAAATTATCAGATCAATGGCCCAATCCAGCACCCACTGAAAAACTTCCATTGACTTCAACCTTGAATACAGCTACAAAATTCACAATGGTATCTAGAGACATTAAATGCAGCATTTTCTGAAGTTGCTTCCATTGTTCACTCACATTATAAAGTACTTTTGGATGAATCAGGGCCTAACTAGTAAATATATTTACATTTCATGCTGCTGTTGCTCATGCAACAGTAAGTCATTATTTAAAGGGGCATGAATTAATATCTGACATTTCTAATAGTCTAAGACGGGTTCATGTTTAGGACTGTATCTTAATTTGCAAAATATATATACTCATTAATTCTCTATACATTCACTTACAAGTGAAGTAGACATGCTAAAAAGGTCATTTTAATTAGCAGAAATTTTCTAAAAGGCAGATTAAAACTCCAACACCCAGACTCATTTTTTGTATATAGTTGTCATGATTTCAAAATTAGAATATCTGAACTATAATATTCTTACACAAAAAGTCTTTATATGGCATTTAGATCTTTATGACTAATAGTATATGTATGCATAATAAGACTTGGCAACATCAATGTAGCTACTAGAGACCATACTGATGTGCTCAGGGCTAGACTGCTAATATGCTACTGCAATAAAAATAACTTAAAACCAGCTTTAAGTTTTTCTCTTCTAACATAATTCCGTTTTTAAATGTAGCTTAGTTTCTGGATTACGTGTGCTCTGAAATAGCTATCTTAAATCTGGGGTTTAAATTAACCGTCTGAAATTTTGTAATCCAAAGATTTATTTTTTTTTAAACTGGAAGCATTAGTCACTACTGTATATCAGCATGTAATGCATGCAAGTCTTTGTATACCTTGCTTTTCACATGTACCATGTAACCCTCATCTAATGTTTACTTCCATCCACCAATCACCACAAAAGAACCTCACATTAATGGTGAATTTAACTCAAGTATTGAGGACCCACACAAGGTGTTCTGTCCTGCTGCACTTGAGGTCTGTGTGTTAAAGACTCTGTAGAAATAAAACAGTTGTGCAAAAACTCTCATCTGTCAGTAGTTAAAGCCCAAGGGACTGTGTTGTAGTCCCCTGGCCTGTCCACAGGTTGAAGATGTGAATTCTGTTCCCTGTTCTAACTCCCAGTGAGTGTCCTGCACACATTCTGGTTCTACTTATGAATGAAGGGCCATTACTTTAGGCCCTGATCCTGTACACCAGGGGTCGGCAACCCGTGGCTCCGGAGCCGCATACGGCTCTTCAGCTGTGGTAAGCCGCGGCTCCGGAGCCACATGCGGCTCTTCAGTCGCGGTAAGCTATGTTTTGCGGCTCCAAAAATGGCTCTTTTGATATTAAAGGTTGCCGACCCCTGCTGTACACAATTCAATTGGATTACTCAGGGAAGAAATAGTTTCACATGTGAAATCAGCATGCTTAAGTATTCCCAGGGTTGGAACTAAGAATTGGTCATTACAATTTGTGCATTATAAATTTAGGATTTTCATCACTGAAAAGGGAATTTCATCACATAGGGGTCACTAAAAGCCCATTAAACAGCATATATTTTAATCACCCGTATTCAAAGGGAACGGATGTGTGATGGCCACACGTCTCCCTGCTACAGTGGTCTGTCTTGCTATATTGTGAATGAAAGGTGATCAGCAGTTTGCAGGATTAGGCCTTTACTTTGGCTAAATTGAAAGCAGTTTGATATTGCTGGATATTTAGCTCCACCTGCTGGGCACCTACATACACTATTACTTTCTAACTAACATTTATACTTGAGGCCCTGATCCTCCAAGTTTTTCAACACAAGCAGATGTAGTGGCCTGCTCAGAGTAACATGCAGAATCAGGAACTACTTTTAAAATATTTTTGGTCCAAAAAGCATGTTTTGGGAGTTTGCATTTTAAGAACACCAGGAAAAAAAAAGCAAGAAAGCATTCCGATATTGGCAGCCATTATATTTTGTAGAGCTTTAAAATGAAGCATGAAAAATAAAATATTTTCAGTTCCCCTTTAGACTGCCCGGATTTGGCAGCAGAATCTTTTAAATTTTGCTTTCAAAAATGGGTTGGGGCTGTTTAACCAGGAAGAACTATTTGTTTTTTACCCATTTTGTTTTGGCCAACATGAAACAGATTATTAGTGTGATGGTATCTATCTTTTGTACAGAAAAGTTGGCTTGAAATCTATACCCCAAGTTTGGATACCTCTAACTTTTCAAAGATTTAGACAGTTCAAAAATCTATCTTGATATGGAGTCAAGTGAAATCTGAAGTAATTCTATAAACTGCACTTTATGTGCCACTACACAAAACAGAGCATATAAAGTCCAAGCTACACTTATTTTCAGGAGAACAGTTTAAAAAAAATCCTTTGATAATGCTACAGCCAGAAGTGCTCAGGTTTTCTATCAAGCTGCATCCCTTTTTTTCCCATTAGCTTCTCAGACACCAAATCTTACGTCAGTGAATGCTGAAGGCTTCATCTAGCTATTCCTGTGTGACTGCAGAGGTCAAAACCACTAGAAAAAACAGGAAAGGCAAGGTCTCCAAAAATAGACATTTCTGTTCCGTTTTTGAATAAAAACAGTCTGAAAGCCTTGTGAGGGAAACAATTAAATGAAATAGATGGAGGACAGTGAAAAGTATCAGGTAAAAATTAAAATCTATTTTAAACTTCAGTCACAACTTAAAAGATGAACCTGAGAGTTTGAAGAGAACTAGCAGAGAAAATCTTGGAACTTCTCAAAATAATCTTAAGAAAAATATCACTAGAGTCAGGAGAAGTGATTTGATGATTGGGGGGAAAAAAGCACAAAGCTTTAGTGATGGCCATTGAAAGGCAACTATTTGACCACCAAAACAAAGGGACAAAATGAAGAGGTTCAAAGGGCAAAGTACACCGCATACATAGAACTAAACAGAAGTTCCAGCGCAGGATGAACTACCTGAGTGTAGTAGCTATATTTTCTACAACTCATAAAAAGCATTACATTGAGTGAATCCAGATCAGGTACTCTTTGGGCTCTCTCTAAATCACTCCTAGAGTAGAAGCCTTCCTTTTTAGCATTGTCAAGAACTTGAGCCAACCATGGAAAAAACTCCAGACACTTGGCTCAGAGGGTGGGAGTTTGATTTCCATCTTTCAGAGAGAAGTGAAAAAAGGCGTCTCAGATACTATGGTGAGACTAGATATAGTGTGGTATAGCCACAGTCTCCTTTGGCAGCGGGGCCTGTGGTAATTCTGCCCCACCCTCAACAAGTCTTTTGTCCTTCCCCCTCAGCACCTCTTCAGCAGAGCATTTGAAGAGCACCCCATAGGCCCGAAATAAGACTAGCACCCCAACCACACGGGAGGGTGGGTAGTTCCAGTCAGTATATATCCTATGGCCCCAGGAAGTCCTTTCTATGGCTCCTGCACGGGGCTGTGGAGGTGGTGGTAAAGACCTGGAGGATCAGAGCTGCACCAGTCCTCCCTGCAGGCTGGGGCCAGGGTTTTTCCTTCCCTGCCTCTCTGGCTGTGGAGAGGCACTTTCTCCGAGTCTGGGGGAGTCTCTCCTCCTGTCGCCACAGCTTCTCTCTCCCCCTGCCCTTTAGGGGAAGCAGAGTTTAAGTAGACCTAGAGTAGCCCTTAATTGGGTCCAGGTGTGTCTAATTGACCTGCAGTAACCTCTCCTCTGCCTGCAGGGAAAAGGGCCTTTAAGCAGTCTAGGGCTCACATAGTGGCCCGAGTGCTGTAGTCAAGAAGCAGGAGGCCAAGAAGGTTGTAAAGCCTCTCTTTGAGAAGAGGCCCAAGACCTTTGGCATTGGGCAGGATATCCAGCCCAAGCATGATCCGACACGTTTTGTGAAATGGCCCCAGTACACCAGACGCCAACGTCAGAAATCCATCCTCTACAAACGTTTGAAGGTGCCCCCTGCAATTAACCAGTTCACCCAGGCTTTGGAATGCCAAACAGCTACTCAGCTTTGAAACTGGCTCCCAGATACAGACCTGAAACCAAGCAAGAAAAGAAGCAGAGGCTGCTGGCTCATGCTGAGCAGAAAGCTGCAGGAAAGGGTGTTCTCTTAGTAGGAGCATCCCCAGCTCTGAGGACAGAAAGACTTGCACCAGTATTGCCTTCACACAGGTTAACCCAGAGCCCTAGCCAAGTTGGTGGAGGCTGTCAAGACCAACTACAGTGATAGATACAATGAGATCCATCACCCCATCCATCCATCCATTGGGTGGTAATGTGTTGGGGCCAAAATCAGTGGCTCGCATTGCCAAACTTGAGAAAGCCAAGGCTAAAGAACTGGCCACCAAGCTGGGCTACGTGTACTGGAAATTTTTGCCAAAGAACACATCATCTGTTGCAGGCAGAATATTCATGTACTATACAGAGGGGAAAATAGGAAGAGATGTATCAGACTATTAAAAATAGAGATTTATTAGAAAGAGCATGTGAAAAATCTAGTGGCCTTCTACAGCCTAACTGCTAAATTGTAAGGTACAAATGTTGTCCCATTACCATTTTATCTGAGAACCTCCTTCTTTCATGTATTCATCCTCAAAATACCCCTATGAAGGTAAGGAAGTACCACAAAGAGACTGACTTGACCAAGATCATGCAGAAGTCTCTGGCAGAGTAGGAAACTGAACCCAGATACAAAGTCCAGTGCTGGTGCCATAACCTCTCAACCATCCTTCCATCTAAAAGTTAAAGTCAAAGTGAAGGCTGGATGTAGCATGGTAAGTTTTCAACAAGACATTCAGTACAGAACCACTGAGTAAGTTTGATACCGCAATGTTAGATTATAAATATAGCATGTGTTCGAAAAAATGTTAGCTGATGACAGAAAGAATGCTCACTGACAGTTAAACCTCCAGGTGTAGGTACAGCAAAGGTCAGTGCTGAGACCCATACAATATAGGAGTTTACTATATGGTATAAGGAAGGTATGTTTATCAAGATCCAAAGTTGTAGATTGTCCAAAAATCAAAGGGGTAGTAAACAAGAAGCATGTGGATTGTGTTCAGCAAGATGATATTCATTACTAACAAGGTGAAAGTTATGCAGCAAGTGAGAGAATTATAGGGGCTGTACATCTGGAAAAGTGGCATGCTTCACAGAAGTCTGGAAGTGACAGGCAGCAAATGGACAGATAGTGCATTGCTGTTGAAAAATGGGAGGAAAAAAAGGCATGTGTGTGTGTATGCAGAGAGAATTCAATATAAAACCATAGTAGTAATAGCCCTGTTGCAACCAGACATGGTATACTGCATGCAGAGGGCACCACCATTTTTTTGGGGGAGGGGGAGAGAAAATACAAAGAACAGCTAAATAAATGTCAGAAAGACCGAAAGATATAACATAAGGAAAAAAATTAGGGAGCTAAATTTATATAGGTTAGAAAAGTTTGTCCTTGTTCCCTTTCTAGTATAAATATCTTCAAAGTAACAGGAAAAGGTAAATAAAATAATTATTCACAGGGTCAGAAGATGCTAGCACAAAAAGCAATGGGATGAAGACAAGGACTGAAGAGTTTCGACCAGGTACAAAACATTTTCTATTGCTCCTCCATGCTACCCTGCCTATATACAACCACAAAAGAGGAAGTGCTAGAACATTAAAATACCAAGGATTATGAAGCCATGGATATGAAGGTATCCTTTTGGGGAGAAAGAGGAGTTTCTGGCTTTAAAAGTGACCATGGGAGTGTCTGCTGAGCCTCAATTTGCTGGCAGTCCACAGAGCCCTGGGGAAAATATTCCATGTAGAATAGCTGCTTCCTGGGTCCCCCGACTCCTCAAGAGCCTTCTGAGTCTGAAAGCATCGTTGGGCAAGGCATCCCACTGCCTTGCAACAATCGAGGCGTGCAGCTTCAATTCCATTTCTTACTTCTTGTTCGTGGCACTTGATGCCCCTTTCATTGCTTTGCTTCTCTCCTAGCCCATGGAGATGAGCACAGGGGACCATAACAACTGGTGAGACCTACAGAGGTGCTATGGGCTCCATTATTTTAGATACTTAAATACAGATTAGATAGGCTCCACTGCTGTAGCCATTACTCAAGCAATGGGAGTTGTGTGAGTAAAGAGACTACAGGACTGTGTTTTTAAGTAAAAAGTCCTGCAAGATACAAGTGATTAGACTGGATGATATGCAACAGCTTTTTGACTCTGCTATCTATTAGCATGATAGACAACATTTTGTATTTTAGTTTCCGTCAATATGGGTCAGTGACTTGCATTTTTACAAACACTACATGACAATACAGACAATAAAAGTAAGTTGTTTATGTGATAACTTGAAAATGGCTACCAATAATTTTGGAGTGCTCGAGCAAAAATGGGAAATGAAACCTAAGCCATAAACCCAAAGACGTCGTATTTTGAAAGTCGTGGAAAAAGTAGCACTCTACTTATTTCTTTATTATTTTGAGCTCCAAAGTGCGATTGGAATACAAACAAACTATAGGTAGAGTTCTTCAATGTAGGTGACCTTGTTTTGCTAAGACATTGCTTCTAGCACCATGCTGGAATATAGTTGAACTATACAGACAAGTACTATAGCTAGGATTTTTAAAGGGCATGAGAAATTTATTGGGAGCTGGGCATCTTATTTCTTCAGGTACCGTTGACAATGCCAGCCTAAGGAATTAGAACCCCAAATTCTTACACACCTCTTGATGGCTACACTAACAATATCATGCAGATTTTTGCACTGGGTACTCTTCTAGAAACAGCATGCTTAAAACAGTTTTTGTCCTATGCATTTTTGGACTCCTCTTTACTACGAGTAAGGGCCATATTCTGGCAGCATTTATGGCACAATGCACAGCCCATCTACCAATTTAGTAAGAATGAACATGCATTGGTAACAATTCTTATATGCACAAGATTTCTTGAATGGCAGAATATGATTTTGCTGGAGTTTCATGAGAGTGGGTGTGACTCTTATAAAACAGTGAATAAATGAAACAGAGCGGAACTAGTCAAACATGGCAATTTCCATGTATTTGTTTCTATAAAGTGAACCAACTTAAGGAAAAAAAAGGAGGTGCGCTAATTAAAGCAGAGTGGTACAATTAATTCTGTCATTTCAATTGTACTGTTTTATCAAGAGTCAAATTATTCCTTTAGATGTATATAAGTGGCTTCCATGGAATTCAACTGGAGATGCTTGTCTGTATTAGAGAAAGAACTTTGCTACACACAGTACATATGAATGATGCCAAATTGTCAGATTCTGATACACCACACACAGTTTCTATGCAGAAGGCAATGTAAAAGACTGACCAACAGTGACAACAATGAAATGTCCTTTCTCCACATTTGAGAATAAATGAATTTCTGTCCTGGTTTAAAGGGGGTCCCCTTTAATACCTTTTGCATGTCTAGTAATGTTTTGCAACGACTAGGCTTGCTGGCTAAACAGATTAACCTATTTAAATGTTGACACTATGAAAAATTTAATAAAATTAGAATTTTTAAAGAGACTAACCAATGTTGTAAAAGAGACTATCAAACTGTTTAAAAGGTATCATACACAGATCGGAATTATCCCAGGAAATTAAGCATGGGTGACAAAAAGGCTGGTGTTGTCTCTTTAAATGACACCAACGTTTAGTGAAAAGGAAACACCTGGCCAACATATCTACAGATCTTATGCATCTATTAGTGCAAGGCTGTGGACTTTTTTCCTGTACTTAACACAATTAAACTTGGCTGGCAAGGATGTGAGCCTACCAGGTGAGCTGGGACAAAGTCCTTATCCTGACATAAGTACATTTTTGGATGTTTGAAGTTTAAGCATTTTTACACCAAAATCCTTAAGTACTGCTTCAAGCATAAACAACACCAGGACATTTATAAGTAGACAATCCAAATATTTTAATTTAAATATGTCCCATACTATACAATCTTATAAAATACCAGTTTGTCTTAATATAACAGTTATTTTCATACAGAAACAGAGTGAGCCATACACCACATTGGTGCTAAGAGAACAAGACATAGGCCAGGATACACAAGCTGGGGGCAGACAGCAAGATGGACAGTTACCATCCAACAATCTATGTTCACAAGTACAGTTGGGAGTGGCAGAAACTGCAGCCAGCCCAAATCATCCATAGTTCTGATTCTGAATGACTACCTCCAGCCTCCATCGTACAGAATGTCTCGGTGCATACTAACATGGAAAATCATGTCACTGTTTTACATTCTCTTTTCTATTGAAAATAAATGATGCATCTTGGCAGTCCCATAGAGGCAACAGTAATAGCACCCAGTTCTGCTATACTGGTAGCAGAAGAGGAGGTGGAGGAAAATGCTACAGAAATTAGTCCAACAGTTTTGTGCTGAATGAAGGCCAAGTATAAAACATCTGCATCAAATCTAGCAGAAGTGTTTTGGGCTACATGAGGAGTCTTAAGAAAGTTATACTGGAGAGATGTGGTAGGCCTTTGATGTTTTCTAGTTTGGTCATTGTAGCCTGCACTTAAAAATAAAAAGAATGTCATACATGGCAGTCTGATGTTTACACTTCAGTAACACAAAAATAGCTCATGTGTCTCTATATACTGCATGAAATCAGCATTAAAAAAACACCATGACCTAAAGTTTTGCTGGGTGACATTCTACACTTGCAAACCTTGTATCAAATAGAGATACACTCTCCCTGTGCTATGCTATCTGTCACAGATAAGAACTTAAAGCTAATATCAGTCTGTGTGCATGCAGTCTGTGCAGTAAATCTAATCCATCAGAATAGGGTCGTTCAACTCCACAACAGTAATGAGGTTTAACCGATTTCTGTTCTTTTTGGTCACAATAACATTTTGTATTTTGGTCAGTACAATGGCCGGCTTTTAGTAATGTGGAGTCTACACTGTATTATCCGTTGGAATGGTTGTACAAATTCATCAGTACATACAGTATTGTATTCTTTATAATATTTGCTCTACTTCCACCCAAAAGATTATGTTGGGCCTCCAAGTCAACATTTCCTACAAATGGCACACAATGCGTTTTATCTTAATGTAACAGCTACAACGCTCATCCTGAGCCTAGTCCTATGCCTAATGAAATTAACAGCAAAACTCTCACCAACATCAATCAGAGGATTGGGGTCTTCATTTCTACAAACGTGTCAGAAACTCCTGAACTCTCTCTCCTCCTAAAAGAGAAACATGCCCCCCCTCCCCTGCCAAATAGTATATTTCATCAACATATTAGTGTATTTGTAAAAAGTATTAAAATATTTCAAAGTTAGAATCTCCATTTTAAAAGCAGAGTCTTTGAAACACTTGAACTGGTATAGCATATACTTTTTTTGTTATGTAAACATGACAGAAAGCTTGTACATCATTCACCACTGCCCTCAAATGAGTAGCCAAACTAATCAGAATGAAATCTTGTCTGTTCCCACAGCAAGCCACTGCCTGAACTGATAGCATGCACTATTACTTGGCATTAAGCGTTTTTAAATACCAGCCTGTTTTGGAAACAAAGCCAAAAGAGAATACATACTTGTTGGACATACACAGCCATTAGAAAAAAAGACAAGTGTTCAGCTAGTATAACAATCCCATCACAAATTAATGGGGAAAAGGCACTCCATCCCTCTCAAATATACCATGTACCTGTCATCTTTCTCATCGTGTGTATTGAATCAATGTTAAAAATGTTTAACAGCAACAGCTACCATGTATAAATTAAAGAGTAATACAGCTCAGGTTATGTTTTCTTCCACTGCCATACTTCTCACTGAAAACCATACATTGCTGTGAATATACAGTAGTAGCTTTATTTATATGTTTAAGAATTTTGTTTTTCAAAGGAGAAAATCAAAATATTTGAACCAGTATTACCTAAAAATGTATAACTTAAAAGTTTAAATAATTTAAAAACCACTTACTTGAACAATTTTCCTATTGCACAGATTTTTCATGGCTTTGCTAAACAAAATCCCACACAGGCATTTAATAACAGATTAAAATTTTAAAAGCACAACTTATAGTGCACCAAAATAAGGTGCTACATAAATTGTATGCCTACTGGAAACTGGGTACCAATAAAGCATACATACAGTAAGAGACCCAGGATGCTGAGATAATAAACATTGAAGACAATTTCCTAGATTTCAAAAAGTGTGAAGTGAGAAACTATATAGAAAATAATGCAAAATTATTTTTGAACATCAGTAATACACATGCACAAAACAACCTAACATAAGAAAAACATTTACAATTCCCGTATCTTTAAACCATCTCAATAGCACATGTACTTCACAATGTCTAGCCTATGAATTAGAGGACTAGCATCTGAGATACAAAGAAAACTTCCCCCATCTGTTTTATAATGAAGCGGTCTAGAATTCCTGGGGAAAAAAATGAAATCTTCAGTTTATCAATTCTTTCTCAAAATGCCTTTTTCTGATCACCCTAACTCTGATCTGGAAGTTGATATTGGATTCATTAACCAATGTGGAGCATTAAACACAATGAGGAAACTTCCGATGTTTTTCTGAATAACATTACATTGGAATTTCTCCTGCTATTGTTGCTGCCACTGCCACCAAAATTGTGACCTGCCATTTCCATAGTAAGCATTTTTCTCGTATACATCTACTTGAAACCCTTGAAAGTTAAAACCACTTCAACTTAAATGAGTAGGAGTATACTCCGGCCTTCTTGTCTGAATAATTTTTGGTTTGGGTTTCTTCATGCCTTCCTCTTCCTCCTCCTCTTCATTTTCCTGGTCACTCTCACATACATGGACTACAACACTGGGAGTAGTGTCAGTTGCAGCATGGAGTTCATACTTTTCTCCTGAAAGGTAGAATATTAGTAAAAATGGTTAAAAAAGCTCCATTCTACACTCAAAGCACAGAACAAATGACAGTCTAAAATGGAGGAAAAACAAGAGAGAGCTTGCAAATAGTAGACTACTGACATGGCAGTCTGAAACTACAGTCCAGCAGGTCAAATGGGCAACCGAACTTTCATAGATTGTAGCAAAATCAACATCAAACATTTTAGGCTCCATTTTCAAAGACTGATGCTACTTTGCACACACCACTGCACATGTGCTCATATGACTTCATGAGTGTTCACACAGTCATGTTGTATCTTGCCACTTGTGTGCACAAACGATATCTATTTGGGCATGCAGTTGTGGTTTTTCAGCATGCAAATTTTGTATACCTATCTTTGATTATCAATCAAGCCTTTTTAGTGCATTATAGAACCACAGGGTTAAAAAGGACTGCAAGCCTCATCTAGTCTAACCCCCTGCCGAGATGAAGGATTTATTGTGTCTAAACCATCCAAGACAGCTAACTACCCTGGCTCCTTTCAAAAACCTCCAGTGAAGGAGCTTCCATGTCCTCCCCAGGCAGTTTGTTCCATTGCCCTATTGTTCTTACAGTCAGAAAGTTTTTCCTGAGATTGTATCTAAATTTTCTGTGCTATAGTTTGAACTCACTGGCTCTTGTCCTGCCCTCTCTGGCAAGGGAGAACAACTTTTCTCCATCTTTTTTATAGCAGCCTATCAAATATTTGAAGACGGCTATCATGTCCCCCCCCCAATACACTCTTTTCCAAATGAAACGTACCCAGTTCCTTCAGCCTTTGCTCATATGGCTTGCAATCTATCCCTTTGATCATATTTGTTGGTCGCCTCTGGATCCTTTCCAGTTTCTCTACATGCTTTCTATATAGCGGTGACCAAAAGAGGAGGTTACTCCCCTGGGCAATAACTGAGATTCTTTAAGATATGTCACCCTGTGGGTGTGCCACTGCAGGCGTTGGCATGTCCTTGCGTCCTCAGTTGGAGATTTCTAACAGCAGTGCTCGTCTGGGTCGTGCATGCATTGTCCTCCTCTCACAGTGCTGTGGGTACCTCGCTCAGTGCACGTGTGATCCAACAACCTCTGTTCCTTCTCTGCTGCAGAGTCCTTACTTTGCACTCCGAAGTAGAAGGGAGGAGGGTAAGTAGTGGAGCACTCACAGGGACACACACCTCGAAGACTCTCAGTTACTGCACAGGGTGAGTAACCTTGTCTTCTTCAAGTGGCGTCCCTGTGGGTGGCTCCATTTCAGGTGACTTTAGAGCAGTGCCCCTGATCGGATGAAGGGGACTTTGGAGTTATTTGGGTGAATACATGACAGTACTATTAGGCCTATCAATGCATCCGATCTGAAAGCCTGATTAACAGCATAATGTTTTATGAAAGTATACATGGAAGCCCAATTAGCTGCTCCACATGTCTGAGATTGGTACATTACTGAGGAATGCTACAGATGTAGACATTACTCCGGTGGAATATGTTTTGACCCCTTAGGGGGTTTGCACATTCTTTTGTTAACAGCATAAGTGAATGCACCCTGAGATCCATTTCAATTATATCTCTGTGGAGCTAACACAATGGAAACGAAAAAAAGAGTTGAGGATTTTCTGAAGGGTTTTGTTTTGTCTATATAGAACGCTAGTGCTCCTCTGACATATAATGTATGTAATAATACATATTTTATGGCAAAAGTTGATTTTTGGTGTAAATGTTAGGTTGAGTTCTAAGAGTGACTGTCTTTTTACAAAGACAATGTATTGTGGATACACCCGAGTGCCCCAATTTCTCCCAATAGGCCGATGTAATGGCCACTAAAAATGCCACCTTCATAGACATATGCATAAGTGAGCACATTGTTAAGGGCCTAAATGGAGGCTTGGTAATATCTCGCAGGACTAGGCTCAGATCCCATGGTATTGTCGGTGAACACATATCTGAGTGAATGTTTTAAATATCGAGGATGACGCGTTTAGCTGTTCGGTATGTGAACAGTGTGGTACTGTCAATTTTATGATGGAAGGTGGTGATGGCCACTAAGTGAACTTTGATCAAGCTCATTGAAAGTTCTGATTTCTTTAGTTCTAGGCTGTATCTGAGTACAACTGAGATCAGAGCGGAAGTAGCACTAATGTGTTTGTCTCCACACTACCTGTTGAATTGACACCATTTTTAAAGGTAAGTCTTTCATGTTTTTGGTTTTTTTTATATTTAGTAATATGTGCTTAACTTGTTCCAGTTTAGTTCTTCATGATGGAACCACAGAGGAACCAGGCTTTCAGATGAAGGTCATCGCACAACAGATGAGTGATTGGTGTGCATACCAACATCTGAAGTAGGTAAAAATATCAGATTTGTCTGGGCCTTGTGGGCGCTATCAGTATTACATTTGCCCTGTTGATGCATATTGTATAGATAATTGTGTCATAACCGCTGTCAGTGCCAAGCTTAATGTTAAGTCAGGTGGTGGAGCCTTGACCTGTAAAACTGTGCTCCGTGCCGCTGGTTTCGTCAGTGCCGTAGTGGAGAAGGTCAGTTTATTTTTGACTCTCAACTCCACACCGGAACCTTGCAAGTCTTTTTGTGCCACTGAACAGGTGGTATCAGAGGAACCTGGTGTCTCATATGTACTTAATCTTGGCACCGATAATATCACCAAGAGAGATTTTGCTGGTAAGCTCTTCTTTTTTGCCAGTTCTTTCTGAGGTGAAGTTGAGGCTCATTTCCTTGAAGAATTTTCTGCGGTTTGAGCTCTTCTGGCTTCAGATGATTATCTAATTGTTAAAATGAGCTAAAAGGTATGAACTGCTGAGGGCTCCGTCTCAGACCATGGATGGTTGAGAAGGAACTGAAGGGGTTGGGTCACGCATGCACAAAGTGAGGCGCCAATGGCCCCACGAGACAGGGATGACGCATGCATGACCCAGAAGAGCACTGCTGACAAAAATTTCTGATTGAGGACACACCAACATTTGAAATGGATCACCCACAGGGACCATTCAAAGAAGAACTGGACAAAACTCCAGGTGAGGCCTAACCAGTGCCAAGTAGAGTGGTACTATCACCTTCAGAGACTTGCATTAACAGAGGCATAGCATGCAACCTAAAATTGCATTTGCTTTTGTTTTTTTGCAACAGCATCACATTGTTGACTCACGTTAAGGTTCTGATCCACCACAACTCCAAGATCTTTTCAGCAGTGCTGCTGCCAAGCTAGTTATCCCGCTTCTGTATTTGTGCTTTTGATTTTTCTTCCCAAAGAATAGCACCTTACATTTGTCATTGTTGAATTTCATTTTGTAGTCCATAGCCCAGTTCTCCAATTTATCAAGATCCCTTTGAATTTTAGTTCTATCCTCCAAAATCCTTGCAATCCCCTCCAGCTTTGTGTCATCTGCAAATTTGATCAGTATGACCAATTTTGATCGTTCAGGAGAACTGTCCATCTTCATACCATGAATATTTAAAACCACGGAAGCAGATTTTTTTCTACAAGGCTTCCACTGACAGGAGAAGTTAATGAAGCCTGATATAAGTTTTGCTGACCAAAACCCAACTGACCAAATTATGTCCTGGGAGTCCTGTGTAACAACAGAGTTGTCTAGAAGGGATTTTACACATCTGCTTGGATAAAGTTTAGATGTGTTATAAACTTTATTTCCATTGATTAGTGATGACTGTATCCATCAGAAACAACTCTACAATATATTATTTTCAAATACCTTTTCTGTAGGAGAGGCAGGTAGGGGAAAGAAACCAGTACCCATATTTCTAAACATACTCTGCCACTTTCTTCTGTTCCACTCAACTTGGTTTGTTTTATCCTCATGCTTTTAAGACCTCAGTATCTTAGCTGGCTCTCCATACACCACCATGGAGATATGGTGCTTTTGACATTAGCTCTTTTAGGGCACCAATGAGCAAGCCAGTCTGGATATTCTATAAGGTGTCTCTTATACAGTTTTCCCCAAATATTTCTATGGAGAACTGATGAGAAATCCTATAGAACAAACAAGGGATTCTGCCTCCAACTTGCAGATATATGGGCACCAGGCTCTTAAAGCTTCTTCTATTCCCCTCTGCCACTGACTCACTGTGTGACAAGTCACTTATCTGCTCTACTTTCAAAAAGCCAGCAAATGAAGACAACACGACCTCATAGTGGTGTGAGGCTTAATATTTGCAACACCTGTAAATTCTCTGATGAAAGGGGCTAGAGATATGTAAAACTGTTATTTATTATCAGATATTTGAACAACAGAAACTGTAGGAAAAGGAGCAGTTATAAAATGAAACTTGTAAAATATTTACATTTTAAAGTAACTATATATTTGGGGAAATATATATTAGACTTACAATTTTATTTTAAATCTTGGCATGAAAAAATAAGTAGCTTTGGCTGGTCAGAGAATTAAAACACATAGAAAAATGTATTACGTAAGGTTGTGACCTTCACGAGATTAGCAAGTCATAATACAATTCATGCTGTATGCCTCAGTTTTGTTCTGGCAAGGATGTACCTTATGGAATTTTAAAAAAATTATACAAAAAAGTGATGTCAGAAGACAATCCTGGACATAGAGACTTCAGAATGTGTCTTGGAGAATATTTTTGATGGCTTCAAAGAGTTATGTACAGACTTCTCTATTCCATTAACATACTTTTAAAATATACAGATGGGTACGCGCTGGCATATTTTTTACAACCACACATAGGTTTGTGATATTAGTGTGATAAATCGTATTTACTTTTCACTTTCTGTCACCCATGTCTCACACATTGCCATAGGTTTTAGATATCAGCCTTACTGAAGCGTTTCTTTCCACCCTTCAAAAATTATATTTGACTGATGTGCAGGATGAGCAATATTAAGTTCTCCTTTGTGACAAGTTTAAAGATCAAAAGGTTCACAAACCATTCAGGTCGGTACCTCCAGATGCCACCACAATACAACCACCGATTCCCACCCATCTCCACTGGGAGGGGCTGGTGCTTGAGCAACTGAGAATCCCCCTTATTAAATGGTACGAAACATTTGTTTCTTACCCTGGTAGGTTGTGAGATCACAATAAATGGGATTTTGAGAAAAGCTATTTTACAGCATTTTTAGATGTTTTTAAGTTTACTCATTTCTCAACTGTGAACTGTCTGAACTGTCTTTTCAGAGTTATAGATTTTAGGCAAGAACATTTCCTGGTCCTAATATTCAAAATAATTGTCCCAATGCTCATTAAGAACAGACTTTTGAATTAAATGATACAGTATGCATAAGGGCTCTTTTCCTTAAAATATGGTCAAGAGGCTAAATTGTGTCAAAGTATAATCAGATGCAGTGCCTTTAAAGTAACTGGAATTGTGTCTGGTTAAGCCAGTAACAAATGTGATCTAATGGAAGTTGAAGATATAACTGAATGCAGTGTTTGGTACACCATACACATTGTGCTTACAACTTAAGGTAAACTGAAGTCTACTTAAACTTCAGAGGAACTGCTCTGATTAACAGAATTCACTTAGATGCTTGTTTACCTTAAACAAGAAATGGAGCAAGAATTCCTATTCGTAGTTTCATTTAGGAATCCTAGGAACAACATCCCAGTGGTCTATTCTTTCACTGATGCAACTAGAGATGTTACAATAATTTTTGTTATGAGACTGACAGTAGTAACTCTACACAATGAAAGGAAACTATCCCGTGTAAAAAGGTATTGGAGATCCAGGTGCTGCACTTAACCATTGATGCTTTGTATCTTTAAGATTTACAGACCTCCTTAAAACTGACTTTTTTTGTAACAGGCAACAATAAATGAAGTGCTTGATCAAGCAAGAATCTCTGATAGCTGATGGTGATACAGCAGCAGAGGATGCGTCATTCTGGAGAATCTTCCCACCTCTCCACTCCTGTTTCTAGTGGCTGGGGAATCTCAGGTTAGGCTTTCTGAGGGTAGTTTCCTTCAAAGATTCCATGAATGACGCATGTGCTGGGGAAAGATATTTTTTTGAAAGAGTGTGCTGCCTAAAGATATTGTTTTCACTGTTAATATCTCCATGAAGGTTTCAGGGAGGGGAAGAAACAAATGTGGAGATGACAGTTTTTCCTCCCCATCAAAATGGTGATATTAGGAGGAACCATTTCAAAGTTTCCAACTATTAGGGATGGATTACAACAGATCAGAGACTGGTATGGCAGAAATCTCTCTCTCTCTTAACATTTCCACATATTAGAGAAAATCAGTCCCACCAAACTGGAGGTTGAACGGATACATCTAGCTCCAACACATGTTCCCATAGTTGCAAAGGAAAGTTATTCCAGCCATAGGGCAGTTGGAACTCATTGGCTCTGACTGCTTTACAGAGCAGTCAATCATTCCAGGGATCAGAAGCAGAAGCTTCCGATTTTCTGCATCATGCTGTAGCTATGGAGCACTTTTTTTGGTTGCTTCTTTAGCAGATCAAAATTCTGACTCATAGGTGGATATATTACAGAGCCAGCATTCTCATGTTCTCTATAGACTGCAAAACTAAGGTGTGTTAGCTGGATAAGGCCCTAATTATTTATTAATATTTTACATTAAGGCAAATAACTTTAAACATGTTCATGAAAATATGAAACAAAAAACAGTCTTTGTTGAATTGTAGTGTTGGAGATAAACCATGCCCCCAAATAGTTTCTGTAGTTAGTAATTTAATTGGTAACAAACAGATACCTTAAGTAAAGAAAGCTTTTTGAATTGCTGTATTACTAATATTACAAGTCATTTTTCATTCAAGAACAACTATTAAAACTTTAAGCTCAGAATCTTTCTTACCTGGCCCTAGCTTGGAGATAGCATAGAGAAGATCATAGTTAATGACTGGCGTAGCATCTTCTACTTGTTTCCAACCAACAGGAGGAGAGGCTGGAGGCGAAATCAGAAACTGTTTATCTGGTTTTGGTGGAGCCAAACGTGAGCTTCCAATGTGCAAAGTCTGGGAGAATATAACAAGAGATTAATTGATTAATGGAAAATTAAAGGTATTTATTTAAAAGTTTAAGGTTTGAACGGATGCCATCCTACAACAAGCACTCAAGGTGGCAGTATGTAACAATACTACATAAAGATAATTGTGATATAACATTTCAAACAAACAAATTCAAACCACCATGCTGACAATTCTGACAAAGCATGCAGTGAAATGTGCACATCTGCTCTTTTTGTTTTAATAAATTGTTATTTTATCGGGCAAAAATCTATTCCTGACAGACCAAAATAGAGGAAAATTTAACAGGGGCTGTAAGATCTAATGACAAATGGTGTTAAAACTTATTACCACAAGTGAAGGCGGAGAAAATTCCAGAAGGTATATAAACAAACGTGTTTCTTCAGGACTGTTCCTAGGACCATTTGAAACAAACTCAAGGAGATGAAATGGGACACTCAAAATTGATTTTCCCATTAAGTTTAAAAAGGGGTGCTTATTAATAGCAGTCAAAAGTGCACATATTTGCAGAACTGAAGTACAGTTAGAGATTCCCTTGGTCTTACCTACACTCAGAATCCACGGATGAGTGACCTTCCATACAGCTGCACTGATGAAAACCCCTTGTTTACACTTAGGAATTTGCACCAACCAGTGCAGGCTTCAGAAAGTGGTTGCCAGAAATCAATGTAGCTGTACCTATTGGTACAGACCCCTGCACACCCGTGTCTACATTTAGGGATCACCACCAGTGCAGCTCCACAGACCAACACTGTCTGCCGAATCAGGGCTATTTTTGAGCATGGACAAGATCTAACTTCCAAGCCAGTGTTATTTGCATCTTTGTATAACAGAACCATGTAGTCTTTGCAACTCTACAGGCATGAAGTTTGCTGAAGAATCCACTCCATGCTATAAGAACTGTGCTCGAGAAAATAAAGCTTCGATAGAAGAAAAATTACATTTCTAACTGTAATAATTGCAAAGAGCACCAAACATTAACCAAGTGTAAACTATGCATATAATTGTAAGAGTTTGTTCATAGCCCAAGACAATTTGTCAATTCAAATGGGGTATTAAACTTATCACATGATTATTGTATCTAATTATTATAAATTAATTCCTCAATATCATTTACTATTTAATTGCTTTATGTAGTGTAATTGTAGCCATGTTGGTCCCAGGACATGAGAGACAAGGTGGGTGAGGTAATATATTTTATTGGACCAATTTGTGTTGGCGATAGAGACAAGCTTTCAAACCACACAGAGCTCTTCTTTAGGTCTGGGAAAGGTACTCTGTGTGTCACAGCTAAATGCAAGGTGGAAACAATTTTTTTTTTTTTACCATAAATAGTTAGCACACATTCTATTCTAAGAGACCATTCAAGGTAGAGTGGCCTTTTAACACCCCTGCAGCCACAGGACAAAAAGAAGTGGCTAGCGGGTTACAGATTGTTGTAATAATCCATGGCTCAAAAGGCTGTCTAACCAACAAAATTTGGGCCAATAAAAGATGTTATTTCATCCACCTTGTCTCTGTATTTAGTTGCTCATCATTTTGGCAGAGATCTCCAGCTAATGCACTTATCCAAAATAATTCCCACACCTTCCCAGGCAGGGGCCAAACCTATAACTGTCACTACTCAAACTGCCAATTGTGGTGTTAGTACAAATTTCTGTAGCATCATTAAAAATAAGTGTAAATATTAAACACCTCAAACTAAACTAATTACCACAAGGAATACATTACTAGTACTATTTGTTGGGATTTAATCCAATAAAACTTTCCATTCCATTTATTACATGTATTTGAAATTGCCACAAAATCTCCTACAGCTGCACTGTGGAGCTGCAGAATATCTAGGGAGCATTGGTAACAATTTTGCAAAGAGTAGACATGCTTTCAGTGACATTTCTTCCTCCCTCTTTCCCTCCAAGTGAAATCCTAGTTATTTTGTTTTTTAAAAATAATCTTTGTTTTATGATGCTTAACATTCTAAAATTCAAAATCTACCTTTTTGGCATTATTGACACCAATATACTCTTGCTTAGATACAGAAGAAGCTATAAAAATGATCTTGGATATCTTTAAGAGTCAAAGGATGTTTCACATATAAGGCCCTATTCATCTCACTATGAGTTCCAGGTTTACTAGATTTTGAATTAAAACCTAGCTGAAAATTCTCAAATTTTCAAAAGAAAAAGCCTTTGAAATAAAATGGAAGGTTTTGCAACAATATTTCATTTTGACTGAAATTTGTTTTTGATGAAAAATTGCAAAATATTTTGAAAAACAAGCTAGGAAGAAAGGAACATTCCCTTTTTTAGTGGAAAAAATTAAAAGTAGTGAGAGAAAATGGTTTTTATATTCACTAAAATCAAGTGTTTTGAAAATTCCACAAAGTTGTTTCAAATTCTGCAAAATACACTCCTCCCTCCAGCCACCCAACCAGCTCTTGTTGTGACACAGTGGTGGACTACTAGATGTCTCCCTCTTATCCCAAGGCAGGGAGAGCAATATACAAAGCGGCAGAAATATAACACTCATTAACCTCCGAACACTTACATTTGGAGAAAATGTTAGTTTGGTCACTAATGAATGTCACATTTTCACAGGTCTTTGGAAAAAGTTATGAGCTACAATGGCGTAAGACTCAATGGCAAAATTATTACATTTTTACAGAGAACTGCTTGACAAAAGCTACCTGAGCAAAATACAGTTTTATTTCCTTTCCGAGAAATTCCGTCTTGTGTAGCTGTATTCTAGCATCTGCTGCTGATAAAGGGTTGCTGAAGTTTATTCGTACTCTTTTGAAGCTCTTAAAATACTGAAAGGTGATATCTTTGTCATATGTTCTAAAGAGAGATTCAAATTTGGCCTGTAAAAAAAAAAAAAAAAAAAGTTACAAAAGAAGCTATGTACATACCACAACTCTTTTGCCTTGTAATTCATTCTCACTCCCTCAAGGACCACTGCAGTTTATGATGGACTGCAGCTAAAATATTGTATTAGAGTACATAGTAAGCCATTCAAAATAAACCAATAATTTACTTACAACCTAGCAGCTGCTTTTTTTCATCCCTATAAAGCATAAACAGCTTTTTTTGGCACTGAAATGATAGTATTGTTGCATGTCTATTGCCATATGCCTCAATTTTGTGGCACAATACAAAAATTACTATTCACAAGTGAGGAAGATCATGGTGTTTTAATTGTTTAGTTTTTATAGAAATATCTATAAAAAGCAAAAAAAAAACCCAAACAAACTACATGAGGGCCACAAGTAAAATTCATATTCGGTAGACATGAAAACTGAATATTGTGCTGCACTGAAATGTGCTTGTTTCTAAGGTAACCAGACACCTCCATAATATTTATGACAAATGAAAGCCAGTTTTTGTACTTGCTTTTAATTTAGGAAAATGAAGTGTGTTGAAGAAAAGTTCAATTATGACAACACAGTAATTTTATAACACCTTTCATCTATGGATCTCAAAGAACTTTACAAACAAAACTCCAACTCCTTTTGTAAAGAAAGTATCGTTCTAGTTATGCAGACATGGAAACAGAGGTGATGGTCTTGCCCAAGATTAAAACTGTAAGTTTGTTGCAGAATGGGAACAGAACTCAGAACTTCCGACTCCAAAACCTCGTACTTTTATCTCTGTGGTCCAATGACTCAGCCATCCTATTGGGATGACAGTATGAGAATAAATCCATCAACAGTTGGCAGTCTTCATTGAAGATATGAGTAATTAATGTTTGGAGCTTTTAGAGCATATGGGGCAGCTATCCAAACCAAACTCAGATATTTTTACATTATTTATGAAGAATATTTCCATTTTTACTTCAGGGCACTGGAGGGAGGAAAGGGGAAAAAGGAGTCTGTGGCTAGCACGCTTGCTGTTTCAGACTTATTTTAAGCACAGTGCCTTGCTATGTACAGCCCTGAGTAATAAGTTATGTTTTATGTATTGGCATTTTGTATGTTGCTATTTTACAGAACCTTACTGAGCAGAATATTCTGACTTCATGTTCATCTTTAAGCTGCATTCAGTTTAATTACCGATTTTTGGATAGGGCTACAACATAGAGGGGAAGAAGAAAGCAGTTTAACAATTTTTCTTTTCTTGGACACAACTTCCTTATTCTCTTATGTAAGCCTTAGCTTAAATAGAAACTACAAGCAAAGTGTGGCTGTAACTCAGAATAACTTGCTACTGCTATCCTGAGAGCCTAAGTAACAAATATTTATTAGATGAAAGCCAACTATTTCATAAACACATTAACTCAAAACTGTCCTGCCTCTTGTTGAGTTACACTTAGTGTTCTCATAAAAGCGAGTTGTATGTCACCTAAACAACTCACTCCAAATAGCTTTAATACACTTCTCAAGAACAGAACAGAACCCTTAGCACAGGAATTACTGGTTATAACTAGCTTTCTATATTGGAAGGAAAGCTGCCTTGTATTTCTGAAATCCAAGCCTGTATCTATAGTACACCTTTTCTGCATTACACTACTTGGTGCACCAAAATCTCATTCATATCTATTCAGAAAAGCAGACTTGTCGATAATTCAGAATTTATATTCACCACTAAACCTTTGGAGATCTTCTGCATCACTAATGAAATGTATGGAACTTTCAATTTTATGTTAGCCAAAAAGAAAAGCCTGTAATATTATAAAATACTTACCTCATTGATCCAACTTCCAGATGAAATCAGATATTAGAATCATAGTGTCTACTAATAAAATTCAATGGTTTTGTGCCCCATAGGTGTCTTAACATAGCTAATCAATAATGGACTACTGTAAGTCCAACACTGATGTGTTTGCTACTCTTTCATTCTCACCCGTTAAATAGAGTGATTGTATTATGTAGTGTTCCAACACTACAGCACTATCACTAGTCTTAATAATTACAGTGCTACACTAACAAATGTAATTTAAACATCTTCAGCTATTCTAATTTAAATGAACCTATTCGCAGCATTCTAAACCTGAACATTATGGAAAATGCCTCCAAATGAATTTTTTCAACTGATACTCACATACACATGCATAGACACAGTATATTTCTGGATGGACTACAAGTATTTGAATAGTAGAAGATCAAGATCCTAATTCCTTACGCTACAGTAAAATGGAAACATAATACACAATACACACATTTGCAGACCATCTGTTAACCTCTGAAATAGGTTTTCCCTACTTCTTAAGCAATATATTTAACTACTTAAACTGTATAGTATTTTTCAACTATTTCAGAACACTTACAGACTTCAGTATTTAAGAAATTCACAAAACAAACTCAACTTAAAAAAAAAATAAAAAAGTGTCTTACCCTCATTTCAACTTGATTGAAAACATCACTGTCTGCCACATAGGCAATTAGGGAACCAAAACTGTAGTTAAGGTTCCTAAAATGCATTTTGTGCTTCACTAAAGCAAAGTTAGCAGTTCAGCACAAATCCAAGCCAATTACTTTTAAGGAAGCTGTTCGTGCTGTAGACCGTGTTTATAAAGGAAAAAGTCCAACCCCTCAAAAAAAAGCTTTCAGAGCATCCTGTATGTGACAGCAAATTCCTGAACAAAGTCCTGCATGCTTTCAGGCAGTCAGGGACAAAATGTAAGCTTCTACTGGAAAGAGGTGACATCAGCACATTAGTCAGCTTCCCTATGCTAATTAACTTTGCTTTGGAGAATGGAAAAAACAGCTGAGGTTTGCACAGCAGCTGCTTTATCAACTCCTCTTGCAGCATAGTTTCCATTGGTAGTAATTCCATTCAGCACTCAGACAACATGCTCTTCACTTGAATGGGCCAACCCATCTTAAGATGGAAAATGTTACTCCTAAAGGACCAAATGTCTACCATAATAAGCAGTAATTAGCCAGCAGGGAAATTTCAAGACTTTGGAAACCAGAAAATAAATCCCTAGTCAGTAAATTTAGTCCTTGTGTTTTCCAAAAAAGTACAAGAAGTTTTAAGTTGGGGATAAGAGGAAATCTATTCTGAAAAATAGCTTTTCAAATGAAATATTTTATAGTGGAAATACATTTTGAAACACTTTCTCCAGATAACTTTATGGAGTAATTTCCTGCTTCCACTTTGACTACCTTATAGTTTCAAGGCCCTGTAACATGAAATCATACAAGAGCTCAATTAGTAGTTTACTATTAGGATTTTAAATACAAAAACTCGAATTATCATTACTGTAAAACTGTAAAGCCCTACACTTATGACATCTCCCGTTTAATGAATTCAGAATGTTGTTTGGAGAAATTTTCTGGGGAATACAGCAAGATGGAGGGATTTAAAACAAGGCTATTTAAGTCACTGATTTAAAATATTTATATCAGATGAAGGCTTTGTAACGCTAATTTGAAAATCTGTGCTATTGCAACTTTATAAATTTTAATCTCATGAACAAAATCATAAATGCTATTTTATTTAGTTTATTTTAATATAAAATCTACTGCTGGTAAAGCATCTTATTTGAATTCTACGAAGCTGCTACAGGCAAAAACAAAACATGGAAGAGTAAGTATTTGTAGGGCAAGGACTAAAACCAGCATGTAACTTAACTCAAAAATAACAGTCCCATTGACTTCAGTGGGATTACTCATCTGTTTAGTTAAGCATGTGCATAAGTGTTTACAGCATCAGGACTAAAAGTTTTTAGTACCTGTGTACAAAATCTTTGTCAGTTCAAAACAATAATTGCTTCACTGTTAAGAAGTTTAAACTTTCAGTACATTAAATTATTGTTAACTATTTTGTACACAGGCCAAAGTTCTCACAACCTATGAACCTAAAGTTAGGGTCTCAAGCCCATATTTAGGCACTTAAGGGTAGAATTTTCAAAGCACAAGTTGCATTGAGTTCAAACTGCAAGACCCGCTGGAAAAAGTATAACCCTGCTTAAAACCTACTGACTAGAACAGAAGATGGTGTTAGATGCAAATATGGCCTAGGCTGTTTGCTTATCAAATTTTGTGTTTTAATTTTATGGGTCACAAACAGGTGACAAGTGGATAGTGGAAATAGGAATGGAGAAGTAGGATAGTGGGAACAGAAAGGGGAATAAGGGGAGACTGAAAACCACAAATAGTGAATACAGGGATATCAAGAATTTTAGGGGACACATGCAAGACAAATATGGAGAAGGGGGGGCACAAAGAAGAGGAAAGAAACAAACGCCACCTTTTTTTAGTTAGCACCTATGCTGTCAGTGACTGGGAAACTATGGAAGAAAACCTATGTAATATTTGAAGTTACAGAATTGACACTACTGTTAGAGAAGAAATGTTTGTCCTACAAGCAACAAAACCAAAATTTCATAATCCACCTGTGCCCTTATTACTGGTCAATATTTACATCCACTCTCAGAGGTTGCACTTAATAACCCAAACATTCTACCTTAATACATAATTGTTTATCTTCTGTATCTATATACTGTTTCCATTTGTGTTTTTATTATCTAATCTTTATGTAGTACATAAAGGTCAACCACCACCCTGGAGTGTCTGGAATTAAGTTTCCTAATAGCTTTGATAAATTATGTTTTTCAAAGCCAAGGAAACAAAGATGTCTGGTATGAGAAAATTACATATTTTGCACAAGTGTGAGAATTAAAGTCAACCTCTTACCCCGATCCCAATACAGGCACAGGAATGCATGCAGGTGTGAAAGACATTCTAAAGAAGAGAATGTGAAAGAGACAGCATTCCTGTTTTGTACCCTGGATAAGAGGTTATTTTAAGGCGCACACTGAAGACAGAACTGCAGAAATTAGTCAAGGGGAAAAAAAAAAGCAAACTCAAGTTAGACAAATATACAAACATGGATAGCAGTCGTCCATGACAATCTCTACTCCATACCTGTGTAAATGGGTGCCCTGAATGCGCAAACCAAATCATCAACATTTTAGTCATACATGTGACATACAAGAAACCTCTCTGAACATCTCTAATTTTCCAGTCAGTGGGAGCAAGAAACTTTCCTGGAAGGAGAGAAACTAGTTTAACAGGAGGCTGGTGTCTTTACATCTTTGTCAGCTGGCTGATTCACAAAATAGCAGTAAAGACAGAGAGTTAGAGAACTCCTTGCCAAGAGATGTTGTGAAAGGCAAAAGTATAACTGGGTTAAAATAAGAAATAGGTAAAGTTCATGGAGGATAGGTACAGCAATAGCCATTAGCCAAGATGGTCAGGGATGAAATCCCATGCTCTGGGTGTCACCAAAACGCTGCCAGAACCTGGGCCTGGACAATAGGATCATTTGGTAACTGCACTGTTCTGTTAATTCCTTCTGAAGGATCTGGCACTGGCCACCGTCAGAAATAGGATAGTAGGCTACATGGACCATTGACCTGACCAAGTATTGTCATTCTTACGTTCTTATAACCAAAGCCCAATAAGGTAGCATTTCAAAGAGAGAAAAATGGAAGCATAGTGAGGGCTTGTCAAGCTGAGGTATAAATCTACCTTGCACTAGCCTGTCACACACTGTCTGTGTGGACGCTGCTGTTGTGCACAAAAAGTTCCATTTTGGGATAGATCAAAATGTACTACGGAACTTTGTGCTGAGGTGGTTGTCACAGAGTTCAGGGTGCAATCCAGACAAGTAAGAGGTTGACTAGTCACATCCTTTTCACTTGAGAATCACTTAAAACTATTTCACCAGCAATTAGAGTAAACCTCAATTAAATTAACAAACTGTGAGTAAACCCCGCATAATTACAACACTGTTACAATTTAATCACTTTGTTTATTTCAGGCAAGGGAACTAGAACAAAGGAAAGTGTAAAGATGAACAAGAATCAGAACAGACAGGAGGAGCAAAGGAGCAGTCAGAAGGGCTGTGTGGACATTGAGGTCTGTCAGCAGCTGATCAGAATTAAACAGACCAAGTGACCATGCTACAATAATATATCACAAGACGGGATGGGGCACCTGCTGCAAAAGAGGGGCCAGAGGGCATCCCTTTTTCTCCTACAAAGAGATGCAGGAGACCAAGCAGATGGTTCCTCAGATGATCTAGCAGAGGTAGTGACAATGGCGAGAGGTCCAGAGCTGTGGGGGCTGGAGTACAGGAGAGTCTGATAGAGTTGGGCTGCCCCCAAACTCTGTCACAGTGGTTTTCTCTCCATTTTATAAATGGGGAAGTGAGGCAGAGAGGCTGAGGCTCAATTTTAAAGAGCATCCATTAATAACAGATGCCCTACTTTAGGCACGTAGGCCCAATTTCCCATAGCACTTAATGTTTTTATAGTACCTTTATGCTCAAGGCATAACTGCATCTCAAGTGAATGGAAGTTAAGCATGTGTGACACTTCTGAAAATCAGGTCTCAGGTGTCCAACATTGGGCACCCAGAAAATGAGGAACAATTAGTGGTTACCTGTAAGAGTTTAAGTGAGCCATCTAGTCTCCCACAGGAATTTGTGGGAGAGGCAAGAATATAATCCAATTCTCCAGGGTGACATTCAATTTCCTTAGCTATGACACTATCCTTTTTTATCCTGAAATCCCCTGCATCATTCACCACACACCTTCCAAATTCTGCAACAAGTGAGGCAGAGATCCTAGAGAAAACAGCCTCATTTCTTGCACAATGCTGGTTCACTTTTAAAGCACCATATAGTGCCTGGGCAGGGGTCCAGTGGAAGAAGTATGATCGTATAATTGAAGACTACCATAATCCATACACATAAGGGAACTAAACAAGTCAGAAGTGTTTAGCTGAGATGTAAGAGTACAATTTACTTTTTTTTTTTTAAGTATGTGAGTTTTAGTTCAAAGGTCCGGAAAAAGATACTTCAACTTTTTTTTTTTGCACAACTCTAGAGGCAAAAGGCACTGAAATCTGAAAGCTACAGTATTTCAAGCAACTAATCTTGAAGATGATTAATCACATTTCACTTGTGAAGGGAGATACTTCACGTATCAATTTACATTTAATGATCCATCCTATTATTGAAATGTTTGCAATTTCATTGTTAAAACTGTGTTCTTAAATGGACTTAAGAGAAATTCCTGTTTCTACAGGTAAATGTCTTTTCTGTGTAATTATAGAGAGAAGGTGGATGAGGTGATATCTTTTATTGGACCAATTTCTGTTGCTAAGAGAAACAAGCTTTCAGACTACACAGAGCTTTTCTTCAGGTCTGGGAAATATACTCCAAGGATACGTCTACACCGAAATAAAGGATCTGCTGTGGCAGGATCGCAGCTGGCCCAGGCCAGCTGACTTGGACTCATGGGGCTTGGACTGGAGAGCTAAAACCTGTTGTCTAGATGTTCGGGCTGCTGCCTGAATTCTGGACACGGCAAAGGGGGTGGTGGTGGGGGGATCCTAGAACTTAGGGCCTAGCCTGAACATCTACACAGCAATTTTACAGCCCCGCAGCCTGAGCCATGCAAGCCTGATTCAGCTGACCTGGGACACCTGTAGGTGTTTAATTGATATATAGCTGTGAGTCTGGGAACAGCTAAGTATTTGGTGGAACACATTGTTTAATGTGAGTAGTTAACACACATTTCCAGGGACCATTCAAAGTAAAGTGGCCAATTAACACCCCCTCCAATCATAATGAGGGAAAATAGGAGGAAAAAAAGATGTGGGGATGAGGGTGGGAGTTAGTGGTTTATGGACTGTTGTCATAAGCCATAAATCCAGTGTCTGTATTCAGTCCATGATTTATAGTGTAATGTTTCATACAGTGTTAGAGAACACAAATGGAATATAAACTATGTCATTTGCACGGTCTCAAGCAATACATTTTTAAGTGGGAGTGCCTGAAATTCATCTCTAGCTGAAGTTAAATAGTTTTGAAACACGTTTGTTTCTCTAAAAAACTGTCTATACAAAAACAAGTAGAGATGTAAATCTTGAGCAGATCTGTTACAGAAAGTAATTTCTGAAAATAAATATTTATACTTAAGATTCTTTTTTGAGATTCTTCATAAGGGAAAGGTTATCCACCAGCAGCAGAGGCGGGAACCCCTAAGAAAACTGAATTACAATTGTGGTCTATTGTCATGGTGTATGATAGCGTGATATAGTAGTGATATAGCATGTGCCAGTGGGGGAGGAGTTGTATGATTACTATCCAGATCAATTACCGATATAAGAATCAGATTAGGTCAAACAGGAATTGTCGTGATAATATAAATATAATGGGACACTACATTCTCTGCAAGTACTGTGAAACAGATGGGTTTACTGATCCTTTAGCGTACCCATCTCCCTCTCCTGATCCCACTGTTAAACAAAAGAAAAATCATTGAAGGTGTGACTACTATTTTGCAACGCTTGCACACTCCTCTACAGTAATGGGTTATACAAAACATATGGAAATAAGAGTACAGAAGCTAATTTTCCTAGATATACTGTATTGTGTGCCATACATGAGAGGGCAGAATTGCACCTGCAGAGTGACAAAACAAAAAGTCTGGAAATACAGGGGTAAGACTCAACATTAGCTCTTCTTATTGGCTTCAATGTTGCATATTTTAATATGATAAACACATGGCCACTCACTGTTTTGAGATATAAAGTAGATAAAATGGAGTAGGTCAGAGAGGAAGTAGAATAGTCAATATATATCTAGCCAGAGGAGGAAATAAAAAAAACAAACAAACAAACACCCAAGAGTTTGCAAAAACCTAATTTTAGATTTTCCAGCCTTAACCTTGTCTCATGCTTTGACCATAAAGAATTGCAGGATAACACAAATTAACTCATAAGCAGCCTTAAAAACTACTGCCAGATTTAAATGTACCATAGCATGAAGTATACACAAAAAAAATCTCCTCACCTCATACCAAGTTAATGTTACCAGATGAAAAGCCTTGTTTCAAAGTCAATATAAAATATAATTATTGTATTATATATACACATGTAGCAAATCAGTAATAATCAACTATTCTAAAATAAACTAGAGTAACAACAGGTCAGCACAGATTTTGCAAACATTTCTGTAGTTCACTTTAAGATTGACAGGATTAGGGTCAATATACAATTAATCATATATATTGTAACTAAAGACCACACTTTCAGAGGACAGGATGTTAAAGTTAGGTCTCAGGGGTTTCGATCTGCCTGAAAAAATGTGGGTTTTTTTGTTTTAAACTAGAGAAAGGCAGCAGACAAATATCAACAAAGAGACACAATTGGCTTCTAATTAAGTAGCACAGCTCTGAAGATTCCTGATGGACATTAAGATGTCATGCACCAAAACCTTCTTTTAAATCTTTGTTCAGAGTTATACACAACAAAATCAGGGATACACAAACTATTTCAAAGACAGGCGAGCCAATCAAACATGCTTTTTCCTTTAAGAGGATTTATTACATTTCCATATATTTTATACATTTATTTCAGCCTGGAAACTGACCTTTTATAAAGTATTTAAACATCAATTGATTAACATTTACCATAGTATTAGTGATGGCTAAAGCAGCATGTGTGTTTAAAACCAAGAAATTGTGGTGAGTCATAAGGGAATTATAGAAACATTTTCCCAAAGATACAACACATTCCTAAATAATGGAAACAGCCTATAGGTAAGCATGTAGCCAGAATAAAATGCACGGAAATATATGGGAAAGAAAATCCAGTGATACTAAAGGATGATTCTGTGGATTTTTCTTTAAAAAAGAGAGCACATCACTTTTGTCTTGAAACAATGAGTGTCACCACTATGAGGAATTTAAGAGGTTGGTAATGTAAAAATTGATTTTTTTTTTTAATATTCATTACTGGATTTGTAGGTCTCAGAGTCAACTCTCCTCTGTGGTAGTGGGAAAAATATCCCAAAAGAAATTTAAAAACCAGTCTTATCTATGTAGTTTTAGTAGCATATGTAAAGAGTGCAAGGATTTTTAATTAAAATAGCACTGACAAGGAAGTCTTGTGATATAAGATATAAAGATCTGAAAACACAGTTTAAAATGGAGATAAAAGTATCTGCAAGACTACACATAGTGAAGAATAGAAAGAAATAATTTGAAATAGTAATAGTCCTTTCTTAAGATATACCATGTATAAAAATACAGATACAGCCTCAGAGGTAAACTTATTTCTGTGCTGTGGAATACTGGAAGCATCAGATATTCTTCCCACTGCAATAACGAGGAAAAAAATGTAAGCAGCTTGAAAATATGAGTTTGAGAGGATATTAGTTTGAAACTCAGGTTTGGGGAAAAACTATTAACAAATTACTGGGTATTCAAGGCAAAGTATTAGAAAGAAAAAGGTGGCAGGCAGTATAAATCAGGAAAAGCCAAAAAGAGGTCCGTAAGAAATTTAAGTGAGGTTGTGCAAACAGGATATGAAGAATAGTTTAATTTGTAAGCAGTAAACAGCTATAAAGTTATTTATAAAGGAATACAGAATAATTAAACCATACAGAATGTATTGCAGTAGCATCTAGAGCCCTATTATGCATGGTGCTGTATGAACTCAGAATGGAGCAATATTCCTTGCCCCAAAGGCTTACAATTCAAATTTGGACCAGACAGAACCCATTCTTCATCTTACCAGAGCTCTGTTTGGCTGAGGAATAGGGGTGAATGAGGAGACATGGGTAGGAAGGTGGCTTCATGCCACCTTTACACCTCTTCATATTGACACTTCCAACAGCTGGAGTGCAGCAACATTCTAGTCTTGCTCCAGGATAACTCTTATATCAGGGCCTAGTGAGAGATGTAGGGCAACCTCTAGGTCACCTGAGGAAATCCCTATGTTAGGCTTGTATCTTGGCAGGGAAAATATGCTGTCACCACACTGCTACAAAAGCATAAAGGGGATATTAACACAAAGAACTGGCCTTCAGGAGTTCACTGTTGGCTATGATGGAAAGGTATCTAGGAGATACTTTAGGGCTGGCCTACATTGATGGCGGTGGTTGATGGGAAAAACATGAGAGAATTCTGTTCTATTAAATATTTGCTGAGAAATAAGGAAAACTGATGGGACTTGTGGATTTGTTAAGCATGTGTTGTGCAAAAAGAGCATGTGGGACCCTTTCAAGGGAAAAAGGCAATATGCCGCTTTTATTACCAAAAACTAAATTAATAACTATCTTAAGCCTATGTAAATACACACGCACGCGCCCAAACACACCAGGAAACATTCTATAGTTATATAACTACCAATCCTAATCATGGCTTGAGATCGCAGCTTGGGTCCGTTGCTGGAGTTCGTGGCTCGTGGTGGCTACCTGGCCAGGGAAACTGGGCACGAGGACAGCGGGGTCTTTGTTGGGTGTGCACCGACGCTCTTCTTTGATGGTGTGAAGAACGTTACTCCCCCAAAGCCTTGCAATCTCACCCAGTCTTTTATAGGTTTTTGGCTTCAGTGCAAACTTATGAGTTTGGCTGTGTCACCTCGCTTCTCTGTGACCATTGATTGCTGGACAATAGCAAAGGTAACTTTCAGTTCCTTCTTGGTGTCTTGATTAAGTTTGTTCTTTTGTTTTCTGGGTTGGATTCTTCTTTTGCTTTTTAGGGATGTTTTCGCACTCTTCAGCCATTAGGGTGGACTCCACACTTCATCAGGAAAGCTGGCAGTTTGGGTCAGATTCACACATACATACACCCTCTATTCATACCTTGTTCAAATAAGATTATATATTCATCTAAAAGTTTAGAGAGAGTTTTGTACAAGATGGAGTACATTTGTACAAGATGGAGTACATTTGGTCAATATGGAGTATGGCTGAGAGGAGTTCAAATATTACAGACAGATTGTGAGATGTGATTATACATTCTGGGTAAGAAGGGTTGAAAACAACTTTAATAATAATAATGAAAAAGACACTTATTACCTAAGGACAGATAGGTATAAATTTATACAGCAAAGCAGGCTGGGAGTGAGTGGCTCAGAGGAAAAGACACAGCCTTCCCACCCAACCACAGGAAACAAGAGGACAGCGGTTTGAGCCTAGCACCCCCCAATACCTAACCAAAGAACGGACAGGGACTACCTCAATTAGCAACAAAGTTGCAAAAAGCAGCAGATTGTTAATTGCCAATAAAGCCACAAATGAAAAGCAGAGATGGACAAACATCTCCAGGAATATATAGAGATTGACACAAGTAAGGGTATGAATGAACAAAGCTATGAATGAATCTACAGGCTTACAATTTTATTCCTACACATTCCTACCACTTTTCTCTATTATACTGGGACTTAAAACATTAAAATGTTGATGTCTCTCAAATATTCCAACATCATTTAATGCCTTCTGGAAAAAGCATGTGAAAAAGCCAAGAAAGTCTTATCTGAAAAATGATTTTTCATTCTAAAATAGGTAAATGGAAGAGAGAGCATGTAAATTCCATACACGAGAGAACGAATGGAAAGAATCAATCAGCTGCATCACTATGTTCACCTAGATTTGTCAATTAAAATCTAAGTAAGCGTTATCAGAAAAGCTCTGATCATTATATTGCAGAGCCTCATATACACGTTAACCAAAATAATTATTTTTTTCCTTTATTAATGTAGTTTGTACATATTCTGAATCTTGTTTTTGACTAAATACAATTTTGATCAATAGCCTTTTAGAGTTTCAGCTCAGAGCTCACCTTTGCTTTCACTGGAGTGAAGGACCTTTTTGATGGGCTCCCAGTTTGGGAAAACCAAACTGTTATCAGACTTCTATAAAGGAAGATCACTTTGAAGCCATTGTTGGAGAAACCTTGTCCTAAATGCATACCTCTCAAGGATAGAGAAATAAAGCAGAGAAGTACTTACCACTGTTGAAGGAGAAAAACAAGATTTTTTTGTGTTATTTATTTTTTAAACATAAGGGCAAGGTGCTGACTTGACTCAAAACAGTGCTCTTAAGACCCTCACCCAAGACTCCATCTCTTGACAATGGCACTCTAAATGTTTCCCTTTGGGATTGTGAGAAGTCTTTGGTGCCGCCTGAAGTCCACCAACAACTCACAACTGACACTGTTTGGATGATCTCCAAGTGATGGAATAAGGTCAGGTGTCCATGATGATTCCTTTAGATCTGTTATCAACCTTTGATGCCACTCATTCCAAGGCTATGTTAACAAGGTCTCTGGCTGGTTTGGACAGGATTGCTTTGGAGGGGTTCAGTTTTCTCTTCTCTGAAAGGATGTAGAGGGTTGGTTTGGGGCAGTTGCTCATTGTGCCCCAGATAAGCTCTCGTGCAGGGGTATGCAATACTGTTTTATTACCACTCCTTCTTAATGTGTGTGAAGCCACCTAGATTGCGAGGCAGTTTTGTCTGTGGTGTCATCAATAACACTTGAAGTCCCATATCTGTCTCTGCTCCCTTTACTGAAAGATTAGGTGGTTCTATTAAAAGCACGTGAACTGAAAAACCACCTGGCTCTAGCAAATGCTTTCTCAATTGCTAAATGCTTTTTTTGACTCTGATTCAAAACTTTGTCACAAGATTGACAAAAAAAGATTTCCATAAAAGGCTGCCTACATCTACTGCTATTGTTTTCAAAATCATGAACAAACCCTCAAAAGCATACTTTTTAATAAATCTCTTTAATAATGTATTGAGACTATGATACAAGGAGTCCAAATTTCGACTGCAGATCAAAATGTGCCTCAGCTATAAATGTCAATGGGACTCATGCATCCAAGGGCAAAATTTGGTTGTTGTTCTACACATAACTACTCTAAACTTTATCCTGTAGTCAACGTAGTAAGGGGTAAAAGAATCATGACAAGTGCTCTGACAATGATTTAATTTCCTTTTTTGAATGCACTGAAATAAGTTCTTTCCTTCCTGGAAACATTGCTGGATTTTTTTTTAAACTATTTATACTGAATAGGCTCTCTTTAAAGGAAATATTTTTACAATAAAGCAGAACAATAAATATATTTTTATACTTAGATTATGTAGTTTTTATACTCTGTTTTGAATACATGAAAACTACTTTATTATAGAAGGCTATTTACAGATTGGCTGACCAGTTGCTGGAAAACTGTAACACATTCAACCAGCAGCAAATAATACCTACAGTGCTTAATTCCTTCCTTGGAAAATCCATGACTTACATTTCCAAGCATTAAACATTAATATTACCAGTCAGTGAACAGGAATTTAGAGTGGTAATTTGGAAATTCCACTGCAGAAAATTTTTGAGTAACCAGCTAGACTCTGCTTTTTTAAAACTCTGCCTTTTTTACATGGCAAATATCTTTTTAAATTAAAAGGTTTCTTCAACAATATATTTCCCCTTCTCTGGAAAGTATTTCCTGAAAATAGCCACAATAAATCCAAGTTAATGGCATTACATTAAAATATTTGCTTCATGCAAGTATGTAACAGTATTTTAATAAGTATTCTTCATATGCTATATTTACTGGCAAATCCATGATTACCTACATTTCTGAGCATTAAATATTAAATTCTTGTTCATACTGTCAAACAGAACTGCATTTTCTAGTGGAAAAAAAAATATACAGAACTTGTGTATTTGTAGTGACTGTCAACAAAAACACACAACTTATGTTTTTCTATGCGGAAATGTAAGTAGCATTAGACTAGAGAAACAACCGCAATTGGGGTATTAAAACTACTTATGTCCACTGTGGAAAAAAATTCCATGTAGTGGTTTTAAAAAAAAGTTCATACTCCAAGTGAACAAGGTCAATGCAACTACATCTCAGGTCTAAGTATCACTGTCCATACATTGAAGCAAGATTATTCCAGGAGTGGAAGCCATACAAATGCTATGTACACCCGCACACGCATTAGCGACTAATCCCACATCTCCTAGTAAGTGCATTTAGAATACTACATTGTGCCTTTGTAGATCTGTCCTTAGGAAGTCTTATTTCCCAGCTCAGGAAGTGGCAGTGCTTTGGGTAAAGTGCGTCTTCACCACTACTAGAGTAGGCTGTTCCTAAACACTCAAGCATCACTGATCCACTCTGATACGTGAATAAACCCATCAGAACCAAAATTCCTTTCTACTTGTATAAAAATGTAGAACTCTGATGTCTCACTTATGGAGGCACCAGTTAATCTCAGATGAGGCCTATTACAGGGAAGACAGATATTCTGGATCTGATAGAAATTTGGGCACTGAACAAATGAAAGTATTAATGACAACTTTGACCTTTTGAAGAAAATGGAAGAAAACCGAAGCCAGGGCTGCCAACTCCTAGATGTGGCAAGCAGAGAATTGCCATTAGAAAAAAATTATTTAAGTGTTAAGAATGTCAAAGGCATACCCTGCATAGATTTAAAGGGAGAATTATTAAGAGTTTGTAAACACTAGATTCACCCTCCCTTCAAAGGATAATCTTCTTGAGGCAGGGCTTAATCCTAAAAAGGACTCTTAAAAAAGGTCTGGAAAAAAAGGTGTTGTCTAGTGTACTTTTGAATGGTACCCCCATGTTCAAACACCTCCCCAAAAGAAAAGGCCTCCTGAGGATTTGATTGGAACAGCTTTATCAGTTCCACTGGATTGGGGTTTTTTGTTTTTTTTAAATAGTATTGATGACGTTTTGTAGGGATGTTTTTAAAAAAATGTCAACGAATCAATGGCAGTTACTATAGAGAAAGGAAGCAAAAAAATTCTGGATTTGAAGCGTCTGCAGTGATCATCAAATCCTCTTCCCCACCCACCCTATTTCACTCCAAACAAGGGAAAAGAGAAAACTCTAATTTGTCAGGAAGTTAGGGATAGTATCTTCAGATACAAGTCAAGGACTAGTGCCAGAAAAAGGCAGAACCAAATAGAAAGCAGCCTTCTTCCTAGGTCCATGACACAAGGCCTTCTTGGCCACAAGAGAGTTAGAAGAGTAGTGCCAGCCTTAAGACTTCACCTAGGAAAGCGGACTATAAAAATTATGCATAAAAGACTGTTGGAAACGTGGACTGACAAGGCATCCACTTGGCAGAGCAGAGACTGCTTGTCCGTGAGGCAATCCTAAGCAGCAAATGATTTACCAGACACACACTAAAATGGATGATAATACAGTAGTGGAGATTCAAGCACTTGATAAAGGGAAGTTATTTGTTTTGGTATTTTTAAGAAACAAGGGGGAGGTGGGGCAGAAGAAGTGAGTTCTGCAACCAATATTCAACCATAGGAAAGGCTTGATCACTTGCTGGCCTAAAGCATAACAGTGGGATCTCTAAAAAGTGTTTCATGCAAGTGCAAGATGCCCAATAGGATGCAGAGCCAAATATCTAAAGACAGAGTCACGTCCCACAAAGTTAAGGGCTCTAAAAAAACTTGTATCAGTTAAACGAAAAAACGCATACTTCAGTTAGCCGATTTCAAAAAAGCCATGATATGATCATGCCTACTCAAGACAGCAAGTCAACATTATTCTCTTTTGTGAACATGATGCAGGCAATGGAGAAGACTAAAATGGAATTACAATAGTTGACCCACAGGGACATGGCATATGTTGCTGTTACAAGAAAACCACAGGTTTAAAAAAAAAAAAAAGGTACAAATCCTTTAAAGGAGCCATAATAGTCTCTTTCAAGGGTATATTTTTTGTAAAGTTCTTACTGATTGTAATTGGTTTAAATTGAAAAATGGAATCTGTAATTATGCTTTTCTACATCTATGTCTGAATGAATCAATGAATTTCAAATAAGAGGCTTTGCTCATAGACTCATAG
>ML675610.1:32558627-32585648 GCA_007922155.1 Mesoclemmys tuberculata
ATCCAAGTCAGACCCCGGTGGTCTGTAGCACACCCCAAGCACTATCTGCTGTTTATCATCTTGAGGTAGACTATATCAGTCACATACCACTGATCTGTACCACTACATTTTTTTTTTTTTGGAAGTGAACCAGTGATCTTGAAAAATAATTAAAATATATGCCTAGCAATTTGACCATATATCCCATGAAAATGAATTTCCATTGGCTGAAATGTAATATGCCAGTTAACTAAGTAAGGCGCAACCATCCCTATGATGTGCATTGCATTATTCAAAATAAGTAGTTTCCCCAAGTATCAGAAAGTGAATTTAACACTACCTGGAAAATGTGAAAGTCACAGAATTAGGGAATTGCAACATTATTGCTTCTTCCTCTTCCTACAGTGGGATGTTCACAAGTAAGACACCATATTAATCAGCTCACCGAGTTGAAACAGAATACCAGTGTTTGTGACTGTGGTTTGTGTAGATAGGAGTTAAACAGAACAGATAAGAGACTATCAGATTACTGTGTTTTTCTCCAGCAGTATCATGTATCTTACCAGCTGAAACTATGTTTCTCTTTTTCTTTCAAAATAATCTGAAGAGAGATTCTGACATCAAATCATTAGGTCTTAACAATTCTAGCAAAACAGACTAATAGGACAGTTATGTCATCCTGAAAAGTCGCCTTTATATTTATTTGCCAAAAAAATGTGGGGGTATTTTTGGTAGATATTAAAAATTAAAAACCTTTTTCCCAGGATCATACTTTCCCAGTAGTCCACTTTATTTCACTTCATATGTACCTTCCTAAAAATCACTGACTATCAAACTGAAAGTGAGTAAAACTTTTATTTTCACTTCAGTAAACGTTTACCATTAAGTCTAGATTTTAATTTCAAAAGCCTCTAATTGGTAAATATTGGTTTAAACTGAACACTCTAATCACAAAGATCCACATGATTTATAAAAATATAAAATCAAAAACAAAAACATGGTTATGAACCAAGCATGAGGTTCACTTAGAACTCAAAAGAAGAAAAGCCAATAAGAATTATTCTAGGTTTACTATTATGACAAACATAATTGTCCAAGTAATTTAAACTATTGCATCCCATAGTTGACACTTTGAAACATACATATGTATCTACAGTATTGGCATAAATACACAAGTGATGACCTAAATCCATCCCTGATATGGCGCAAAAAGTTACTTTAGGGGTAAGTTTGGCCTAATTTTTTTTAAAGCAAAGTAAAAGCCATATTTGGTTAATTTTTTAAAAATAGAGTAGAGCAAAGGATATACTAGGTTACACTTTATCTACTTTGATATCTTAAATAAATCTATTGTTTTTTCCTGTTTAGTTCTAGCTGCACGCTGACTAAAGTTTTTTTCCAGTCATCTTGAGGCCAAGAGGCATATCCTGCAAGAGTTGAGCTGTAAACACTCAGCCTATCCTTCTTGAATGGACCTTCAAGTTAAAGTCTCTGGGTGTAAAAACATATGAAACTTGAACTGCCAGCATGCAGTACACACCAAAAATCAGGAAAATCAGATTGCTTTAATTGGTTCTGAAAGGATTCTACTATGAGAAGTTGGAAAACTTTCTTTCGCCATTTTATACATATACATAATTAAGTGCAAAAACATTTTGCACGTTGTAGAGGAAGCACAGTTAAAAGCAAAGATATGCAAAGCTAAAGCTGCTACAGCAACATTAAAATCTGCAGTGTTACACATGTAATGTTTTCTATTGCTATTCTTTAGTTAAATATGTAGATTAGAAGTAATTCTAACCTGAAAAGTGAAATGAAAAGTCACATTGACTGAATTCCACATTCTGTAAGTTAAAATGTGCTTTTTCCACCACATTCCAGCCCTGAAAACTCACTCTAGGCTCTGGAAAAAGAGTTCTGCCCCCCAAACATTTTTCTTGCTATGGCACACATCACATTGCCATCTAAGTGTCACTATCTAATCCCCATCAGTAAAGTATTTGCAGATCAAGTTTATCTTTTAGCTACACCTGTGCAACTCTACTGCCTTCCATAAATCTGGACAGGTATAACAGAGGGAAATTCTTTAGAACTTTTTTAATGTTGTTGATAATATGAAAGAGGGAATAACAGTAATTTCCTATAGCTCTGTTGGTTTTGCACTAACTTGTTTTTGGTCCATTAAGAATATCTGCTTAATATAAATGTGCATCAAAATATATAGGATATGGAAAGTTAATGCCAAAGCCTTAAAAAAAAATGCAAAAGTTAATTACAATTGTACAACTTTAGGACTAAATTTTGGTCTGAAGGATGAAGTACAGACACGGGCACCTGAAATAAGAGACAGCTAAACCAATATATTTGAAATTTACATCTCAGTGAAGAAACACATTCCCAATATTGCTATTTGTATTTGGCTAGAGATGGTTTTCTACAATTCTGTGTTAATATGGCAGCAGTGAATCCATTTATTTTGTGAGGTCTTCGCAAATGGAATCAAAGTGGGTGAGGTAATATCTTTTATTGGACCAACAACAGACAAGCTTTCGAGCTTACACAGAACTCTTTCTCGGGTGAGCCCTTGTCTACATTAGCACTTAAGCCAGCAAAACTTTTGTCACTCAGACGTGCGAAGAAACAAACAAAACAAAAAACAACACACCGAGTGATATAAATTTTGCTAGCATAAGCACTTGTGTGGTCTGTGCTACGTTGATGGGAGACGCTCTCTTGCCTATATAGCTACCGCCGCTTATTTAGGTGGTTTTACTTATGTTTGCAGGAGAGCCCCCTCCCGTTGACCTAACAGCTATACAAGTGCTTATGATGGCTGAATTTATGTCGCCGGGCGGTTGTCACTTCCCTGAGCGACAAAAGTTTTGCTGGCTTAAGTGCTAATGTAGACAAGGCCTCACCTGAGGAAGAGCTATGTGTAAGCACGAAAGCTTGTCTCTCTTGCCTACAAAGTTAGTCCAATAAAAGATATTACCTCACCCACCTTGTCCCTCTAAAATTATGGGACCAACACAGCTAAAACAAAAACATCAGCAAATAGAAACTTTTTTTAGTGTAATCTGAGAACTGAAGAACATATTGAACACTACTGGAAACATCACAGAATCCACAATATATGATACACACCCATTACGGATCCTGAGCAGGAGTCAATGGAAGATTTGAGAAATGTGCTTGGTGGGTTTTCAACTGAACATGTACTCTCTCTCACATAAGCTGTCCAAGCAATAGCTAGCGAGCAACATCCTGTTCACCTGAGAAGGGAGAACATGCACTACAATTTCATAAAAGATGAGGGCAACATTACTTTCTTCTAAAAATCTTAAATGCCTACTGAGCATGCTCAGAAGATTTTTCACTTCTACAGAGAGCAGCCATTATACCTTGCCACTGAGATAAACCAAAAAGGTCCTTTTCCCCCCCTTAAACAAAAAAACAAAACACACACCCAAACAGCAGCAACAAAGAAATCAACTAAATATCCCTCAGATTTCAGCTGAGATTATAAATGGAAATTCATTCCAAATGAGTAGTTTTGGAAAGTTATGAGCAAGTTAAGAGAGAGGTCTCATTGTAACTGCTTGTAACCTTAACAGCAGCTTTTTCTTATTATGCCATATGATTTGAATAAAACTACGGAAAGTCACACTATTTCCTGATAGCAGAATCTGGGGTGGGTCACTCAAATATTTCTTCTGACTAATTCATTCCATGGGGTTTTCCATAAATGATTCACAGCTGTATTCTACTTTCCTGACTACCTGGAAAACTTTTTCACTAAGTCTGTAAATTATGTAAAACAAGACACATTCTTTGTTTAGTTTATGACTGCAACTTCTGAAGACACCGATTTTTCCCCCCTCTAAAAGCAAACTGAGAATTGTTTTTTAAACATGTATTCTATTAAATATTCTTATCGTTTCATGCAGTCAAGCATTCACATACCTAGAATAAATACTGCTGTGGAAAAAGCACATTTTTTATAAATGAAAATTTCATTGTGGTTTTCAAAATTATAGTCTCATTTCTCAGTTTTATCCAGTTATATTTCTTATTTATGTCAAATCTTTGTAATATTTATTTTACTCTTACATACCATCTCCTGGTCTAATGTCATTACTATTTATTTATGTACTAATCTCGCTCCTATTTAAAATCAATACTATAATTTGCTGCTTAAGTGGAAGCAAACTCAAGCCCTTGAAAGTATTACATACTTCACAACCTGTCATGTACTTATCTAGGTAATGTCTTTTTAAAAAGACAACAACTTGTAAATCCATACTTATCTGCAAGAATTTAATACAATCAGTTTCAAGTTTTTTCTGTTTATACAGCAGCATAACTTTACAGACTTCTAAACAAAGATAAGCCCTTGTCTAGGAGAAGTTTATGGTCAAGGGCCTATCTTTGTCTGCAGTGTAGACATGCCTATAGGCAACAAGGACAAAATTTTAAAAGATGACTGCTTCTCTGGTCTTGGCACCAGTCCAACAACACACGGTGGAAGAGCAGATTAAGAAAGCAGGAGGGTCTGCCTACCCTATGAACAGTGACCTAACCTCAGTCTCCCAGAAAGAACCCTTTCTTAAGCCTGTATTCCTTGCCTCCCTGTCATGTTGTTGATTAAGTGGTTATAGCTATAAAAATCCATTTAATAGCAACTACAGACATGAAACCTTTTCTCAGGCCAATAAGGTAAAATATGCATCTTCCCTCAGAGTGCTGCTCAAAGTTATTTGTAGTTTTGTCTACTATTAATGCCACTCTCCAGTGTAACAGCAAGAGTCCTGTGGCACCTTAAAGACTAGCAAATCTATTTGGGCATAAGTTTTCGTGAAGGCCCCTCCCCCAGCCTAAGGGGAGGAATCACTGAGCCCAGGATACAGCTGAGTACGGGAGACAACGAATGAAAAAACCAGGAAGAGGAGTGGAGGGGGGAGAAGGGGTCACAGAGTTAAACGAAGAAAGCCAGAATGGGACACAGAGCAGAGAACTCCTGACAGTGCCCACTGCTCCCGGAAGCTGTCAAGGGAGCCAGCAGATGCCATCCAGAGGAACTCCGCCTGGATGCGTGAGTGCATAAGGGAACAGAAATAGGCCCCACAGTCACAGAGCGCCCCCCCTGCCAACCTTCTCTCCCTGGTCTTGTAGATGGCCATTCTGGCAGGGCCAGGAGGAGGTTGATGAGGGGGTCCCACAACTTTGTGAGGTATGTAAGCCACAGAATGATCTGGGCTTTATTCCCTGTAGACTAGTCATCAGAGGGCAATTAGAAGCAGCTGAGGCCAATTAAGACTCAGCCAGGTGCCTGATAAAAACCCTCTGCTCCAGAGAGAGAGAGCGCATGAGCTGGAGAAGTAGGTAAGCTGTGCTAAGGAGAAGAGAGGTGTGCAGAGTTGTGTGGAGGAGCAGAAAGGAGTATGGTATTGCGTGGAAGAGCGGAGGAGTCCTGAGGGTGGCACTAGGCCCAGGAGGGGCAAACCTGCCCCATGCAGGACTGAAATACTCCCCAGGCACAGGAACCCGGGTAAGGAACCCCAGTCCAGGCAGCAAGAAAGCAGGGCCTAAGGAGACAGAAAGACTGAGGGGGAGGAGAGGTGGGGGGCGGGTGGAGAAGAGTTAGCTCAGGGGAGAAAAAGGTCAGCAG
This sequence comes from Mesoclemmys tuberculata, assembly GCA_007922155.1. Taxonomy (NCBI): domain Eukaryota; kingdom Metazoa; phylum Chordata; order Testudines; family Chelidae; genus Mesoclemmys; species Mesoclemmys tuberculata. The sequence goes on from ML675610.1 coordinate 32,564,275, forward strand.
CTGAAACGGTGCCAGCAGCACACAGCTGCTACTCATAGGGCCCCTGGACTGGGGACCAGAGGAGCGGCAGGCCTGGCTCCCTATCCCCCATTCTCGTGGAGATGTGGTAACTGGTGATGCCCTGGCCCACTACAAGAGGCAGAAGCGTGAGACCCACTAGAGTGAAGCCAGCCATTTGCTACCAACAGTAATTAAAACAACAAAAGAGATGAATACAGAGGGCCTGCTCACCTTACCCAGTTGAATAGCTAATTTAACTGGAAAAAGTGACCAGCCTCTAGGCTTAAAATGAAACCAGAAAGGCAACAGTATAAAAATCTCAAATATAAATACAGAAACATGTTAAAAAAATGATGACTGTTAATGGAATATGTAGATGGATGGGGAGAAGAGAAAGAAAAGGAAGACTATTAGTAGCATTTTTGTTTTTCCTAACAGACAGTGGCCTGGAAAACTCACAAGAAAAGCTGCTTAGTTAACTATAAGAAAGAGAGCCAACTCTCTATTCTGAGACTCAGTAACCGACAATTATGCTAAAAATAAATCAACTTGGCCTACATTAAGCTTCCCAGCTATGCTTGTATCAGGAAAGCTGTAAAATTGGGCAAGTGTCTATTTTAACCACTTTTATTGCATTAAAAAAAACAAAACAAAAAAACCTTTTACAGTTTCTCTTTTCAGGTGTTAAACAGCAATTAGTGCAGGATTATGCTGGATGTTAATGTGATCAGATGCCACTCTCTTGCACATGGTTTTAATATACAATAAAGTCTACCTGTTTCTTTAACAATTACTTTTTTGATCCCTCACCCCAAGTCTCTATGTGACCAGTTCATTCAGCCCTGTTTTGTGCTATTTAAGGTAACTCACCAAAGTTTTCTATAAATCTGCCAATTATGTTTCTCTGATACAGAAATTCTAATTCTTCACTGTCGCACACAGAAGGAAGAACATGGGGGGGAGGGGGAGAATAGAAGTGTTTGATTTAGTACTTAATGTCCTCACAGATCCTTTTGTCTTTTGTTATTGAATGTCACCAAAATCCTACTTAGCCTTTCTCAAAGTAACAGTCAGTTAGCTACAGGGCTGGGAATAAAGCCTGATTCTTTGCACTAGTTGTGTCTGCTAGACACCCTTTCCCCTTCAGATTATTCTTGGTTTTCTCTGTTTTTATTATGGAAACACAGAGTTGTTGTAAGACATTAAGCAACAGGACATTTATCAAGCTGGAAGCTTTGTTTCTACTAGCTTTTAAAATCTTTTCTACTAAAGAAAACTTTAAAGACAGTTAGTAGTCTCCATTTAAAGCTTTATTCAAACTCTGTTTAGCACAAACAGTTTTCAGAAGTTCCAGAGAGATAGCCGTGTTAGTCTGAATACAGCAAAAACCAAAGTCCTGTAGCACCTTCAAGACTAACAAATTTCTGTGGGTATCAGCTTTCGTTAGTCTTGAAGGTGCTACAGGACTCCCGCTGTTTTCAGAAGCTGGTCTTTTAAAAGTGACCAGAATGAAATAGTTTGTAGTACCCAATAGTTTGTCCAATATGCTGACAAACTCAGCATTTTTGGAACCAAATTGAACTTTTCTGATTTGCTAGTCAAAATGAAAAAAACCAACTATTTGTCCAGCTCTAGTTAAAATCTAATTTTCATCAGGTTTATAAGTATTTACACACTGTGTCCAAAACACACATGTGGATCATAAAGTTACCTCAGGGTTTGTACTCATCTGCAATTAATCTAGTTGATGAACAAAGGCGTGTGATTATGAGAAACCAGCATGACCAGATCCTAACACTAGGGTCACAGGGGCTATAAGGGAGACAGCCATCGTGATTGCTTTTTCCTGTCTGTCCTAGGTACCAGTAGACTTGGAGCAAGCGCACAAAGACCTTTTGGCCACAACTGACAGGAAGTATCAGGATAAAAAGCATTCTGTTTCTTCTTAGACCGTTCTCCTTCAATTGCCTTTAAAAAGCTACCAAAGAGCTTTGAGTGGATGTGGAAACTGACACAAACTGTTGTTAGCCTGAAAATCTGCTTTCCATGATTTTAGATACAAATGTCATATTGCTACCACGTTATAAGTCGTGCTTCTTGAAGCATAGCATAGAGTGTAAGAATCAGAACCTTACTGGTGAACTTCTTTGGGAACTATGAAATCCTTACAGAAAGATTTCCATAATAACAGATACTGCATTAGGTCAAATTTGGGAGTTGGGGCACCAACGAATTTTCCATTTTGCAGACTTTGATACAAGATGTGTCTTTTTCTGTGCAAAGATGAAGGGTGGTAGAAAGAAGGCATGTCTTTATTCTTTTCCTTCATTGGTTTGTCTATTATTCTGGGAGCTACTGTGAGGGACTGCTGCTATCTATATAGAAGGGAAATGCTTTCCTAAAGGCAAAATCTCTTTTAAAATGCAAACTTGGTTTCAACTTCCAAAAAAACAAATAAAATAAAAGTGGATGAAAATCCAGGGGGAATCTTCCCAATACACCTGTGCCAACACCACACTTCCCCCTGCTTGACAAAAGTCTGACGTAAGCAGAACTGAACTGAGCAGCCAGAGAGGGTAGAACCAAGTCCTATCCTGATAACTGATTGAAAATGGGAGCAAACCAATCTTATTCACAAAGGGAAAAATGAGTTGTCAAAATAAGCCTAGATGTGAACAAGAATTCACCTTTACCTTAAATAAAATCCTGTCATGAGACTAATGAATTTTTACTAACCTGATTTTCTAAAATCTGAAAAGGAAGGAAATTGACAATGCCTGGTATACTCTATAATGGAGCACCTTATAATAGGTGATATTTCCATTATTTCTACATGTAACTCAATCACTAAGTGTTCAGTGCAAGTAGCACCCCAGTTTCCACAGGAGGTTTGGCCTCCTTCATTCGTGAAGTGGGAATTCTGAGGTTTGCTTTAGGACACAGACACAGAGACAGACACAATATCTGACAGTACAAAAAATAAAAATTTGCGTGTGGAATATTGGTTTGGAAGATTTTAAGTGAGAATGAGTTCAAACCTAAAACAACCTGCAACATCATTCACTCATCTGAAGTATGCTGAAAAGGGAAGTCTCTTGCAATATTTCCTGTTAGGCTTCTTGCCACTTCAGCCATGTCACTTCAGTCTGATAGTAACCAGATCTGTCCTAATGGAAATAGTGATTGCTCCAGGGAGATACGTGAACCAGCTGCTGTTGTGAGCAATGGAAAGTATGAATAACTCTTGCCTGGGGTTGCATAATTGAAAGGATAATCAGATCAGAGCTTAGGTTAAGTTATCATTACTCTTGACTATTAAACCCACTATTAGCCCAGGTGTTCATGCCTCAGTACAACATACAATGATTTAATAGAGTCAATAGACCCCACCTACTAAAAATGAATAGCTTGAGAAAGCCTTCACAGTTCAGGAATCAGACATTTTTCTCTTGAGAAAGGGGAAAAGAAAAGTAAGTCTGCGGAGAGATTTGTGCCCTTTTAAGAAGTTCTAAAGAAGTTCTGCTTTTTTCCTGTTTATGGTACACAGCCCAGGCAAAGACTAAATACACTATTAGAAACATAGCTAACAGTATGCAATTTTTCAGTGCAGAAATTCAATGCAGAGATTTTAGGACAGATTATTCCCATTTGCTCCCACTCACAAAAGATGCAGCTATGGCTCTTTGGTGACTTACCAAAGGAGTAACAAAAGAAACTATTGATCTTATCAATATTATAATGCAATAGTAAAGTTTGAAGCTCCACTGTAAAAGATTGCCAAACAAAAGACAATATTAAAAAGCAGGAAAAGTTGGAGAGTATGAAATGAATATTCATCTCTGGTCTTATGTAATACTGACTAAAGCTTAAGTTGAAAATTGAAAACTATTGCCCTGCCAGTTGAAAAAGCTATAGTAGCTGAGACAATATTTCCTATTAATGATCACTTTTTCAACTTAAAGAGCACCACTTCTCTATAAACAAACAAACAAAAAGAGTCACTTAATAAACGTGTCATAAAACTTAAATGCATACTTAGTGTAGCATTTAAATTTCACAAATAAGAGGACTCTTTCTGCTAGGACATTGCAACACTGGAATTACTCTACACAGAGGCCTTTCTATTTAGATCATAGGGTCATATGACCCTGTCTCATTCTATTTTTAGATGTCCAGAAATGCCATCAAAAGTTAACCAAGCCGTGTACTGTCAGATCACTGGTGAAACAGGAGGGTTAAGTATACTGAAAACCTAATGTAAGTGTCTCAGACAACTGTTAATTCCCATTCAAAAGGCTGTAATAGATCTCTACAAACTCCATATACAGAACAGATCATATGCATTCTAATAGGTATACATCTAGTACATCACAAACTGAATGTGACAAAGTAGTAATATTAGTGAGTTAGAGATACAATGTATCAGATAGGCCCTGAACAAGAGCAGCTTGTAGTTAGAATTAAAACAAAACAAAACAAAAAAACAAACCAAGACCACAAACTCCTGGTGTCCATTATGAAATTTACCTTTTTTGGTCTTCTTCCATCATTAGTGTTAAAAAAACCTGAATATATAGTAATTAAACTTGGAGAAATACAATAACTTCTTGAAATTATGTTTTGTATGTTTTGCGAACCATTCAAAATGTTCCACTTCAAAATATTTTTTTAAACCAACTCATTGTTCTTCCTTCACTGGAAAATGTCATTCAATAAAGGCCACAGAAATAGTACCCTGCCATTTTTAACATATATTGTGATTTTCTGAAGATTACTAGGGCAAACAATTTTTTCCTTGACTATTCTTAATTAAAGAGGATGCAAAGGAAGACCAGTCAGCAGAAGATAGATATTACAAAATTCATAACTTGTATTTAGCTGTGATGCCATGTCTATCTTTAATCATTGTCAGTCAAGCCAATGCTTGCCTTAGTAACAAAAACTGAATCTGCAAGACATAACACTTTAAATCAAATCTTAACTCAAGCAGCAGTCTTGATTTAAAAGCCAAAAAACTTGTCATTGTACTACATAAAGAATCAGGCACTAATTCTGCAATACTTTAGAATAAATCAGTGTTAACTGCAGGAGTATGCATTAGAAAGTTTGTTTAATCGTACAGGCGACTAAGATAAGTCATATAGATAACCACACCAAAACACCAAGAAATCAGTTATGGGACCTATGAAGGTAGAGGCCATCTACAGGCAGGAACTCGGAAAAAAAAAGGTTACTTACCAGTACCTGATGTTCTTCATGATGTGTTGCACATGTGCACACACCTATAGTGGAATAGGCACCTCTGTGCATGGTTACCCAGAACTTTTTTCCCCTTAGCAGATCCCATAGGGCCGGCTCCGGCACCTGCTGGAGCCCTGCACATGTGTTGCGTTATATGAAGCACTGCCAGCCCTATGCCCCCGGATGACCTTTTTTCTGCCAACTCCGGCAGTGGGGACAAGGGGGTGGATTGTGGAATGGACATGAGCAACACATCTCGAAGAACATCAGTTACTGGTAAGTAACCTTGTTTACTTCTTCAAGGGCTTGCTCATGTCCATTCCACTACAGGTGACTAACAGCAATACCTTTGGAGGTGGGTAGGAGTTAGCAGTGAGCTGCCCTCGGCACCGCTCTGCTGAATCCCATGTTCTCTCTTGCCTGCTGGACGATGGTGTGGTGGGACGTGAAGGTATGCACCAACAACCAGGTGGCAGCTTTGCAGATGTCCTACAGGGGCACTCTCTCCAGGAACGCTGTAGATGAGGCTTGAGCTCTGGTTGAGTGTGCTGTGATGGTTCCTGGAAGCGGCACCTTTGCCTGCTCAGAGCAGAACTTGATGCATAATGTAATCCACGAGATGCGCTAGGTGAAGACAGGTGAGCCTTTCATCCGGTCAGCCACTGCGACGAAGAGCTGTATCGATTTCCGGAATGGCTTTGTACGCTCAATGTAGAAGGCCAGGGCTCATCTCACATCCAGCAAATGCTACTTCCTCTCTTCCTCCGAACCGAGCGGTTTGGGGAAAAACAAGGGGAGAAAAATATCTTGATTACAATGAAAACTGGGAAACCACCTTGGGTAGGAAGGCCGGATGCGGCCTCAGCTGAACCTTGTCCTTATAGAATATTGTATAAGGGGGTTCCGAGGTCAAGGCCCTAATCTCAGAGACCCTCCAGACTGAGGTAACAGCCACCAGGAAGGCTAGCTTCCATGAAAGGATGAGCAGAGGGCATGAAGCCATTAGTTCAAAAAGGGGGCCCCCGTGAGACTCGGGAGGACCAGGCTGAGATCCCAGGGAGGCAACGGGTCATGGACAGGAGGATAAAGCCTCTCCACCCCTTTGAGGAACCTGACTGACATGGGATGGGAGAACAAAGATCTCCCCTCTAGCAGCTGATGGAAGGCCTTGCTGGATCTGCACCAAGCAGGCTCTCTCTCCCTCCAACAGCCACAGAGCCTCCAGGCCGTGAGGTGCAGGGAGTCCAGGTCTGGGTGCAACAGGCGACTGTGGTCCTGGGATAGAAGGTCGTGTTGCCTCAGGAGCTCCAGGGGTGGGGAGATTCAAGGGTCCAGCAGCATGCTGAGCCAGTGCTGTCTCGGCCAGGCCGAAACAATTAGTAGAACGTTGGCCCTGTCCCTCTTTATTGTCAGCAGGACCTTGGGTAGGAGTGGAATGGGCAGAAACACATACATGAGGGTCCCTGTCCAGTCCATGAGGAACGCACCATTCTCCATAGGCAGCAGCCATAGAAACAGATACCTCGCTCCTTAGAGTCAGCAAGGATGCTAGGATGCGTCTCCTCCATGCGAGCAGCTTCAAACACAGTCCTTATGCTGCACCACTGTGTGCTGCTTTGGTCCCTTCTCAAGTGATGATCAACTGATGTGGTACAGTGACTTATAACAGGGACAGAAACACCGCTGCTCTGCCCAGGAATCTGAGTCAGAGAATCAGGGAGTACCTCCAGGAAAGTTTCCTAGAGATCACACTGGAGGACACCTGTGAAATCTCAGCATGCATTAATGTGCTTCTCAATCGTACTGCCTAGATGCTCAAGGCAACGGGAAAGCACATGCAAACACAGCTACTCCTGTGCATTTCTATCCCTTCAAGTACCTGTATATTTTAGCCAAGCTAAAGACCCTCCTGCCTCCAGTACACAAGCAGCATCAGTTTCCAAACACTTACCATAGCTCCCTCGTCCTGCATCCTGAGCACCTGAGCTGAAGGGCTGGGGCTGGCTGTAGTCTTCTGGGGTCGAAGACAGCTCCTGACTCCCAATCTCAGCAACCGAATTGTTCCCCAGCTTCAGCTCATCCCTCCAGCTACACTTCTTTGTTGATAACCCCTTCGTCGGGGTTCAGTCCAGTATCTGGGGGCCCCAGGACCACTGAGGTGTTTACGGGCATGTTGGGGGTGGATGTGGAGTCGCCACTGAGGATAGATTCCAGCTCTCTGTAGAAGTGAAAGCGCTGCTCTGGTGTGGAGCCAGTGAGGTTTGCCTCCCGACCTTGTGATAGTGCTGCCACAGCACCTTGATTTTAGCTCGGCACTGTCCGTGTCCTGCTCATAGCTTTTCTCCGCCATGGCACGAGAAACCTGACCGTAGGTTTTAATGTTCCTTCGGCTACAGCGGAGCTGGGACTGCACAGCAGACTCCCCCCAAACGTTGTTCAGGTCCAGCAGCATTGGTGTGCGCCAAGCGGGAGAGCATTTGCTGTGTGGAGCGGGCTTGGTAAGCTGGGAAGATGAGATGCAAGCTCTCCACACTGACCAAGCAGGAAGTGGAATAAAAACTTCCAACTTCCCGCAACTGTAAAGGGGGAGGGGTGGGTGGCTGCAGAGTGCAAACGGATGTTCAGTCTGGTCAGGATTGGCATTGTGGGACATTTCTGGAGGCCGTTTACTGCGACAAAAATGTACAGCAGTGTCTATGCTGATGATTTGTCGCTAAAAGTTTGTCACAAAGAGCTCTTTGCCTCTCACCAAGGTGATTTTGTTTGGTCGACAAAAGGGTCTTTGCAGTGTGTACGCCAGAATTGTTCTGTCAGCAAAAGGTGACTTTTGTTGACAAAACTCTCTAGTGTAGACCAGGCCTAAGTGTGAATACTGAAAAATTAAATTTAAAAAAAAATCTCCCAGGCATAAAAGGAAACTAAGTAAAATCAAAAGCACAATATTCCTTCTTTAGGAATGAGGGGGGAAAGTTTCCCCCAAGATATACCCAAGTCTTTATATCTAAGGCTATGCCTACACCGCCACTTATGTCGGTATAACTTATGTCGCTCAGGGGCGTGAAAAAGCCACCCCCTGAGTGACAAATTACACTGAACTAAGTGCTGGTGTATACAATGCTAGGTCGGTGGGAGAACATCGCCCACTGACACAGCTACTGCTGCTTGCAGGGGAGTAATAAAGCCAATGGGAGAGCTCTCCTCCATTGGTTTAGAGCAGCTACATTAGAGTTCTTACAGCGGCGCAGCTACGTTGGCACAGCTGAGCTGCTGTAAGCTCTCTAGCGTAGCCACAGACTAAAAGAAGGGTCTTTTCCAGGTCATGGTTTTGTCTTTTGAGAGCTGCCCACATTCCAGTACAGAGATCACGTGCATACCATTTCAGATAGACTCAAGTAACAAAGTCATACAGACAACCTTTTCAACACTCTAGTTTCTCAGTGGAAAAACTACAGAAATGGCAACGCTGGTTACAACACACAGCATAAAAGTCATTCAGAGGTGACAGTTGCATTAGCTCTTCTGTGTTCCTGAGCAGCACAGCTAAAACTGAAGCCTTATGAAACTTGAATGTTAACCTAGCATACAGCAGAGGGATCTGGATCAGAAAGTACATATTCACATGTAGGATCAGAACCTTGGCCAGTGTAAGTCAGCACAACTCCTTTTAAGTCAGTGCTGTAATACTAGCTGATGATTTAGCCCACTGTGTGCAATCACATTTTTCCATAAATATTAACAGAGCAAATAGTATTGAGTTAACAGATTATATATAGCTATAAAATAGGATACCTGTAGAGATTCTTCCCTCTTTATTAGATGCTTGATATATATGCATGTTGTTCTGGAATTGCCACATTATATACAAGAAGAGAAAAGAGGCATGCAGTTAAAGCAGTAAACTTAATTAAGTATTAAGTTTAACAATAATCTATCTGATCCCAGTCTATGGGCTGGATAGTGTGTGCGTGCAGACACACTTGCATACAGAATTATAGAACTGGAAGGGACCTTGCGAGGTCATCTAGTTCAGTCCCCTGCACTTATTGCAGGACCAAGCATTATCTAGAGTCTAACCTGCTCTTAAAAATCCCCAATGACGGAGATTCCAAGGCTCCCTGGGCAATTTATTCCAGTGCTTAACTACTGATCGTGAGAAAGATTTTACTAATGTCCAACCTAAACCATCCTTGCTGCAATTTAAGCCCACTGTTTCTTGTCTTATCCTCAGAGGTTAAGAACAACATTTTTTTCCTCCCTCCTCTTGTAATAACTTTTATTTTTTAATGTTTCTCACACCACATACTTAGAATACCATTGCTCCAATGCAACAACTTAAACAGTATGAATATAAAACTGATTAAAAGTGGAATCTATCACTGTTTATTCAACTAGAGGACTGGATCTTTCAGGACAACAATTCAGTTGGATGATATAGTATGATCCATTTGAACAAAATTATTGTTGAAAACTCTAATTCTTTAAACACTAATAGTACCAAAGCCTCCTCTCTACTTCTTCCTCATAAGAGCTAAAGTCCCTCTGCAACCTAATGTATTAACATAATTATGCATTTTTTCCTACGGCTATGAACTCCAGAAATGTTGGTTTTTCCTTCCTTAATAGCTGCCTGCCCATTAAAATGCCAGTAGCTTTTGTAAGTTTACATATAACAGACAACTTTTATTAAAGTAATTCTCTGTCCCATTGCCACTCTTTTATGGCCCTCTTAATAAATACCTTTTTAAGGAAATGTACCCACCATTTATTTTACATAGTACATTATAGTCATATATCCAAGCTATTTGATCAAGACATTAAATAAAGGCATTTTCTGCTGATCTTCCTGGGTTGTCTAGGTAAGGAGGATGAAATGAGCATGTAAGAGCCCTAGGATTCTGAGCAATGCTAGAAATCACTTGCCAGAAACAGACTAAGGCCCGGTCTACACTTACCTTTGCGATTCGGCGGCAGTCGACGGGAGATACGCAAGTGACATACTTGCGTATCTCCCGTCGACTTCGCGGCATCTCCTCTGCGCGGCATCCACACTGCGCTGGGTTGAAGGGAACAGCACTCCAGACAATGCAGTGCTACGCCACTTACTGGGGTAGTTTTCCTGCGTCGCTTCCTGGATTGACTGAGAGGGTCTACACAGACCGCTCAGCCGATCCAGAGCAATCGATGTGACGGCAGTGAATTTGCTGCCGTCAGTGTGGACCCAGCCTATATGGAAATGTAATCCTCTATCATGAGAACTACAAGGGTTTAGCTGTAAAACTAACACTGACCCTGAAAACATTTCCTCTCAAAACAGATTCTTTCCAATCTTCAAGGTTGCAAGTGAGAGATGTTCACGATGCCCTGGTCAAACAGTTTTATGTTGTACAATCTATTTAGACCCTTCTATTCCAGAGTCCTTTAACTAGGCAGGTTAGTTACGCCCAGAAAACAAGCTATTAAGAGTAACTGGGAAGCCTCTCCTGAATTGGTGAGCCAGAAAGAGACATGAATGACAGTATTTAAAATATGAATATTCCTCTAATTCAGGGATACCATCCACTGATAAATATGGACCCCAAAACTTAACACAATAGTTAGGTATTATGGTCTCTATATTTAATAGTTTAAATTAAGCGGGAAAATGGCATTTTTAACACCCAACTCAATTTTCTGATTGAAATGGAGGTGCAAAGGAGTTGCTCTGATAATGTGGGAGAAACAGCAGAGCAATCTACAACTTCATAATTTATTTATTTATTTATAATTAGGATGTTGTCTTCAGAAGTCTGAATATCTTGAAATATTTAAGAAACTTTTGCTGCTTAAAAATTTTCAGCAACTATATAATATGCAGTATGAAGGGGCTTTATACTACATTAGTTTAATCAGACACAGGGCTTTTTATTAATGAATTTTTTTAGAATTATGAATATGTATAGAAAAACCATTAAGGATAAAGCTTCCCAAAGCACTTAAATGACTTAGGAGTCTAAGTTTTAATGACTTTCAATAAGACTTGGAATCCTGAGTGTCTAAATCACTTTTGAAAATGGAACTTGGAGCTTTTGAAAATTTTACTTAGGGCCTAATCTTCCAAACAGATTAAAAGACTCCTGCGGTAGTCTCACAATTCATATTATTATAAGAAAGGCAGTTGTGGAGTTTTGGTTTATGAAAACTCCTAACATGATCTTAAGATGAAAACTCAGTGCCATTTCATGAACCAGTAGCACAGGCAGAATTATGCAAATGAGTGCAAAATAAGGGAGATTAAAAAGAACCTCAAAACATTTATTCCTGATGTGAAAATAAATGTATGTAGGCATATATTCTGTTGAATAAAACATCTGAATCTTAAATTCAAATTGCAACAGAATCTTTCACTTAAAAAGGATTATTTTTGCTAAATATATAATGTTACAAACCATTTTTAAAGTACACCTCTTTAATGTTTAAAAAGATTTAAAGTTTTAAATGTAACTCATGACATAAAAGGATTATTGTACACATGAGAGGGATTAATTGAACATGTTAGAGAGGAAAGCCCAAGTACAATTTTCTTAAAACAAAACAAAAAAGCCTTGTAAACACTTGGGGGTGTGGGGGTGGGGCAGATTTCCTTTAAATGTAAGGTTAGCTTTATGGAGAAATTCTGTGAATAGCTGATGATACAAAATAATGAAAGTTCCTGTTAATGTCATATGATATTTTAATAGGGTGTAGATCACAAGAGTTTTAAAAAGCTTGAATCACTTTAACAATGACTTAGCATTTAAATTGATTTTTCCACATTAACCTTTTATATTGCAGACAATTTTAGAATTTTAGAACATTATGCGTCATGCTAAAATTGTTTTACCTTTTAGAAAAAATCCTGTCTTAACCAAGATGGACAGCTCTGATTGTAATGGTAATGAATGTAGTGCTAGATCGGTCTTAAATAACCAAAATCATTAATTTGTTTTAATATACAACAAGACTTACAAGTCTAAAGCAAACTGAAATCCTTTAAGCTAATTTAAGGTACTCAAATGAGAGAAGCAAGCTGGATCATACAATCTTTCACTGCACCTGGTCTGCTGTTCTCAGAACTACATTTACTGCTCTAATGCAAAACATACAAATTGGTCCCTTACTCATTTTAAAACCCAACCCATGAGGAAAACATTTATAAGCGATAAACCTGTCCACAACTAACCTGAAATAGAATCTTCACACTTAACTTCATTTTTGAAATCTTAAATATGAACCATTTAGTCTACTTTGCAGGAGCCTAAAAGCGTAAATTAAGTTACTTTGCCCCCTTGTGGCTGTAAGAAAACACAGCATGACAATGGTTCTCAACCTATGGCCGGAAGCCAAAAGTGGCCCACGGCTCCCTCCTGCTTACTGTAGAAGGGAGCCACTACTTAAGGACCCACACAGAGCACGTTTCTGCAGGTCTTAAAAAAAACAGCATAAGCTCCTTGCTGCAGCCAAGGGGATGGGAGAACAGTGCTCCCCTCCCACTGGCTGTAGCAGGGAGCACAGCAAAGTGCTCTGCCTAGGTCCATAGGTGCTGGGGTCAGAGGGAGGGCAACACTTACCTCCATCCCCCTGGCTGCAGAAGGGAGCCACTGCCTAGGGACCCTGATAGAGCATACAGGGCTACAGGACACGTACAGTTTCCCTGCTGCAGCCAGGGAGATCAGCGAAGAGGCAACCTCCTCACTGAACTCCTTCTGTCTGGCTGCAGTGGGGTGGGAGCCGGCCTGCTGGCAGAGACTAGTAGCCTTTCAGGGTTGTAAAAAATTATATCTGTGACCCTCAAGCCAAAAAGGCTGGGGACCACTGCAGTATGATTTTTTTAAAGTCATTAAAGTTTGGGGCAGCCCTCTAGGACAGTGGTTCTCAACTAGGGGTACACATACCCCTGGGAGCATGCAGATGTCTTCCAGCAGGTACATCAACACATCTAAATATTTGCCTACTTTTATAACAGGCTTCATAAAAAAGCACTAGCGAAGTGTGTACAAATTAAAATTTCATACAATTACTTATTTTTATTGCTCTATTTACTATACATGGAAAAGTACAATATTTATATAGAAATTGATTTTATAATGATATGGTAAAAATAAAGTAAGCAATTTTTCAGTAATAGGTGCTGTGACACTTGTGTTTTTATGTCTGATTTTGTAAGCAAGTAGTTTAAGTGAGGTGAAACTTGGGGGTACGCAAGACAAATCAGAATCCCCCAACGGGGTACAGTAGTCTGGAAAGGTTGAGAGTCACTGCTCTAGGATATATAAGGAAAGCATAGAGCATCAATCTACTGTACTTACATGACAGTGAATTCTATAAAATCAAAGACCTCTCCTACATCAAAAATGCCATTAAAACCTCAGAATGGCATTCAAGGTGGGAAGGCAAGCAGATGGCGCCACTGTGCTAAAGCAAAACATTTACTGTTTTTGTTAATTGAGTTTTACCACATACATTGCATTGGTACACAGGGCTAGTATGATTACAAGCCTTATGAGCTGTGATGCTTTCCTAAGAAGCATGACTTCTCCATAAATACACCATTGCTCACCCATCTATATGACATTATAGCTACTAGAAAAGTTACTTTTGGGGAAGCAATTTTAGGGGGTCAGAACAGAAAAGTGTTCCAAGGAAGACTAAATCTTTCAAGCTCAGGTAAAGGCCCTTGGGAGGAAACCATGAACCAGAAATGCAGAAACAGAACCCCTTTTTAGTAATCTGGAAACCGAGGGAAGGCAGAATCTACAGTGATTCTTCTGATTAGCCATCTGAAAACCCTTGAGGATGAACACGAAGGCCTTCTTAGGACGATTAGCTGTACACAGTTCTGGAATCCAACCTGAAGACATTTTAGTAAGTCAGGAATTGGTATTGTTCCTTGAATTATGATGATGCCTAGTAAAGAAAGAGATACAGACTAATGAGGATACTTTTACTTAAATGCACAATCCAGTCTTTTAAGAGCCTTGTATGACAAAACAGGCTAAGATTTAGGACTTCTGGGTTGAAGTGCAGCATTGGCCCCAGATGTAGCAGTTGAGAGAGAGAGAGGAGAGAGAGAGGGGCACATGCACCAACTCTATGTCTCAGGGGCTGTTTAAATGTATTCCTTATTCTAGTGCTATCAATATAAGAGAGATCTGATGTCTCGCTGTTTATTTCAGCATGTTCCAGAATAGAGAAACTGGGGAGGAATTGTAGGATGGGAAGAGTGCATGATTTAACTAGAAATTTCATTGTATGAAAAAGCCATTTTGGAGACAGAGCACTCATTTTAGAGTATCTGCTGGGGGGAAAAAAGATTTCCTTTCTATTTTTCCTCTGCTGCCAAACATGTTGTTCATTTGTCTTCCCCACTTGAAAGCTGATCAGTTTAGGCCAGATCCTGAGCTACTATAAATCAGTGTAATTCTAATGATTTCAGCTGAACTATGCTAGTTCACACCAGCTGAAGATCCAGCTCTTTATCTTCTAGATTCCACTTTCCTGCTTGGATTTCCTCATTGCTTAGTCTGTCAGTCTGGATGCCCTGGAATGTGAAGGAATGGTGGACTGAAAGAAACTTAATTTATTTAAACAGAATTATTACTCAAAGGTTTTACTCTTGGGCCTAATCTACACTTACCTTGGCAATTCGGCGGCAGTCGACAGGAGATATGCAAGTGATGTAAATCACTTGCGTATCTCCCTTTGACTTTGCAGTGTCTCCTCCGCGCGCCGTCCACACTGCGCTGTGTCAAAGAGAACAGCGCTCCCTTCGACGCAGCGCTACTCCACTTATGGGGGTGGTTTTCCTGCGTCGCTTCCTGAATCAACTGAGCGCGTCTATACAGACCGCTCAGTCGATCCAGAGCAAATCGATGTGACGGCTGCGAATTTGCCGCCGTCAGTGTAGACCCAGCCTCGGACTTTTCTTTGCTGGCTCTGAGATGATACTGGAATTACATTATTTGTCCTGATTGGTACATGTTGTTATGCACACGATTTTTTCCAGGAGGAGCAAGGATAGCTTGACTTCTGAAAGTTGCAAGTAGTGACAGCTCTCTCTAAAAGCATTCTCCCTGTGCAAAGGCTTGGGCAGTTTGGTTCCTTTAGCCTATCTGTGCTAATACGCATTCTCTGTATATCTGAAACCAGAAGTCTCTTCAGGATGTTCCTACCCAACCATGAGAGCAAGGACACTAGTTTTGCTGGGACAGATGGCCTGACATGTAATTCCATCCCGCCATCCTGAGTGCTGGTCATATAAATCACTAGAGTTCTGTATGAATTAGGTTATGCAAAAGACATTAAACTGCATGTGACACCATGGTCTCCATCAGATACATGCAGTTTATGGCCATTACTTTTGTAAAGGCTTGCAGATTGGTCAGTCTGATTACCTATTCTAATAAGAAGAAACTTCCTCTAAGCAAAGTATTTTTTCACTCCTGGGTACATCTGAGTTTCTCTCAGAAGAATTGTGTTCCTCACTTAGGACCTGATTCAAAACCTACTGAAGACATTCAGTCTTCCCACTGACTGCACTGGATTAGGCCCTAAGTGAATTTCCAAGAGACAGAACAGGTTTAAGGCCATGAACAGTAACTGCCAAGTTCGCCTCTCTACCTTTACTGGGATCACAGGAAGTAAAAATAACCTCTGGGCAAACATCAGCACAAAGAAAGGGAAGCAATGCAGCAACTGCCTTTTAGTTCAATGAGGGTCTGAATAAATGATAACGACAAAGCAAAAAGGATTGGAAAGTAAAGCATCCTTTTTAGACGGATAAGTGTGTGGTTCTCAGAATATTCTACAGCCAGAGGTGAACAGAGAATTTTAATTTGAAACCTTTAGTTTTTAAATCAGCTGCTTCAGCCATTTTTACAATATTGCTAACATTCTCTTTTACAATATTGCTTGGAAATCTACTTAAATGTCAATGGTCAACTTAAAATGCAGTTGCTTTAAAACAATTAGAAGTAATGTATATCCACCTCACAACTAGTCAAAACAATAATAATAAAAATAACAGCTAATGATACACCTGGTCAGGAGACTGACATTTCTCTTCTTGAATGTGGATTTTTTCTTTGTGATTCATTCCTGTCGCTTTTAAATTAGGCTACTTTTTGTGTTCTACATAGTACTACACCTAAATAGATTCAGAAGCTGAATTTATTGTGGAATGCAATAGTTCCTAAGTGGAATGAGTGTGTATTTTTAAGTCAGCACACTACCTGTACTCTGAAAAGAGTATTTGTTTCCCACTGACTTCCAAACTATCTTTTTCCATCCAATACTGTCGCAACAGAGATCTGAAGAGGTCCTGAGCTGAATATCCCCTATAGGTACAAAAAGAACTATCAACCAAGTTCTCTGTCAGTGAGGATCCCTTTCTTTGGAAGCTAGTTCTATACAACCATAAAAACCTCTATTTTGGAATAGCCTAAGTATGTTGACCTCCTGGACACACTGCAAAGACCATTTGTGAAAGCAGAGCATGGACAAAAAAAAACAGAGGGCAAGATTTTGTCCAATGGAAAAGTGTAGGGTCAGAGCTTCGGTCTGCAACAGTATTTACAGTCATGCAAGTCAGAGGGTAAAATGGCATGTGAGGGGGCAGAAAAGTACCATGTTGTGGTTTATCATTATTTTGTACTGTGGTTTTAGGAAAGACAAGGGTCCCAAGAGATTGAGACAGGCACTCTCTAAGTTGCATTTATTTGGATTTTAAAAAAAACCAGCATAACAGATCGTACAGTTTACTCAGAGAGAGACAGAAGAGGAAATGGTCACCATTCTTCTAAATTCTTGTCTGTCTTCCTACCCCACTTTTGAATGGCTGACTGCCCCTTGGAAAATTTGGGCTATGATTATCAACATGCCCTAGAGGAGACAAAAAAGACTTCATACAGCCCAAAAGCTCTGAGGTGTGTTGACTGTGCCTAAGTGTAAAATACTGACAATCACATTTTCTTTCTATGTTAGAAAATAAAATATTTGCAATATAAAAATGGAACATCTCATTGGTCTCATGATGTTTGCACTGCCTTTAACATTCTTATTCACCACAGAAATAAAGCTACATGCAATTGGCAACTACAGAAGCACCCTCATCATGTATAAGAGAAAGTTGATTTTGCTACAGTTACTCTATAGAATAACAGGTGAATGTGAAAGAGTTACTTAGGACCCAAATAAAATCCCATTAGCAAGAAGCATGTTGTAGTCTTTTTAAATTCATGGAAATGTTCACAGCTGCTCAGGGCTCTGAATAACTATATCTACCTCACGCTCCTGTACGGAAGTAAACCTAAAGTCTTGCCTACAGCTGCAGTGACAGAATTGTCTAAATAAGTTCATTCAAGTTATTTTTTAATAAAAGTTATACAAAAAAACTGATCTCTGAATTTTTCAAAGTAAAAGTCCAAATAGCTGATAAGACTTGGTCTACACTACAAAGGTAGGTTGATGCAAGGCAGCTGACATGTCTATACTTAAATTGCTCTCCCACTGATGTAAGCACCGTTATGCTGACATAGTAATACCACCTCCCAGAGCAGCATAGAGCCACAGTTGATATAGTTAGATTGACAGTGCTAGTGTAGTGCATTACTTATGTCAACCCTAACTGTCCTCCAAGCAGCTGTCCCACAATGATCCAAAGTGACCACTTTGATCACAACTGTGAACTCCACTACCCAGGAATCATGGAGACCAGAGCTGGCCCTAGGCATAAACAGACTAAGCAATTGCTTAGGGGATTGAGCAGCTCAAGGGGACCCTCTATTATCAGTGTGTGTTTGGGGGGGAAGAGGGCAAAATATTCCTGCTTAGGGTCCCAATGGGCTAGGGTTGACACTGAGGGAGAACAGAAGCCCCTTAAAGCCCTGAACATTTTTTTTAAATTCCCTTGCCTGATTGCCTGGCTTGATGAGGACACCGAGCACCTCTCCATTGTTGAGTGCAACTGCCTAGCTGACTACACACTCCAGACGTGCTCCTGCCTGGAGTAGACAGGAGATACTGGATCTCATGACCTGGGGGGCGATAAGGCTGTGCAGGCACAACTCCAAGCCACACGTAGGAACGTCGACATTATGAGAAGATTGCTCAGTGGTGCAGAAGGGGTACAACAGAGACCAGCTGCAGTGCTGCAGGAAAGCCAAGGAGTCAGGGCGGCCAACAATCGATCCAGGGCCAAGACACAGACCTGCCACTTTTACAAAGAGCTGTATGCCATACGTGGCGAGGACCCCACACCCACAGCACTGTGGATACCTCAGAGGATCCTGAGTCACAGGCCCCTGCTGTCAACAACAAGGAGGAAAAGGTGGGGGATGGAGAAGAGGAGGAGGAGGATGCGGGACAAGCCACTGGGGGAATCCAGCTGCACAGTGAGCCAGGACCTGTTTTTGACTCCAGTGCAGAGCAGCCTGTACTGCCAGTCAAGCATGAGCAAGCCTGATGCAGGGGAAGGAACCTCGGGTAAGTGTGTAGATAAACTTTCCATTACAGGAATGGCATCTCCAAAGTAGCAGGACACATGATGCTTGACTCCATGTTTATGTCAGTATTTTTTCCAGGCACATGAATTGAGTGTATAAAATAAGGGATGGAGCATCATGAGTCCACTCTCTCTCCTCCCCACCTACTCTGAAGGCAACAAGAACATTTGGAAGAAAAGACTTTAAACTGGGAGATTGGTCCCAGGCTGAGCAGGGAATTGAGACTGCGTATTTAGAACTGTTAAATGCTTACAACACCTACTGGGTGAAAAAAATCTATTTGATTAAAATCTTGCTTAGTCTGATAAAGTTTAGGATGCAGATTGCAATTTTACATTTTATTTCTTACATATCCAACTCTGACCTCCATGTCTAACACTTACAAATCACTTAAAATCTATCTTTCTGTAGTTAATGAACTTATTTTAATGTTTTATCTTTACCAGTGAGTTTGTCTAAAGTGCTTGAGGAATATGCTCAGATTACAAAGGCTGGTATATGTTCACTATACTTTGATGAAGTGGCAAACGAATTAATGAGCTTGCATTATTCAACAGGTGGTCTTGAGCAGTGTAAGATAGTACATTTCTGGGGTGATTTGCTGGTTTCTCCCTGTGTATAGTTCATGAGAGGCTGAGAGCACTCTCATGTAACTGTGGGTGTGCCTTCACATGCTAATGGCTGAACGAGAGTAAAGCCTAAAGGGGCTGCTTGTCACTAGCAAAGCAATGTGAGAGGTACCATCATCCAGAGATGGAAAGGGGACAATGGTCCCACAGTCCCAGTTGTGCCCTGGGGAATCTCTCACAGGTACGTTCAATGAGATCCTACAAGCCAGTGCCACATAGGACCATGAGTGGATGGCCGGTGGATGAGCATTGCAGACAACCTATAGAAAGAGAAAGTAAAGAATATGAAGGCCCAGGAGTTCCAGAAGCAAACAGAGAAATGCAACAGGACGTACTGGGATTTCTCAGGCAGCAAACACAGATGCTGCAGACTCTGGTGAACCTGCAGTTTCAACAATTCCAGGCTCACCTCCCTCGCAGCCCACTGAGAATTCAATATGGGGCCCTCCCTATATCTCTTTCAACACTTCATGTGGCATCAGGGGTCACTGCACTAGTCCTATCACTCCACCCCAAGGGACATTAAAAACCATTCACAGCTTCACATACCCCAGCTGTGTCTTTCACAGGTCAGTGTTTGTGTAGTAAAATGGACATGAATGTTCTTTTCCCCTTGATAAATCCTGTTCTATTAGTTTGTCAAGTTTTAAATGTATTTGTTTTAAATTTGCACTGATTTTGTTAGAGTAAATTTATTATTTGGAACATAATTCATCTGTATTAGTTCACAACATATACTGCTGAGTGCTCAGCAGTTCTGAAAGCAACCAATTTTTTGCTAGTGCATAGGCACATAATTCATAGGATCATTCACAAACAAAATTAACAGCTGCATTGAAAAATATGTTATATTCCTACACATACAGCAACTACACCACAATTCCCACCAGGCCACAAAAGAACAGGACCATGTAGAGCACATTACTCTGGCTCATAGTTAACATGATCTTTCAAAGCCTCCGAGCAATACAACTCTGCGATTAGCTCTTCTAATAGCATTTATATCTAGCTATTCAAATTCAGCAGGCAGCCACTCCACCTGTGCTCTCCATCCCAGCAGAGACTTCCCCCCCTTCGTTTCACAGATATTATGCAGGACAGCAGGCAACTATAACCATTAGGATATTTTTCTCACGGATGTTTACTCACAAGATTGAAGGGATGCTGGCACTGTCCAAATGCCCAAAAGCACATTCAACTGTCATTCTGCAGCTGCTGAGCCAATAATTGATGTCACAGGTCCACAGATTCTGCTCTAGAACAGCTCTGAATCAGGCAGGACCCTCTTCAATGTGGCACCCCCTTCGGGCACACACTCTCACTAGGGCAAGCCTCAGTTTCAGTGCCTCCAGGAACTGATCTTGGAGCTTTCAGCACCCCTGTTCCACAACGTGAGCTCCTCACAATAGGTCCATCTGAATAGGACACCTGGTTAAGCCTTATGCACTCAAAGAGGCCATGAAACCTTAACTTCTTCAGTAACTCTCAGCCAGTGCTGTAAAACAGTTGTCTGGAACACAGTGTAGGAAAGGTCTTTGCTAGCATAGAAAGCAGGGAGTCACAGCAAAGTCCATCTTGGTAGGGTCCTGAGACTGGGCTGTCCCACCAAGACCCTCAAAGAGGAGACCATCCTGCTTCCAGCAGCCCATGCTCAGTCAGACCCACTTACCCCTCCTCTGTCCTTTGTTGTGTTTCCCAGGGTAAAACTGGTCCCCTGACCTCCATCTCTCTTTGTTCGCCAACTCATTGCAGCCATCTGTCTTCTTGAGTACCCCCCTCCCTGCATTGGTTACTAAATTACTAAATGTCCTGCCATTGTCTGGATGCAGGCAGCTAGAAGACAATCACGCCTGCTCCTGTAGAGGTCTCTGCAAAGATCAAATACCCTGTCCCACCATCTACTTAAGTGTACAACACATAGGGGAAACTGAGGCTCATCATATTCTCATAGACTCATAGGTCAGAAGGGACCAATATGATCATCTAG
>ML675610.1:32586048-32612039 GCA_007922155.1 Mesoclemmys tuberculata
GTGACAGAGAATTCACCATTTACACTAGTGTAAACCTGCAAGTGACCCATGCTCCACGCTGCATTAGAAGGCGCCCCGCGCTGGTGCGAGCTTAGCGCAGATCCATGAGCGTGGCTTTGCGCATCTGAAAGTTCCGCAGCCACTGCTCGTCATCCCAAACCTGCATTGCAATGGGATCCCACCACTCAGGGCTAGCTTCTCAGGCCCAGAGGCAGCATGCCACCAACCGCAGCGTCTCGGTGAACGCCACTAACCCCCTCGAACTGGTTCTTGCTAGGTCCCGCCGCAATGGAGCCTCTAAAGAGCAGCCAAGTTCCCCACTGGTCGGGTTCCTTTTGCAGCGCTGCAAACACTGCAGGGTTATGGCTCTGTGCTTATAATAGTGCCGAGCTGCGAGGCTCCACGCCTGTCAGAGAGGTCCAACAGCCGTCTTCCCAAGGCCGCCCACCCCCCATGCCCGGCGGGGGAGGAGCCATGACCCGCCAGCGACTCAGGCGCCAGCGGAGCAGCCGCAGCAGCCGGCTGCCCTGCCTTCCGCCAACCCGCCGCCGCGCTCCCCGGGGTCCGAGCACAGGCTCCGTCCCGCAAGCGGGGGGCAGGAGCCAAGCGGGGCACCGCCAGAGCTCGGCCGGCAGCCGCCTCCCCGACACGGGGGGACGAGGGGACCCGGGGCTGGGGCGCCGCGCCCCCGCGCTGACCACGGTTCGCCTGCCTGACGCCGGCTGGCGGGGCCCGCCAAGCCCTCCGCGTGTGTACAGCGCCTAGCACGCTGCCCCGACGCGGGGGAGGGCCGGGCTCTGCTGTGCCCGGGGCGGCGCGGCGGGCCCGCGGCAGCTCCCCCGGCCCCGGCGTGTCCCGGCCCGGCCCGCTCTCACCCGGCCCAGGCTGTCGTGGAAGACGCGCGGGTCCAGGCTGCAGGCGATGAGGGCGCTGGGCAGGTCCCGCAGCGCCACCGCCTCCATGTCGCCGGCGAGGAAGCTCCAGCCCGACCCGGCGGCCTCGTCTTCCAGCGCCTCCTCCCCGCCGGCCGCCGGCTCCTCCTCCCGCCGCTGCCCCTCGCTGCCGCCGGCCGCGCCCCTCCCACCCGCCGCGTCGGGCCAGCTGCTGCCGCCGGCGGCGCTCCCGCCGTCCATGGCCGGGCCGGGGCCCTGATCCCGGCCGAGCCGGGCAGCGCGGGGGGGCGGCTCCGCCTCAGGCGGTGGCGCCGCCTCGAGAATCCCCCGCGGCGCCCCGGCTTTGGCTCCTGCCCCTCCCCCGCCCAAGCCCCGCGGCAGCCGGAGCCAGTAAGGCCGCGCGGCCTCCGCCTCAACAGGTGACCCGCCCCGCCTCAGCAGCCCCGGCCGCCATCTTGGGTAAGGGCAGCAACGGCCGCTTCTTCCCCGCCGCGCCCGTTCGCTGCATACGGCGCATCTTGGGGCGTGGAGACCCCCCCGAGCCCGCAGCCGCCGGGGTGGTCATGGTGGCTTGCCCCTGTGTCTCAGCCCTGCCCCCCAGGCAGGCTGCAGTGGGGCTGGGTGTTCAAAAGCATCAGCCCCTGGGTCCCCAGCTAGGTTGATGAGTGGTAAACAGGGCCCCCTGCAGGGCATGCTCACCCCCGGCAGGCAACCCCTGGGGGCTTGACAGAGGACAGCTGTGAAATGGGCTTGTGGTAAAGGCCAGGCAGCCCCAGCCTGCTTTAGTGGAGGTGCAGTTATACATTTACCTTCTCCCACTATACAAAAAGCAGGGCTCCCCCCTTGTAATGAATGAGGCAGCCTATTTAATACAAACAAGAGGAAGTCCTTTCTCCCTACACAATGCACAAGTAACCTGAAGAACTCATTACCAGGGGCTGGTTGAGGGCCAAAAGTACAGCCAGGTTTTAAAAAAGAACTTGATAAGTTCATGGAAAATAGGTCCAGCGATGGCTCTGAGCCAAAAGAGTCAGGGCCCCAGCTCATCTTTGGGGCAAACACACCTCTCCCTACCAGAAGCTGGGGATGGAAGATGGGTGGATCACTCCATAATTGCTCTGTTCTGCACACTCCCCCTGGAGCACTGCTGTGGGCGACTGTTAGAGACAGGAGAGTGGGTTAGCTGTACTATGGTCTAAGGCAGTACGACAGCTCTTTTTTTCTTGTGTATTTCACAATTGTCATCGAAGTACATGCATCCTACTTACAGACAGACCTGATGGGGTGGAAAGGACATTATCTTTGCATCCCTTTCACCTCTTTTCTTTCCCTTTCTTACCAACTCCCAATGGTAAATATCACCATCCCTAAAATGGAGCCAAACTGGAGCGCTATTTATTTTTTAGTCTCTCCTCTCCATCATCTGGACTTGTCTGTTTGGAATTCAAGTCTTTATCAAAATTACTTTTAAAAAAAATCTCAGCTATATGTTAGATATCTCGCCCTCCAAATACACACACTTCTCCCTGTGCACTCATACAGCTGCCTGTTTAAGACATTCCTGCTAGAGAGAGATAAGCAGCTTCTTATAGGTAGGTGAATTCAGGTGCTTTACTGCACTTCTGTCCTCTAGGAATGGACCTGAGTGATCAGCTTCTCCCATAGATTAGCTGGTTAGATGAGAAATAAGTTTAACCTAAGTAAACAACAGATTTTAAAGATGTTTATGGGATTAGTTTGCAGGGGAATTACCAAAGATAAAGAGTTTTAGAAGCACAGCTCTTCTTAAAATTTGCATTTGTTACTGCATACATAGTCTGAGCAACTTACCCCTGTGCAAGTTTAATGTTGTGTACAAGATAGGAGTAAGTTAATAAAGCCACTTAATTTTCTACACCTGCATATGACAGGTAAGAGGAGAGAAAGTGAGGTCTAAAAAGAGTGGAAGAACATTTTAATAGTCCAAGTTCATTACAGTGGTCTCTCACTTCAGGGACCCACCTGTTTAATAGCAACATGAATACCTGGGCATTAACTGAACCTATCTTCTTTCCTATAATGAACTAGATGAGAAGGGACTCTTCTTTGGTAAAATACCTCAACTTCATCTGTAGCTGCTCCAGTAGGGAATAGTGACTCTTTGTAGGCTTAAAGTAGATACTGAGGAGCAAATCCAGTTTCCATTATAAATTTAAATGGGAAAAACTCCAAGAAACATGAATAAGGAGACAATTTGGTACTTAGACTGGCTCAAAACACCATAGTGCTTCTGACATTCCATTATATAGAGGGTATTGATACAAATACACTAGCCAATACGTCACCTGTTCCCAAACTAATTTAACATTTCATTTCAATTTGAACATCTGGAGTTCAGTTCTATGATCATTCATTAGTCTTATCCCATGATTCTAGAATTGTATTTTTTTGCTAATGAACATTAAGGTCTCTAAGTACATATGTAAAATATAGTACTGGGTGTTAGAACCAGGCTAAAAGCCTAAATTAATTTAGACTATTATGGAGCAGTTCTTTCAAAAAATGAATCCATTTATTAAACACGATATGGTAAACAGTGAAACCATTGCTTAAGATGTTGTTGCTGTGTTAGGCAAATCTTGTCTTCCAAAATGCAGCATGGAGCAAATGTTTATGCCAAAGTAATGGACTTCTGAAAAACTAATGCTGACAATGGCATTCACATGCCATTAATGATCAGCATTGTTCAAGGTTGATGGCAAAGACAACAGCCCCACTGCTTGACTTAGCTCAGCTACTACATTCTGAAGTGGTACTGCTGGCCTTTTTTCAAATGATCTTCATGTCAAGAGACTACAGTGGAGTGTAGTAGCGTGTTTGAAACTGATAAATTACTGGTTTAAATTAATTTCAACTTCATCCTATTGGGATACATTCTGCAAGAAGGTGAGGAAGATTGTAGTGAAAACAGAGTAATTTCTTCCCATTTAAAAGGTAAATTTATTGAAACTCAGTCTTCTAGCCAGAAAAAAAAATCCTCCATTTTTAGTCATATAAGCCTTCCCCAGGAAGATAAACTCACATCCCCGATACATGATATTTTCACTGACATCCCACATGTTCATTGGCTGTGCTTGCATCCAGTCTGGACACATTTCCACCAGTTTTCGCAGATTCCAGCAAGCAATATCTATTAGTATTTTTTTTTAAAAAGCAGTTATATGATTTGCTTTCAAATGCAAAATTGTTCCAACATCTAGATAGCTAACTCCATTTTCTCTCTCTCACTTTTCCTATTGGTTCTTCAATAAGCCTGCACAGCTGCTCAACCAATCAGGTCAGATTTAGTTCTTAATACAAATCATGAAATTTGTCTCTGTTCAGACAGCTTGTACAAAATCTATGCATCACTTAGGTTCTAGGCCTCTGCACAGGGACGAATTTCACCTGCAAAGAACAATGGAATCTGATTTGAGATTTAGCATGGCAAGCATATTTCTTAAATCTAAAAATGCCACTTCTGTAACTAATATTAGAACAGGTCATTTTCTTCAATAAGAATATTTGCTCCTTTCACCAGTAAAGATTGATTGAGCAGTTCATCTTCAAAATGTTTAGAAAGACTGAAATCATGTATTGTGTTAATATTTGCACATTTATCATACTGGAGCATGAATCCTGTCATCGTACTTATTATGTATTGTATTACAAGATACTTAGTCCTCATTGTATCAGAGTGCCTCCTGTTTGGTAACTGTAACTCAAATTCCAGATTCCCACAAAGCAGCAATTTTATTGTGTTTATATTACAGTAGTACCTAGAGGTCTAGTCGAAATTAGGGCCTCATTGTGCTATGCACTGTACAAGTACATGGTAAAAGAGAGTTCCTGCCCCACAGATCTCACAGTCTAAATAGATGACAAAAAGGAAGCATTATCCCTATATTTACAAATGGGGCACAGAGGCAGAAATTAAGTGGCTTGCTCCGAGCTACATCACAGAGAAAGTTTGCGGCAGAATTAAAAATTGAATCCAAATCGCTTGAATCTCAATCCCATGCCTTTAACCACAAGACCATCCTTCCTCTTTATTGTTAAATATGCAAGGAACACCAGTACATGTGGGCTGAGAGAATCTGATAAAATCCGGGGGGGAGGCGACGACGACGACACTATAGAGATAGATAGGCCTGAGCAACAAAGTTCAGATCTGGGGTTTGAATGCATCTCTAGAAGAAGATACATGTAAAAGAAAAGAAGATGATCAAAGGTACGGGTTCTCATAGGGTCAGAAGCAAACTTTCTAACAAAATGATGCACACGTTCAGAAACAAGTGACTTACAATTTTTTCTAAGTACAGTATGAATAGCAAACACCACCACCTAGTGGCTGATGAAAAACCAATAGAAATCTTTTGTAAGATTTATTTTTATTCCAAGTGATGAAAGAGAAAGTTCTTGCCTCTCAAATGCAGACTGGCTATGCCAAAATGTGCAAAACAAACAAAATCGAATATGCCTATGCTTTTTACTTAAGTGTATTCAGTGATTTTTTTTGTGAAATCAGATCATGGGACCCTGTGAAGATATGCGGGTAGTGTGTGACATGTTATCTATGTGTATTCAGAATGTAGTTGTCCCTAGTTTCAATGTCATCAAGATTTTAATTTAGAGTAAACCAGCACACTACCCTTTTCTTCAACTAATCAGATCATTTACTTTAGGGGTCGGATTCAAATGTCCTCCAACCAAGTCACCCAATTCGTATTTCAGTCATCAGATTATTAGTCAGATAAAGATATCCCAATGAAAAAGAATTGAGGGTTTGCAGTGCTTTATTATATCAAAAGGCCTTTAATGCCAATTCCCATTTGTCTCCCTGGTGTAGGCTCTCTCTGATGATTCAGATCCCCAGTTGGCTTCTCATGGTTGATTCTGCCTCACTGGGGTTCATATATACTAGGGGCAAAGCCAGATTAAGGCATAGACGGCTCTAGTGGAAGACAGTCATGACCCCACACAGCAAGAATTTTATACATATGGCCCCAACTCTCTCCCATCCTAGCAACCAGTGCCAGAGGGCAGTGCCTATATAAGCAGAGATGCTTCAGTGATGTGAACATTTCCAGACTTTTGTGAGATCTCTGTGAGGCTGGGAGAGTTACCATTGGGTGTGCAAAGCATGAGGGAAAAGGGGGTACCTGATATGAGGAAGTTAGGTAATGGGAATGGTCCAGCACCTTCATAGCTGTGGACAGCAGTGACAATTCAGCACACACTCCATAATCAATAGACTTTCTTCCCTCTTTCACCTGGCACCTACAAGGACCTATCCCTGCTCCCAGGACAGGAACAACAAGAAGAGGAAAATCTTTGAGTATTTGGTAAGTCCACAGCTCCACATGGAGTTGGTGGCTTCATCACCTGAAATATTTTATTGAAAGGGACTAGCAATAGTAGGTATAGGAGAAGTCATCTGTGTGGGGGACAGGGCAGAAATATACAAATTATATGGAATAGATAGCAAGCCCAGTGTCCCTTTATCAAGGCTGGAGAGAAGGAAAATACATGTTAAGAGAGCACAAGTGGTTAAAGAGTCTTCAGAAAGACACAGTAGAATGACAGAGTTATGAATTGACCAGTCAACCACACACATCATTTGGAACCAGAAGTACACAATCAGAGGGGAGGGAGGGAGGGAGAGAGAGAAAATACAGTCCAGTACTGTGTTAAATGTAACCTACTAAAAATAAAGGAAAAGCAGCATTTTAATTCTGCATAGTAGTGTTTCAAAGCTGTATTAAGTAAATGTTCAGTTGTAAACTTTTGAACGAACAACCATAACGTTTTGTTCAGTTATGAACACTTCAGAGTTACGAACAACCTCCATTCCTGAGGTGTTCATAACTGAGACGTTCTACTGTAAATTAAAATACAAAGTTTAAGTAACTGATTCAGAATCATCAAGTTGTACTGCTAGCCTGCATAACTGATCTTATTACCATTACCCTCATCCTCCATCCCCTTCTATTGTTTGTTATGCACACTTATTGCAACTTGTCTTTAATTAGATTGGAAGCTGTTCTGGGCATGGAATGTGTCTTCCTATATTAGTATGTATTATGCCTAGCACCATGAAGTAACAGATGCCATTGGCACCTTTGATACCATTGCAGATTCAGTAATGACATATCAATATCTCTTCATTACAGGAACATAGCAGTTTACCATGTACTCCTTACTGACTTTTCAAATATGCTATTGGCATGTTCATTTCTAAATTAGGAAGAGAAAGATAAAGCTGATATGGAAGTAAATAAGCCACTGATTTCAGGAGCACTCAATAAGATGCTCTCTGGTTATTGATTTACTTTATAGCATGCCTTTACAAAGTGTTATTGAGCAAATAAGTGGAATAGGTAAACACCTTTGAAAAGGCAAAATAAAAAACAATAGCATGACCAGGTTAACAGCTGTTAAAAGAAAGGCTAAAGTTGGGTTCTGATATGCCTGATCCTGTGGGAAAAGAGATGACATCATGCTACATAGCAATCTGCCACTGGATTGGCTATTAATGACAAATAGACAGACGATCAAATCCCAAACACCGTGTGTGTTACCTTAATTTGGGAGTGTCATACCTGTCTCTGACAGGCAACTGAAGGGTCTGTCTTTTTCTTACACTTCAGCATCATTTGCATAGCTTGTCATGCCGATAAATTCTTATTGAATTGAATGGAAAAAAATGAAACCAAACAAAAAAAGTCAGCTGTATGGTTTTCATAGGAATTCTACATTGACATCAGATGAGCAGAATCATGGAAGTTTTTAAATGAAGATTTTTTAAGTATTTTTATGATTTTAACAAGCGTACCAAATAGTATTTAACTAAGGAGAACTTTTACAATCCATGCTATCTTTCAACAACTTTAATACATTTATATTGAGAATTACAAGTGATCTGTTCAACTTTTTAATGATTATTTTATTTTGCGTATGCTATTCATTACTCAATTACCATATACTGATAAAGAACCAAGATTTAATATTCATCGCAATTGTATGTGCACCTTATTTCTATATAATCCATGTATTTCAAATAAATAGTAACTTACTATTTCTCCAGTCTGTGTGGGTTTTTTTTGCAATATTCTTCATGTCATAACACAACTTTAAATTAAAAAAACATTTTTATATACTGACGGTAAGATTGAGGTGTGACCATCAAAAGTCAAATTACATTGAAATGGACAGAGAGGAATCCAGTTCTGCAAAGGATGAAGGCTTGTAAGAGCTAAGCTAAAATTTAGAACATACATCTTAGCTTTGGAGATAACCACAACAAACAACTGTATAAATGAACAGTGATGGGAATGCTGAGCAGCAGAAGTTTTTAGCAACTGTTGTAAAAAATGAAGGCAGCAGTAAGATTAGAAACAAGAACAGAGTAAGCCAGAATTTTGGTTGTTTGATATAAGTCAATAGGACTAATGTGACAAGGGAGAGTCAGAAAAAGCACCAGCATTATTTGGGGGTGCGTATAGGGGAGGGGGAAGTATCTTGTCTTTTTAAAGTCAACATCCAGTTGTTTCCAAGTTTAGTATTAGAATATTCTATACATCTAGTTAGAATGTTAAGGTAAACATGTACAGTAGTGTCAGCTCATATAAGAAGGGAAGCATTTACATAGAAAAAATAGGTATAAAATTCTACTGTACATTGATTAAATGTTTTAAGAACCCAGAACTATGCTAGGTACTTTGCAAAACAAATAAAAGCATGCTTCTTGCCCCAAAGAGCTTATATTCCGCAGATTTGATTTTTAGAGATGCTAGCCACCCACAAAAAAACCTGATTTCAAGTGGAGTTGTGATTGCTCAGTGCTTTTGAAAAGAAAATATCAAGCTCTAAATTTAACATGAGTGACACAAGAGGCAAGACACAAATAGAAAAGGAGGACAGGAAGAGAGAAGAAAAAGAAGGGTGACAATATTAAGATCATACAGTTATTCAATAAGGCCCTAATCCTGCAAAGATACATAGAATTGTAGGGCTGGAAGGGACTTTGAGAGATCATCTAGTTCAGCACCTTGTACTGAGGCAGGACCAAATAAACCTAGATCACCCCTGACAGCTGTTTGTCCAACATGTTCTTGAAAACTTCCAGTGACAGGGATTCCACAATCTCCCTTGGAAGCCTATTCCGGTGCTTAATTGTTCTTATAGATTGAAATTTTTTTCTTCCTAATATCAAACCTAAGTCTCCCTTGCTTGCAAACTAAACGGCTCACATTTTGCCCTGCACTCGGTGGACATGGAGAACATACGAGCCTCCTTTTTATTTAATCCTTAACATATTTGAAGATCGTTATAAAATGTCCCACCCCCATCTTCCTTTCTGAAAATTAAAGATGTCCTTTAAAAAAAACCCATAGAGCAGGTTTTCTAAACCTTATTTTTGTTGCTCTCATCTGGATTCTGGACTCTCTTTAATTTTTCCACTTCTTTCCTAGAGTGTGGAATCCAGAACAGTATTCCAGCTGAGACCTCACCAGTCATTGTGCCAAGTAGAGTGGAACAATTACATCCTGAGTCTTACATATGACACTTCTGTTTATATACCCCAGAATTATATTAGTCTTTTTTCACAACTGGATGACATTGTTGAATCTCATTCAATTTATGATCCGCTTTAATCCCCAAATTCTTTTCAGTGGTACTACTTCTTAAGCCAGTTATTCTCCATTTGGTAGTTGTGCATTAACTATTTTCCTTCTTAAGTGTAATACTTTCATTTGTTTTCACTGAATTGCATCTTGTTGATTTCAGACCAGTTCTCCAATTTATCCTCATTTTGAATTCTAATCCTGTACTCAAATGTTTGCAACCCCTCCCATTTTAGTGTCATCTGCAAATTTTATAAATTCTCCACTCCATTATCCAAGTCATTAATGAAAATACTGACTAGTAACAGACTCCTGCGGGACCCCACTAGATACAACCCCTCAGTTTGACAACAAACCATTGATAACTACTCACCGAGAAGAGCTTTTCAAACAGTTTTTCATCTACTTTATGTTAATTTAATCTATACTACATTTCCTCAGTTTGCTTATGAGAAGCTCAGTGGGACTCTTTTAAAAGCCTTACTAAAAAAAATCAAGTGATACATCAGAACTACTGCTTCCCCCATCCACTAGGCCAGTAACCATGTCAAAGAAAGAAATTAGGTTGGTTTGGCATGATTGGTTCTTACGAACGCCATACTGGATATTCCTTATCACCCCATTATTCTTTAGTTGCTTACAAATTTACCATTTAGTAATTTGTTCTCATATCTTTCCAGGCATCAAAAGAAAGTATACTTGTCTAGAATTTCCTGGAATCTCTTTATGACCTTTTAAAATATAGGTACTATGTTTGCCCTTCGCCAGTCCTCCGTGACCAGACCAGTCCTCCAAGAGTTTTCAAAAGATAATCACTAACAGTTCTGAGATTACTTTAGCTAATTCCTTATGTACCCTTGCATGGATTTCATCAGGCCCTGCTGACTTGCATACATCTAACTTATCTAAATATTCATCAACGTTTTCTTTCCCTGTTTTGGCCTGCAGTCTTTCCCACTTGTTGTTAACACAATTCATAAAAATACCTCATTACAATTTACCATTTTAGTGAAGACTGAAGCAATATAGGCATGAAACATCTCAGCCTTCTTGTTGCTTTATGTATGAGCTCTTCTACCCTTCTAAGTAGAGGACCTACACTTTTCTTTATCTTTCTCATCTCCTAATGTAGTTCTAGAACCTCTTCTTATTGTTTTTAATGTCCCTTGATAGGTGTAACTTATTTTGTGCCTTAGCCTTGCTGATTATCCCCGCATGCTTGTGCTATTCTTTTGTACTTATCCTTTGCAATTTGTCCATGTTTCCACTTCTTGTGTGATTCCTTTTTGATTTTCAGATCATTCAAAAGCTCCAGATTGAGCCACATTGACCTCTGACTATTTTTCCTAGCTTTCCTTCACATTGGGATAGTTTGTTTTTGTGCCTTTAATATTGCATTTGAGAAACTGCCAGCTCTCTTGAACTCTTTTTCCTTAGATTTTCTTCCTATGGGACTTTACCTAACTGTTCTCAGAGTCTGTTAAAGTTTGCTTTTTTTAAGTCCATTGTTTTTATTCTACTGCTCCAATTCCTTTCTTCCACAGAACCATGAACACTATCATTTCGTGATCGCTTTC
Organism: Mesoclemmys tuberculata; assembly: GCA_007922155.1. NCBI lineage: Eukaryota > Metazoa > Chordata > Testudines > Chelidae > Mesoclemmys > Mesoclemmys tuberculata. The sequence continues at coordinate 32,597,164 of ML675610.1, forward strand.
ACTCAAATTGCCTTCCACCTTCAGATTCACAACCAATTCCTCTTTGTTAGTCAAAACCACATCTAAAATGGCTGTCCCTCTTATTCCACCTTCTGAAACAAGAAGTTGTCCTCCAATAAATTGCCATAAATTAGTAGACATTGTGCTTTGCCATACCTACCCAGACATCTATTGGAAAAGTAAACTCCCCCATTACTACCAGGTCTTGCATGTTGGATATTTCTATTATTTGTTTTAGAAATGTCTCAATCTACCTCTTCCTCTTGATCTGGTGTACATCCCTACCATAACATTATCCCCATTTCCCCCCTTTTATCTTCCAAGAGACATCCAACTAGTCTGCTTCTAACCTCCTTCTGGATCTCAGAGCAACATGTGTACTTGCTTAACGTTAAGCATGTGAATAGCCCTACTGAGCTCTTGTATAAACAAGTATCAGGATTTGAATAATGTTGCTATTATTTGTTGGGAGGCTTTTAATGTGAATTACCATCATCAATGGGAACAATACACCCTTGACAGAAAGGGACGAGTGGGAGCAAGTTGTAAAGCCATGGATCTCCATGGTTGACAGAGCCAGGGAGAAGAATTATTTGTTTGGTACCATCCTTCCCCACACTTCTTATACACAAGTCAGGATCATAGAGTTTTCAGAAGAGATGTGAATGTGGTGACAGAAGGGAGAATTGAGCCTGGCATTATTTGCCTAGCAGAGGAGATGAGATGAATAGCTCCCAATGCAGTACTTGGACTTTGCAGTACATTGAAATTCCTGCAGCACATTCATGCACAGTCAAAACTATTATTTTATTAAGTATGATTTGGGACAAGAGAAACAGTACAGTTCTAAATGGAGATTTTTTTTAGTTTATTTTTATGTTAAACAGTAGCATTTTTAGACTGTTTTTCAATGTATGCTATTTCCAATTTTTCAGTGTGCTGCAAAATTTTGTATTGAAAACAAAACTCTGTTGTATAAGTTTTGTTGGTGAGCTGCAGTTGTCAAGAGTTTGTGAGGGGCAGGTAGGACTTCTGGCATCTGGAAAGGAAATGCATCTTTTATTTCTTTCTACCTTGTCAGATGAGATGGACAGAACTGGAGTTCCTCGTTTCCCATCTCATCCTTGACATGCACCTTGTTAGAGATGCCTCAGACAAACATGAGCAAAACATAGCATACTATTTTAATTTTTGAAGTAATGCGGAAAGGATTTCCACATACAAGATCTATCTTTTGCACACTGAGGACACTATACTACTTTACTAAAACTGTACCAGTAAATAAGGAAAATTAAAAAACAAAGTACAAATAAAGGATACAAAACCTGTTTGTCTCAAATTGCCGAACTCTCTGCTTTCTCTTCATGTTAGCATCAGCCTGCCTGGTCCAACCTGTTTACACAAGTGTTTCTTCTGTTGTTGCACACAGCTAACTCTTTCCCAGCAGATAGCCTCTAAGCAGCTGTGAAGGGAGCTGATTGCCCCTAATCAGCTTAATGCTAGGAAGCTGAGAACACTAAACACAGATGGCATTTTTTTTTCTTGTTACCTCATTTTTCACAGAGAGGTATCTACAGTATTTTAATTTTGTTTGGCTGAACTGACTACTATGAAACACAAAATGATGGAATAGCACATTAAATACTTGACTAAAATTGTAAGAACTAACAAAAAGAGTAGCAAATCTAAATTTACATACTTAGTGGCAAAGTAAAAGTTAGAGTCCTCTAAAGCTATTTAATGGGACTATCTTTTCCCTACCAGCAACACCATCACATAGATGAGAGAAGGGTAGACATGGATTAAATACAAGTGTAATAATATTTTGAGTAGATTGTGTTACTCCTATGTTGAATAGCACTCTACACCACAAAGTATCTTGTGTTGACTTCAAAGGGCTACCTCTGGAGTTAGGTACTACTCAGTACTATGGGCCACATTGTTTCACAAACTAAGGTCAACATTTGTCACACAAATCCTTAAATTCGTATTTTAAATCCACACTGAGGAACTTAACTACTATCGCCTGATTTTCGGAGATACTAAGCATCCACAAATCCCATTGAATTCAGTGCAAGTTGCAGATGCTCATCACTTCTTAGAACCCAGTAGGTGCCTAATTTGCTGTATTTAAGTTTGAAACTTTTGGCATGTGACCATGTAGCTTCATCAGTGAATTGTGGCCACCTCTGCAGCAGAAAGCAGAAGCCAGGTGGACAGGGAGCACATAATCTGCTATGCAATAGTGAGAGGAAAGGAAGTTATAACCTAAGACAGTAAGATAAAGCTCTGCTCCTAAAAAAAAGCATTAAGGGCGATTTTTAGTTTTTAGGCAGAACAGAACAGATATTGGTTTTTGAGAGACCACACAAAAGATCACCTCCCTGTGACTTTGTACTAGTTAAATGAATGCAGTTTATTCAGAACTTTGATAGAATGAAGAGTAAATTAATGCTTCCAGCATCTGAACAGTGGTTCTAGTTATTTCCATGGTGCTTAGAGCCACTGAAGCATCCCTTCTAATTGACTAAATTATAATATCCTTCATAGCAAATCCTCAGGTTGGTAATATTATGCCAAATAAAATGCAGACTCCCTAAAATTTTTATTCCTAAAGCACTGTAAAACTAACTGTGGCAAGCAAAAAGAAAACCACAAAAAATATCAAGAGATGTAATCTAGACAGAATGGCAACACTTTGCAGTTGGAGTGCTTTCCATACAAGAATGTTCACTGCTTTACAATCAATTAATTTATCTTCACAAAAATGAATGTTATCCTCCTCTTTCAGTTGAGGAAACTGAGGCATAGACAGTTTAAGTGATTTTTCCAAGATTGCAAAGGAAGTCCATGGCAGAATAAAATCCTGGGGTCCTATTTTACCCCCAAAGAATATAAGTAACTCCTTTTATGGAAGTTACTATTATCCTCCAGAGAAAGAGTAAGGCCTGGGCTTCCTGATTTCCCACTCTGTGTGCCTTATCACAAGGGCTTCCATCTTGAACCATGAACTTTAGAAATCTGAACAGTTTTGAGATAAAATATTGTATCTCATTCCAAGAGCAAATTGGTGTGTTCTGACAGGTCTTCCTGTGGATATAACGTGCATTCTACAACACACTGTAAAGGGATCTTAACAATATCCCTCCTTAGGTCTTTCATACAGATTTCTGCACATAGTCTTGGCTATGTATTAACTCCTATATTACTTAATTTATTTTCAAAATGAACATAGAGATACAATAATCTTTTCTACACCCAAGATGGCTGAATCATAAGGGAAATGCCTATTAGAGAAAAACTTGTTTGGAGTTGCAGTGGCATGTTTTAGAGGCAAATGGAGCAAGAAGAGAGTGAAGGTGACATAACGGTGCAAAAATAAAAGGAGTCTGCACTAGGGGCAGAGTAATCTTCAAGCCATTAAGATATAGAGCTAAGGCTTTGAATAAATATAGAGCATAGAATGACAAAAGACTAGGTAAAGTGCCAGATTTCATTGAATTGGTCTATTAAAATCAGTTCCATCTCCAAATCTGCCTTTAAACAACCATGCCAAGGAATGTGGTGGTCCTCTACTGGGCTGATTGGTGGACTCTTAGTTGCCTCCCAGCTCCCATGCCTTCTGCTTCAGCTATTTGCTTGCTTTTAGAGGTCATGCTATATATGCAAATAATGAGTCATGGAGCCGGAAAGCATAGAAAAGGCAAGACAGGGCAGTAGCTACTGAAAAAGCCCCTCAGTGACAGGAGAGGAGAAGATGGGAAAAGAACAAATGGAGAAAAAGACTGAGGGGGCAGTGAAATATAGGTAAGGGGCTCAAGGAGGAAAGAAAAAGGCACTGGAGGACCATGGTAGGGAAGTCAAAAGATTGGAGGGTCTCTGGGTGGGAAAAGCATGAGACGTAAGGAATGAGTTTGTGGGGATGAGACAAAAAAAAGATGCTAGGGCCAACTAGATGATAGAAAGAGGCTGGCAAAAGGGGAAGGAGGAGGAAGAGAGATGGGAAGGCAGAGGTAAAAAGAAATGGAAAAAAGGAAAAGTAGAAGTGGTAGGAAGTGTGGGAAAGAGAGATGGAGGACCAGAGACAGAATGGAAGCATCTCGGATCTATGGGATAGGAAAGAACAGAGCACTCGGTCACAAAAAGTCAAACACAGATGAAAAAGAAACAGAGAATTTATAGGGATAAAGAAGTGGTCAGGTGGAGAAAAAGCACTGATGTTAAAGAATAAGAGGAAAACTCTTAATATTTATATAGCATTTTGCATCTTTAAAACACTGGAGAGCAGGCCTGATGTCAGGGAGGAGAAGGGGAGATATTTGGTGCATATAAGATTATGCAGAGGAAGACGGGTTAGAACAAGACAGCTAAGTCAATGATATTGTAGGTTTTAGAAAAAAGAGGCCATTAAAATATCGTGTGGATCTTGCAGGAATACAGAACAGACTTTGACTCAATTGTTCTGTTCTTCTTGGAGAAAAATCCATGTGTCATTTTAAAGTTCTCTTTTTTTATTATTCTTTAAAAGTTTCCATTGAATTCTGGAAATATGATGAGAGCTCTTCTTTAGTTAAGTTTAACCTTTGTAAATCACTTGATGTTAATCCATAGCCTAATGGGTAAAGTCCATCATAAATTATGAAGTTATTGAATATATTTAGTTAAAAACTTAGCATACATTTTCTGTGACGATTGAATGAGTTGCACAATTTAGTAATACTTTAATAACCAAAGATATTAATTAAAACTATATTGAAAAATAAAGTTATACTATACAGCATTGATTTCCCCCATGACATTTTATAACAGGCTGAGTTTTCAAATCCATTGAGGACTGCACTTGCTCTTATATTATCCTTATGTAAAATGTTGGATTATGTTTTCTTTGTATCTCTCATCATGGCCTTTCTGCAGTGTCTATGGAATCATACGGGCTCTCTCCACTTACCAATGAACACGAATATATTCCCCACAGAGGTTAACCAGAGTGTGTGCACTAATGAATATATTGTGTGCCTTTTATTGCAAAGGTAAAGTATTCTGATCCTGTGGGTTTTTTTTCCTTGCAAATTCTTCATTATTGTTTTCCCAGTTGTTGTGGTTAAAATGCCCCTCCTCTACTATTTCAAGGAGGGGAGGGGGAATGGCCCCCCAGATCCTCATGAGGAAGTGTTCAAATGGTTGATGTTGTTTCCAGTTGGAAGCAGGTCTCGGAATTGAGCAACAGATCTGTTGTTCTACTGGTTCTCCAGTGGAAACCAACAGGCCCCAGTTGGAGGACCATAAACGTCTACTGCAATGTCCACTAGGGAGCTGGTGAGAATGAAAAGCCAGTTCAACAGCATTCCCCCTTCTCCCAGAAAGTGCAGTAGCCCATCCCCACCCCAAGGATGATAGTAGTCTGGTTTATCAAGGAGGCATAACTGCTCTTCACAGCTTCCACTTTGCCAAATCTGCAGGCCAGTCAAGACTATTTTAACATTAACCCAGTCAAGTCTTCACTGAACTTGCTCAGCTACAAGCAGGTTTCTTTTTACTTTGACAAACAATTAAGAAGCTGAATGGATCCAGAGCCAGTTTGCCTATCTCTAAGTCCTTAGGAGCTCTTCAAGAGTCCAGGGGTTGGGGTAAGCCCTCTCTCTATTCAGCTCCTTACATTTTTGAGTGCATTTAAAAGAAACTGATCTGAAATCTTTACATGGTGTAGGCATAGAGGTCACCTCAGCATGTCCCCTGTGGTCAGGCATAATACCACAGGTAAGCTGTTGCCTCAGTTTCTCCTCACTCAGAATATAAACGAGTCCAAGCAAGTCTTTCTAGTACTACAGTGCACCCTCTTCAGAGGGATTCATTTATTTAATAGAAACATAAATAAAAGCTTCCATCAACTACTCTACCAGAAACCCTCATCTTTGGGTTAATCAGTCTTGCCCCTCGAGCCATTGACCACTCCCAGGCTGAATTCCCTGCCTGGAGTTTGGACCTCTGCCGGGCATTCAGCCAAATGCCATTCTTCTCCTGGCAGTTCATTGTTCTTTGTCAAGCAAGTCCCAGATAGCTAAGCAGGAGGTCCCAAACTCACTTCATTCTCTGGGACAGCCCCAGTCCCTTACCTGGGAACACTTTGTCCCCAGGCCTGGTCCTTTCTCCATGAGCCACTGCTTTCCAGGGAAGCCCCACTGGGAGTAGCTTCCTAACTAGCTCCCCTAGATGAGTCTTTCTCCTCAGGTGTTTACTCTGTTCTAGCTTCCTGACTGAATCCTCAGAAGTCTTTATTAGGCCCAGATGTTCCTTAACTAATTAACTGCCACCTAGGTAATTAACTACACACAGGTGGATCTGGGTTGGCTCATTCTTCTTCATGGAGCCAGTCACAGATAGGCTGAGTGCCCGATCCCCCCAAGGCCCAACTATCCTGTGGCACGCAGCATGTCACTTACAGTGAGCCCATCAATAACTATAACAAACATTGCTAAATACTTTACTTGAAAAATATTTTTTCTAATCGTCTGTACTGTGTACCAGTGTGTTTTGAGATCTATGCATGGATGAGTTTGTGGGTTTAGAAACTGGTTTCTGGAGGAAAAAGGGGAAAAATATTGGAGGGATATGAGTGCCAAATTAAGGCTTGTAGTGAACCCCTGATTTCAACCTTTACTAGGGACCCAAGCCAAGAGTGCAGGCACTTTCCTTCCCTACTTCTACATACTATATCATGTATCATAGATGAATGCAAGAAAGAATACCTTATAGTGGAGTATGACATGCAGACTATACTGGCATAAGTTAGGGAAGCCCGCATTACTTGTGAATGGTTATATCGTGAGTGAGTAGTTTACAACACACCATCTGTAGCACATTGCTTTATATTGTACCATACTATCATCAGGTTTTTCCCATCAATGCAACATCTTTTACAGGAAATCTATTTTATGAATGCTTTAGAAAGTTTATAAAATTTTACTGGTACCAGATCTGCAGATGATGTAAATCCCTATAGTTCCTTGTAATTCAAGGAAGCAAAACTAACTTACACCAGCTGAAGATCTGGCCCATTATGTGAGCCTTCCCTACTTCCGGGAGACCTCTGTGGGAGAAAAAAATTCTCACTAACGTATTCCATATACCTGCAAAAAGGTACCTTCTCCATATATAAGCATGGGGCAAATTTAAAGACTGATATTTCAAGGTCTACTAAACCAAAAATCATTATCCCATTGGAAAAGGAGGATGCCTGGCTTTCTAATGTTATAAAGCTCCAGTTCCAGCTGTGTTATGTTGCCAGATATTAGTCTTCATATCTTTTACGAGTCCATGATTAAATGTTGCCCATCCAGCTCCTCCAAGTTGGCAGTCAAATAATATTTAACATATGGGCTGGCAATTTATCACATGAATGTCACCATGTATACGGTAGGTAGATCGGAAATGCATATATCACATCAACCAACTTGTAGATACTAGGAAGAGATAATACAGAAACTATCAAAATATTTTTCCATGAAAAAATATGTGCATTTTAAGAATAGATACTTGATTTAGTATAGAAAGAATGGAGGAAAAGTACTTAAATCAGTCTGAAAAAAATACCACATTGTTAAGATCTTGTCTCAATACTTACTCTGTCCAACAACCCTTCCAAAAAGTTAATTTTTTTTACGCTTGAAGAGAACTATTCACCTGATATCTGAAAATATCATTGCCAGACCTTAACTATGTTCTGGTTAGAAATATGTATAGGATTATAAATTAGAAGAACACAATGGGATCTGTCACAAGTTATATATTCATTTCTCCAACAAATTGCCAATTTTATTAAATGTTATACGGTACTACACTCTTCCTCATGGTACAAAGATAATAATTAACAGCTTTCCAATGTCAGCTTGTAGTCTTTTTCCACTTTGCCTTTGTCTCATTCTCACAAGTATTTAAATAGCTAATCTATTGTTACACGTAAAGTTGCCTAACATTTACAAGCAAACAGTGTTAATCTTTGGAAGTTTTTGTGCTGACCTTGGAATCCAGTGATTGCTTGAGACCCACAGACCAGCCTTCAGAAAGATACAGAAATATGGGGAATAGGGATTAAAACTAATCTACAATGAATGAGCATTGACCACAGCCAATTATTTTTCACATATTAGGTCAAAATCACCTTGAAGAAGGTGGGTTCAACTTCTACTGAAAACAAGGGTAGTTACTCCCACCTAAACAGAGATATAATTTGCCACACTCACCTCTTCCCAGAATACCAAATTGGTATAAATTACCCTTTTTCAATCACCCACTTATTACTAAAATGGTGTACATTCTACTACTAACCCACTTCAACTCACCCATTGCTGGCTGATTTACACTTGGCACATAACTTATATCACTATTGAATTTGGGCCCATTAGCCAAAATTCATCTCAGTTGTAAATCCATTAAAAGCAAAGGGCTTGACTAAGTCTAGATCTGAGCTTCTTCCCATGTTGAACTGGCAACCTGAAGAGAAACTGAGGCTGGGTCTACACTGACGGTGGTAAATTCGCCGCCGTCAGATCGATTGCTCTGGATCGACTGAGCAGTCTGTGTAGACCCGGTCAGTTGATCCAGCAAGCGACGCAGGAAAACCACCCCGGTAAGTGGCGTAGCGCAGTGTGGACGCCATGCAGAGGAGACGCTGCAAAGTCGACGGGAGATACGCAAGTGATTTACGTCACTTGCGTATCTCCCGTCAACTGCTGCCGAATCACAAAGGTAAGTGTAGACTGGGCCTTAAATTAAGACCAAAAAAGCCAACTAGACAACTGAAGATTTGCTATCCATGGGACAGTTTTAAAAGAACTGAATTTCTTAGGACAAAGGAGCAAAAGCTAGAGAAACATGCTGATTGAAACTGGCTTATCATGGACACTGGTAAGGAATCACCACTAAATAGGGTGACCGATAACGTGTGAAATTGAAATGGGGTTGGGGGTTAATAGGCACCTGTATAAGACAAAGCCCAAATGTCAGGACTGTCCCTATAAAATTGGGGGATCTGGTCACTGCACCACTAAAACACACTAAGAGGAGCACAGACCATGCAAGAGAAGATTTCAGAAGCAAAGGGAGCATTCAGGAGCTACCAAGAGAACAGTGCGGGACACAATGGATTTTTGGAGTCAGAAAGGAGCTGAGGAGCACTGTGCTGACATTGAAAGGACACAGAATCAGGCTGAAAGGCAAACAAGACATTGGAAAGGACATTGGAGTGGCCCATGAAAATGGAAAGCAAGAACTAAGAACCAGAAGAAAATCTCCAGAGGAAAGAACTCTTTCCAGAAAATAAACATTTAGGAAACTTCAGAGTTCAAATGGCTTAATATATTTTTCAAGTTTAAATTTTAAAAGGAAAAGGAATCAGGTTTTTAGAACAATAAGCATGATAAAAAGTGCAAGGGGAGATATGGATAGTAATAGAAACAACTGGGTTTCACTGTGGTATATGAAAATGTCATTGTTTTAATGTAGAATAATAGTTTTCTTCTAACGAATGATTTTCTGTTCAATGACAGCAGTATAAGTATATGTGCCTAGGAGCAAAATGGGAACAAGGATACAATTAGTGGACAGCTACTGTAACAGCTAGCTTCTCCTTATGTGTTATGAAGGAGGAGAGAGAGTGGTACTAACACGTGAAGGGGACCCTATTTGGGCAAGAGAATTTTTTTTGTGTTCTAATTATATATTTAAGCAAGTGGAGCCTCATTAGTGCTCCCAATGAAATCAATCTGTTGCCTTCAATGCCTGTGTTTACACTAGCATTTTTCTACAAATTTCCCACCATTTCTGTATCATTGGTTGCTGCTTCACCATTTGTAGCAATGGTGGGAGCACCAGTGTAGACTATCCATCAGCCTTTTAGCCACCATGCCATCTAACCTTAATCAGGGCAGATCAGACAACATGGTGGCTAAAGCTAGTAGCCTACCTTCCATGGTGTCTTCCATGTAACATCTGAAATCTTTGCAAAATAATTAGGGGAGCAATGTATGGTGTGCATTGCATCTGGTGGAGCTAACGAATCTTCAGTTTACCCGAGGTAAGACAAATGGAGGTATGGAAATACTCACAGATGACGATGAACTAAGAAGCTATAAAACCATTAAAGGATGCTAGTGACATGAGAAACTCTGAGAGCAAAGCTACACCTGTCCCACTATTTTTCATCCCATTATTATATTTTCCTTTTTTGTTCACCGGCAAAATTACTATAAGCACATATTAATGCCCATGGGGCTAACCTGCAAGCTTGCTATATTATATCATCTGTTTATTTTTTATTAGTCTGATTGATTATATTATTTGATTTATGTTTTTGTACTGAATAATTTCAGTACACACTACTTCATTATATTTGGCTGTAATGCAAGGAACCTACAGGGCCTGTATCCTGTATGTTTACCTGAGCATGTTAAGTGTTTGTAACCTTTGGCATAGATAAATGGCCTAGTGATTACCCCTTTTTAACTTTGGGGAATTGAATGGAGAACTGAATGTGTTTACCTGCATTCTGGAACATACCAGTAACCCTAAGGTAAACTGCAAAGAACATAGAAATAATAGTTCAGGCCAAAGGTAACAGTTTCAAGGACGAGATAATTGATATGAATATGTATGGATATGTTATTAATATGTAAGAGTATATTACCCAATAGAGAATATGAACCCTAAGATTTATTAGGGTGAGGAAATAAGATTTGGGCATGGAAGGCTGTGCACTCACATGAATATTCAGGATAGTGCCAAAACCCTATAAGAGGACAGCCCTCCATGTGGAAGTAGTCCTTTTTCTTGCTTTCTCTGCATTTAGCAGTGTAGCATAATTACTCAGCACTCGATCCTGATGTCTATCATCTCAGGCCTGAGGAACCTGGACCATCAAATCCATTTTGACATGTCGGAGACGAGGCTGGTCCTTCATCTCCTATTACTGCGTCCCCTCGGAAGGATGTGAGTATGCTGGCTTAAGTAGCATTTGTAAAGGAATGTTACTACAAGTGTCTATAGAATTGTATTACATCTTTGTAACTCTGGGGTTGGCAGCTTTAATAACTGTCATTTATTTTAATAAAGATCTCTAAAGCTTGGCTTTGACCTCAGTGTGAATGTCCTTGCAACGCACCCCAAGGATCCACACAAAGCATTGAACTCTACATTCTCTAATTCTTCAGCCTGATTTTGGGACAAGAACCTAAATATTTTTGGGGTCCAATCATTGGCGAGCCTATAATAATCAGCCATATAAAAATCAGGTCAACCACGAATAAATTATATGCTAATTTATTTGCATAATTACTAAATAGTTTTAAATAGAGTTGAGTTTTTATTTCACCCTGTAATTTGTTCCTCAAGATCTTCCACTCTTCACACATCTTACTACCACTACAATTCTTCTATCTTCCCATCTCTCCAAGAGTCCTATGTTGATAATCTATCATCTTCCCCCACCTCACCCCCAAAACTCTGTTACTCTTATTTTTAAATTCAGTTATTCCAGATTTTAAAGATGAGAGTCTTATTCCTGTAGAGCTTTCTTCCTAATGAATCCAGCCACACACATGAAAAGAGTAGGGGATGTTTCTGCTAAACTGATGAGCCATGAAATAGTTAACACTGACATTTAAATTATCATCACTAGACTTCTGGTCACACCTCTCTCTGATTACAACTCTCTTAGATCTGTAACTTCAGACCGCCCACAAACAAATGTTCACATTTGAAAGGTTATCTTCACAACAACAAAAAAGCTAAAAATTTGGTAAAAAGTTTAAATTTTGCCATGAGCAAGAGAAGTATCAAAAAACTGCTGAAATACCCTAAATCTCTGCCATAGAACCAAATGTATGCACCCTGAATCTTCGGTGTCCCAACCATAATTTAAAGTTACCTGTTACTCCTCTCTGTTATATATTTTATATCCATTTCAACTCACTCTGTAGACTCAGAACGCTTACAGAGTATTATTATAACATTTAGCTAGATAACATATGAAGGCTATTTACAGTAAGGATTGCAGAGCTTGTGTTTTTCTCAACATAACGCAATGCTGATCCTTATGACTGCATGCAAATTTGCATTAATATTTGAACTGCTTTATGCGAGGTTAATATTAATATAAAAGTAGACCTGCTTCCGAAAGAAAAGTAAACATTTAGCACAGCCCACAAATTGTTTGGGACTATACTTCAGATTCCAAGTAACTACGAACATTATTTAAATATCCATTTACTGTGTTTTTAAAAGTAATTGTTTGTTTAGGACCTCTGGTGTTGTGCGCTCCTCTGCTTCTCCGTGATCAAGTGGTTATTTTTGGTACAAGGATTTTTAGAATTTGCTTCATGTTGCCAAACAGATAGCAATTTTAATTAATACTGGTGCGCTTCATAAACTTGGATTTATGCAAACGAAGTCAATCTCCTTGTTCTCACTGAAGCCTGTGGCACTGTGAAACATCGCTGGACCATGTACATTGCTATGCAGGCAATTCCGGTTCCCTCCTATCATCATTCAGTCCCTACCTATCCAACCACTTTGGCTATGACAGTGGGTCCACGTCTGCACCACAATCCTTGGTCCAGGACCTTCAGTTTTCTACTTTCTTCTACTCACCTTCTCACTCTTGGCCATATTATCTAGACCCTCGTTACAGGATTTCAGAAATGTAATAAGAATGATAAATCAGATATCTTAATATAACTGTTAATCACAGTAACCTTGGCGCCATGAGCCCTCTTTCCCCACATCAGCTATGCCTGTAAGTCTGCCTGTGGCCACCTTTGCAAGGTTCTCTGTGTTCACCATTATCTGTGCAGAAATCTTTACCTATGTTTCCTATCCTCCCACTCTGACCAATTTATTTCCTTCTATATGGCCTCCCTCAGACCCAGCTCCTCAGACTCCGGCACAGAATGGAGTTTGTGTTTTCTCACGCATACAAAGAAGTGCAATTACATCCTCCAATAACTCCCATGGTTCCCCGTGCCGATCAGAATCCGGTTCAAGATTTCTCTTTGATTCTGAAACCCTCCGTGGACGATCAGTGTCTCTCTCTCACAAACCTCTTTCTCAACTAGAAATGGTTTAATCTCCCCCACCCCCAGTATCACCTCCTGCCTTTTGGAGCAGCGTGCTTCTGTCCCTGCGGCACTAGCTCTCCATTCCTTCTCAGTTCTCATCGGAAGAGGTAGCTTTTTTCTCCCTTTCCCCTACTTAATTTCTCTCTGCCTTGGCTATTGTTTATAATGCAGCCCTATAATTTTATTATTTAACTCCGTGAGGCCTTCTGAGATACGGTTACAGTTTGGGCTATTTTCATCAACGTCAGGCCACCCAAAAGGTTACTTAGAAGGATACGTCCTGCCCAAGCCACAATAAAGGTGTGAGGGTTGCTTCAAGGGCTCGTGGGCAGGATACGTCCCAAAGACATGCAGACGGGTACGGGCAGGTAGGATATTTGAAGGACTGCAAAGGGCAAGTTGTTAAAACGTGGCAAGGAGACGCCAGAGCGCCAGGCTTCTCAGGCAGCGGTTGCCTTAGGAGAGCACAGCCAGCGGGTTTGGGTCCCCCGTAGGGGAGGCAGCGCCGAGCACAGGCAGAGCATGCTGCGCTGAGCCTGGCCTCATTGAGCGGCCCGAGTGGAGAGTCAGAGAAACTCACAGATGTGGCTGCAGCCGGACATTGATCCCAACGGAGGATCGGTCCCTAAATGCCTTGGCTGCTGTGTAGCGAACACGCCGTTGCCCGTGGAGAGCTCTGACCACCCGGGCTGAGCGGGCAGGCAGCAGAGCCGAGATCCCGCTGCCAGAGGAGGGGCCCCGGCCCAGCTCCCCCGCTCCCCGTTAGCCCCGACGCTCGCCCCTGTTTTTGCTTGGGTGGAAAAGTGTAAAGGGCGCCGCGGGCCAGAGAAGTAGCAACGCCCCCCCCCGCAACTGCGGCGACCCCCTAATCCGTGCTACAGACCCGACGGCGCACCCTGCACCTCCGGTGCGCCCCGACCGCCCCGGCTCCCCACCCCCCTCCTCTCCGCTTCTAGCTCCCCGTGCCCCCGCCCCCAGCCGGTCGCCACCCCCCACGGGGGCAGGTCCCGCTGACAGGGGTCGAGCGAGGGCGGCAGCGCGGGCCGCGGCCCGGGGGAGCATGCGCAGAGGGCCCCGCGGCGCTCCGGGAGGCAGAGGCGGCGGGCGCTGCTGACCCCGGGCGCGGGCCAGTCGCTACTAATCCCCGCGGGTGCAGCCAGGCGTCGCCATAGCCAGCGCAGGAGCCCCCGGCCATGGAGAGCCCCCCTTCCCCGCCAGGAGAGCCCCGCGCGCCGCCCACCCCGCAGCCGCTCGGGGCAGAGGGGTCCCGAGTGCCGGGGGAGGCAGGGAGCGGGGAAGCGGCGCCGCCGGAGGAGAAGCCCCCGGGTCCCGCGGGGCAGGCAGAGGCTGCCCCAGAAATAGCCGCGGAAGGGAAGGGGCCGGGGGAGGGCGGCGGCGCAGGAGAGGGGCCCCCGAGGCGCTCGCGGGCAGAGGAGGAAGAAGGGGGCGCCCCGGGGGAGAGCGGCCAGCAGGGGCGCGCCCCGGCCGCTAGCCCCGCCGCCGACGCGAAGGGCGAAGGGGGGACGGCGGAGCCCGCGGCGGAGGAGGCGCAGCCGGAGGAGAGCGCCCCGGGGGAGAGCGGCGCGCCTGGGGGGGCCCCGCCGGAGGCTGCCGCCGGGGCGGAAAAGCCGCAGGCAGAAGATCCCGCCGAGGCGGCAGGCGAGGAAGAGAGGCGAGAAGGCGAGCCCGGGGAGGGCGCGGGCGAGGAGGACAAGCCCGAAGAAGCGGGAGGAGAGCCCGGGGAGGGCGCGGGCGAGGACAAGCCCG
>ML675610.1:32612049-32754613 GCA_007922155.1 Mesoclemmys tuberculata
AGAAGCGGGAGGAGAGCCCGGGGAGGGCGCGGGCGAGGACAAGCCCGCCGAAGCAGAAGCAGGAGAGCACCGGGAGGGCGCAGGCGAGGAAGAAAAGCCTGAAGCGGGAGGAGACCATGGGGAGGGCGCCGGCGAGGAGGACAAGCCCGCAGAAGCGGGAGGAGAGCCCGGGGAGGGCGCAGGCGAGGTTGCACCAGGCGAAGCAGCCCCCGAGGGAGAGGAGCAGGGCGAGGAGGAAGAGGGTGGCCCAGCGGCAGGAGAGGCCGCGGAGCAGGCAGCAGAGGCGGAACGCCGGGGAGGAGAAAGCGCGGAGAACGCGGCGCCCGCTGGAGCAAATCCCGACCAAAGCGCGGAAAGCCCCGCGGCAGAGGACGCCGGAGACCCCGCAGCCGAGGAAACGGCGGCATCGGGCCACGCCGGAACAGAGGACGCTGCGCCAGGAGCAAGCCCGGGGGGGGACCCCCCCGGGGATGAACTGAGCAATCACCTCCCCGACCCCAATGCAGCCGGCGACCCCGAGGAGCCTGCGGGAGCGGAGAGAGACGAGGAGGCCACGGAGGTGAACGGCCTGCAGGGCAGGGGAGAGGGAGAAGAAGAGGAGGAGGAGGAGGAGGAGGAGGAGGCGACCGCACCTGTGGAACCCGGGGAAGAGCCGCAAGAGCATGACATTTCCCTCTTCGTCAAGGTAAGACTGCCTGGGCGGTCAATCCCCTCGCCCCGTGCTCTCCCTTAGACCAGTAGCCGGCCCCTGCCGGAGACCCTTAAGCTTGGGGAAGATTTGCTGTATAGAGATCATAATTACCGGGTCATGGGCTGGTGGTAGCAGCTTCCTAGAACCACTAGTGGTTTGGGAGAGATCTGGATAAACCGGTCACCATGTGACCCAGTCTAAGTGAATTTAGCGGCTCCTCTGTCCAACCATATGTGTATGAAGTTTTACAAAGAAAAGTAACGTTGTGGTCAACGTTACAATAACCGGGAGCAGTTTGAGGGAGCTCCGCTTAGTCACCCCCTCACAGTGCGCAGCGATATGGAACAGAGCCTTTGGTTGTTCGTTTGCTGTTATTGGCGTCGTTTAAATCTGCCAGACGAAAATCCAGTTTTGTTAAAATGGGCTGGTTATTAAATCCCGAAATAAATCTGCTTTTGACTTTTCATTCCTGCTTGGTTAAATGTAGGCACGGTGCAAAGCTTTCCACTCTCCGTTGTGCTGAAAATCGTAGTTTTGACATTTTACTAGTTATAATAATTAATACATCAACAGGAAAAGTACAAAAGTGGTAGGAAGGCAGTTTCCCGAAAAGTTTTCACGCCATCTGCTTTGACCTTTTTAGTCCAGATATCTGTTTAAATGAAAAGTGTATGAGAATCTGGGTATCGCTCATGCTTGTTCCTAGGCTTCTGTGTGGTGCTAAGCCTTGTAGTATCTGAGCACATCAAATACATAAATGTGAGAATTTATTTTCACAACATTTTGTGAAGTAGAGAACTACTTGTTAAAGGTCCTTGCAGAGTTAAAATCTCCAAAGTAGGAGAAGATGGAAGATACACTACAGTTACCCCTTGAGAAAAATACGTAAGGTGTGACATTATAGGGATTCGCGTGGAAGAAAACAGAACATTATTTTTTAAGTGCATTGATAACACTGTGTCACATTTATATAGCATGTTTCATGCTAATGCTTGACAAATATTGGGAGGTGAAATTAATTTCAGATAATAAATGTAGACAAATGTGACAACTCTGGATTAAGAAAAAAATTTGCAAACAACCCGATGTTGTGTAACCTGTTAGTATGTCAGTTAAAGATATACAATTTACATGCATTCAAAATACTTACAATTTAAGCAGGTGAAATCTACATTAGAAACACACAGGAAAAACAAAAAACTGTAACGTTTGTAAAACCGTGATCGGAAATTTAGCAGGCACACTACTGAGCATCATGAAATTTGACCAAGTCAGGGCCATCCTTATAAACAAAGAAAACAAGGGGTCACTTTGGGTCTTACGCTATTGGAAGTCATATTTCCTATGCAAGATGTGTAACTCATTCAGGGGTTGGCCTGGTCTGGTCTCCTCCACCAACAGCACAAGAAGGAAGTGGGAAGAAAAAAATCTCTGGCTGATCTCCCCCTCCCTTTCCACAATGAATCCAGAAGAAGTATCAATTTATGCCTTGATTTCTCCCCCCTTGAAATTTAGAACTGCATACATAAAGCTGGATCTGTACCAAACACACTGGTTAAATCCCCTATTTTTACAAGTGTTATGGAATCTTTAGTATCTAATGTACTACATAGTGCTATAGTGGAAAGAAAAATGTTCTCTTTTATGTTTTTTATGTTCCCCCAACCCTTCTCCAAATATAGTATTTAAATACAAGCTTGGTTGCCATATAAAGTTACTGAAAATAACTTTGCTCTAGCATATTGATCTCCATTAACTGAATGCTGAGACTAGAGTTGACATTTATATTTCTGGGACAACAGAAATCTATACAGTAGAAGTGGTATAGTACAGTTTTGTTCTGAAAAATGACTGAAAAAAGTTGTACCTTCTTACTCAATAGATCTGCACCCTGTGCCTATTCAGTCATGTGCTTTTTTTTTTTCTAACTATATTTTTATTGCTGCCAGCCCTGCAGGGCCAACTCAGATCTGGCAGAGAGAACTCTATTCTTTTCTGGCTCCTAGGTCAAGAGAACCTCCTCTTTGTTTTGTATTGTGATCATAGGGCCATCAATAACTGCAGCAGGATTGCATAGGTGTGACTAAGGTCATAATGTGGCAGCAGTTTCACCACTATAAATGAATACAATTTATGTCTTGTAGAAAGAGCCCAGCCTGATTTTCAAATCCAAGGCTGAGATTGAAGGGCTGCTAGTCAGAAAAAAAACATGTTTTTGCATGTCAAAAACTGATAATATTTTATATGTATTATCATTGAAACATCATAAATGGAGAATCCCATGTTATCACTTTCATAACGTTACTTTGCAAAGGCAAACCATACTTGGAGCATGAGTCCTGTCCTTGTAGAATATCTGAGGGATCAGAATTGGAGAGCGGGACATAATAAGGATAAGATTGTGAATTGTGCCCATATAATCCAAAAATATAAGGCTTAAGCATAGTTAATTGAAATATTTGTGAACTTCTAAAAGGAAGGAGGAACATTTTTACAACTGATTTAACATTAGTAACTTAAGAACGTTTTGAAAATAATGCATTCGCCATTCTAATGACTTCACTGGCAAGTCATAATCGGACATGAACATTTTACTATACATCTACTTAGTAAAGTAATAAACTTATTAACTAAGACTGATCTCTTGTTTCTTCACCTCCAAAGCTGGCATTCTACAGCAGCACCTTATTGGGGAGCCCAGCATCTCCCCATGTGCCAAACCACACACAAACCTGTGAGAACAGGGAGCCCCTCTCTTTCTTATTGCTGAAGGGGACTCAGACCTCATTCTCACTGCTGCTGTGGGGAGCTTCACTGTTCTCCTCCTCTCCACTGGGATGGGAGGGGAAGGAGAAGGCGATATCCCCCTGTGGCTCAAGATCTTTAAAAATACACGTACAATGTTTATGCTTTACTAAGTTACAGTAAGTGTTTAATACTAAATAAAGGCAGAGTGGATACCCAGGAGAACTGAGATTTTCCACTCAGGGAGTACTAACAGACGGCATCAGCCCATGTAGAGTGTAGTCAGATGTGGTCCCAGAGTGTGAATGCAGCAGAGTCTGACATGGTATTCCCCCCAGTTGGCAAATGGTTTATTGCCAAAACTCGAGATAAAAAAGTAAGAAGACAACCAAATTGAATCCATGTGTTTTATTTCCAGCATAAAATTATCCCTCACTGAAAAAACCCAACCCAATGCATTCCCAGTGCATAAATCTTCAGCTCACTCCTGCTCATTATAACACCATTATGCCAGCCTGCCTTCTCTTCTGTGCTGTTGAACTGTTGACCTCCCCTTCTTCTCTGTCATTTATTAAAACATTTCCAACAAACTTTTGCCCATGCTGCCCCTTAGGCATAATATGAGCTTTCTGTAAACAAAGCCACCTCATTGCCCTCCCTCAAATTCCTCCTTAAAACTTTCCTCTCTTGTGATGCTTGCAGAAAACTTGATAATGGTTGGGCTGAGACTGCTGCCTATTATCCTGACGCCTATTGTCTCAGACCTGGTCTACACTGATAATGTAGGTCGATGGAACGCAGCTTCCGTCGGCCATAAAGTATGCGTCTCCATTGGCATATCAGTTCCGCTAACCTAAATTGCAGTAAAATTTGACTTAATAAAACCCCTTCTGCAAGTTACGTAGCGCTGAAGTTGAATTCTGCCGGTCGAAAGAATGTCAGTGTAGGCAGAGCGCAATGTAAATCGATGTCATTGGCCTCCAGGCAGTGATGATATCCAACCGGTTCGCACCGGTTTGCGCGAACCGGTTCTTAAAATTAAAAAAATTTAGCGAACCAGTTGTTAGCGTCCTCCCCTGTCGCGCTCTGCAGGGCGCTGGCGGGTTTCGCGCGAACCGGTTATTAAAATAAAAAAAAGGCAGCGAACCGGTTGTTAGCGTCCTCCCGTTGCGCTCTGCGGGGCATTGGAGGGGTTTCGAATTTGGCAGTGGAGATTCTCCTCTGCCATGCCAAGTCTCCCTCTCCGCCGCCGAAATTGACTTTGCCTTGTCAATTTCACAGCGGTGGAGAGTATGCCCCAGCTCCCCCCCCGAAATTGACCAGGGAGGGTCAATTTCACGGCGGAGGGTGCCCTGAAGTTCTGGGTGCTGGGTTGTTGGGGTGCAGAGTGTCGGGTGTTGCGTGCATGATGTTTAAGAACCTATTCAGAATAGGTTCTTAAATATCACCTGCCTTTATAGAACTGGTTATTGGAAATTTGGGATATCATCACTGCCTCCAGGAGGTATCCCATAATGCTCTGTTGTGACCGCTCTGCACCTTCGCAGTCTGCTGCAATGCAGCCATGTAAACAGGAAATAGCTCCTTCCCTGAAGTCCCAGGAAATTTTGAATTCCCATTCCTGTTTGGTCAGCGGGGAGAGAGCTTGCCAGCACAACTGATCATCGTGACTGCACGCCCCAAATGCGCTCCAGCCTGGAGCCAACCTGAGGTCTTGGATTTCATTGGTCTGTGGGGCAAAGAGTCTGTTCTGGCTCAGCTCCAAGCAAGCAAAAGAAATTTGGATATCTACGAGATGATATCTCGTGGCACGCTGGAGAAGGGGCACAACAAGGATGTACAGCAGTGCTGCGTTAAGATCAAAGAGCTGAGGCAAGCTTATCAAAAAACCAGGGAAGCTAACAGTCATCCTGGTGCCTCACCAAAAACATGCTGCTTTTACGAGGA
Organism: Mesoclemmys tuberculata; assembly: GCA_007922155.1. NCBI lineage: Eukaryota > Metazoa > Chordata > Testudines > Chelidae > Mesoclemmys > Mesoclemmys tuberculata. The sequence continues at coordinate 32,617,433 of ML675610.1, forward strand.
GCTGCATGCGATTCTCAGCAGAGACCCCACCACTATGCCATCATGCAGACTTGATACCTCAGGGGAATCCGAACCAGGAAGAATAAGGATGAGTCTGTAGATAAGGAGAAGAAGGATGACAGAGGGCAGACGAGTGGGGTATCCCTTCTCCCTGAGAGCCAGGAGCTGTTTGCAACACAGGAGCAGCCCACCCAGACACAGGAAACCATGACTGACCAGGATTCTGGGGAAGGCGCAGCTGGTGAGTATGTACTGCAAATTGCATGTCTTCGGTTATATCCCTAGTCCAGAATTTTGTACCAGTGGAAAAAGATGGAGTCTGTGGTGGTGGGGCTGTGCTTCCTCCTACTTTGTGTGCTTAAGCATTAGGTTCACCCCGGAAAAGATTATTTATGTGTGCAGGGATGCTCTGAGACTCCGCCATGCATATGTCAGGAAGCTTTCATGTAGGTACTCTGCAGTCCTTTGCAGACGTTTTTTTGGGAGGGCAGCCTTATTTCTTCCATCACAATAGGACACTTTCCCCTGTCACTCTGTTATTAATTGTGCAGGCACCATCACAGAACACAGCATAGCAGCATAAGGGCCAGGCCTGTAGCCAGATGCTTGCAGCAAATCCTCCTTTTCAAACTGTGAGACCCTCAGCAGGCTGATATCATTCATGGTTACCTAGGGAAGATGGGGCACATTTACAGAACCCACCTAAGAAAGTTTTTTAAAGTGTGTTATTCCACAGCCAGGGGGTGGTCTCTTGGTTCAGCAGACTGCAAGTCCCTAAGCAGGATGTTATTGCTATGGGCCTTGGGCATCCGCAAACGGGTTCCCATTTCTTTTCTCCAGAGACAGTAAACCCGTAACCACCTCTCACCCTTTCTAATACCTGTTAAAAGCCTGATCAACAGGAGCCTGACATCCATGCTGCTCTAGGGAGCATAGACCTGTGCAGCATGGGCATTAGGGATTTCCCTAACACAGATGCACTAGCCCCTCACTTACTATGGCAAGAATGGCGCTCCGACCCCTGCAATAGTTAGGCAATGGAATGCAGTTCTAGCCTTCCCTTGGGAAAGCTAAAGGGAGTTATTTATAAATTGTAACATAACTTGTCCCATGGCCGAAAAGCAAACAATGAGTACCTTGTGCTTTGCTTCCCTAACAGTGGACAACGTGGTCTTCAACATAGCATCAGAGTGCCTGTCGCAGATAAGAAGGTGAAAAAAAATCTCATGACAACATGTTCAATGCGATAATGAACACCTCTGCAGCTGCTGACAGAGAGCTAAGAGCATGGAGGATTTCATCATCTGATAGGCTGAACATGGACATGGACAACAGAAAGACAGCATAGGAGTATGAGCATTCAACACAAGAAGAGATGCTGCGTACAATGCGTGATCAGTCAGACATGTTGAGGCATCTGGTTGAGCTTCGGAAAGCTCAGCAACAAGACAGACTCCCTCTGCAGCCCCTGCAAAACTCTGAACTAATGCATTCTTTCCTAGCCTCCACCCCAAAGCGGTCTAGGAGGAGGTTGATCAGGGTACAGTGCATGCCTCACTCCTCATCAGTTGAGGGAAGCAGAAAGAGACGACGACCCCTTTAAGGAGTGGGAATGTGAGACTCGTTCATGTGTGCACAACCAAAAACGGGCTCTGTATCCCTCTCAGGCCCCACACAATGCATGCGGAACATTCAGTTTTCTTCCTTTTCCTCCCTCTGCAAAGGATCCCCAATAAGAATTGTAATGCAGTTTTTATTACTGTTTATTTATTGATAACAAGGGAATAAAGGAAGGAGGAAGTTGGGGGCTACTGAAACGGTGGGTGATGGGTAGGGGATGTGAAGTGAAAACACAGCAGAGATAAGTGATGCACATTAGTGTTGTATCTTGTTACAAAAGCAGTTTTTCAATGCTTCCATGTGGTGCAGTGCTGTCAGCACTGCAGTGGCATCTGGCTGCTCAAAATTTGTGGCCAGCCTGCCTCCCTCCACAACCCAACAGGAACTTCTCCCTCTTTGTCTCATAGACATTATGGAGCACACAGCAGGCAGAGATAATTATGAGGATGTTTTTTCAGGGAGGTCTAACCTAGTGAGTGGACTGCATCAGCGCGCCTTTAAACATCCAAATGCACATTCCACCACCTTTCTGCACTTGCTGAGCCTATTTTTAAAACACTCCTTGTTGCTCTCCAGGTGCCTGATCTAAGGCTTCATTAGCCAGGGCAGCAAGGGGTAGGCACGCCCCCCCACGATCACTATTAGCATTTCAACATCACCAATATTTATTTTTTGGTCAGGGAAGAAAGTGCCCACCTGCATCTTTTTGAACAGACCTGAATTTCTAAAAATTCATGCATCATGCATCTTTCCAGATCACCCCAAACTGATGTCAGTGAAGCATCCCCTGTGATCCACAGGGGCCTGCAACACCATCGAGAAGTATCCCTTTTGATGTATGTACTCTGTGGCAAAGTGGTCTGGAGCTAGGATAACAATGTGTATGCCATTCCTCCCCCCTTCCCCCCTGCAGTTTGGGAACCTCATTGCAGAAAAGCCTTCCACTATGTCCTCCACATTTCCCAAAGTCACTGCCCTTGTTAGCAGAAGCCCTTTAATGGCCCAGCACACTTGTATCATGGCTGCTTCCCTGGTGGATTTACTGACTCTGAATTGATTCCCAACTGACTGGTAGCAGTCTGATATTGCTCGCTTCCACAGAACCATGGCCATTCCCTTCTCCACTGTCAGAGCTGGTCTCAAGCAAGTATTCATGTGATTCAGGGTTGGGGAGAGCTCTCTGCAAAGTTCAAAGAAAGTGGCCTTTTGCATTCGAAAGTTCTGCAGCCACTGCTCATCATCCCACACCTTTATAACGATACAATCCCATCGGTCACTGCTTGTTTCCCGGGACCAGAAGCGGTGCTCCACCAACTGCAGATGGTGCATGACCGCCTGCAGCAAATGGGAATTGTTTCATTCTGTGGCTTGTAGCAAGGTGGCGTTTATAACATTGCAATTTTCAGCACTGTGGTTCCTGTCTTGCCCCTGAATGTGCAGAATATGTTGTGAAGTGTTCGTGATGCTGACAATAATAGTGCAAAGCTGAGTAGGCTCCATTCCTCTCAGGCAATGGTGTGTGCATGGCGGACCATGAAGGGTTTGAAAAAAATGGTGCAAAAAGGTGATCATATGTTTGTTTGGACTGAGACAAGAAGGGAAGGGGGAGGAGGGAGTACACTGTATCATGGGAGGACGACAACCTTCCCAAAAGCCTCTGCGGCTAGTTGCACTGTGGGACAGCTACCCACGGTACACTGCTCTACTTGCTGACCCAAGCACGGCTAGTGGGGACACAATTCCCCAATGCAATGAGCGTGGTGTGATCACACTCCTGCGACTTCTAAAATTCGGTGGGTGAAAGTCGATTTAAAATAAATTGACTTCACGCTGCAGTGTAGACATACCCTCATTGTTATCTTGTGCTCCCCCCTGTCTGCTGCTTTCACCTACTGTCTCATGTCTTAGGCTGTAAATTCTTCAGAGCAGGGACTGTGTTTGTACAGCATCTAGCACAAAGGGGCTGTGATTCTTGATTTGGGCCTCTAGGAGCTATCACAATACAAATAAATAATAATTAATATGTCCTGAAGTAGGTGAAAACAACATGGGAGTGGTGATATTCAAAGCTGTTCTCTGGACACCAACCGTCAAGGAACTTTACTTCAGAGTTGGGTGTTATTATGAATTCTGGTGGTTGTATGGGTGGTAAAACATGTAGGGGTAAAAAACTGAAATATTGCATCGAGTTTTAGCTATACGATTCCACTGGCTTTAATGGGATTTGCACATCTAAAATCCTACTCAAGGCTTGGAAATTTTTTCCCTCAGCATGTAATTATCTTCTGGATAGACATATCAATGTGTATTTCTAAAATATTGAACAGAAAGAGTTTATAATAATGTTTTTGTTGATATGACTGAACAACTGTTAGAAATGCAACTGCCTAAACAGCTTGAAATACGGAACTGACTTCAATAGAGCAAAGTCAATTTACATCAATTGAAGATCCGGCCCAAATTTCAGTTTCTTGCTAGCACTGCTGAATGTCAGACGCTAGCACAGGTGATAGTGAAAAAATGGGAGGAAAAGTTCAGTGCCATCAGGCCAGTGAGGCCCTGGAGAGCAACGTTCAATGGCAGGCATGGTGTGGGGATTTCTTACATATGATCATCCATTGTTTTTTTCCTTTGCCCACTCTAAAACCATAGAGTTCTGCTGGTTCAGGGCCTTTTGTATCAGACAAATCTGCCCTTTAAAGCCAGGAGAAGTAATTTACTAGGTATGCTGCTCTTAATTATCTATGAAGCATTTTGTTATGTGGGTGTTCAATTTATATTTTGGATAGTCAAGTCCTCTGTGGTCATTGTTTATCGTTTTAAACTTTAAGCATTTTTATTTCCATGTGTGCCTCCTTTTGGGCTCCTGCTACTCAGGATACCTCCTAGGAAAGCCAAATTCAGCGTTCTTGTCAGTAAATGCACTGTTATAGAAATCAGGGAAATTACATTAAGTAAATTTGATCCATCATAGCTAATATCAATATGTGAGGTATGATTAGCCTTATATGAAGAACAAACAATTTCTTATACAGTGTAATATATGTGCATGGTGCTTTATCGACAAGTGAAGATGAGGTGCCTGCCCTGGAGTTCTTACAATCTAGGTGTAATGCCTGGTGGCCGAGGCAGATTAGGGGCAGTCCAGCAGTGGTCAAGTGCATTCAGATAGCCAGGTAGCTGGGATGTCAATTAAAGGCAATCTGGGGCAATGGGTCAGAGTTCTCACAGGGACTGATAGCCAGAAGATCCAATTCCGGAGGATAGGTTAGCACAATAGGAAGGCAAGGCAGGCCTCCAGGCAACAGCCTGTTGTTCGGACAGCTTCTCTTGCTGTTGGGGTCTTTTCATAGTCCAGGTGCTCAATGAAAATGCTGTCTGTCTAGCCATCTGGGGCCTGACTACTGTGGGGCTGTAGACCTCTAGGTGAAGGCTGTTGGTCAGGGGCAGTGGTTCAGCCCACAGCTGTGGCATGTATGCTAGGTATGCAGTATCGGAGTTCAACAAGACAGAGTTCAATTGCTGGATCCTCCCAGTAGGCCTAAATTCTGTAATCCAATCTGCAAAATTAGTCTCCTGCAATGTGTGTGGAACCCCACTGACTTCAGTAGGGCTCTATGCAGGTGTAATGGATCAAAGTGCAAGAAAGGGACCTCGGGTAAAATGACAACAACAGTTTGGGGAGGAAAGGATGTGGTATTTGAGATTATATAATCAAACACAAAATATATCCCAGTTCTCAAAAATGACAATACCAAAGTTATGCAGTATACCTGACCAATATTTAATCAGGACTTCACATAATATCTGACTTCTAGATTTTGCATAAGAACTGGTGGGAAAAAGAAAAAACAAAACAAAACACAGCTCTCTAGTGGCTGAAAGATCTGAAGAGCCTTCAGTATTTCAAAAGTGATTTGAGAATATATATTTAAAATAGCACAATCCTGCAACCGATTTCACTGTTCCAAACAGCAAGATTGAAAGAGGCATTTCTTCACATAAAGGATTAATAAATTACCATTCACAACAAATCCTATATTTTGGCAGGGGATTAGACTAGATGACCATTGTGGTCCCTTCTAACCCTATGATTGTTCCCCATTTTTCTGAATTCCTGAATCAACAGCACCATCTCTCAACATGATTCCCCAACACAATTAAAAATAAAGTTGCCAACATCCTCCTTGTAGTAAAAGCCACCACCTACCTCACTCTAGGGCAGCTTCATGCTTCAGCTGGATTCCTTGGTGGCTGTACTGTCACCATCCTTAGGCATACTGGGGGAATCAGTCAGTGGACAGGGGCCCTAAACCGAACATAAAGAAGGGTGAAGGAGATTTCCAAAAAGGCACAAATGGCAGTTACGCACCTAACTCCCACTGATTTTCTGTGGAATGTGGGCACCTAACCACCATATCTGTCTTTGCAAATCTTCTCAGGAAAGTTTAGAATTGCCTAGGATTGAATATTCCTGCTAACATTACTATTTAGCATATTTAAGACATAATTCTACACCTTGTTCATTTAAAAACATACTTGCAGGTCACATTTAAGTTATTTCAGATAAGATCAAGATTAAACCTCATAGTTTTAACTACAGATTTTAGTGATTCTGAAGACCTGAGGGTCCAGTAATTTGGCTGTAATTGTAGAATGCAAACAGCCAGACTACTCATTTCAGTATGAGATCTTCCATAAAATTATTCCTATGTTAAAAGAGTTCTTGCTCAAATTGTAGGTTAACAATCAAAGGTGTATCTTAAGAGCTCTTCATTAGGCTAAAATTAAAACAGGCTTCATCCAGTCTTTGCAACCTTTTTTGTTTCTTGTTCACTGGGTGATTCATTTCATTCATCTTTCCAATGGGTGAGGTTCTGATTGCAGTTACATTTGTGTAATCTGAAGTAACTCCATCAATTTCCAGCCTTCATTGCACCCTTCCTGAGATGCACTGTGCACCAAATAGCAGATTCTGAGGATCTGGCCCTATATTCTTAGGGCTGTGCTGAATTATCAGCAATTCTGATACACAAGAAAGTAAACAAGGCAGAGACATTTTGGCCACTAGAAACAGTAGAAAAAAAATCAGTGAATGCATCCATGCTTATAGATATCACAATTGATTTTTCCAACTTACATGGCACTGCATACATGATAATACAGAAAAGAGGAACTTTTACTTTCCATGAAATGTTTGTAGGATACAGTTATGGAACTGTGATTTAGCCTATGCATTAAGAAAAAAAAGAAAAAGACTATTCTAAAACTAAATTATTTGGGCTTGATATCTTTCTTTACGTACAGAGGCTGTGATTTGCAAAGAAGCATCTATGAATTAAGTGCTCAAATTCCATTGGAAAAAAAAATCACAACCTGTATGCCCATCTGAGGTATATACAGTTTTCCAGGAAAATCACTGAGAAGAGATTTATATCTCAGATTTGGATTTTTGCTTATCTCTGGGATTATATACTGTTGAAAATCAGTGTGAGTGTGATTTGTGATGGGAGCAACTGACACTGATACCCAAACAAAACTATATACAACAATCACTGTTAATGTTGCCAGGGGCCAGAATTTAGATCACCTTTAAAGGGTATAAATATGGATTCAGGTATGTGGGGTTATATTGCTCTATTATTTACGTATTTCTGTTCTAGTTAAAATATGAAATACCAGGAATCTCACAAAAGACCCCTTCTTGTGAAGCTTCCAGCCCATTTTGCAGACTAAAGGGGCTTGGGAAAGTTCAAATAAGCTTGTTTGCTGATCCAGAGCAAAGCAAATCTGATGTTTGCCTAAGGTAACCGGATTTGTTAAATGCAAAACCAGGACACATTGCTGTGGAGTTAACAGAGGAACTTTTGACTAGGTTTAGACAACAGTGGAAAAAGTCCCTGCTTCTTTTCCTCAGCCTCCTTCCTGAAGTTCCAACTTCCCCTCTCTCTCTCCCCTGACACTTATTCTATACACTTTCCTTAATGAATACAGCTCATCCCTCCCCATCCTCCTGCATCCTACCTGTTTAATGAAAATCACCAAACCTCCAGGGACAAGATGCCTTTATATGGTTCTGTACCGCTGCCAGCATATCATTCTCTTCCCCCAGTGCTGCTAAGCCTAGTTGGGCTCTAGTGTGTTGCTTCCTCCTATATTCCCAACACTACTGCAATACTGATCATGGGAACTTCCCCTTACTCCCCATAATTCGTTTCATAGCAGCCAGTCCAACTTAAAAAGGAAGTAGCCAGCAAAGAGAGAGTCACTGTCCTCAGGCAGAATATAAAGCACAGTTCAACCTTACATCAGGGAAGGGCGAGGAAAGGGCAACTACCTGTCAACTAGCTTGTTTTAATGAAACCAGAAAAAAACCAAACTCTGCTTTCATTCAAACTGGCCATGACCCTGGGACTATCACCACAACCAGTACAATTCCTATAAAGTAACCATTTATAAAATATTTGTATTGCAGTTTCAAATCTTGTCTATATTCTGAAGTGCTGAGTTGGCATAGACAATTGTGTGCAGTAGTTAAACACATTCGTAGGAATTCGGTTTGGTTCTCAAAGCTGTCTCACAAAACAGGAAACTGGCCAGCTTCCCACAAGCATTTGCCTTTTCTCAGCCACTTTGTTGGATGGAGTATGGCAATTTAGGATTCCATAATACAGCTTAAGAGGAGCTGGCATTATGAATTCCTTTCATAACTCTTCAGGTTATTGTTTATACTCTATGCACTAGTTGCAGATGCTTCTGGAGTTGACTACTTTAGAGATCTTGTTTAGTTTATTAAAGTTGTACACTTCTAGAGAAAAGGACCAACACATTTGGAAAACAACAGTTACACAAGTCTTATGGAGCTACAAAACTGAAAGTCTTTGTTTCAATGAGAGCAAAAACTAGTTTATTACTTCTAAAAGCGTGGGTAGGTAGGTTCAGCATTACTTATGGTTATAATTGCACGCTCGCTCGCTCTCTCTCTCATGTTTTTTTGGGCAATTCATGGCTGTTTTTAGAACTTAAAATTATACAGATAAATTTATTCCCCAAACCTGTTCACTGTAAAATAACTTTAAAAGCTATATGCTAAAATTGCTCTTTTTGGAATATTGATCTTGAAGGCATGCTTAGACATTATGCAGCAATTTAGTGCTTTCTTTAGGTATACTAATGCCAATTCTGACAACATACAACTCAAACCCTGCTCCAGAAATAGACAAATTAAAAGGAGCAACCACAAAATTATAGAGGTATCAAAGTGGTCACTTTTCCCACAGTCCCTCCAAACATCTTGAGTTCCTTTTCTGTCCTGTAATTTGAGGATTGTAAATTATAAGATGTATACATTGTTTATTTGGCTGAATTCTGTAAAGGCCCCAAGAGTGTATTATGCACACAATACTATATCATCTAGCCTCTGTAATGTCACTGCAAACGACTTCTTGATCTACAATTAGTTTAGTCAGAAGGTATTAAAATTAAGAACTAAATATTGTGTGTCCTCACAACTATATTCTTAAACATGTATTACTTTCACTTATCTAATTAGCATGTGTTTTACTTTAAGCATGTGCTTCAGTCACATGGGCCTTAAATACTTAGATGAACAGGGATACATTCCTGAATCAGGTCTAGGGCCTGATCCTATATTCCTTGTCATTAATATCAGTGGTCGTTTTTAAATGTTCAAGGAATGCAGGATGAAGTCCCTAATGCCCAATCTTACAACCTTTGCTCAGGTGAGCATTCCTCTCTCTCTAAGTAGGTCTATGGACCTCACTATGGGTCTGATCCAACATTTTTTAGAGAAAACTCCCAAGGAAAAATAAAAACTTTTCCTTATCCTGTTGCTGCCAATGCCCCTAGTCTGGTAGGGACTAGCCTTGGTTTTGTAAATCCATCTGGGTAACTGCAGTCCTAGCTAATGTTCTGTGACTGCAGGAAGCAGCTGTAATGCTCAGGGTTTTGCATTCTGCTGGTTGTTTAATTTGGTCTGTTTTTGTAGTTTAGGGCAGGGAGGAGAGGAGGAGCCACTTTATTTTTGTAGAAAGAAAGAAAACAAGTACACACAACTCCCACACAATTCAGATCTACAGCATCACTGTTCTACTAGGGGGGAGAAAGTTAAGTAGCCTTATGGTTACTAGAGTCTCAAACAAAATTTTACCAGTGTCTCACACACATATGGCGTGTGTGGCATTGCTCACAGTAATAGCATACATAGGGTCTGTGCTGCATTTGACTTTCTTCCCCCCCCATCTCAATTTTTTATGATTATTATTATTAATGACAGTAGACCATAGAGACCCATCTGAGATTAGGGGCCTGATTGTACTGCATACTCCAAGAGACAGTCCCCTACTCCAAAGAGATTACAGTCTTAATACAAGCAAATATTGTTATCCCCATTTTACCGATGGGGACCTTACACAGACATTTAAGCAGTGCTTAATTAGTAATGAAAGAGGTTCCGGCACTCAAGCAATTTTTTTTTACATTCGTAACTGATGCAGCAAGCCCCAGAGGTGCCGGGGTATGAACTGCCAACCTAGAGGTGCCGGTGCTCAGCCCTGACACAAATTAAATACTGCATTTATGTCTGGATCCTCAAAAGGTGTTTAGGTGTCTAACACAATCACTCAGAATTAGGTATCTGAATATCTTAGAGGATTCCGGCCTTACTGATTTTCTAGCGCCGTTAGTGTTTTACATCGTTTTCTGCATATTTTGATTCCTTGGACTAGCTGGTCTCTAGTGGCAATTACTGTGAAGAAAAGAATCACATATCCTTTGGTTAGAACTCAGGTTGTTGTGAGGAGCATAATTAAAAGACATATGAAGGTTATATGATTTTTTTTTTGCTGCTAACTGGTAATAAAATGTCATGTGATAAGGAATTGTTTGCATTTCCATTTGCTATGTTTTCTTATTTACTGATGGAAGACTGAAGTTGAATGATTATGTACCAATTGATTTCTCAGTAATTTCAACCTTAAATTTTCCAAAATAAGTTTTTCTATTTTTGTAAACAAAATGTTGATGCTTTACAGAGTGCATGACATTTTAATTAGTTGTTTAAAACCTGCTTATGATGATCCATTTAAATTTATATCACATTTTATAGGAATAGATTGTCAACAAGTATCAAAAGCCTCAAAAGTGTGTGAAGCAGACAGCCCAAGGTTCCCTTGAGGAGGCTTACTCGGAAAGTTTCGCCCCTTCCAGTTCTCCTTTTACAAAACCTTAGAGGCACAGAACAGTTTTATATCTTTAGTATAATGACTGGGAGTTACTTATTTCCTTCTCCTGTTCAGCAGAAAGGGCAGTATTGGCACTGGCAGAGTGAAGCTGCTGTGGTGGTGATGTTTCCCTCTCTGGTTCTGTTTCCATTCATAAACAGCAATCTCAGCATATAGCAGTACTACATTTTTTGCTTGGGACCAAAGCTGAATAAGACTATAATGGTTATTAAATGAGCTGAACAATAGCAGGATAAAACATCTTAAAATGACGTCATTATTTACAAAGGACAGTGCTAGAGAAATTACTGGGTTACTCAGAAATGCTAAAACAAAAACAAAGCAAACAAAACCATGCCACTTTCTTTACCTTTAGGGCCTATCCACATTAAGGCATACAATCATAGCAAACCATTTTCAAGAACTTAACCCCATGCCCAGGGGTTTTCCAATTTGTTTCCACACACAGCACTACCACAAACTACTGTATACAATGTTGTAGACTGAAGCGGTGGCAGTGTTTCCAGTGTTTTCTCTAGAACCCTCAACCCCAGGAATCAAGCAATTGTATGGAGATCTGAGATTTCATTAATAAAATAAAGCTTCTAGCCCTTATGGTTGTATACAAAAGTTTAAAGATGTGTCTTGAGTGCACCCTAAAGATTAAAAAACCAGCAGGCACCGACACCTTCTCTCCCTCCCCCCAACGTACCTTAAAAAACTCATGATTAAGGCAAAAAACTCATGATGTTTTGGGTCTTGAATCCTGATTTTTGAACACTTCGGGTTGGTTAATCTATAGCAGGATTTCTAGAGCGTGTTTTTATTTAACAAAATTGTTTATTTAGCAATAACTGGTTCCCACAGATTACAAGGTATTTCAAATGGGGAGAGGGGGGCAAGAGAGCATGCCCTGCACTGGGAGTCTGATGGGAAGGAGAGAAAAAAGGAGTTCCCTTCCACCAGACCCCCATTGCCATTTTGCTTCTTGAGCTGGTATTTTTAATTACCAATATTTCACTAGCTAATATACCCAGATTTTAACAGTGCCTTGGGGGAGGATCTGAGCCAGGTCTCACCAAAGCCAACAGGTCATTTATTTGTAATATTCTACATGAATGTTTCAATTATTTTCTACTCACAACAACCCCCCCACACCCTATTATAAAAAACAACTAGCCTCTCTTCTGTCATCTTCCCTACTTGGCTTAACTGTAGGAATTAGGATTATCACTGCACTTTGCTTTCTTGTGCACCTCACCACCCCCTCCAGTTTCCCATTCAATAGCTTTTTAAATGTTTCTTTCAAGGCAAATTATAGATATTTTATAAATGTAGGCTTTGCATGTAGATTAAAATAATGTGGCTATACTACATGTTAAATATGTTAAAATATTAAACAGGATGTGCCATTAAATACCAGTTAATCTGTTTTTCCCAGACCTATAATGTGTTCCAGAATATAATGCTCTTTTGTTGCAATAATTCCCTGTAAGAATTTAACAGGGATGTAAGATTTTTGTCTTGATGTAAAGTGTTCAGCTGGTATTTTGCCATGTTATTAAATACGGATTAGAAATAGCATTGAGGTATTTAAACCATAATTCTTGTAACAGGATAAATAGCTAATAGCATTTGTTTTGTTGCTTGTGTACTTGTGACCTGGTTATATTCAATTTAATACAAACATGGACAGAACTGAGTCTCATGCCAGAATTCACAGTGACGGGAAATTCAGGTTTTGAACTATGTGGGGTAAAAGTATCAAACCCTTTAATCTAGTGATCTATAAATGGGTACAGCATTTCCAAATGTTCACAGAACCACAGATTGCTAGCTATGTGCAGTTTCAGATCAGTTTTCTTTAGCGTCATTGCCTATATTTGTGTAGGTTTGGAAATCTATGAATGCAGGTGAAGAGAAGAGTTAAACAAAGCAACATACTGTGGTTCTTAAAAAGAACACAATTTTATTTTCCAGTAGATTTATTTCTGCATTGGTTAAAGTAGACAAACAGGAGGGACTCCCATCTCAGCAGCTAAGAGAGGAGAACTGGAGAAGCAATGCTTACCAAACCAGGGAGAGGAAGGTTTAGCCATTGCCACTGCTCTTATTTTAAGACCTGGCTCTGTGACTGAATCCCCCATCAGTCTGTGAACAAGTAGACTGAGTTTCAAAACTGTGCAAGGAATTTAGCGACATTTTCAGCTAAAATGAAATGGCCTCCATTTTGAATGATTCATAGAATACAAGGTCAGAAGGGACCATGATGATTATTTAGTATGACCTCCTGTCTAACACAGGCCATAGAACTTTGCCCAAATAAATTCCTGTTTGAACTAGAGCACACCTTTTTGAAAAATCCAGCTTTCATTTAAAATGGTCTATAATGAATAAATGGTTAAATAATCTACACAGCTTTGAAAAAAAAAAACCCCAAAAACTCAAGTCTCTGTGCTTAAAAACATTTTTGAAATCCATTGTAAAATATGCTGAAAACAGTCATTAAAAGAAATGCTGCTTTATGACAAGACCTACAGCAAGCATCATTAACATGTACAAAGTCTTTGTTATTAACCAAATATTTACTTACAAGTATAGTTTAATGAGCACTGATATGTAATTGAGGTCTTCAGTCTTTATTAACCTTATATTAATTTTCCTATAAATTATTGGATTTAAAATGTTCCAGGCACATTTCTTGCAGATTTACTAAATATAGTAAAAAAAAATCATCTTTGGATTTATCAATAAAAATAACAGAACTGTGTACATTACTACTGCAAGAAAGATAATTTGTGGACAGGCTTGTTAAAGCTGCTTTGAGAAAAAGTAATATTACTAACTTCTGATTTCTAGATTCAAGAGGTAATCAGTTACATATTACTGATTATTTTACTATTACAGTTTGCTTGGCACCTACCAGACCATAGAAAACACACTGAAGAGTTTACAATCTCAGGACAACAGAACAATCCTCACACCAATAAAGACTGGGGGAGGAAATCTCTGCAGAGCGTGGAATTTCTCCCCAATCATTCTTTGAGGGCACAGTTGGCTCTCCTTTCGCTTGCAGAATGAGAAGTGCTTTCATGCTAGCTCTTGTGCTCCCATTCTTCCCAGGATTCTCTAGCAGACTAGCTTCACTGGAGGTGTTGAGTTCTGCCTAGTTTCCTCTGGCTCTGCCTGCCCAGGGACATCACTAAAGGGAGTTCTACTGTATAGAAGGGGGACTGCATAAACTGTACTTCAACCCTAGATAGCCCTAGACCTTTTCTGAGTAATCTGCTTAAAAGTGGTGGGAGAATGATGGAGGAAACCTTTCCCAAATTAATCTTGATCCTATAGGTTCCTGAGAAGAGATAGCACTGCCACAGAGGCAGCTGGTTACCTCTTTTCCCCAATATAGTGCAAGAAAAATCTGCAAGTAATGGGAGCTCCCTGCAGATAGATCTCTGAGGGATGATCTGGGCTTAAGTTAAGTTACTAATCAATTATTTCTTGGTCAGAGAAGTAGCAGATGACTCCGTACCAATTACTTTTGCATCATGTATAGTGCTGGGTTTCAACTACCAGAAGTAGGAGGTGCTCACTGTAATTTAATTTGACCTCCCCTCATGAGATATTGGGTGTTTCCTCTTGAATCGTCATAGGACCTTAAATCTAATGCAAATTCTGCATGTTCACTGATGTACTATGTATTATTGACCCTTTCTGACCCAAGCAACCAGTTAAGTTCGGGGCCCTGAGGATGTGCCAGCTGGAAGTAGAAATTGTTGAAGTCTGGTATTTCTTTGATGCAATCTTGTTTATTTGTAAGGAATTTACAAAGTCCTGGTCTCTGAACACAAAAGGAATCCAGAGCAAAAGGAGCAATTTTGTAGCTTACAGCCCCCAAAGCCTCTTAGCCAATACCAGACCCCCAAATTCTCTCTAGCTTTTTGCAGTCACACGGTGCTTACAGGCTTTTGCTTGATTCTCCCTCTCTGTTCTCCATTTGTGTGATCCTTCTTCCCCACACCCAAAATAATACTCAGCCACAAACTCATGGGTGAGTCACACACCCCTTTTGTCTTGGGTGGGAGCTTATGCTTACATTTATGTTAATTAAAGCACGAGTTCACATTTATCAATCTCATTGGGGTTTTAACTCAATCCATTCCAAGGTTTTACTTACCTAATAATAATATCATACCTAGCATGGTATCATTACTCATATACAATGTAAGAGTGCCAGCATGCCAAAGAAAAGTAATTCAGTAAATCACATTACTTTTCAACATGTAAAATGATCTGATTCTATCTCAGGATTACATTTTTTAAAAGCAGCTTGTCAGTTACTTTCACAGCTCTGCTGTGTGCCACAATTTTAGATGAAAATAGGATATTTGTATGACAATATTTAGGGTTCCAGTCCTGCTCTGATTAAAGACTTTGGTAAAACTCCCCAGACTTCACTGAGAACAGTATTGGCTCCAAGGTTACTCTGTACACAACTTATTTGTTCATATTTCATTATTGTTGTTTCTCTGGAAAAATCTTTCAGTTTTTAAAAATGGGTGGGAGGTGTATATTTGAGTGTACCACAGATATTACTAGTAGATAGATGAGTTACGTACTATTATTTGTTTTCTATTTTTACTTACACTGTCTTGTCTTTGTATTTCATGTAGTGATCATTTATTGGTTTGTTTTATGTAATCCAGATCAGAATAGGGTGGCCTGTTTGTAGACAAACCACTTAGTGGAAGCAGTGGGTAGCTGGTGAATATTTAAAATCAAAAGTAAATGATGGTCCCAGTCCAGCTCCCATTTCAGTAAATATGTGCAGCTGTAGGCCTCTTATTTCTAGAAAAGAAAGAGTAATGAAGGCTTCTTAATAGTTTGATTGGCTTCGTGCTAGTAACCCTATACTCATTGATGGTAGCAGAAAATATTTTCATTATAAACCCCTGTCTCCATGTGAGTACAACTTAAAGAATAATTATTTGCTTGATATTGCTTGTGCTTATTGTAGGCGTAAAGATTGTTTTCTCCTCCCCTTTTCCCCCGACCCCACCATGTCTCCAACTCCTGTATAGGTGGGACCTCCACAAAGCTGAGGTTTAAGTTATGCACCCCTTGGAATCCTATTTCTCCCTTTTAATACTAGACTCCTGCTAATTGCACTGACAGGAGCACTGGGAGGGTTTGCTTCTCGTTGCATTTGATTCAGTGGAGGTAAAGAAGAGTTCCACCTTTGGCAGTGAGCAAGATCTTTAAGAGTGACCCTGGGAAGGAAGAAAGTGAGCTTGTGACCTTCTGAAAAGGGGAACTGGCAGATTTTCTGTCAAAGGTGTTTTTTTCCCCACTTTTCTTTTTTATATTAGAAATTTAGATTCTGACTAGCCTGGAAGACTCTCTGATGACTGGACAGCTAATGAAATGATGACCTATAGTGACAGCAGTTCAGAGAGGAAGAGGTTTTTTAGTCAGGCCGTTTATAGTTTAACTTCACTTACTAATTGACATTTAGGACAAAGGATATCTTGTTAAAGTTCAGTTCAATACCTTTGTCCTTTCAACTAAGTTTTGAGTGCAAACAATATACATTCTTGGAGCCTTCTAACAAATTCCACCAGCAAAACCATAGTAAACAATTCCTGATATTTCTAAATATAAAGAACTAATAGAAAAGTCCTTAAAAAAAGAAAAATAAAGCCTTTTAATCCCCCTTTCAACATCATACAGGAGCAAAAATAGTAGAGGGCATAGTTTCAGGATTTTTTTTTTTGTTAAATCTTACTCTGCCTTCCCCCCAAATGCCAATCCAGCCCTTTGTAAGGTCCCTTTCCTGCCTTGGAATCTGATAGTGTGGATTCCTGCATCCATGCAGAGTCAATGTATGGGCCCACACAAGAAGACCACAATGCACAATTTATGTGCAAGTGTCTCATGAACTACCCATCATATCTTACAGGTGATTGCTTTTGTAATTCATCTGAGAGTTAAATAGAAGCTGCAAACATCTATATTAAACTAATTTGACATAAATCAAATAGATGAAAGTATGTGGCTGTTTAAAATAATTTTTCATAGCTAAAAAACCAAGCAAGCAACCAATCATTTTACTCCTAGCTATTTAAAAAAATAAAATAAATAAATGTAACCTGCAGCAGGATGTTTTTTTGACAGTTTTAGCTCAAAATTTTTATGATGAATTTAAAATTTCTGCAGATTAAGATCAGTATTAGCTCTTAGATATGTAATTCAAGGCTAACATCTAAGGTTTTCTTCAGAGGGAGCTTAATTAAAAAGGGAAAGAATCTGCATTGGGACTTTTGTCCAAAATGAAAGATAGAACCAGAACCTATTATGAGGTGTTAATATTGACGGTTACCATTGTAGAGGCAGTCACATGAATGGAAGTAAATGTACAAGGTTGGTAAGCTGAAGAAGAGCTCTGTATAGCGCAAAAAAGCTTGTCTCTCTAACCAACAGAAGTTGGTAAAAAAAAAAGGTATTACCTCACCCACCTTGTCTCTCTAGTAGCCTGGGACCCGCACAGCTACAACAGCACTGCATGCAAAAATGGAAATAAAGATGTTCATTAGAGAACCACTAGGTGTCATCAAAACAATTTGGCAAAATTTATGGAGCGCTTATTCCTTAAGCCACCAAATGAACATGTTTTACATACAGAAAAAATTAGGTTGTTATCTGCCCCACAAAAAGCTTTAGTCTGAACAGGATATTACACAAAATGACAAACCTATGGTGTCTTTCTGATCACCACAATGTATTACATGTTAATGTGCATTATATTTGCAGCCGGATGAACTAAAATGATTTCTAGCTATATGTTAATATACTGGTACTTTAGAAATATGATACATTTTGGAATGTGTAACATGGAACGACTCCCCACCTTGGTGCCTCCTGCTGGTTATCTGGGGAATCAGCCCTCAGCCAGGCTGACGCATCTCTCTGCAGTGTCTCGTGCTCAGTCCTGTCTCCGCTCAACCCTCCTTGTGACTCAGCCCTCCTCCCGAGTCACAGTCCATTTACCCCCACTTCTGAGGGATTCTGCAGTCCGGTCTAGGCCACTTCCCACAGTGGCCACTGCAGTCCTGCCACCAGTCCTGTGGCAGTTGGGTGGGAGAGGGACCCCAGCCTACCTACTACTCTGGGTCCCAGCCCAGGGACCCTATTTGCGGCAGCCTTTCACTGCATCTCCTCTGTAGATTTCCCTGGTTCACCTCCCCACAGCTCCAGTCCTTCTCTGCCCTTATGTCAGGGAATTCAGCTTTGCTGAATCCCGGCAGCCAGCCACTGCTCTGTCCAAGCTGCTGATAGACCTTCCCCTTCAAGCTCCAGGGAGACACTGTCCTTGTGCTGCTTGGTTGCTCCTTAAATACTGGCTTCCTGGGCCCTGACTGGCTGCCATGCAGCTCCTTCCTAGTGGGCCTCTTAACCCTTTCCTGGCCAGTCGGAGGCAAGCACCACGTCACAGAATGGTACAGTGCTATCACTAAATAGTACTGTATCAAACATCTACAAATATTATAGAAAGGTTTTGTAAACTCAGGACTAACTATATTTCACATACTGTATCAATGTCTGTTACAATAATTTATATTGGAGAATACCAAAAGGCTGGATAGAAATCAGAATTTAATCTAAGAATTCCTGTTGACATATGAGGAACATATATATTTTTAAACAGATGGTAGTGTAAGTTCCCAGTTACTGTAAAATCTCCCAGCAATCTAGGAGCACATAATAAAACTCATGGTCATATAGGACTCTTACCAGAGCAAAAAGAGAAACTTTGAGCCATTAGTACTAATAGAGATTGTGATTGTATTATTTCTTTCTCTCTCTAATGTTATCATTAGTGTTTCTTTATATCTGTTGTAGGAAGCTAGGCAGGAAGGGGCTGGGAAAGATTCTAAGCAGAAACTCTTCAGTGAATCAAAGAGCGTATCTTTAGGGATAATACTGTTTCCCTTATTCTAATAAAATACCTTGTTCAGCATTAGGACAAAATTACTTTTTCTGTGACTCTACCTTTGTTATGTAACACAATATCAGAAATCAAATAATTTTGAATCAGCATAGGTAAGAAACAGAACATGCTGAAATTCAGCTTTCCACAAGACTCATCACAGGAAGCCAACAGAATGGCCTAATGCAGTGGTTTTCAACCTGTGGTCTGTGGTCCCCTGGGGTTCTGGAGACTATGTCTAAAATTTCCAAAGAGGTCCGCACCTCCATGTGAAATCTTGTAGGGGGTTTGCAAATGAAAAAAGGTTGAAAGCCCTGGGTCTAATGGAAAGGACACTTCACCAGATCCGCAATGAAGATAAAATACAGAGAGCAGCAAAGTATTGGTCATCTTATTAGCTTATGCAACAAGTGAAGCAGAAGACCATCTATTAATCATTTATCTTTGGTGATAAGGAGACAATCACTGGGAAATCACTATTAAGAAGTTTGATGAGAAATTCTTTTCAAAAGGAATGTAACACATAGATGGTCATGCTTTTACCAAAGGGTGCTGAGATCTGGAGAAGGTGTGGAAGCATTTATAGGAGCCCTATATAAAAAAGCAGAGAATTGTGACTTTGGTATCAATAAGGAAGATTACATAAAAAGTTGTCTGACACCTGCAGTTTAAAATAAAGCACTTGCAATAAAATTGCAGTCTATGTCTAAGCAGCAGGGGGACAGATGCAGAAAGGGCATTCCCAACTTGGACAATTCTTCTCCCATCAGATGATAGTTTTGCCTCACCTCCTGGATGAAGTCCCCAGCCAGGCACCAGCTTCTTCTACTGCTCCCACTTCAGATTCTTCTACCTCATGCAGCCTCATTTCATTCGTCCTTGCCAGTGGGAGGTGAGAGAACTAAACTCTCTCATCCCAGAGGAAGGAAGTGGCAGGGAAATGCCTCCTTGTGCTTTTCAGTGAAGAAAGGGAAGTTATACTCCCTGGTGTTCCTGCTTACTTTAACCCTGGTAAGAACTATTTGAAAATGGGGGGGGGGATGTATTTTCCAAAAGCCAAGCCATTTTGGTTCAAACTTCAAATAAAAAAACCAGGAAGAACAAAATGTCACCCTCAAGCATTTGCTAAATGCATGGAAAATTTCAGCTCAATAGGTGAACGATTTAGAAAGTTATGGGTGACTGAAAGCTGAGGGGTTCTGATAGCAGCTGTTATGGAACTGTAGTTACAGCAATTTCTGAGGTCATGCAGCTTCACACTACATGGGTCCTAACCATAACCAGCTATGCAGTATAAAAATAATACATCATAATAGTACTTATCTCTTATATAGCACTTTCCATCTGTAGATATCAAAATGTTCCACAAACGAGCTCAGTATGATTATCTCCATTCAACAGATGAGAAACTGAGGCACAGACATGACTTGCCGCAGGTCACCTACCAAAGCACTGTCAGAGTCAGGACTTGAACCCAAGTCTCCTGAATCTAGTCCAGTGCCCTATCCACTAGACCACACTGCCTGCTAAAATCCACTTTATTAGCATGTTGAAGATTTAAGACATGATTCCACCCCGCCGTATGAGCTTAAATACAAGAGGAAAGAAGGGTGCAAAGAACTTTTCCTTCCTCTGGGCCAATACACAAAGCAAACAATGGGAAAGTAGAACAGTAAAAAATTGATGAAAATAGTAGAGCATAGGTTAATAATCCTATTAAGCAATGGCTTGTGATTCCAAATAGCAATAATCAAATGATACTATCACAATCAGTGCCTAAAAGGGGACTTAATGAAAGCTTTTATGCGGGCTTTAATATTTCCTTGTCTGCAGCAAGAGACTTCATAAATGTTTGATTAATGAACTCATTAAGCCCTGACATTACTAGGAAAGACATACTTACCCCTTGACCCATTATAATTAAAACGTGAATGCCATTTGTTGAAGATAGTAGCTGGAATCATTTATTTAAGTAGCAGACCAGCATAAAAAACAGCTTTAGACTTACCTCATGAATTAGCTCAATTCACAGATATTAGGCTAGTGTTATACCAGTCACAGTGATTCACTGGTAGAAGGCAACTTGCAGTACCACCTGGTATTCTAACTGTATTTACATAGATATTAAAAGTATAGCTGCTTGGAAAATTTCCATGAACTATTTTCTATGAACAACAAAACAAAAACGTTAGCAATTTTTTCCTGTTTCCTAACCAGCTGTAAGGCACAGTTACAGCAAAATGGGGAGACCCATTCAGTTCTCTCAGGGCTCATGCAATATTCCCAAGATTAACACAGAGGGTTAAATCCTGGTTCCCTTGAAATCAATAGCAAAAGTCCCTTTACTTCACTGGGGCTAGGATTTCACCTCAGGTCCCTAAAGAGGACAGTGAGAAAGTATAATGAAGTTCTGTACACACACCAAACAGAGTTTACAGTAGTAGAGCACTGATCTGCATAGCAGAGAAAATTAGAAGGATTTCTACTTACAGATTGCAAAATCCCATAGCTACACTATGTCTCACAACATTAGCAGGTTGGCCATGTCAGCCATTCTTGATTCTCTCACCACCGCACAAGTTTCTTGCAATGTGACACAGGGAAAGAGAGTCTTACATTCCAAAAGAAGAAGCACTACTGTATAGGAAAATCCTTCCTCACATTAGGATGGAATGGTTCAGCCCTAGCTGGATTGCTTAATCCACAGGCAGAAATATATATATTTTTAAAACCATGGTTGATAAGTTTATAGGCACTGTGGATGAATTCAGTCCTGTGCAGTGTGCCTGCAGATAGTTATACACCACATAGACCCTCAAAATAGGGCTAAGGTGATGCATAAGCCTTGCACAGACCTGCACAGAAGTGAATATGGGATATGCCATTTTACAAGGTCACTCCAGGAACATGATGAGACTTGATGCTTTTCTTAAAACCTCAGCTCCTGAAGTCGTAATTATGGGAGAATCACAACTTGTTTTTTTTTTTTTTTAAGTTTCTAGCCATCATGCTTGCACAGAAAAGCTGCAAAACGTGGACCCTAAAGGCTCAAAAGCTAGAAGGCGAATTAAAAAAAGTCCCCATGTTTTTTATTGTTGTGGCAGGGGTCACCAGATGGTGCTGTTACACAGTCATACAAATTCTTCTCCTTAGCATGTAAGCACTGTACAATCTTTGAAGAAAGGTTTGTATTGTTGCTAGTTTTTTTGATGGCTTTGGAAAGCTGTGACAAACAGCAAGAGAGTTTGCACTCTGCCTTAATTTCTCTATCTAGAGCCAATTCTTAAGGCAGAATTGCTCCACGGGGACTAGACATTGGTCATTTGGCTGAATGTCCTGAAAGAAGGGATTGCCTGAATGCCTTTTTTGACTATCCCTATTCAAAGACTGGGGTATATAGTGTAAAATAGACACATTTCACTTAGAATAGCCCCAGACACCCTCCAATGGGAAGCCAACCTGCAAAGCCATCTGTGTTGCACCTCTGCATTTATTTTTTATACCTCATGAGTTTTAGGGGGCCTGACTCATGTTTTTTGAATACTTGAGGTTGACAATGCAGTCTAGTTATGGAAATATGAACAAATATGGCTGCTCCCTCCACACAATTAGTTGCTTTTTAACCAGTTTGTAATTCAGTTGAACTGCTTCTGCACAGTACAGCTGCAATCTTTCAGGAGATACTTGGAGCAAGCAAAAGAAATATGATCAGCATCTGCTGTATACAGGTAATATAGCAGCAAAAGGAATTATTTTGTTTGTTTATGCCAAAAGAGCAGTAATTGTGTTTTCCACATTATCAATTTGGGAGTGATCAAATTACACATTTTTAAGTGTGCCCATAGAGGTCCTGTTTTGATGGGTAAAAGGTGAGTGTGTGCGTGTGTGTGTTTGTGAGTCCGTTGTGTTAGCTCAATTGAAATAGTATATCATCAAAAAGCTGGTCAAAATGCAAGCTAATATGGTTGAAGTCATGTTAGTTGGCTGTGTTTTCACCTAGGCTTCCTGCTAGGCTAAAACATGGCTAGGTAACATGGTTTCAAGCATGTTCTTTGTGGGGCATTTCAACACATAACACTCACTCACTCGAGCTGACATGACAAAACAATACAGACTTCTACCCATCAGAACAAGGTCAGAGTCCATTAGACATTACTATTTTAATCCTTTGTTTGCTAAAGCTCAGTGTCATAATTAAGGATTTCCTTAATAGCCAAAATACCTGATTGACTGAATCTGTAACTAAGGCCTCTTGAATTATGGAGATTTTATTTTCCTGTATTCAAGGTACTTATCTGTGAACTGACTCTGTTTCTAACTTGTGAAAATGACTTTGTAAATACTATTAGGCTGTGCAAATATATCCCCAAAAATGTTAGAATAAGATGCTATACAGTGTACTGAGCTATACAATTCTGTTGGCTATGATATTATGTATGATGGGGTTTTCTTTTGGGGGAGGCAGTATAGGCATCATTGCTTTTGCATGTTAGTGGGGGTGAGGATATGTAATTTTTCTATGCTTTGGTTGCTCTGGAAGCAGTAGTGTCCGTAGAGGTTGTGTTGGAAATGGGGGAGGAAAAGGAGCAGGCAGTGAGTTGACCTTAACTAGAATAATTAAATCTGTTTTTGATTCTGGCTGTCAGGCTGTGATAGCACCGTGGCAAGCTAGAATCTGTGAAAACTGGGGTACAATGTCTGAGGATAGCATTCTGCATTGTTACACAGGAGCCCTAGGTATTTGCTTTTCTGAGAGTCTGTCTGCTGGAGCTGGGCATGTAATTTCCAGTTCAGGCAGCAATAACCACGCTAGCTCTGATCAAGCTAGCATGCTAAAAATAGAAGAGAAACCATGGAGGCACTAACAGAAAGAGGCGTTAACCACCTGAATACATACTTAGGGTCTCAGACATACTCATACTTAAGGCAGCTAGCCCCTCTAGTGGCTTGCACCACCACGACTACACATCTATTTTTAGCATATTTGCTTGATCAAAACTAGCACATGTATGTCTTACCGAGTTGGAAATTACACTTCCAGCTCCAACATACACGAGTCTCACTCGTGGGATGGATAGGAACAGGGAATGCTGAAGACACAACACATTCAGGCCACTGAGGGAGTGGACACTAATGTAATATATACCAAAGACTGGTATATATTAGATACTTATATAATATATACCAAAGATTGGTATATATTAGAATATATATATTATATACAATTATAATTATATTATTGTATGATACATATTATATATAATTATATTATATCATAATATATATATTAGATACCAATATAATATATATCAAAGACTGGTATAAATTAGAAGCTATATTGGGCTAGTTTAGCTGGAGAAGTAATTTAAAAATCATATTTACGATCTGAAGATTATGAATTTTGTCATTATTAGAAATTATATGTTTGCATGGTATTTTCTGTTGAGTTTTCTGCTTATAACATAGGGATTCACCTTTAAACTAAAGGGAAAAAAGATCCAAAATCAAGGTTTTCGCTTGATCATCTCCATCCTAACCATATAATAAATCATTGGTTGCTATAGCATCTTGGAGGTCTGAAGTATCTATCGTCGGTTTTTTCAATGACCCTAGGAACGTATTGTAAGAGTGAAACATACTATTTCCCACTACATGTGAGAAAATGGAAAAGGAATCCTCTCAAGATTTTCCATTAATCCTTTACTGCCATCTGCAAACAGAACTCTGAAGCACAAAAATGAAGTTCAGATTTCAAAGGATGTTAAATTCTACATCAGATTCATAGACGGTTAGAATGACAGGAAAGAGCCGTCTGCCTCAGTTTATATGTTCCACCTCTTGCAGTAGTTTAGGTCATTAGCTGGCAGCTGCTCGCGCTGATGACAGGTTTCAAGATTTGCTTTCTCCTGCCTCCAACTTTGCTGTTGTTAAAGGTTGTCCCTGCAGAGTTGGAGGCAAGCTACTGGCATCCATAATTTGTATCTGAGGTAGCTAATGCAGATCCCCTGAAGGCCCATTGCAGCTGGTCTGCTCCCCTGTCCAGGAAGTTGCCCCCGTGGCTACAAGGCCTTTGAAGATGACGCTGGATTTATGGTAGTCCTCCCCAGTAACAGGAAGAGTCAATGGTTTGGGTATTACTACATGAGAGACGGCCTCTCTCCTTGTATAGTACTGCAGTAGCGGAGATCAGCTGGGCGCTCTGAGTGAGTAGTTCTCTGGAGGATGTAGGAGATGGCAGAGTATTTTCAGTTTGGGGCTCCCCCTCTAGAACTCATTTCCTGGTCTAGGGCTAACAGAGCCAGTGTCTGTGGCCCTTCAGGACATGTTGCATAGCAGGAACATCATTTTAGAAGAAAATTGGGTGGGTGGGGAGGAAAAGTTGTGTCAGATTTCCCACTGCTGCCTTTCGGCTGAGGCCACAGCTGCTTGGGGGATTAGTGGGCTGGTCCCATCCTGGCGAGGGATGGGGAGGTGGCGTGCTGGGCCTGTGCCACACATTGGGGGGGATGGTTGGGCTGAGGTCTGTGTGTGTCACCAGAAGGTGGCCTGGGACTGAGATTGGGGCCCAGCTCTCTCCATGTGCTCAGCTCATTCCCAGGACACCACTGCTGACAATGCAGTGATTAGGAGCTCTGGCCCAGCCTGCTTCAAAATAGGCCCCCACCAACCTGAGGGAGATACCACAGCCCTGGCTGGCAAGCAGTTCTGAAAAGTCAGGGGAGGGGGGCAAAACCCAGATCTGGGGACGTGAGGCAATCACCCCTCTATCCCATAGCAAATGACATCCCTGTTGCAAAGCCTGTTTTCCTAGGGTTTTGGGTCAGGAGGAGGGTATTGATGTGATGCCCATGTTTTAACAAACAACTCCCATAAAACCACTTTTTTAGCTTCTGAGCTTTTTAGCTGGGGATAAAGACTTGTGTCCCGAGGGGATAATGGAGAGACATCAGGAAATCATTTGAATTATTTTCAGTTTTGCCTTTTTGTAGCCACAGGAGGCAGCACCACTGACAAACACAGCAAATTACATTCACTAGAAAATATATACTTGGTTCCTAAAAATATATAGTTTAGGATTATGCTGCTAGTATATTCATTTTGTGTAATATAGAAGGAAGGTACCGAGAGACAAAACCTACAAACTGTTGGACTCCAGTGGGAGCTAAGGAGCCCAACAGTATACAGGACCTAAAATTATTAGAAAACATATTTGCATTATTTTCAAGACATTTATAGCTTGTTGTTGTATAATTCTTTGGCACTGTGTTGTCCTTTCTTTTAGCCATTTCCTCATTGTTCAAAGTATCTCTCTCACGGGTGAATACCAGAAAGATGATAGATGTACAGGAGAAAAGGGGTAGAGGTCTGCTAGTCATTATTTTATTTATAATCTGTTGCAAAATGGACACATGGAAAAAGCAGTATTTTTGCAGCATAATAATTATTCCCCTAAATCAAACTGATGCCCTCAGCACATAAAACTTTCTCAGTCATTAGAACATTGCACTTATAAATAAGCCATCCTGATGCTTCCATTGCAGTTCGAAAAGCTGCTGATTCCTTAGCAAACAGATAACTAGGCTGTTGGTAGACTGTCATTCCAGTTTAATAACAAATTGATGGACTCATTGTCTACTTCGCTCCTGCATTTGTCATGGTAACGTGTCTGTCTTCATCTGGACCCTCACTCTACCTTATGGAAAGTTACACAGAAGAGCAGGATGGAAGCTGCTCTTCTGAGTCCCTGAAATTTACTGTTACCAAGGTGAAGGAGACAAAACAAACTGACAGCGTGGATGTCTATATTCCCTCTGCTTCAGCAGTAAATGTTAGAGGAAGCCAAGCTTTTAACTTTCATGTCAAGGAAAAACAGTGCAGGATTATGAAAAGAAGTTCATTCTGTTGTGACTGTTGATCACTTACCTATCTGTAAAGTTCTCTGAATGCAACCGTAAGCCAGGCAAGGGGATTTCTTTTGCTATCAAAGTCCTAATGAATACAGAGTGAATGTCAGATTGTTTGGAAAGAATAGGGAGCTGTATTGCTTTTCAAGAGAAATGCCCCTTATTAACTCAAGATGTAGCAATTTACTAGCATTTGAGATATTTTTTAATGATTTTATATTAATTTTAATGATTTTTATAATATTCTGTGTAAATTAAAGTCCCTTGTCATAAACTTATCAAAAGCAGTTGTATATTTAAGTGCCTTTGCCCCTTACTTTTCAGCACTATCTGTAAATTCTAATTTCATTTTCATTTTATTTTGAAATGCCACCACTGGTCATTATCTATTAGCAGGACAGATGTGGTGTTTTTTGTGAAACATTTCACATATACCCAGGTACAGATAACTAACTCCTGACACACTGTCCCAAAATAAAATAAAAATAAACTGACTTGTCCATCATGTTCACACTTCCCCCTACACTATCTGTTTTTATAAACAAATAGGGGTATTGGTGTTGTTAGGGCCACATTGTTACCCTATTTTCAGGGCTGGCCTCTCATCAGTTTTTACAGAAAGTAGTGTTTTGTACAGGCTTTGCTAAATCGTGGCAGACTACTCACTTGAAGGAGTTGCCAGCCAGTTGAGCGGGTGAAATTGAAAGCAGCTTGGGTGTGCAGATAGGTACCTCTGAGATCACTCCCAGCTCTGTTATACAATAGCACCGCTTTCCAGCCAGAATCTAAAAACAAGAGTTTAGACTGATGTATAACTTTGGTATTACAGTATTTACATCCTATTTAACTAATGCTTCTAAACAAAATTCTCAGTGGTATTATGGTGGTGTTTATCAGCTTGATGCTGATGCATCCTAGCCGTGGAGCATAATAAAGTCAAAAGGTTAAGTGTGCCAGTGACTCCTATCTGGTTTCTGTAAAACCCTCATGTGACAGATCGGCAATTTCCTGCCATATCCTTGAAAAACCTTCTTAAACTGAGTTTAAGCACCTTTGGAGTCCATTTTATTAAAAAAATGCAAAGTTTATGTATTATTGTAGGATTGTACGTAACTTCTCTAGGGAGGAGATGGGGCCAGCATAAACCTTGGGAAGTGTTATGAGCTTCAAAGAACTATTCTGAACAATGGGCCAGACAAGAATGAACTTTTGGGACGAAGGGTTAAGAGGAATATCTAGTGGGAGGTTAATGCAAATTTAACCTGCTCCAGTTATACAAAACAACTAGTGTTTTGAAGCTGTGCCCTGAAGATTTCCTGGTCCCGGAAGCTGAAGATCAAAGGCCCAAGCAGTGTGAAGGAAGACAGAGGGCATGTATATACTACAAACTTTTGCCAACACAACTTGTGTTGGCATAAAGCCACTTCAATTAACATACTGCTTGTACATGTGCATACTTGGCTCCTTGCATCAGTGCTGCCCATACTCACCCAGGGTGCTTGGGTTGATGCACAATGCAGGGCACCATGAACAGGTATCCTCATGTGCAACTCACTACCATTCAGCACACTATCTTTGGAAAGTTTTTTGCAGTGCATGGGAGAAAGGAGGGCAGGGCAGAAACAAGTCACACAGAGGTGACTGGGAGCAAGGGTCAACTTCCCAGAATGCAATTTTCTACCTCCCATAACGTCATAATCTATATCCATAATTTTCATGCCTTTTAAAAAAATATCCCATGAACCTGCATGCCCCTCCTCTCTATCTACCATTTCTGACAGAGAAATGGAGTCTACATTGCTCTGACGATTGTTATGAGCATTGCAAGAACAGGATGCATGAGAGATTTATTTGAATTAGTCTCCTAATTGCTTTTGGTACTACATCTCAATTTATGATGCAATATATTTTGCTATAGCTTTTCGTACTGGTGTTTCTAATAGTAATAACTGGAATAAACTTAAGAATAAATATAATTATTTAGAGAGATTTATGTTAACATGGAATCTTTCTTTTAAAGCAATGCTGTGAATTGAATTTAGTTCACTTGCTTATAAAAACACATTGAAACGTTGAAAAAACCTTTTTTTCGACCATACATTTCAAAAGAAATAGTTATTAATCAAATACAAGTGTTTGGAGGAAGATGTAAAGAAATATAGCATAATATTATTTTATGATAAATTATTACGGTAATTTACAGTATTGCAGCTGCTTCCACCAGATCTGAATTTTGTCCATATTCTTTAAACAATGGACAGCTGACTGACTTTGCCATTATAAAAATAGTTTAGCTAAAAGCATATATTATTGTTTTTCATTGTAGGCTGGTAGTGACGGGGAAAGCATTGGAAATTGCCCATTTTCTCAGCGTCTCTTTATGATTCTGTGGCTGAAAGGTGTTATCTTTAATGTAACAACTGTAGACCTGAAAAGGTAAGGTAACTATATATTTTCATTTTCTGAAGAACATTACAAAAGTGATTATTTTAAAGAATGCATTGTTTGTGGTAAATTGAAACAAATGCAAACTTACAGACCTTATTTAGACTGCTACGTGGTATTTTTGTAGCTCTTTATGTGCCTGATTCTTCTCTGATTTAAAGTGATGTAAATAACTCCACTGAAGTCAATGGGTTAACATGGTGTAAAACAGGTGTAAGTGAGAGGATACTCAGGTTCTATATGGTT
This sequence comes from Mesoclemmys tuberculata, assembly GCA_007922155.1. Taxonomy (NCBI): domain Eukaryota; kingdom Metazoa; phylum Chordata; order Testudines; family Chelidae; genus Mesoclemmys; species Mesoclemmys tuberculata. The sequence continues at coordinate 32,646,877 of ML675610.1, forward strand.
AATACATGGAACAGATAATTAATTAATACTAATGAAGCTCACAACACTTCTATGAGGCAAGAGGTTAAGAGTCTTACCATTACAGAGGTACACTGAGGTGGACAAATCACTTTCTCCTTTTCTAACGCTACACAGCAACTGCACATATAATTTAAACTATTTTGCTTTAAATATCAGTGTACTATTGTAAAAGTGGACCAGATTACTACTATCAAGTGTAGGAATTTACAGTATTGCTCAGATAGCTACTTACCCAGTCTGTTTGCACCCTTTTAGAAAACCTGCAGACTTACAGAATCTAGCCCCAGGAACCAACCCTCCCTTTATGACTTTTGACGGTGAAGTGAAAATTGATGTTAATAAGATTGAGGAGTTCTTAGAAGAAAAATTAGCACCACCAAGGTACTGTGCTCTTGAGTGTCATATTTTGCTTTTAGTCCTTCATAATGCCTTCACTGCAGTCAGTAACAAAATTCCCATTGGTTTCAATAGCAGTAGGAGTAGGTCCTTGGTTACTTTCATGCCTTAAAAAAAATGCATGAAGTACGTTAGGTCTGATTCTGCTCTTGCTGAACTCAGCAAGCCTTGCGGTAGACTCCAGTGGAAGCAGAAGTGATACTTAGCATAATGGTGGTGTTCCTGTGAGATCATGAGTGTTAGATGTGGATTGCTCTACTCCCAAGGACTGAAGTAAATGGGAATTGAGAGTGCTCAGTACCTCGCAGGTTAGGACACACAGTATTGTAAATTAAAGAAATGTTTTTCAGTGTTTAAAATCCATATTTAAATTTGCTTTTGCAGCATTACTTACTCTGGGCCAGATCCTCAGCGGGTGTCAATTAGCACAGGTCCATTGATTTCAATGGCGCTATGCTGGTTTACAGTGGCCGAGGATCTGGCTGTCTGCATGTGCTATTAGTTCCGAGTGGGTTATCAAAAATTAGTAGGTTTTATAGTTCAAGCAATGGAGATTAATTTACATTGTGTAATGTGCAATAACTATCTGCAATTTCGGTATTAAAACTTCCTTTTAAAAGAGATGGCAAAAATTACATCGCCCTAAAGTTAAAGGGTCTGAACCAACAGCTATGAAATCAGTGAAAAGACTCCGGTGCCCACTCAAGTCAGTAGGAACTGACTTACATAGAGCAACTCAACTGATGAGATCTCACAAGTTTATTATGATGCCAGTACAGTATTTCTCAAAGAGTGAAATTCACTTTACTGCAGAGAGCTGATGCAAGGACCCTCCACACCATTATAGTAAACCAATGTGTTTCTATATTTGTGCTTTGCGATTACCCTCATTTTCTTCAAGTTATAAAATAATCAAAGTTGATGAGTAGTTGTGGCAAGTAGAAATGAACTTCTGCATTCTAAGAGTAATTGGAAAACATTTAACAGTGTTAATTTGGGTGGTCTAAGTGGTTTCCATTTTAGAAATGTTCCCTTTAAAAATACTTAGCCACACTTTGCTTACAATGGGGTGGAATAAACTGTTGTTCATATAATACATAAGTAGCTGAATGTCATAAAAGAAGCTGCTAGTTGTATGACATTCTTATATTTTTAATTCCTCAGGTACCCCAAACTTGGGCCAAAGCACCCTGAATCTAATTCAGCAGGAAATGATGTGTTTGCAAAATTCTCAGCTTTCATAAAAAACACAAGAAAAGATGCAAATGAAAGTACGTACCTATAATCTCTGCTGATAATTGGAATGAATTGGAGTTATATAATTAATAATTATAGCAAAGTTAGGTTTTGCTTATTATCTGGATTGAATCAGTGTAAAATACATCTGTATTTGCATTAAAGCACTCAATCTGTAAGCAAAAGGAATCTGGCTTTCCAGGACATACAAGCTCTGAAAGGCTGCAGATCCTGATTCTAAAGGAGGGTAACCTGTTCAAAAGAAAGACCAGCACATACTCACTATGGTGAAAGGAAAAATTAGTAGTTTGTTGTTTTTGTCAACAAACTTCCCTGTACCACTGAGTTGGCTGAACAGTATTTGAGGCCCTGATCCTGCAAGCAAATGCTTAACTTGCTGAAGGAAGTTGTTCCATTGACTCAAATAAAACTGCTCATGTCCAAAACCTAAGCATGTGCATAAGAATTTGCAGGATCAGACCTAGGAATGGAATACAAAAAAGCAAATGCTTTATTATTTTTTTTCCAACTTTAAAACTAAAAGAAGGAGCTACAATGCTACGTCCCTAACTCTCAGCTCATTTTTATCCAGCTGCTTAATCCATATAAGCAAGGATCCAATGGCTCAACCCTACCTCAGCACCTCCCTTCTTGTGCCCGAAGGGGTGGAGCCCCTCACCCATCATCCAGGACAAGGGCACACATACTGTGAAAGTCCTCACTGCCATCTCTCTGTGGCTCTGAGTTGCTAGCCAATGTTCAGGGCCTTGCTGGATTGTTTCTGTTAGGAGGAAAAACGGGTGGTACAGGTCAGGTATTTCTTTGGTGCAATCCTGTTTATTTACAAAGAATGTACACATCTATTGTGTTCAGGGAAACAGGAAACAACCAACATCAGGCAGTTTCTTTGCTTACAATTTCCAAGTTAGTCTCTCTAATCAGTTCTGTGCCCCAAAGAGCTGTTTTTGCTGTATCTCAGGACCATGCTCACAACTGCTTTCTGTCAGCTGGCTTTCTCCAGACGCGCACGCACGCACACACACAATCCCATACCCTGTGTTTGAAATCATAGAACCCCTAAAACCACATTTGTGTCCATTGCATTGGACTGTGGCCTCTATTCTTTTCAGCTATATCACTGCATAAAATGGCTTACTTGCTCCATCCATTTAATCTGAAAGCAGGGTGCTTAGCATACCCATTGGCTTTAACTAGGTCTGTGATTGTCTGTGGATCAAAGATCCACTTGATGACAGTCATTAACACCTTCCAATATAACCATCTCTATCCTTAATGTCTTTGTATTCTGACATGGGGCTTGCATAGTATGGAATGCTTAGTGTTCTGTGTTTTCAGTTAATTATAAAGAAAATTCCTGGAATTTGTGGGGTTTTCCCCCCAAATATTAAAACCAGGATGAAAAGGGGTTAAAAAATAATAAACCAAACCAAAAAGAGAGAAACCTTAATACATACATTTTACTACTGTATAATTGAAACTTTTTTAAAAAAATGCACAAAGGTATTTTTTATGTCTCTGACAGTAGTTTTTCCAGAAATCCTGATTTGTGTACACTTGCATAATTTTCTTCAAAGTATCCTCACCCATGCTGAGCGTCTTGCTGTCTTGGAGGTAGTTCAACTTCATTCTCAAAGTGCTCTGCATTAATAGATCCATGGAGTACACTCAAAGCTCTCTATGCCACTTTGATGAAGTTGGGAAGTGTGTCTTGACTGTTCCCAAAAGCCAGCACATCCAGTATCACATTGTCAGGATTAAGCATGTTCATGCCAATAGTAAGTTCCCCTTTCAGATTTGAAATTTCATCTTTAGTGGCAAACGGTTGAAATACTCTGGCATAATAGTTGTAGTCTGCTGCAAAATTCACCTTGAGGAAGGGGTGCAACACCTGACTGACATTCCAAAAAGACTCTTCAGCTCCAAACACTCTGGGGTTCAGATTACAGGCCACAGTCATCTCCCATTTCTCACTGAGAGTTGTGTTGAAGGTTTTGAATGCTTTTTTGATTCTCTCATGTTCTGGGGTCAGAGGCTTTCCAGAAACAGCTGGGTTCTCTCACTGTATAGTTCTTGTGCAGTTTTTGGGCTCAATCCAGATGAGATTTTGGTTGTCAGGATAAAGTAAACATCTGTTTTGGCAAACATGTTTGCAGTAGTCAGAGAAAACTCCAGTGTTTTCTGTGTGTCACACAATACTTCCAAATTTTCAACAATGAACATTACCTTGGTGTGCAGAATCTAGTGGTCAATTTGGTTATTTAACTGTCTCCTCAGGGTTTCTGCTTTATAGCCAACAAACTCAGGATGACATAGGAGACACGTTAGCACAGTCCATGCATTATTTTACATGACAGGCAGTGAAGCACAAGCTTGTCCACTGATGCGGCACAACAGGAGTAGGTAATTGGCAGTTCACTTTCACTCGTCTTGCACTGTCTAGAACAAAGCCTTCAACTTGTTTGAGTGTTTGAAATGGACACAAATCCAGCGATGCAAGATTTCACATCTTTCATTTCTCCTGTAGCAGTAGCCACTAACAGCAGATGAGTAGTTCAGGTAATACATAGCAACTCTGGTTTCTGATTGAGTTTAATCTCAAATTTAGCCATTTAGGAAGCAGAATCTGTATTAGTTTTGACCACTTTTCCCCAAGTTAGTTGATATCTCTCAAACGTCAATTATTGCTGTTGACAAAATAGCTGTCAGCAGAAGGGATGAATGCCACATCAGCACAAAGCAATGAGGGTTTATTCTCTTTGAAATAAAAAATGAAGACAGAAGGCCAAGAACTGGATGGTCCAAAGCATCAAGAGACTCATAAAAAAACTAAATAAAAAAACACAGACTAGACACCACATTTCCATTAATTCATTTAATCAGTTTAGATACTAAGCATCGTCATTTTCATTCAGATACTGATGAGTGAGACTGTCTGCATTAATAAAGGTTTTTGCTGCTGGAAAGTACTGTCACACAAAGTCACCAACAGACCCTCTGCAATTAACAGTGGTTGTCTGGTGAAAGAACAAAGAGCCTGCATAAATTCATTGACACTAGTGTGCTGTGTCTTCTCTTTCATTAAAGCCCTGGTGAAGGCTCCTGATATTGACTATTTATTCCAAAGGTCACCTTCTTCTTTTACCTTCTTGTGTCACTTACTTCATGCTCCTTTATTCTGCCAATGTGAGCACGGGTCTCAATGCTGCAGTACTTGCAATGCAATGCATCCTCTTTACTCTAGTCTTTACTTTTCTTGAAAATTTCTAAGCACTAATTTTCTTGTTGGTGTTCAGGCATAGATTTGAATTTTCACCCCATGTTTACTTTATCTATCTTTAGCTATGGATGATTATTTAAATTCAGTGCTGCGCAAAACGGAGTCACAGCTCACCTGTTGCCTAGCTAACTAATGCTAGATGGAAGGGATTTATAACCATCATAGCACAGATATCTGTAAGGAGGGATTTGAATTAGGATAAGACACAGCTTTTTTAACTTGACAGAGTGGTTGGCATGAGAGGACTTCAGCGTGAGTGGGTTTAGTGTTCAGAAATATCTGATTTTTTGGGTTTCTTCAGAACACTGTCTAGTTTTAGAGTGAACTCAGTTCAGTTTTCTAAAATCTCTATTTTTCTGAATCTAGATTTGGAAAAATCCTTGCTTAAGGCTCTAAGGAAGCTGGATAGCTACTTAAATACCCCCTTGCCTGATGAAATTGATGCCTACAGCACTGAAGACATCACTGTTTCCAGCAGGAAATTCCTGGATGGAGATGAGCTCACCTTAGCTGACTGCAACCTCCTACCAAAGCTCCACATCATTAAGGTTTATATTTTCTCTTCTATGATGTGCAAACCCTGGCAACACTGTGCATGAGAGCATTTAAAATGGCAAGAAAATACCACATCTTTCCTGAAACAAACACACAAATGCTGTCTCAACCCAGGGGCAATAAATCCTGGCAGTTGTCATCTGTGACATTATAACTATGCTAGGGAGGCCTCATGTTAAAGACCTGATGGACAGCATATCTAGACCATGTCTACTCTACAAAATTATATTGGCCTAACTTACGTCAGCATACAGCTACCGCAGTTCTTAAATCACTTGCGTGCACTCTTGGCTCCTTGTGTCAGCGATGCACGTCCTCTCCAGGAGCACTTGTGTCAATTGTGTTGTCAGTGCGGGGCATTGTAGGACAGCTCCTAAAAGCCAGTAACAGTCAACATAAGCAACACAGTGCTACACTGACACTGCGGCACCCTAGTTACATTGACCTTGACTCTACACCCATTGGGGGGGTGTTACTAAATCAGTGGAGAGAGACATCAGCAGGAGCCAAATTTAAGTGAAGACACACAGCTAGGTCAACGCAAGGCAGCTTATGTCAACCTAAAACTGTAGTGCAGACCAGGCCTTAGTTACTTGTCTGGCCCCCCTGTAGTCTCTGAGCTCCTCACATAACATGAATGAATTAATGCAGTCTCACAACTCCCCTTTGAAGTAGGGAAGGATACTTCCATTCCACAAGCAGAGAAACTGAGGAACAGGGAAATTTAGAGCTGATCTACACTGGGAACGGACATCAGCATAGCTGTATTGCTGAAGAGAGACAGACATAGCTATGTAGACAGCACTAAGTCAATGGAAGAATTCTTTCTTCAACCTAGCTGCTGCCTTGGAGGAAGGTGGATTAACCACAGTAATGGGAGAACCCTTCCTGTTGACATAGGTAGTGTCTACACTGGAGGTGCTACAGAGGCACGACTCCAATGCTGCCGCTACACTACTATAGTGGTTTGAGTGTAGACATACCCTAAATGATTTAACCAAAGCAAAACCAGGAAGTTAGTGACAGAGCTGGAAAGGCAATCCTGGTCTCCTGGTTCCCAGTGTGCAATTGCCTATTGCACTGACCATTATCAGCACCGATGATGCTGATATACTTGGCAGGCCACATGACAGGTTGTCCTGGAGCTAGGGAACCTGAAAACCCTGGGACTGCCAGCTCTGGGGCAGCCCAGGTGGCCATTCACCCAGGAGCTAGGAGCCTGGAAGCAATGGTTCCCCAGCACCTGCCTGCTGAGGCGAGCTGACAGGAAAACAGGCCAGATTTCAACAGAAACCTGCCTTGTAAACAGGGTTCCATTTGAAACCTGTCTGGTTCCCATCTAAATCATGGCCCTCTTAGAGAACGTTTCAATTTTGTTGACTCAAAAAAAAAGTTTCCAACCTGCTCTACCTATAACCCAGTATTGATGAAACTGCTTCCAAGAGGCAGCATCAATGAAACTGTTTTTCTGTCAGATGCAACAGAAGCAGCATTTCCCCAACTCTGCAGCAGGGAGAGCCACTTGTATGGCTCAGTGGGACTGGACTGCGGCAGTCAGTGGGAAACTATGTCTGATACAATGGGAACTGCCATTAGTTAGGTGAGCTGCAATGTGTTTGCAGGATGATGGATGGCAAATGTCAAACCATTCTCTCCAAGAGTGCTTTAGCTACAGGTCCAGAGTGGATTTTCTTAGCCAATTGCAGACATATGGAAATTAATATTTTTAATTGTTAATTTAGTTTTGCCATTCTACAGATAATTAGATTTTTTGTTAGCTTTATTAAGCCAGTGGTCCTAATTTTGTCTCACTGGCGACTGCCTGCAGTCCCAATGATTTCAAGCGTGAGAACGTGAGTCAGTAAAATTTAGCCTCGCATATCTAACAACTTTTGGGGGTACCCACACAACAGCATTTTAATCGGACAATGTAATTCTTAATGTTGGGCTTCCACACGTCTGTTAGGTGACGTAGTTAAAAACTAAAAGACTTGAGCTAAGGGTGCTGCTGTTCGCAGATGGAAGCTCTGCAGCCTCCCAGCTTAGGCATCTGTGGGATGAGACACCTAGCCCCACTGCAAGAGGGGGCGGGTCCAGCAATCACTCAGAGCCCCCTGCTGCCTTTGTGGCCCATGGTGGCTGGGAGCTGTGGGAGCCGGCCACCTGTAGCAGCTCAGAGCTCTGGGGTTCCCCTGCCACCCTCAGTGGCTGATGGCAGCAGGGTGCCCCACCCCCCACTGCAGCTTGGGGCTCCGAGATGGATCCCTGCCACCTGCACTGGCTCAGAGTCCAGGTTCCCCACCGCTGGTTCTGCAGTCCCCCCACCACCCACACTGGTCAGAGTCCCAGGATCCTGCTGCCCACAGTGGTTGGGGACTGTGGGTTTCCTTCATTGCCTGTGGTAGCCTGGAGTTGGGGGGGGGGGTCTCTGCCACCCACTCCAGTGGACAACAGCGAGGTCTCCATGGGGAGACTGCAGCTCAGAGCTGCCAGGTCCCTGCACTCATGGCAGCTAGGAGCTGGGGCTGCCCCCATCAGCTTGGAGCTGAAGGGCCCCGCCATGGCTGAGAGCTGCCCCTCCTCCCTGCTGAGACCTCTTGGACCCTCGCTGCCTGTGGCAGCTAAGAGCTCCCAGGTCCCTGCAAGCCCGCAGAAGCTGACAACTTCAGCCCTGGTGCCCCAGGGCACAGGGTGGAAACTGTAGAGCATAATTTCATGGAGGTCTCGAGAACTCACAGAATCCATGACTTCTGCGATCTCTGGGACATACTCACGCTCTTATTCATAGCCGGAGGGTCAGAGCACTCTCCTGTGGAGGTAGCAGCTCCCTGTTCAAATCCCTTCCGTTCCCCCCCCGCCCCGAGCTGAAGCAGGTAAAAAAAGCATGGGAACGGGGCAACTAAAGGCCTTTGGCAGCTTTGAAAAACCTGAGTTATTTGATTTTGTCAAAGTCTTTTTATCCCATCACATATGTTTTGAGCTTAAACTAGCCCCCTCGTGTCTTTTGTCAAAACTTTAAATCATCAAAAATGGATTGTTCAGACAGAAGAATGGAAGAAACCTATTGATTACAAGCATTGTGTAATTTTGTTTATAGAGCTCTGCCCCCAGTAATTTTTTTTTTTATTTTAATATAAAGGTTGTGACAAAAAAATATAGGAATTTTGAGTTTCCGCCTGAAATGACTGGGATCTGGAGATATTTGAACAATGCCTATGCTAGAGATGAATTCACAAATACTTGTCCGGCTGATCGAGAAATTGAGTTTGCATATTTGGATGTTGCAAAGAGAATGAAGTGATGGATTAAAAGAGGTCTTTATTCTACGTTTCTTCAGAGAGCTGGATGGGAACAAACCAAGATAAAAACACAGTACATTATGCAACATAATTTTAAGTTCTGTTACTGGCCAATCCTCTTTTATTGCATTATATTAAGCTCACTCTTAAATTATATATATGTATGTCTGCTTGTGCATGTGTACACATGCACACGTGTTACTCATTGTGTTAAAGGTATCAGATCAAAACAAGCATTTGTTGAAATTATGGTAATGGGCTAGGCATAAAATTACTACAATTTGACTGGTTATTTTTGTTAAAAATATTGAATTTTCAGACTAAAATTCCCTGCTTCTTACACATGTAGCATGATGATTACTGCCCCTAATTTGTCCATTTATTTCAGTGCTATTGTCAAAACGGACAGTTGACTTAGAGGTCAGAGCCAGAGGAACATTTTTTCCTCAAGATGTACTTAACAGAAAGTATCTATGACCTTCTGTGCTGCATAAATCTTGGAAGGCTGCAGGATGGCTGTTGGCTGCACAGCAGGCTGGTTTATCCAGGAGAAAGGTCTAATTTGACGTAGAATCAAATCCCTCTTCTGAAAGCACCAACTCTGTGGCAGGGAGATTTTGTTGTTGTTGGACTGATCCATAGCTAGTTTCACACACTGCACAAGTCCCTATTCTGTATATATTTAGCCCTCATTTCTTTAAAAGCTCCACAACCCATGGGACTTCCTCCAGGCCTAGAAGTGGAGAGGACCATATACTGCAGCTGACCTGTGGTCTATGCAATAAAGTTACTTGGGATATGTGAAAAAGAGAGGGGCGCTGCCCCAGCACTGGGAGAGGAAATGGAGAACCTCTCTCCCTGAATACTGAAATGAGGCCCCTCCTTGACATCTACTTGGTATTAGGAAGCAATGAGTATTGCAGAAGGGGGGCTATTTAGGAGGTAGCCCTTTCCTTCTTCCTGAAGGAACTTCAAGATGTGCTGTACAGCCAGTACCAGTGGAAGTACTCCATACCCTTGGAACAGGGAACATACCATTGGAACATGAATGGGCTACAGCCACAGAGGCTTCTTTCTGTTTGTATGGCCCTCAAAGGTCATGTGCAAACCACAGCCCCAGCATTTGTTTGGGAGCCAACATTCCAGGCCAGCTACCAAAGCAGTGTTATCCCTATGCCACCAAGGAGTCTGTCTCTGATGCTTTTGCACAATATATTATTGACAGGGTTATGTGTGGCTAAATATGCAATGTATCTATGCATACTAGATAGACTGAAGTGTCTAATACAAGAGACAAGTCCATAAACCCCCCTCTATTTTAGGGCAGGCTAATCCATATCAGGCACACATCTACTTTTCTTTTCTTACAAGTTTTACTTGATTGTGTATTTCCAGTTTCTGCATCTACTTTGTTTGCATTATTTAATCATAACAATACCAGTTCTGAGGCATATCAGTTATTTTTAAACAGTGTTAAATGTTGAATTTTTATTTTGTTTTCTTTAGAGGAAACGTACACTTAACCTGTTTTGCAATACAGAGCTGAAATATTGGGGCAGTCATTCACCAAATATTACTAACTGCTGCTTTGTATTTTCCTATCGATAGATATATTCTAGACACTTTTCATATGCCTTACAAATTTGAACAGAAAATACAAATTAATAAGTAAATTGAATGATGTCCTGTGCTTATTTCAGTGCCAGTTTCCTGACTGCCTGTAGTCTAACATCAGCCTAGATTTTGAGAGAGAAAGATGACATGAACAAAACCTCGATTTGTCTTAGAATTAGAAGAACCTTTTAGGCCCCGTCCTGCGATCAGATCCACACAGGTGCAATTTGAGGACTCAATCCCCACTGGTGCTGCTCAGAAGTTTGTGTCATACTTGCTGCTACTGACTTCAGCTACCCTAGCCAGTTACTGTTCAACTGATAATGGTTTACTGTGTTAATCCTTATTTAACAAATGTAGCTATCAATATGAAATGAAACGTCACTATGTAATATGGCCTGTTGTTCAGCAATATCATATGTGCTTTATTTAATCTTTTTTGCATTGAGGTCATCTGGGACCCTCATTTAGACACAAACCACCTTCATTTTTGTGCCCTCTGCTCTTCTCAGCCTGCAGTCTCAATCTTTTCAGATGAAGAGGACACACCCTGGATATGTAGAACAATGTATATTTAAAATCCTACATCATTCTGAAGAATAATTTGCAGAGATGAGGGGCTTAGGCCCTGGATAAGACTGAAATCTGTGGTTATTCCCATGCTCCTCTTCCACATACCTGGTGGAAGAGGTTTATGGCCCCAGTCCTGCAATTCATTTCTCCATGGTGAAGTAAATTGCACAATGGGGGGCCAACTTCAACCTTGCATATAGTGCTATTGAAACAGAATACAGCTGGGGTTTATAGATTTAAGGAAATTAGGTAAACTACAGTATAAGCAGAGAGTTAAAAAGAGGCAGAAAACAAAACTTTTGTGAAAAAAATTTGGATTTTAAGGATAGTGTTTAATATTCAAAACAGCAACAATTTTTCACAAAAAAAAACGCAAAAATAATTTCACCTACATTTCAAATAATGGAGAGTTCTTGATCAGCTCTAATTAGATGTCTGTCCCTACATATAAATGAGATACCAGACTGCAACAAATGAAGCATGCACATGTTTGTGAAGGGCTTTCAAAGCAGAAGGAGAGACCTTCTCTTACAAACCAGCTGGCAAGGATTCCACACAGCTCATTGGGCCATGCCTCACTCTAGAGCAGAAAACTAAACGTAATGCATGTCCTGCCCCTTTAACAGCCAGCTGCAACAACAGGTCTTCCCTCAGCTAAAGTAAACAATTGCTTTAAACAGATTCCAGAAGGAGGAAATCAGACCTCACCTCAGTTCCAGTCCCCTTCACAGAGATCCAGCCTCACATTCTCACTGCCACATTCACCTCCCAATGGGTGAAACCTCCCTCCTGCACCCTCCAGCTGGGTGTGCCCTACTATCCTACACATAGAAAATGCCAGAGGATGGGAACACCACCTCCTCCATTATCCTACTTTAATTCAGCTGCCTTTTCCAATGTTTCATTTTCCTATTTATGGAATATCAGTGCTGCATAGTCAAGTGTTCCAGTAGTAGTTCAAGCCAAACTAGCAATGGAGGGACACTCTTACCACCTATTCAAGAACAGGTGCACGGGGAATCTGGGGTGTTAGTGCTCTGGCAATACATAAGTGATAAGTCTTAGCCATGGAATACTTTTAAAAATAAAAATGTTCTAGTTTCTGCTTCTTATTGTTTGCAATCATATTTTGGGATCTGTTTATTGATATGACACTAGATATCATACTGCTATCAGAGGCAAGTTCCATGTTTGGTCCAGCCCATACCCTGGTTAGTACAAACAATTTATAACAGTAAAGTAGTGCCAAGAGGTACCATTGTGTTAGACACTGTAAAAGATGCACTTTAAGAGACAGCACCTTTCCCAAAAATCTTACAATCCCAGACCCCAATCTTGCAGTTTATAAAGTGTGAGCACTCTGTACAGGGGAACAAAATAGCCAGCCAGGGAAACTGAAGCAAAATGAGTTGCTCATGGCCACACAGCAGATCTGTGGCAGAAACACTCAGATCTTCTGAGTCTAAGACTGGTTCTCTAGTCATTAGATTAGACTGCCTCCTTTCCTTCTTCTCCAGCAGCACTAAACCGTACACTGGGGAAAGCCCATAGTGGCTTTCTCCCTTTCCTTACAGCCTCTGCAAAAAAGATTTGTGGCTGTAAACCATGAAGGTACTTAGGAACTTAAAACAACATTTAGGCACCTATGTCTCCTGTTCAGCCACCAAAGGCCCAGCTTTAGGCTCCACAATGATCTGCCAAATCCTGAAGGCACCTAAACTCATTTGGCACCAAAGTTTTCAAGGTAAAAATTCCTTCAGTACCGGTTTCCGCCTCTGAGGATAGATCTCCATCGCAGCTAGCTGGAAGTGTGTTCCACAGCTTGGGTTGACAGACACAAGCTAGCTCTGCTCAAGAAGCAGCATAGCTGGGGATAGGTTCTGGTGGCAGTTTGGGCAGGCTGCCAGAGTATAAGACCATCTGAAACCCTGGGGTTGGTAGTCAGAGGACTAGCCGGAGCCACCACCCATGCTGCCCCTGCTATGCAGCTATTTTCCCCACACACTAGCTCAAACAGAGCTAGTGCATCTACCTGACCTGACCAGCGCACTCTCCGCCACAGTAGAAACATGTTGAGCATGTGTGCTGCTGCCTCTCTAAGCACTGGGCACTTATCTCTTGCCTAAGGCTGGTGATTAGAGCACCCAGCTAGAAGGTGGGAGATCCAGCATCTAGCCCTGCTCACATCACTCTTTCATTGTTTATCCATAGTGAAACAGCTTCGACAGGAGAGAACGAGGGAGCCCAGTACCAGAATATCCCATAGCTCAGGGGTTAACACCTGCTCCTGAGCGATAGGCCCCACCTTTCACAAGCATCATTGCTGGTCAGGTGTGGCTACAGCCTTTAAACAGTTCCAGCCCTGTTATTGGGCCATACACCCAGAGGTTCCTCCCTGGAGGCAATAGTTTTGTCCTCTTTGGGCCCTTCTGGGCCAGTAAGTAGTGCAGACCTCCTTGGGGGTGGGGTTGGGGTTATTACTGTGTAATTGTAGACACTTCCCCAGTGGCCTACGATTGGGGGAACCCAGACCCACCCACTACTCCAGGCCCCAGCCTAGCAACCCTAAGCACAGCAGTCACAAACCTTCATGGCCCTAGTTCTACCAGTGCTTCACCCTTACGTCAGGTCTCATCTACATTCAGGCCCAACAGCCAGCCAGGAGCTCATTCATTTCCCCTGGTCACTACCAGCACCAACACATCCATAGTGCTGCAGTTCCTTTTGGCTAGTCAGCCAGGAGCACACTTTACACTCCTCCAGCTCCACCAAAGAACTGACTGTGATGTACACAGTACGCTACAGCTCCTTTTTATATGGTCCTCCTGGCGCTGATTGGCTGTTCCCTGCAGCCACTCTAGGCCGCTTGGAGATGTTCTCTAGTGCTCCTTTCCTGGGATGGGTGTGGCAGGACCCTGAAGCCTTTCAGAAGGGGGCCCCTGGACCTAGTCCACCCCATCACCCTCCCTCAACCCCTGACAGGATTGGGGTGGTAGTTCTATAGATGTAGTCTCTCCTTTTACTGCATTTTTGCCCCATATTAGCAGGGTTTTCTCCTCCCAGATCTCTCCATCTGGAGAGCTATTAGTAATAATCTCTGTTGCTTCATCCGCCAGGGTCCTTTCCTCTCAGGCCTCTTCTCCTTGAGAGTCTGCCTTAGCCCTTTGCCCCCTTTTTAAATCATGGCTCTCTTTCCCAGACCTCAGAGTCTGGAAAGCTTCTAGCTAGTCTTTACCCTGGAGTCCCCGAGTTTACTCTTCCAGGTCTTTCTTACATGGCGAACATGCCGTCAGATACAGTCCCTTGACTCACTTCTGCCTCCTGGGCTTTGGGGTCTCAACTCCTTGTTCAAATCCTTGCTGCCTTCAGGTAAAGGAGGGGGGGATTGGAGCTGGGTTTCCCACATCCCAGCCAAGTGCTTTAACCATTGGGCTAAAAGTTATAAGGTGTACTGCTCCTCCTCCAACTGTTTTGTGTGGAGTGAAGCAGGCCTCAGCCACCTCTTTTATAGGTCACTAAGCAGAGGTAGGTCTTTATCTGTCAGATGGAGCAGGGCTTAGAACATCTATCTATCTCTGGACTCCCCCATCGTCTAAATTAGATGGTTTCCCACCTAGCATCCTGGATGCCTTAGCCTAGACACCTAACTCAGGCTCTGTGGATTACAGTGTTGTTTCTGTGATTTGCTAGGTGCTGTGATGCTGAGCATTGCAATGCTAAGGCCTTTTGTGGCTCCAGGCTTATGTTTCTCTGGTGAGGCATTTTTTAAAGTTATCCTAATCTATATCTGGTCTGAGAATTAATGACCCTACGTCTGAACTCTGGGATTTAGGTGCCAGTGTTCACATGGCTTTATAATAAGCACTGAGACTTCATACTTCTGCTAATTACACGTGCCCAGTGTCCAATCTTGCTGCCAGTACTCATGTGAATAGTCCCATTGAGGTCTTTAGAGAATGTGGCAGCAGGGTTGGACACCAATCACTAACTCCACACCAACATTTGCCATTTTAATACTATGTGCTATTTGTAGAAATAATAAACTACAGTTAAAACATAGGACAACACTAGTTGATCCTCAACACGTGTTTTTATGGATGACACGAAACACACAGGACCAGATTCTGCCACCCTTCTTCAAGCTGATTAGTATCTTGGTAGGCAAATGGTCCCACTGATGACAGACTTGGGCCCATAATAATTAATATCAGAAATTAGGGATCATACCTTTTTTGAGCTCTGTATAATTTATATTAAATTTTAAAAAATATTTTTTCCTGGTAACACTCAATGGTCCAAATTCAATCTTGGTGTACCACCACTGAATGGAGTTACAGCAGGGATGAATTTGGCCCAATGTTTCCATTCAGTAGACATATAGGAACTCCTTTAGCTAATTTAACCCTAGAAAATTCCCCATGCTTCATAATGAAAACTAGCATTTCTGAGTGGTAAAATATCTGTCTTCTGATCATGATTAGAGATGGTTAAAAATCCAATTTTAGTTTTGGAAAAAAATTTTTAACAAAATGATTTATTTCAAGATTTTTCATGGAAAATTCAATTTTCTTGATTCAAAATGAAACAAACAAAAATTTCAGGCAGGCAATAGATGGAAATTTTCATTTTGTTTTGAATGAAAAATTGAAAATGTTTTCACAAAACATTTCAGTGTTGACAAAACTTAATATTTTGTCATAAAACCCACAAGAATTCTGGTCAAGATTTCTGACCCGTTCTAATAAATAATAATAATAAATATAATAATATCTGTGAGCACAGAACGTGTGGTGTGTTGCAGTTCTATTAGTAATGGGTTTTCTTTTATTCTTGTGGCTATACTCACACCAATTATCTGTCTCATGCATAAAGAGTTGTTTAAATACATTTTTTGTTCAAGAGCAATACCTAGCTTGGGACCCAATGGTACAAATGGCCACAGCAAAAAACAAAACAAAATAAAAACATAAACAAAAAAAACCCCACCACAGCAGCAAGTCTCAAACCCCAAGGCCATGTCTACACTACAAAATTATGTCTACCTAGCTTACATTGGCATACAGTCACATCAGTTATTGAATTGCTGGTGTGTCTACACTTGGCTCCTTGTGTCAGCGGTGTGTGTTGTCACCAGGAGCGTTTGTATTGATTGTATTATCAGAGTGGGGCATTGTGGGATGGCTCCTGAAAGCCAGTAACAGTTGACATAAGCAACGCACTGTCTGCCCTGACACTACATCAACCCTAATTGCATGGACTGTGACTCTACACAGCTCGGGGAGGTGGTGTTTAAATCAGCGTAGAAAGGCACTTAATCAGCAGGAGCCAAATTTAAGTGACGACGCTGCCACAGCTAGGTCAACAGAAGGTAGCTTATGTTGACGTAACCCTGGTGTGTAGACCAAACCTAAGTCAACTGACCTGGGATTGTGCTATGGGGCTAAAAATAGCAAGGTAGACATTTGGGCTCAGGCTGGACCCTGGGCTCTGCAACCCGGGGGTAAGGGAGGGTCTCAGAACCCCAGCTCCAGCCTGAGTAGGTAATGTTACCAGATTTGCCCGTCACTTTGAGGTATGCTCATTTATTAGGGTTACCTTCCTGGAAGAGGGGGCGTGATTTTTATTAATGTGCTGCTTGTGTTACTTGTGTGTTCATATGGCTACAAGTCACCTCCCAATGGAGCTAGCCTGCAGGACCTAAGGTTTTCAGGGCTGGGTTCCTCCAGCCCCAGATTCAAATAAACCCTTCACATATACACACACATTCCAAATTAACTGAGTGCGTCTGAGCGGACCAGGCTATCAGCACTTTCAGCTGACCCCTTATTTGTCCCTGAACTCAGCAGGCTGGTGACACAGCACGGTCAGCTCTCACCCTTTTGTGCTGTTGCACCGCACCAGAATGGAGCACATGTATGAGCAGGCTGGGTCCAAACAGCACTTTCAGCTGTCACCCTTATGTGCCCCTGGACTCCGTAGGCGAGGCAGAGCAGCACTTCTCAGCTGCCCCCTTTATATGCCTCTTTGCAACACAATTGTTCTAGCAGTAACCCCCTTGATAAGCAAACCCCAGAGGATTTTGGGCACTCCAGGGATCTTTGGCTTAGGTAAAAGAAGCATTGCTGCAGAGCAAGGTAGGGAAGCCAAGACCACAAAGGAGTAAATGCATTTAGAGAGAGAGAGAGAGAAACTGGCAACCAGCTTGATTACAATAGTTAGTTTATTGCCAGGTGTATAAAACTTCTGATACTAATAGTGATGCCATACAAGGAGAGAAAAACAATCTAACACTTACAATACAACACAATTACAGTAGGGGTATTGGAGAAAGCTAGCCCAGGTTTGATTACAAAAGTAGAAAGTTATACTTGGATTAAAGAGAGAAAATTGGGGAAAGATGGGGGGAAAATCTCACCACTTCTTGCAGCTCAGAAGTTCCCAGGAGACAGGCTGTTCAGCTTAGGGTCAGGAGCGCTTGAGAGAGAGGCACAGCCCACAACAGGATCAGTCAGGAAAATGGGGAAGCAGGCAGCATTTAGGTCCATGCATCAGAAGAAGAGAGGGGTTTGAACTTGGGTAGGGTTTTTTTGTAGAACCAGGTTTGTTTGTGGGTAAACAATGTCTCAATGACATACCCCAGGGTGGTTCTCTCTCTGCTGGACAATAGAAGCTGATCCACCCCAGCTATGGTCAATGTTCCTTGGGGGAAGCTCACAATGCAACCAGGCAGATTCAGTGTTTTGCATATCAATAACTAGAATGGTCTGATAACTGCGGAGCTGGATGGGTGTAGGTGTGAGGTCATTTACATCAAGAGCAGAGATCTCCCATAATGCAGTGTGTCCCTGCCTTGCCAATCCCAGAATTCACTGCGGTTCCTGCTTTGGAGCTTGGTTCTCTATTCTTCATGCTAATTCTTGTTCCATCTTCGATGTAAATGAGGCTCCAGTTCTCCATTCAAGGTGCTAATTGAGATGCCTCTTTTTACATCTCCTATGTAGATGAGGCATGGGGAGTTGTCTCAATCCCATCACCCTTGTTGGGAGGGTTTTAGGTGTGTCTCCCACAGCCTTTTCATAGCTTTTGTTTCTGGTTCAAGCAGAGGCTGGGGGGGATTCAGGTGAGCCAGAGAGAGGATAAGGGTTTTGTGCCCTGGTTCCCCAAGAACACAGAGCTGCCAGGTAACAGTAGGTCCACGTGGCTATTTTTAAGCTCGTTTGAGCCCTAATCAGTTGACCCAGTTCTCTGAGACTCACTGCCACAGGGATGTTTTTGCAGTGCAGCTGTCCCTGCATTATGTTTTGCTTAAACAAAAAGAATGTGGTAATGTCACTTGCTAAAACACAAAAGGAAACTCATCTGAAATGAATTTTCATATGAAGCTTGATTTTTCAGAGGTATGAGCAGCAGCCATTCCCCCTGATTCTTCAAATGGAGATGTAGACGCTCGGCATATCTGAAAATCAGGCTCATGGGTCTGGACCCCCAACATTTAGTCACACAAGAAGTCCCCCTGGCTCAGTCCCTAGATCTGGTAGTATAGATCAGTCCTCTCCTTGCCACATTACTCCTGTGGAAAGCTTATGCCCACAGAAATTTGTTAGTCTTTAAGGTGCTAGAGGATGCTTGTTTTTGTCTCCCACTGAATCTGCCTGGTTGGGAACAGGCTGGCCCTACAGTGCCTTTCACTGGGGAAAGCCCACCCATTATTCTGAAGGGACTCCACGCAGGATCTCCAACTCCGTGAGAGTATCCTCATTCGCAGAGATCCTCTGAGCCACCTCCTGCAGGTTTTGGTAAGGGGAAATAATGTGCATCATTGATTTCAATCAGGCTGGTTGTATCACTGAGGTTGCAGAATTGGTGTCACGCTTTAAGAGTATACTGTATATGTGAAACTCCAACTATCAGAAGAGCAGAAATAAATTCTGGTTTGCTAGTCCTTTCAAAGTGCAGAGCAAAGGGCCTAGTATTTTCTCCCCAAAACACTTACAGTGTTTATTAGTGTAAAAAATCTTTTTATGCAATCTTGCTGGTACAAAAATTTTATTATATTATTTTAAATACAAATATTTACATTTCTCCTTTAAATACATATTATACGCAAGGCAAATATGGTCATATAGTTACTTTATTACTTGCTGTTTAATCATTTGTGTTGAAAAGTCTTCAGATTTTGAAGATTTTTGTCAGGGTCAAATTCCTTAGTCACCAAAATGGTCCGTTGATTGAAGGGCTAAAAACTACTTACTCTGAACACAGTATTTCCAAAAACAGGCTGAAATTGAACAAAATACATAGTTAAAATACACCGCAATATATTTCACTTTGTGCATTCTCCTTTGAAATAAACTTTAGTGAATTGCTTTAAAGTTATTTTAAGTCTCTATAGTCAATTCTAAGCTCTCAAGGACAAAATGACCAACAACAACAACTGCCAAGGTCAGGAAGGACTCTTAAGATTGAAACCACCAGAAATTATCCAAGGCATTCCAGAGCGCCTAGCTCTTGGAAGGGTAAGCAAAGCCACCCCCTAAATAATGAGTTTCATGGCAGGGAGTTGAAAATCATCTTGCATTCTGTCAGCACTGCAAATCCTGTTTTTAGGGCAATCTGGCCCCTTACCTCGTTTTACAGAGTCTGCAGCTTCTGCTGGACGAGCTTCTCTAGATTAGCTCTAGTTGGGATATGGGTGAGAAGGATGAAACAAACTAGTGAAGTTTGACATCCTGCTTGCATGTGGGTTTCTGTTCACCCTGACCAGCAAAATGTTTTGTAGGGAACAGGAGTGCAGTTGTTTTACAGCACTCAAGCTATCGCCTGACTCCGTTCCTGCTGAGTCAGTGGGAGCCTTATTACTGATGGGAGCCCAGTTAGATCAAAGCTAGGACAGGTTAGATAATAGCTTTTTCATAGACAGTATGGGCTAAGAGAACTTTTCATTTCATTTGACAATTTACAGAATTGTTCAGGTTTTTGATTAAACAAATGAGCAACAAAAAGAAAATCAGTTTTCAAAGAAACATTTTTGTTTTTCCTGTTTTTTAACTCCCTTTGGTTCCTTCGTTCCCCTCCCACCCTGTCACTCCATCCCCCCACTT
This sequence comes from Mesoclemmys tuberculata, assembly GCA_007922155.1. NCBI lineage: Eukaryota > Metazoa > Chordata > Testudines > Chelidae > Mesoclemmys > Mesoclemmys tuberculata. The sequence continues at coordinate 32,666,970 of ML675610.1, forward strand.
GCACCCTGACTCACTGGAAAAGTGAAGGAGGAGGAAGGAAATAAGAGACAGAGGTGGGTGGGAGGGGAGAAGAAATAGCCATTTTTCAGTTGTCAAAATTCAGTTTTTGATGGGGGGGGGGGAGGAAAACACCACCACACACAACCAAAAACCCATCAATCAAAATAAAAAAAAAATTTTTGTCAGCACTGAGCGTGGTTGCAAATCCTGTCCATCCTCATTAAGGGCAGTTAGGCAGAGGGTTTCCTAATGAATGGAGTCCTATTACCCCATCCCGCCTTGTCAATTGCTTTTAAAACTCTTTTTTTCAACGAAAAACTGAATTTTGACAACTTAAGGTGTCTATGGTAGAGCCTCCATCCCGGGACACGTAAGGGCAAGAGGCTTACCACCTGAAGGGTGGGTACAGTCAGAGTGTGTGTCTACACTGCATCTAAACAGTGATGGATAGTCTGTGCCAGTGACAGCTGTTCACGGGGCTTCAGCTAAGCTAAGATGTTTGACTGTGTCACTGGCCCAAGATCACACAGAAGGTCTGTGGTGTGATCAGAGAATTGAACTCAGGTCTCCTGGCTTTGGCACAAAAAGTGGGAGTGTGCTAATAAAATCTGTGGATGACACAAAGTTGGGAGGTATTTTCAATACATAGGAGGACCAGAATATCACACAAGAATATCTGTGTGATCTTGAAATCTGGAGTAATGGAAATGAGATGAAATGTAATCATTCCAAATGCAAGGTCACACACTTAAGAGCTAACAACAAAATATTTTGCTACAAACTGGGGCTTTATCAGTTGGCAGCGACAGAGAATGGGAAAGACCTGGGTATATTGGTTAATCGCAGGATGACTATGGTCCACCAATGTGATGTGGCTATGAAAAAGGCTAATACTATCCTAAGAGGCATCAGGCGAGTATTTCCTGTAGAGATAGGAAAGAGTTATTGCCATTATGCAAGGCACTGGTGACACCTCATCTGGAATACTGCAAGCAGTTCTGGTCTCCCATCTTTAAGAAAGATGAATTCAAACTGGACCAGGAGCAGAGAAGGACTACTAGGATGATCTGAGGAATAGAGAAATTTATCTTATGAGAGGTCATTCAAAGGATTGGCTTGTTTAATCTAACCAGTTAGGGAGATATGATTGCTTTCAATAAATACAGAGGGACAAATACCAGGGAGGGAGAGGAGTTATTGAAGTTAAGTGCCAATACTGACAAGAACAAATGGATATAAGCTGTTCATCAACAAATTTAGGCTTGAAATTAGATGAAGAATTTTAACCTTCGGAGGAGTGAAGTTCTGGAATAGCCTTCCAAGGGGGAGCAGTGGAGGCAAAAAACCTAATTGATTCAAGACTGCGTTTGACAAGTTTATGGAGGGAATGGTATGATGAGACTGCCCACAATGACATGGTGCCCATCTGTGACTGCTGTTAGCAAATATCCCCAACAGCCAGAAATGGGACACTAGATGGGGAGGGCTCTGAGTTACTACAGCAATTTTTTCCCAGGCATCTGGCTGGTGAGTCTTGCCCACATGCTCAGGGTCCAACTGATCACCATATTTGGGGCCAAGAAAGAACTTTTCCTTGGGTAAGATTGGCAGAGAGCCTAGGATTTCTTCGCCATCCTCTGCAGCATGGGGCATGGATCACTTGCAGGTTTAAAGGAGAGTAAATGGTGGACTCTCTGTAACTTGAAGTCTTCAGATCATGATTTCAGGAATTCAGTACCTGAGACAGAGTTTATAGGTTTATTACAGGAGTGGGTGGGTGAGGGTCTGTGGCCTGCAGTGTGCAGGGGGTCAGACTTGATGATCATGATGGTCCCTTCTGGCCTTAAAGTCTATGAGTTCCAAGCAAATGCCCTAGCCATTGAAACCTAGCCTGCTTAATATAAAATTTGTAATTAATTTATGTATGGATCAGGGGAAGCTATAAAATTCTTTCACCTCTGGGACACAAGTCCAAATATGACTCAAGGGAACAGAAGTCTACTGTCTGATGACTGTTCAGTGGTTTTTATATTAAATAGATTTGGTGATATCAGTCCTGTTTCTTGGCACCAGATAGTCACATCACAGAAGAGGCCATCATAAATGCCACTTGCCTCTTTCCGCAGCAAGACCAAGAACGGTTGGGCCTAGAGAGGAAACTATTGAAGCCAGAGTGGAAATCCATTAGTGAGAAGCAATGTGGGGATAGTGAGAAGCAATGTGGGGATGCTTCTGCCTATATTATACTCTTCTGTGGCTAGAGAATTCCATTCTTTAGTTTTGTTAATCTAGCACCTTCCACAAGCCCCGAATTAAAATAAGATTGCAATATATCAGGTATCAAAGTGACCCAGCACCAGGTCGAGAAAGGTACATCATCATACTGCTGGCAGTCCTACCTCTCTTCTTGGATTTCTTGGGGAATTGTGGTGCTGACTTCCTGAAGTTCTTCCCACTTAGAAGATTTATTTCCAGGAGATCCTGGCTCAACTCAGCAGCACCATCTCGATAAGCCAGAGGATTGGATTGACCTTCATTTAAACCGCCCTGCCCAAAACAAAACACACAAAGGACAATTTGAATAATACAGTTTCTAAAAGCTAAGAACACAAGCGATCGAGAGAAGCAGTGAAATAGATATCTAGCCATTAGTTAACCAGCTGTGTGATGAGGAGGTGAATTTCACAAGTATTAGATGACGACTAGAGCTGGAAATTAAGAAAATATATAATTGTTCTTACCATTTTGACTTTCTTCCCAAGCATCTTGGCATAAGCTGAAATGCAAAGGGAGGAAAACATTTAACAGCTGTTCTTTTGTGAGATGGTAGCTGCTTCTTGCAGACTTAATTGTGACCCACCTGCCCCCACATTTGGCAAAACTGCTGGAAGAATCCTGTTTTGGTGGGGGACAATAAGGCGGGTGTATGGGAGGGAAGGACACACCAAGAACTCAATCCTGCAAGCTCCTACTGATTTGTCCATACTCACCCATTGAAATCAATGGGCTTATCTGTAGGAGTAAAGATTCACAAAACAGGTCTTGACATGGCAGAGGCCTTCCATCAAGGCAGTGTTTCCATTTCCCTTGTTTCCCCCCCCCACCCCCTCTGTTTTGATTGAGGTGTATTATTACTGTCCACTCTCAGTAAGTATGATTCACGGAGCTGTCGGGTCACCGTTTTACAAATGTGCAAAATGAAGGAGTGGGGTTAAGTGACTTGCCTGACATGACAAAGGGAATTAGCATCAAAGTGGAGAATGTAGGAGTACCTGGCTCCCATGCCTTTATTCAGACCACTTGCTCATTCTCTCATCCACTGTGTAACTATAGATTAGTCATGGATGGAAATCCCAGCACAGCAGGCCCAGAACTATACATGAGTCTTTGGGTTGAAGGCCCTTCCCATGTGAGCAGAAGGGCAGATGCACCTGAGAATAGGGCAGGGAATAAGGAGAGTATGCGGTCAGTTGGGGTGAACATTTTGAATGTGTGACAGACCAAACGGAATCAGAGGAGGTGCTTCAAACTCTGCAGAAAATCTCCCCTACCCTTTGAATTTTTGCCTGGGTCCGTCTCAGTATCATGGTTCTGATTTTAAGGACTTTTTGAGAGAAGAATTTTAAAATAGAACACAAAGAATAATTATGAAACTGTTGTGCAATGACCACTGTTTATCATGCTAGCCAGCATTGTCTTGTTTCTTTGTGCTCCCTGTCTGTTTGTTACATCCGGCTGTTGTCTCATCTTCTACTTGTAAGCTCTTTGGGGCAGGAACCATCTCTTTGTTATATGTTTGTACGGCACCAATGGTACCCTGGCCTCTAGTTGCTACTGCAGTACAAATACAAATCATCTTCACCATCAATGCCCAGAAGAGGGAACTGAGGTGGATAGTCTTGCTAAGAATTTCAGAAAAAAGTTGCATAATTTATAGTTTTTTGGGGTTTAAAATTTTGAATTATGGAAAGCAACCTAGAGGCAGAAGCTACTAAATTGCTCAGAGTAAGTGTGCAGCAAGCCAGGGGGTGAATTGACAGTAATCTACCTTGGCATGCTCTAACTCTCTGTATGGACCTTGCTACCGCACCTGAAAAGTTCTGTAGTGCGCGTTCATGTACTGCGTTTGGTTGCAGGATTTGCTGACCCATGGAGAGGGTTCTTCCTAAAGAAGCTTTTGGAGGGATGCTCGGAAGATGGCAGGCGCCCCAGAACCACAGATTGCGAGAGGGGTATTGACAGCTATATGTGCAGTTGTGGGAAGGCAGCAGTTCTGTTTAAGGCAGCATTTGACACAATCTTTTTTAGTGCTTTCATGGCTAGTGAGCAAGGCAGCAGGGGACAGCTCCAGGCGTGCATGAGAACTGGCAGAAGAGCAGTGTGTGCAGGGAGCTGTGTCCTTGACATTGAGGTATTTGAAACCTGAACAACTGGGAAAAGAGGCAATGGTTCACCTGCAGGAATTGTTCAGATCAAACAGCTATACCCGCTGAAAGCCATCAAAGCCCTTTTAGCCATATAGGCCAAGGAGCCAGGCCCCCTGTTTGTACATGGGGTTGGTGGCGATGTGAATAGGGGGCAGGTTTTTGTGGTATTAGCCTACTTAGGTTTCAATTTGGCAAATTTTGGCATGCATTCCTTCAGGATCAAATAGTTTTGACTCCTAGAGTATCTAGGCAATTAGGCACTGAAGATTGGACTGTTACAGGACCTGCTTTCACCCTGCTGATGGATTACTGGGGGAGGCAAAGGGTGTGACTAACCATCTGTTTGTGACTGGAGGAGGTATTGGAAAGATGAATGTCTGGATTTGTGAGCACTCTGTAGTGCACTGTCCCCCTCTTCCTCCCAAGTAGGAAGCCAGGTCAGTAGGTGGATCGCAGCTAAGCTTCAAAGCTGAGGCCATCTGAATTGGACATTTCAACCTCGGGGGGCATGTTGATGGGCCAATGACAACCATCTAACATCCTGGTTATTCACCTCAGGGGACAGGAACTGATCTTGGGACCTGCACTGGAGTCATTTTGAGCACTGGGATTCAGAGGGGTATGGGACTGATTAAGCAGTCTTTGCCAGATACAAGCTTGACTTGGTTGGAAATGTTTGTGAGGGGGAGCATGGTGGGGAGCTGTTGAGCCAGCCCTCATGGCCCAGAAGGGCATGAACCATGGAGTTGCCAGAATCCTTTTAGATGCAGGTGGCTCAGGTATCTCAGAGGGACAGCTGCTACACTGGGTCAGAGCTTTCTTAGGGATGATGGAGTGAACTTGTTGAATGTGTGAGCCGGCATTTGGCTGTGGGACATTAGGGTTTGGATTCGGCAGGAAAAAGCTACGAGGGGATATGGTTGGAAAGTGCAACCAAGATAGATGCTAGTGCCCTCCATGGCTGGAGTTCGGTGTGGATAAAAGCCAAAAGGGCCTGCTCCCAGAGGTCAGTGAGACCTGGGATTTCATTGGTGGACTGCATGTCTGTAGGGAGAAGGGGAGAGCTGAAGCCTTCACAGACCGTGGTTCCCCCATGGTACCCTCACAGGGTTGAAAGGGTACAGCAATGAGTTGAGTCCTAGGGGTAGGCTGATGGAGGTTTACCCTGAGTTATTGGTTACATAGCAGGAGCCCTATAACCCTACACTGGACCCTGTCAGGTGCATGAGATGGGGGGAGGGGGGTCATATAGCCCCCCCCCTTGCTAAGTTAGTAAAGTTGTGGCTTGCTGCTTAAATCCATCCCTGTGCCTCTCTCTCATTCACCCGTGTCCTGATCCATAGCCGGCACTACAGGAAAGTATCATTTCTGCAGGTCCTGCTGGATCTCAGTGCAATAAGCAAAACATTTACAAATTAAATTTCCATTCACTAGGCTAAATTCTTCTAATGCCAGGGTAACTCTGGAATAACCAATGAAGTTACACAAGTGTCAAACCAGTAAGTGAGAGGGGGGGTGGGGAAATCAATACCTGCTTAGCATAGACAGGCGCTGTAGTGTCGCTCAGCAGGTACATTTTCCTTCTCAAAGGAAGGCCATGTCTCTTCTTTGGGCAAAACAAAAAACAAATCAGGCCAGAATCCAGCAGAGATTTAATAACTAACTAATAGACATGAACTAACCAACTCCCCTATGTATTTCTCTCAGTTAGCTTTGAGTGAGTTGCTCATTTCCTTAGAAGGGCAGCGTTGACTGTTCTGAGGGTGAAATGTAAAGGTACGGGAATTGAAGCTGGAGATTACTGGGGGTGGAGTCAAAGAGGCTGTCTGGGGAGTGTGGAAGGGGGAAGTCCATTTAGGCCCCAATCCTGTTTTGGGATCTGCTAGCATGGTTCCCCATGTCCCTGTGATGTTTCATTGCCTTGGACAGCCCTCGACATTTGAATGAATTTTATTCTGAATAAAAATGACCATTCACCTAGAACTTGATCCAAAACCCCTTGAAATCGATGGGATTCTTTCATCCCTAGTTTCATTCCCCACTTACTAGCCTAGCTTGTGTGAGTTGTGTCTGTAATGGGACCTGTATTAAAGCAATGCTGAGCTTGCACAATTCAAGTTACAGAGTCAAGAAATGCAGTACCCAAGGCCTGATTCTCCACTGCTTGGAGCCTGGTGTGTCATCTTTTCATGTGCAAAGGGGCCATAAATGGTTACCATTCTAAATTGCTCAGGTGTAAATGATTACACAAGCTACAAGGCAGTGGAGCATCAGGCCCTCAGTATTTTTGTGCAATGATCTAAAAAAACCCAACCTACCTGACTGGCTAAATAAGACTCAAATCGTGTGTCATGTCATCAACAGATATACAAAGCAGAACACGCTCACTGCCTCAGTCTTCTCAGGTCAGTGCACCACAGAACAAGATAACACATTTCACAGCAAGCTGGCCATTTGGAAGGGTACTTGTTTCTCATTTTGCTCACTGAAATAACCTTATTGATGAGAAGGCCATCGAGACAACAGCTAGGCAATCTTATTCAAAGGTACAAGAGCAATATCATGCCAGACACTTCAGACAGAAAATGACCATCAGTTGAAACCAGAAGAGAACAAAGCAAACAGCCTCAACTGCAGTACATTTTTCTATGGAGAAGGTGATAAAAGCATAGTCCAAAACCAAACTAAAGACATCCAGTTTTTCCATTAGCTTTAGATCAGGCCTTAAGTTGCCAGTTGAACTTATAGGTTTCTCACACCAATGTTATCCCAGTTTAAATCCATTAATATCAATGGCATTACTTCCAATTTATACTGGTGTGAGTGAAATCAAAACATATATATATATAAAATCTATTTACCTATAATATGTGGCAAACTGCCAGCTTCCCCCTCGTGGGTCTCACACCGTACCTGGGTCCTTTGCAGTCAGGAGGCCCCCCAGCTACCTCATCTCCCCTGACTGTAGAGGAGCTCTATCACCTGACTGGGAGAAAACCTCCTGACAGCTTTTCCTGCATGTGTTCCCTCCCCTTCCTTTAGGGAAGGCAGGGTTTAAATATCCCTGGCCTGGCCCAGCCCTTCATTGGGTCCAGGTGCCACTAATTGCCCTGTTGTGCTCTGCCTGGCAGGCAGAGGATTTTTAACCCTTTTGGGCCCTCATACTAGCCCAGGTATACTCTTCTGTAGCCATCTGGCCTCCCCTTATCACATATCCCCCCTTGCCCCCGCTCAACCTTAGGGGGTTGGGCTACTCGGGTCTCACCCATCAGGGAGTCCCCCCCTGGGGAGTAGGGATTCAAACCCTGGGAAGTCCCTACCTAGCAGCATGGGGTAGGGGAGTTTTGGGATAATGCCATGGTTACCCTCACCGTTCTCCCCTGAACCCCAACCTTGACTGGAGTGCTCGGAGACCTATTCACCACCCCATGCACGCAGGTTATCCTGGTGGGTTTGGCCTGAGACTGCTGGTCCAGGCTCACCAGTTTCTCTGAGACCAGCATGATCAAACTCCCGGAGTCTATGAGGGCCTTGGTACCGATACCATTGACCTCTCCTGGCCTTGTGTATCTCCGGGCGGTCTCCGCCACTCGCACTGGGTAGACCAAGCTGCAGGGACCAGCACAGTCACCCAGCCCACACTGCATGGGCTCATCCCTGTTGGGGCACTGGGCGGCTGTGCCCCAGTTCCCCACATATGTAACACCTGCCCCATGGTCACAACAGGCCCCCCTTCTTTTTTGGCTGCCCAACTTCAAGCTGGGACCCCCTCCCTTGGGACCCCCAATTCCCTTGGCAGGCTCAGACCACTCTCCAGCCCCCCGTCTCCCCAGCATGGGATTGCCCGCAGCCTCAGGAGTCCAGGCCCTTGGGCCAGGGTACAGCCCCTTTTTCCTGCACCCTTCTTCCCCAACAGTCAGTGGCAGTCCCCTGGCTGCTAACTGTCTCTCCACAATGGTGGCCACGTCATCGTATGAGGTGGGGTCAGTCCGGCTCACCCCTTCCCGCAGGTCGGGGGCAGCCCCCTCACGAACTGGTCCAGCACGAGGGTCTCGCTGATCCGCTCTGTGCTGTGGACTCTAGGCCCAGCCATTTCCACACCAGGTGAACTAGGTCAAAACGCTGGGACCTGGTGCCTGGCCTTCCTGGTACCTCCACTCATGGACCCGCCGAGCCCTTGTGGCTGTCGTCACCCCCAGCCTGGCAAGAATCTCAGCCTTCAACTGGGTTTAGTCTGTAGCAGCCTCTGCTGCCAAACCACCACGTGCTTCCTGGGCCTCCCCCGCTAGGAGCAGGGCAGGGATACTGGCCCACTGCCCTCGGGGCCAGGCTTCCTGCTGGGCCGTCCTTTCCAAGGCAAGCGGGCAGGCCTCCACCTCATCTCCTGGCATCATCTCCTGCGGATAGCTGCCTGCCCATATAGGCTGCAACTCCCCTGGGGCCTGCCTCCCTCCAGCAGGGCCCTCAGCTGGCCCACCACCTCCTGTAACAGGGCACGGTCCTGGGCAGGCTGGCTAAACAGCAGCTGGTTGGTCTCATGCTGCAACCTCGCAGCCTCCTGCTGGGCAGCGGCCTGGACCTGGGTAGCCTCCTGTTGGGCAGCTGTGGCTTGTACCAGGGCCTTCACTAGCTCCTCCATCTTCAGAATGGCGGGCTAAACTCACCCGCGTTCAGAGCCCACTGCACAAAGGTCCCACTCCTGACACCAGTGTGGCAAACTGCCAGCGTCACCCTTGTGGGTCTCACGCTTTACCTCAGTCGGGACGCCCCTCCCCAGCTACCTCCTCTCCCCTGGCTGTAGCCAGGCTCTGTCTCCTGACCAGGAGAGAACCATCTCCTGCAGCTACCCCAGACCTCCTGGGAGCTTTTCCTGCATGTGTTCCCTCCCCTTCCTTTAGGGAAGGCAGGGTTTAAATACCTCTGGCCTGGCCCTTCATTGGGTCCAGGTGCCGCTAATTGCCCTGCTGTGCTCTGCCTGGCAGGCAGAGGGTTTTTAACCCTTTTGGGCCCTCATACTAGCCCAGGAATACTCTTTTGTAGCCATCTGGCCTGACCTTACCACAATTAGTAAACAGGTGAAAACTAACTGGTATAATATTAATAGCGTGAATACTCTTTTTCATCTCACATTTTTTAACAATCCTAGCTTGTATTACTTATTTGTAGATGTTGTTCTCCACTTTATAGCCCCAGAGTTAGCTGCCTGGCAACATGAGTGGGTGGGCGAGGTTCTGTGGCCTGCAACGTGCAGGAGATCAGACCAGATGATCATGATGGTCCCGTCTGACCTTAAAGTCTATGAGTTTATGACAACATTGAAAGGTATAACACCCACACAGCTGTGTAACACACACACATGAGCTGAAATGCTGCACAATTTTCCACAGAAGTCTGATTACTTAGATTGTAATTTCTTTAAGGTAGGGACTGTCTTTTTGTTCAGTGTACAATTCCTAGTGCAACGGTGCCGATTCATGTCTGGAGTCCACAGCCACTACCATAATAATAATAGTAATTAATAATAAGATTGTCCCTTTTTAGGCACAGCCAGAAATGATCTGATCCAAGAAGCGAATATAGCTGAACTGCTTGGTAATAGCGACCATAATATAGCTAAATTTAACATCCTTGTAGGAGGGAAAATATCAAAGAAATCCACCACAGAAGCATTTAACCTCGAAACGGGAAACTACACAAAAAATGAGGAAGCTAGTTAAATGGAAATTAAAAGGAACAGTCACAAGAATGAAATAGCTGAAAGCTGTGTGGAAACTTTTAAAAACACCATAGTAGAGGATCAAGCTAAATGAATACCCTAAATAAAAATAAATAGTAAGAGGAATAAAAAAAATGCTACCATGGCTAAACAACAGAGTAAAAGAGGCAGTTATAGACGAAGAAACATCCTTTAAAAATTTGAAGTCAAATCCTACAGAGGAAAATAGAAAGGAGCATAAAATCTGGCAAGTCAAGTGTAAAAGCATAATTAGGCAGGCAAAAAAAATTGAAGAGCAACTAGCAAAATATAAAAAACTAACAGCAAAATATTTTTGTTTAAGTACAACGAAAGCAGGAAGCCTGCCAAAAAATCAGTGGGACCACTTGATGATTGAGGTGCTAAAGGAGCACTCAAGGAAGACAAGGCCATTGTAGAGAAGCTAAATGAATTCTGTGCATCGGTCCACACTGCAGAGGATGTGAGGCAGATTCTTCCAACTGAACCATTCCTTTTAGGTGACAAATCTGACAAACTGTCCCAGACTGAGGTGCATTAAAGAGCAATAAGTCACCAGGACCAGATGGCATTCACCCAGGAGTTCTGAATGAATGCATATGTAAAATTGCAGAACTACTAACTGTAGGATGCAACCTGTCACTTAAATCAGCTCCTGTACCAGATGACTGGTGGACAGCTCATGTAATGCTAGTTCTTAAATAGGCTCCAGAAGTGATCCTGGCAAATACAAGTCAGTAAGCCTAACTTCAGTGCCAAGCTTTTCTGTTCATTCCCTCTGAAGGCACTGCCACTGTCAGAAGATAGGATCCTGGGCTAGATGGACCATTGTTCTGACCCAGTATGGCCATTCTTATGTTCTTATGAAAGCTACACTACCCAAGGAGAGCACCAGAAGAACTGAGCCTCACAGACATATAGTAATGCTGACATGGGACCAGAACAATTTGCAACAACATTTCTGGGGTGCAGCTCTCTCTCCATCCACCCACTACACTGCCAGCCAAATAGGCAGGCAGTAGAGACATGGCTCCACTCATTCCCCACCTACTCTCTGCCCTCTTGCTCCTGGGGAATTATTTGAGGCACAGTCTCTGGGCTTGGACTTTGAATCTGGGAAGCCCTTATGTGCATGGGAGAAGGAGTCCTTATTGTCTCCTACTCCTCTGTATGTCCACAAATTAATAGGCAAGGGCACGATCTAACTCAGACTGTGCAATATTTATTGGCCACCTGCAGTAGGAATCAGTGAAATGGACAGCAGAATTTTGGGACAAGACCAAATCAAGCAAAACACCACGAGAATAACCAGAAATCCTATGGCCCAAGGGTTTTCACAACTCTGAGGACAATAATGCAGTCATTATAATGCCAAACAAGCTGGTGAAGCAAGGGAGTGACTTGAATAAGAAATGAATTCACAGCAGACATGGAAACACAATGACCATTACTATCCAGTAATGACCTGAGACAGATGAACAGCATATAACAGGAAGAAAACAAGTGCAAAGGAAAATGAAGCAGCTTTCCATTGTTTCATGATATTAAACCCACTAAATAAATAAATAACGGTGCTCAGCAGAAAGGAAATAAGAAACAGTCACACAACAAGAATGATAGAAAACTGCCAAATTTGAAAGACTCAAAAAGAAATCAAGTCTCTAAAGCACTATTTTTTTAACCAGGAGATAATCTCTGTTTAGCCTCACTAACCCTTTATTTAAGAGCATCACAATCAAGGGACATCATTATCATCTAAACACACTATTACATATAATAGGCAAAGTCATAAAATGACATATCACAGGATAAAAACAGCTTAGCTAGGATAAACTGCTAGCACAAGAAAACGCCAGCAGTCACAGATCATATTGTCACGTCCAGCTGATGTAAGGATGAAGAAGTTCTCAGTTTTAAAATGCTTTTGAAATGTTTGAATTCTCAAGTTGTAAAGACAGGAATATGTGTAAAGATATGACAGGTGTCTTGCAGCACCAGCCAGAGATAAGTTTGCAAAACAGTTTCAGTTGTAATCCCTGTTTTCACATACTCAGAACTTTGCAAAAATGCACCTGTTCAGTTGAAATCTTCCATGCTTGGTTTCTGCCCCAAAGCAAAGTTGTATTGGAAAATTTCAGCAAAATTCCCCCAGCTTTTTCTGAGATCTGAAATGATGCAACAAAGATAATTTTCCTATTTAAAAAAAAATGGTCACGCCTTCTCTCTCGCTCTACCAATGCAGATAACTCAAGGAGGGCTGAATGGGAAACTTGAAACACAACACAGTTGATAAGAGATTTAGAAAGCATGACCCATGAGGAAAGATTGAAAGGAGTGAGCATGCCGAGTCTAGAGAACAGAAGGCTGAAGGGGCACATGATAAGAGTCGTCAGAGCTATAAAAGGTTGTCATAAAGAGGATGGTGATCAATGGTTCTCCATGTCCAATGAGGTTAGGACAAGAAGTAATCACCTTAGTTTGCAGCAAGGGAGATTAAGGCTGTTCTAATCCATGCCAGTGCTCTGGGCTGTGCAGCCCGGCCTGAGAATTAGGGAGCCATAACAGCCCCCTTGGCAATCCCCAATCTCTGTTGCATTGAGAATCTGGGACAATCAATAGATACCGTGGCACACATTAATAATACAGTTATTGGGAGATAATTTCTCACCATAAATTCCCAGGACCATATATCCTGACTCATATAGAAACAGCTGCTCATGATAAATAAATCAACCAATAAATCCTGCTGTATAACATGATGTAAGCTGTGACAATAACGTGAATCACCATTGTACATACAGTATATTACACTTCAGTTGACTATAATGTATATGGTCCTTCTAAATACCTGAAAATATATATTTTAAAATTAATATTTGGCAGAGGCTACAACTCTAGACTGATTATTCTCTGATTCAAACTAATAAGGCTGGAAATGTCTCTTTTATTTGGCTTGGTGTTTAGTGGGACGGTTTGGTTGCCTTGACTTTATACCATTTATGGATAAGTAACATTTATTGCTGCTTCCCATGCCAGCCCCTTCACGTAGTGATTTAGAAGACTGTTCAGTGCACACAGGTTCACATTCTTCCTTTAAATGCATCCAGTATCTCAGCAATCGGGTTAACTTCGACCCTTCAGATAAATCCTGCTCTTAGGTTTCATTTGCACACTTTCAGTACTTGATTAATTAAGTTAAAATGAGCCCCTGTTATTTTGTGTCTCGTGTTTCGTGGAGATGTTTTATAGCAGGACTATGAACAAATATTTAACTCAAGCCCTATATGTTTGTGACTTAAATGGCCGTCTCCATGTTTCACTTCTGAACCCAACATTTTGCTGGATATGAAATATTAAGGTGCAGTAATGAAAAGTTCTTTATCTAAACCTGGTTTTAGAAAGGAAAATACACTGATGCTCATTAACGCTAAAATCATTTTATAGATCTCTGATGAGGTAAAGGGGTCTTAAAGTGAGCATACATGTAATTTGCATTATTTTTGGTCCTTTTACTTGGTCAAAGTGGTATAAAATGGATTCACTGTACATGAGAATCAAGCCATATAACTTTAAGTTCTTGAAGTTAGAAAACAATATATAACGGAATACATATGGGTGTGATTTTCAAAAGCACCTAAGGGATAGAGGAGGACAGCTTCAATTGTCAAATGAAAGTCAATGAGACTTGTGTTGTTAGCTTGTTTAGGTGTGTTTCTAAAAATTTTCCTGTAAATGTATTATTGCTTCCAAACATGACTAAACTTGATCTATGCACAGCAGATATGATCCTAACATTATGCAATATTTGAGCTGCACTGAATATTTGAACAATATTTAATATCTGAATTACATTTTAAACTATAGTGGGAGTAAAATATATTAATTTAATACTAATTCTCATGCTGCCCATGAAAAACTACAGTACTTTTCCCCATTAAGTGCTGACAATAACATATTGCTTATAGCATATATATTTTTGTTACTCACATTTCTCTCAATTTTAGCATCTCATAAAAAACTAACATTTTAAATACTTTGCACGTCTCTAGCAGCTTTCATCAAAGAAGACTGAAGGATTTTTTTACATAATGCTCTTTGAACTAGGTCAGTATTATTGTCCCCATTTTATAGATCAGGAAACTGAGTCACCAAGAAGTGATTGGTAAGTGACTAGTCAGATACTCAAACACTAATGCTTCGTTCAACCTTCCTTTTTCTCCTCTCCTACCAAACAAACAAAATATATCTGTATCCCATGCTGAGTTTTCACACCCCTAAAGAAGAAGCAAGTCAGAGACTCCATGAAATCACTATTGTTATCAATTTTATGTAGAAAAGGCTCATATACTATGGTAATGAACGGCTGCATAAAACCTTAAAATGGACAGATAGATCTCCTGACCTCCAATCTTGAGCTTTAACCACTTGTATCAATACTTCTTTTTGTAAGGCTTTTGTGTACATTTTAGAGGTGGGTAGAAATGAATTAATTATCTGAAACCCCAGCTAGACTCTAGGGGACTCATAAATAAACCACAGATCTGAACCATCCTGTGTCTGCAAAACAAAAGTTGATTGGCAAGGTTTTGCAAAATCCCCAAACCATCTCCAGTTTTGCTCATGTCTATACAGAAATATAGAAAGATTGAAATATACTGTACTGTAGCTATAGTGAATTATGTTTACTAGACTGCTGTCCATTATTATGCATAGAGCTGGGTGAATAGTAGATTTTTTAGTTTGCTGGAAATTCCAAAAAATTTGTTTAGAGTCTAACCAAAAATTAAATTTTTCATTATTTGCACAGCTCTATGCATAAGTACAAGATAATAGTCTATTAAAACATATTATTACACATATTTCAATATAGTTACTTTACAGTATATTCAAAATGGTTCAATAATTCACAGATATTTTGCATTTCAAATATCTACCTGGAAACAAATTCAGTACCTATATATTGAGATCTGAACAGAAGGTGAATTCTCAGAAAAAAAAATATCTCAGCATTTAAAGGGTTACCTTTCTATTTTTTAAATTGCAAGGCAGCATTTCAGACAACTTTTAAATCTAACCTCTATCTGTTTTTGATGCACATAGCAATCATGCTTAGCAAAAAGCAAATGACATCCTAACTAAGAGATGCCTTCTGAACCAACAGATATTTTTGCAATTACCTTTTAGTCCGGTGACCTTGGGGTTTAATCTCAGATTGGCACGTTTTTGTGCCTCGTCAAATGCTGATAAAAATGTCAGGATCTTCCCTTGTTCATAAACTGCAGGGTTTTCCAGAGCTGTTCGCTTTTTGTCTTATTTTAGGAAAAAGAAGAATGTTATCACCTCTTTAAATGACTTCCATAACATGGCAAGTTTTTCATTATATATAAAAACTTGTTGAAAATCTATATTTTGGCAGTGAAGAACTCAGATAGTGATGTCTCTGCTTATATAAATTAACCTCTACTCATGTTCTTACGCTTGTAACCCAAGGCAAAGCATTGCATTTCCTAAAAGTGCAATTCTCAGACAGAGTTTTAGAACAATTAACCTTTGAAAGTTCAACTAAATTGAACTATTGGATATAAAAATTTAGGTCATGACAAGCTTTCTGTCCATATTAGCCAGGCCCTAAAAAGGATACAATATATTGGATGGGCCAGATCTGCAGTTTGTGTAAACTGGCACAGTGCCATTATCTTCAGTGGCGCTATACCAATGATTAAAAGCTGAGAATGTAGCCCAAACATAATTAGCAACTGTTCTTGTTATAGTGCAAACAAATGGTCCCATCATTGTTTTAATTAAATCTTATGACAGAGTCTTTCATTCAAACTCACTTAATATCTAAAAGCTTCATACGGTAACAGGGTTGCAGAGAGACAATGTATTGCACTGAGGCATGGTGTGAAATGGCATTGCAGCATTTGCTTACCTTCTTGAAGTTGAAGTTTTTCAGGCACCACTGGAGAAGCAGATGCCTGAAAAGCTGTAGAAACAATGGCAGCAATAAGAATACTGATTAATACACTAGTTTCCATTGTAGCCAAACCGGATCTTTTTTGCGTCCTAAGTCTGTACCGTTAGCACCTTTCTACAAAGCTTGTCAAGACTCCTTCGTCCACGTTTTCTGTCTGGTTGAACGAGCCATCCCAGCTACCCACTTTTAAACCCCTGCTTCCCCTCCTTACCTAGCGAACAAATTCCCAATCAAATTCCACTTTACTAACCTGCATTTTGACATTTGGCGACGTGTCTCTTTCTATTTTCGGTGGTTTGCTTTGTGCCATTCTGGTAATAGAGTTTCCAACGTCAGAGCTCTTTTCTCTTCTTAAGCAAACACATTAACTTTGTGTTATCACTGCTTGAACAGGAGAATCTCCCAAACATGTATGCAAACTTTGGAATAGAGTAAGGGGTCAGCTATCGGCAGGGCAGGAACTAGCCCCAGGTTTTACATTGTTTCCTTTCTGCATCTTAACAAGGATGCCAATTAAACAACAAAGATTTCAAACATTCCAGTGACGCCAGCGGTCGGCATAGCAAACATCCAAGAAACAGAATAAACACAAAGCCTCCAGAGGAAGCCAAATCACCAGGACTAAATAAAAGTATGAGCTGGATGCATGAGGATGAAGTCAGCCTGGACAGCTCTGTCAGAAATGGGACCAAGTCACTAAATATTTGGGGTGTTAATATCTTTCCACCTATCAAGCCAAAAACTTTGCTCAGCTTGAGAGCAAGAGAGTTTCTTCCCGCTGGCTGAATGGCATTCAAGTTTCATACAGTGCAATGTGTACACATAGCTGCACGCATACATTTATTTGTTTGGTTTGCTGTTGCACTCTGCGAGGGGGAGTATAAACCCACACCGGGCAGCTAGGGGTTAAAGAGCTGCTTGGGGCTCAGCCAGTCCCGCCCCAAGAGATGCACAGACTGGAGGAGGAGTTAAAAGCTCACTGGTGGGCAGGCCAGGGACGTGAGCAGACCTGCAACTCACAGCCACCACTGCTCAAAGGTCCCTCCATGAGGAAGGGAGGAGCTTCTACAGATACGCCCTGAGAGGGGGGCAATCTCCTCTCACTGTCACATGAACTCCATTTGCTTGTGCTAATTCCCCTTCTCTTGGGTTCCTGACACTGGAGAGACCTGGAACTGACATGGCTGGAGGGCCAAGTCATAGGAAGAGCAAGCCACTGCCCCAAGAGAGTGAGCTGCTGTGCCAAAAACAGCCATGAGGAAGTGCTCAGGAGTGAGCTGACACCCTTCAAATCTCCTTGCCATAGACTACCGACTTCGGACACTATTGGGCTAGTAGGCAGGATCCAGGGAGGAAACCCTTAAGGCTCTCCTGGGTGTCAGACCTCAGAATCCTGGCCCAGAGCCTGGTGGTGTGGGAGGGCCTGGGCTCCCCTACCAACCCCCCTCTGTGTGCTGAAGGGCCTAAGACCCTGACAACTAGACAAGGCTCCCCACAAGTGCCAGCCATCACACACTCATCACCATCAAATCAGAGCACTTCATAGACTTTGAGACATTTACCCTCAGAACTCCCCTGTGAGGTAGAGGAACATTATCCCCATTATACAGACCGGGAAATTGAGGCATGGAAGTTAAGAGCATTCCCCAAGAATACACAAGGAGTTTATGGCAGAGCTGAGAATGGAACCCATCCCTCCAGTACAGGGCCTTACCCACAAGCCCATTCTGCCTCTTGATACAATCCATGTACAAATACTGCTTGAAAGAGGCTCACTTTTGTTACTAAAAGAAATTTAAAAAGCCTTTTTAAAAGAAAACAGGTAACCTAAAAGTCTATAATGCTGCCCACCTAATGGTTCAATCCCATTTGAAACAGCATTAAATCAGTGTACACTGCAGAACTTGTAGTGTGTGTTAGCAAGGCTCTCATGGCTGCTTAGTGCCTAGCAGGCTAGTGTGTGGTAGATTTCCACTGGAACTTGCCGTGAACTAGCTCCTCATGTAGCCCCGTCCCTGGATGTCAGTGGAAGTTTAGCCTGAGTGCCTTCTGGTAAAATTTTGCAAATGATTATGTCTACTTAGTTTTATTGTAAGCCTCTATAATTTGTTACTGATCTCCAACAACAGGCACTTTCTCTATGAAACTGACCCATCTCAGACAGTAAGCAGCTGTGTCTTCAAGCAGCTGGTGTGAGTACTGATCATGCACAGACTATACGGCACTTTTGAATGGTTGAGGAAGCAGCTAGAAAGCAACATGCAACCAAAGCGTTTTGACAGAATCCCCATGGCCTGTATGAGAACAGAAACCTGAATTGCTATTGACATGCCTCAGGCACAGGGGAGCACCATACCTTTTATTTACAGGAAAAAGGTAAAAAAGGCCATTGCGTTTGCTAACAGGATTCCACAGTGTAGGAGCACTTCATTGATGCATGGACATTCCAGATTACTGATGTTTCGGAATGTGAACATCCACCCTTTTGGAACTTTCCAAGGAAAATTCTATTCAGGGCTGTATTCTTTTGTGCCTCTTGCATAGAAAGCTGTCCTTTGACCGTAGCTGTTATTTGAATTTACAGTAATTAATAAACAATTCAAATGATGATGCACAAAACAGAATAAATTCCAGGTCATCTCCCCTTAGCTGCATTGACTCTGCAGGGCTAACAAGAGTAAAAAAGAGTAAAAGCTTATTTTGATCACTAAAATAAGCGATGCCTGAGTACGCACAAGGAGCAGAGCTGTAGCAAAAGAAGGAGCAATTTTAACATGGTCACTTTTCAGGGTAGAACTGTAACGCGTTACGTTGGCTGATGTAAAAGTTTCTCTATATCTCCCAAAGGTAGTGGAAATAAAAAAAATCTAACACAAATTTGAACGCTAACATGATCTGGTAAAGCATGAAGTTATAGTACATCATGCACCAGGACTTCCAGCTCCATGGCAATTGTTTATAAAACAAGGAAAGGGGTGGTCCAGTGGATAGCGTGCTAGTCTTGGATTCTGCTCTGCTGCACATGCCTTCTGTGATGTCACGTAAGTTGTTCAGTGTCTGAGTTCCCCTGGGATTGATAACACAGGGGTGTTGGGAGGCCAAATACATCAAGGATTAAGGAGTTCAGCTTCTTCAGGGATTGAGGCCCTGTAAATAGCTCAAGACAGGTAGAAAGATAATTTCATAAATATCCATATATTTAAATTGTGGCTTTTTATTTTTCTGCAAGAAAAATATACTCCTATGAAGAAAAGTGGAGTTGGGAAAATGTCCTTGTTTTATAACTAATGTATTAAATGACTACTTTTGAAAAGCCCTGATCATGCAAACATGCACATGCTCATATTTAAGCACGTGTGTATTCTCACTGAAGTCAATAGTTTGCCTGACTGATTTTTTTAATCAGTTTGAACTGTTTACAGTTTGACAGAAGTGGATGTTTGTTATGAAACAAGTCTGCCATTTCTTTGCAACCTATGGATAATTTGCTTGATCGGTTCAAAGCATGGATTGGAATTTCTGGGTCAGCCCCACATGGACTTCGAATACTTTTATACCAGCACCACTTGGCTTATTTATTTTTATTTATAACATTCTCTAAACTGAGTTTCTCTCACCTTTACTTCTCAGAGATGGGTCTGGCTCAGAGTACCAGAGCTGAAGCCACTGTATTTTTGAGGGACAAGGTGGGTGAAGTATTATCTTTTATTGAAACAACTTCTTTTGGACTTTTGAGGATCTGTCCCATATGGGTCAAAATGTCACCAGTTTGTGCTCCTCTCTAATTATTCTTAAAATTGCCTGGCTCCTCTGGGTGGTGCCATTTAGGGATATGGGTCTTACCACCCCAAACAAACCAGTGAACGGATTTATTTGTCATTTCCTATTGATTTCAGTGAGGTGAAAGTATGTCTGAGTTTGAATTAATGCAAACATTTAACAAGCAGAATGCCTATAAGATAGATGTTCTGATTGTCACCAGGATTGCCTTTTGCTTTTACTCTGTGTCCTTTGAGTTACTTCTGGTTCCACAGGAGGAAATTACAAATATCAGGGTCACCACATCAGACTTGATGGAAGCTTGCTCAACCCACATTGTCACAGTGTCAAACCTGTCCTTAGAAAACTGCAGCCATGCAGACCAAAGATCACAGATCGCCGACACACCTCCAGATGTTGGAATCTGAAAGAATTGGAGGCAAATACTGGGCACTAATGTTCTGAATGTTGTCAACGAAACAGTAATTGTACTGCTTACAAAGTACTTTAGAAGGCCTGTACCATGCTGAGCCATGGCACCTGATGCATAGCTGAGGCCACCGTCCTATATAACCTTGCCAGAGAATTTATCCTATTTGCCTTAAGCCTGGAATTATAATCAGGTCTTGAGTTCTTCAAAGCCTTCTTGCTTTGGGTTTTCAAAATCTGAAAATAAACCCTGAGACCAACAGCCTTAGCATGAGATCTCTGCTGTATGGAGGGGAGTCTTCTTCAGCCACTTCCCATTTGGAAGGTTTTGATGGCTTTTGATACTTTTGATCCATGCCCTTATTTCTTGAAATGATATCCTCCATTGGTTTCCATAGTTCTGTCCTCTCATGGTTTTCCTCTTACCTGACGGATCACTGTTTCGGTGTTTTACGTTTTAGGTCATCCACTTCTCTTCCTGTTTTCTGAAGGTGCCTCTCAAGGCTCTATCCTTGCCCCCCACCATCCTCATCCTATCTACAAGCACGGATTTAGCAACCATCTTTATGCTGATGACTCAGCAATCTATCTCCCTTCTTCCAGTCTCAGCTATTCAAGGATGTCCAGTCATCATTTTAAACTCAACATGGCAAAAACTGAGCTCTTGACCTTCCCACCCCCTAGGGCCTGCACTCTCCCCCTGCTTTTTCTATCTCTGTACAATACCACCATGCCCCCAGTCACTCAGGTCCATGGCCTGGGTGTCATTTTTATTTGGCCCTTTTATTGGACCCATGTATTCCTGCTTTTCTGACACATCATCATCCTCTCTAAAATCTGGCTGTAAGTGATCCCCTGTAGGGGGCGGCGCTGGTGGCCCTCCCTCGGTGAGAATCTCCAAGGGAGGCCACACCTCCCGGCACCTATGCCCTTCGGGGAATCCCAATTAAAGGGGCCACCTCTGGCCCTTAGTCGGGGGTAATCGTCTCTCGCCCTCACAGGGTTGGCAAACAGTCTATGACCCAGCCCTCAGTCAGGGACGGGCCGGCAGCGGGATTCAGCCTTCAGCCGGGCGAGGCAATAGTCTCTGGGCTAGCCCTCTAGCAGGGCAGGCCTGCAAGGGGAGAAAGCAGCCCTGGGGGGCAAGGAAACAGCCTAGGGCCTGGCCCTTCTGTAGGGCAGGCAGGCAATAGAGAACACAGTCTCGAGCCCTTGGCAGGGCGAGCACAGTCTCATAGCCCAAGAGGGCAAGGAAATGGTTCAAGGCCCTGACCCTTTGGCAGTGCAGGGCAGGGCAAAAGGGGCAGCAGTCTCTAGGCAGAAGGGCAGCAAGGACAGGCTCTGGTCCTCGACGGGTGTTCACCCCAGGTCGGGGTAGAAAGAAGGGGAGAGGGACACAGGTTCACCTGTCTCCACTGTGTCCCAGCCCAGGGGGTCCCATCACTGAGTCAGTGGGTCTCTGGCCGAAACACGCTGACTCAGAGCGAGTGCAAGCTCAGCCGCACCGTAGTTGGCTTCCTCCCACCCTCTCCCTAGAGTACCTGCTTTCCTCTGCCGTACCCTGGTTCATGAACAGCTCCAGGAACTGTTCGGGTTCTCTACGGAGGGCAACCCAGGGTCTGTGTGTCCCTTCTGGCTCACCAAGAGTTGGTAGCTTGGGCAGCTCCTCCAGGTCCTCAGGGCCCCAGGCAGTGGGCAGCTCTGGCAGCCCCTCCTCTGAGTCATAGGATCTGGGGGTCTCCTTCAACTCGTCTGGCTCAGGCTGCTCCTCCAGATCCTGAGGGCCTCACATGGTGGGTAGATCCAGCATCTTCTCATCCGGGTCGTAGCGGTTGGGGCCGGCTGTATGCTCAAGCACCAAGGGAGAGGTGTCCTTCTCCCTCAGCCGCTGGGCTCTGAGTGAGCAGGCAGGCCTGGGTTTTATAGGCCTAGCCCCGCCTACCTGCTTCCGGTCAGGTGCTGTCTTCCTGGGTTCCAACCCCCAAGTGGGGTTTGGTTCTCCCCCTGTTTCAATCTCTGAGGGAGGCCACACCTGGCTACACTGGCCTTTCTTCTCGGTCCACACTATCAAAACTCTCCTCCAAAGCCCTTCACATCTTGACTACTGAAACCTTCTCTTGTCTGGCCTACACTACTGAACCTTGCTGCCCTCAAGTTAATTCAGACTGCTGCTGCCGAAAGAATTTTCTTGCCTTGTCACTCTGACCAAACCAATGCCCTTTTTTGAGTCGCATCACCGGCGTCCCCTTCACCTCCACATCAGATACCACTTTTGTGTCTCTTACCTTTTAGTACCTTCATGATTTACTCTCTGCTTCCAACACCCTGAGCTGACCTAGTTACCTGTCACGATGGACTATGCTAGCATTCACTGTCCTCCAGTCAACTGCTCCCTCTGGGCGATCTCCCACACCACCCAATGTGCATGAGGAAACTCACTGATAAAAGTCCAAACAGCCACTACCTTCTCATCCCTTCTTAAGACTCACCTGTCATGATGCCTACAGTATCCGGCCTGCTGACCACAGCTAGGCAGAGCTAAGATGTGGCCACTTCTCTTCCCTTTTCTTCCTTTTCTTACTCCCTTCCACTGTACTTCCATACACAATTTTAAAAAAAGTAGCTAACAAAATTGTTCCAGTTCTTCAGAACGTTCCTTTGCGTGTTTGTTATAGCGCAAATCCCCTGTCCTTCATCGCTTTGATTGTTTAGATCAGATTGTAAGGCCTTCAGGGTGGGGTTTGTCTCCTTTCTGTGTTCAGACAGGACCCTGCACAACGAAGCACCCATCCTTACTGGGACCTATGGTTGCTACCATAATACAAATATTTACTTTGAATAATAATGGAAGGAACAGAGTTTATGAAACTTGTTCCCTCAGTCTTAACCTGTATCTAATTTCTTTTATGGTGCCCATAACCTTGCCCTCAGTCTTACCACGCTCACACTGCATAGAGTTAAAGTTTACACAGATAACTCACATGGCATAACGTTAACTATGTGCCTAAGTCTTTCCAGGATCAACGTGTAAATGCCACCTTTAAATACAAAGCATACACCCAAAGATATATGATTGTTTCTCTGCCTTCCAGACAGCAGGGCCTGGATTTAGTTTATTAGTGTGCTTATTGTGGGAAGACTTTGCCAAAGACTGTTTTGCATTTTGCACAGCAGGCTCAGAGGTGTGTTGTCACTCTGACTTTATAATCATATGGTCTTAATTATATCCCTGCTTTTTTCCCACTGAGTTTGTACTTTCCCCTGTTCCCGAACAAAAAGCTATTTCGTTGCATCATTCACCCTGTGCTTTATATTCAGTCCAATCTTACAGCAGTGCTTCGATATGCCACAAAGTGGCACTATATCACAGTGGGCCACATCTCTTCTGCCTGCACAGAAATAAAACAAAACAGGAAAAATGTGTAGAGGAGGGGGACAGGATCAGTGGTTGAGATGTTCAAAGCAGGGCAGGAAAGTTAGCCACATGTTTTCTATTCATGTTAATAGAAGATGCGTGACTAAATCCCCTTTGCCGCTGTAGAAGCTGTTTGGCTAAATCCCTTGGCACTGCTTTGAATATCTCAACCAACATGATACAGAGCACTAGCTTAAAACGTGTTTACAACCAAGGTCAATTAACTTTTACTTAGTTCTATCAGAAAAAGAAGCACATGGGTATTCTTACTAGAGCTACCACTAAAACATTACATTCATAGCCCTAGTTAGTTCTGTGTCACAGTTCCTTATTTTTTTTGGAGGCTTACAAACCATAGCTGGACCAGTGGAGTATGGCAGAGATCTTTCTCACTCTCAGCTGCAGTTTTCCATTCAGTGCTGGCACTAGTTACTAGTTCCTATAGTGACCTTCTCAACTTAAACTCAGCAAGCCAGCTCCATGTGAACCAGAAAAATATCTGCTAAGTTCACAGACGACAAGAGAACTTTGCAAACACTTCCCCCAACTTTATTGATTTACCAGCATACCAAACAGCATTCAGATTCTCAGCAAATAGCTCAGCCCTATTTGAGATGTTGAGCTTCCATATACCATTAGATTTAATGGCTGATAATGATCTATATTTGTTTCTCTTCTATATTCTAATATTCTATATTACTGTTGCTTGTCAGTGCCACAATACTTAAACTCCCAGTGGCTGACGAGCAAGCCTTTGAAAGTGTAGTATAACGATAATTCATAATATTTTACATGTGTCTGCTAGAACCTTTCATCCAAAATGACCACAAAATGCGTCATAACCTAGACACTCAGAGCATCTGTGAAATGCAGCCACTTCTGGAGGGGAGTAGCCAACTGTGAGCTGCATAGGGTGGGGAGAGAGGAAATTCTGCCACCACAGCAAACCTCTGTTAGTGACATTGGATTTTTTTAACGTCCACACAGAGCAGGCAAGACTTATGTTTTTAAAGTCTCAGGCACCTTTTATTTGCCTACATAGTAAATGACATGGACCACAATGTATTTATTGTAAATAGAGGAACAACTGAGACAGCAGTGCTAGGATTTGAACCTGAGAGGCCACAGAATCTTGACATTGCAAAGCCGAGGCCTGCAGCCTGGAGCCATTCCTTATTTAACTAGCTACTTCCTGCCCCGCCACACCACACCACATCCCACCCCCCATAACCACTATCTCATCTTAGCACTTAACCCTCATTAGTGTACTCAGCCCCACAACACTCCTGTGATATAGGGAGGCGTTGATATTGCAGTTTCCCAGCTGGGGAAGTGAGGCGCAGAGAGAAGGTCAACGATTTGCCCAGGGGTACACTGAAAGACTACAGCAGAACTGGAAATCGAGCTGAGGCCTCTGAGTGCCAGGGTACTGCCCTAAACACAAGACCATCCGTCTTTCATTTGGCTGGGTGGGCTGGATGCCTTGTATTTTCAGTGGCAGGTGCACTGCTACTCTAGAGATGTGGTGCTGCACGTATGCTGTCATTTCCCTTGGGGTGGCACTCCTGCAATGCTCGGCGTAAGAAGGAAAGACTAAAATCAGGCATAACACTAGGCGCCAGTTGTTGCCCAACCCATAGCACAACGACTTCCATATTCCTAGGCTTCTCTCTCTCTCTCTAAACACACACACGTTTTACCTCATTCACCATTTTAATCTCAGTAGCTCCCCGATCTGAAATATGTATTTCATGTAGTTTAACATTTGTAACAGAAATAACAAATCCGTTGTATTAAGGAAGGGGCTTGATCTTGTGGCAAGGGCTATATTCTCCCACAGTTAACAGGGACTGCCCTCTAGTGGTACAATTACTAACCACTGGTCTGACTGGCTACAGGTCTACACTGCACACATCCTTCAGCAGCATGTAGCGTACATACACGCTTGTAGCTCCCCCGCCCCCCAACAGCAGGTGTATAAATGGCAGTATAGACATGAGGTACATCTGAGACAAGTAGTGTAATGACATGCCTGAAGGGTGTAGGCATATACCTGAGTATATACCCTATACAGCTCTCTCCTTGCCCAACTGGCACCATCCTCTCTAACTGCTGTTTTTAGCAGTGTGATGTCCTGCTGCTGGAACTTTTCCCCGCAGCAGGGGAAGATGCTGGCAGCTCCCGACTGCTGGAGCCCTAACCTGCTGTCTCCCGTCTGCCACAGCCTCTCACTGATGCATAGAACTACACACCGTAGTCTGGAGGTGGCGTGCTTTTTGCTGGGAGGGGGCGCCCAGCCACACGTATATCACACACTGCCACAAGTGGTGCGCAGGGTCGATGAAGCCGAAGCGTGTTAGCTAGTGCAGCACCCAAGAGATGAGGTCACGGCAGGAGGAAAGAACGACTGCAGAGCAGAGGAGGGGTGGTGGCATTTTAAATGAGAACTGTAGCGCTACAGTCCATCCTGATGAGTTAGTCAAGTTAATAACTACTTTACGCACAAATGATAGCATGCCAGAGAGATTCATACAGTGTAAATTGCTGCTTGAATGAAGAGCAGGTAGGTCATGCCGTTTCCACAGGCCTTTATTACTTCAGCATCTTCAAACCATGTGTGCAACACATTTTGCCCTGAGATGCACACGTTCAGCTCCTGCTGAAGTCAAGTAGCTTGAGAGCTTTTCAATGGGAGACACATGCGTCAAAAGGCAGAAAGTCTAAAGTTAAATGTCTTTAAAGTGTTAAGTGATGTTCTTGCTCCCTCACGTCATTATTTCACCAACTGATTCTATCTCCCCTCATCCTTTGTCACCTCCTCCCCATTTCCCCTGGCATCTATGCTACGTGTTTCCTCTGCCCTTTCTGTTGTCTCGGTTTTTCTGGAGAGCGCTCTCCATTTATCCACCTTCTCTAGCTGCTCCCCCAAAATCTGTACTTTCTCATTTTTTCACTTCTTCCCATCCCCTGTTCCTGACTCCACAGTGTTTCCTTTAGAGCCTGATCCAAAGCCCATTAAGTCAATGGGAGTTTTTCCATTGACACTAATGAGTTTGGATCGGGTCCTTAGTTAGGGGACCTGGGTGGGTTGCAACTGACCTATAAAAGTGAATACACAGAACACAACTGCAGAAGGGAGAGAAACTGAACACTTTTCTTTCCCTTTCAGTATGGTCTCTTGCATGTTGGAGTGTACATAGAAGTAAAAGGTTCACTACTTAGGCCTAAATCTTGTCATGTTCCAAGCATACCAATGGAGAAGCTAGCTAAAAGCAGAAGCGCTCTTGCTAGCATGTTGCAACAGTACACTACTGCACTACTTAGCATTCAGAACTATAACACACAGGAATCCAAAAACAGAGATCCACAAAACAGGCTACTGCCTCAAACAGAGAGGCACAACTCACCCCATCTTACTGTCCACTGTCTGTCTTCAGATATGCTTCACTACAGAGCCCTCTGGTCCGAAAGCAGGACCAGGAGCCCCTCTAGCTTACAGTTCCAACACAATCCTCCACATAGCTACAATGGTTAAACTAAAAATACCCTCTTGAACACCAGGGGAGATAGAGACTGGGGTGAGATTCCAGATGCGAAAGTCATCACTTGGCCTCCTTTCTTATTTTGCTAAATGTGTTACAGTGCTTCAAAAAGAGGCACTTAAAAAATTAAACTACCCTAACTTACCCTAGCATGATTACTGGTAGTAGAAGGGAAAGTTAATGGCAGAAGAACACCAGACAGCAAAAGAAGATCTTAGGATGGATAATGTAGTATCCTGGGTAGATCAAAAGGGCTATTCATCCACAAAGAGACTAGCAGAGGATCATACAAAATGGGCTGCCATGGTTGCAAACCTCCAGTAATGGAGCTGCCGCATAAGCAGCAGCAGCCTAGGTCAAATTCTACAGGCAAGTCCAATCTCTTGCAGTGGGAGATGCAGGTGTGTAGCTGAGGGCTATATTTAGCACTGTGTGACTTGCTCCTTTCTAAAGTATTGTAGCTGATTCTTGCTTGAAGCAAAGAACTTACCACTGGAGCTCTTTTCTCTCAGAAGCTAGGTAACATGAAGTCATAGATTTTTTAAGGCCAGAGTGGACCATAACACTCCTCCAGGTTGACCTCCTGCATAGGACAGACCGTGAGTAGAAGTTCTATTTAACGTCTCCATTGAGAGGCCAAACCAGAGTAGTGGGGAGTGGTAAAGTCCTAATCTTTTATTTCCTCAAGAGATGGGTTCATGGAGGTAATGAAACACCTCCATTAAACTGCTCTACACACAAGCAGAGAAGAGTACTTCACTCTTCTTTACAAGCAGACTCAATCAATGACCCAGCAAGACCTGCGTTAGATGTTTGGTACCTAAATCAAATAGCTAAGGAAGATGGGGTGAAAGGAGGCATGTCACACAGTTACTAAACCAGCTTAATGTAAACAAGATCTAAAGCAAGAGCTGAAAGTTATTAAAACAAGTGGGAAATGCTGATGAGGGAAATTCTTCTTCTGTTTAGTCGCCTGACTTCATATCAAATGAACCTTCTTTGCCATCACTGAAGGAGAATTTCCTGGCATGTTTTGAAGCTGTAGATGTTGGCGTAAGGGTCAAATGTGGTAGGTGAGCTAATTAGACGGTTAGCCCCCATTCATGCTGGTCAAGTGTACTGACTCTTTCCTTCATGTCATGCATGAGTAAATGTCAATGAGAGTCCTGTAGCACCTTAAAGACTAACAAATTTCTGTGGGCATAAGCTTTTGTGGGCTGCAACCCACTTCGTCAGATGCATCTTTGTCACTTGCATCTGACAAAGTGGGTTGCAGCCCACCAAAGCTTATGCCCACAGAAATTTGTTAGTCTTTAAGGGTGCTACAGGACTCTTGTTGTTTTTGCTGTATACAGACTAACACGGCTACCCCTCTGGAACTTTTCACCATGGATAAATGTGACAGCAAGAAAAAGGGGTGTGTGTGGGGAGGGATGATAAAAAGCACAAATTAGATATGCCTCTGCAATGAAGTATGGCAGCAAAATGCCAGTGCAACTATGGATTGCCCATGGGGGAAGCAGAAAATTACAAAGCAGGGAATTGAGTGTCCCCACCCTGTTTATCATCTCTTGTATGCTGTTGGGATGTCGACTCCACCTCTGCACTGGCTTCCTTGACTATATGTCAAATTTTCCATCAGCACCTCTGTGCTGTCTCTCATGCTTCCCCTAAGCATGGGAGGAGCGCCCTATAAACATCCATACCACCCTGTTAGCCTCCTCATCTCCTCTGGCCTACAAGAAACTGAACAGTGGTTAGGCAGCTGGTGTGCTGAGCCCACTGCCCAGCATGCCATCCAGTGTTGTCACTTGTGTTTCTCCACCAGACCTACCTGATATCTAGCGCATTAGTCTGCAAAGCTCTTTGGGGTAGGGGGCCATCTTTTTGTTGTATGTTAGTACATCACCTAGCACAATGAGGCCCCCAATCATTCCCACAGCACATGACGACAATAATTATCCCCCTTAAAGTAGCTTTGGTGAGACTACACTAGAAATATTACTTTCACGTCTGGGCATCTCCACACCGCAAATGTCCTGGGGAGGACAAGAAAATTGGGCAGAATAAGTGCCATGCTCCTCAGTGAGCAGTGTTGGTATGCCACTGGAAACATGCTGCGCTTTGCCAGAGTTATCAGGCTTTGGCAGTCTCCTCTCGTGCACCTCATGCAGAGGGAACGCACAAGGCCCATGCACCTTTCAGCCCTCACAGTAGCATGTAAGCTGAACATAGGAAGTGTGGTGACCCTTTGCCCAGGCGTGTTAACCGTGATCTCCCAGGGTTTGGTAGGGAGGTATCTGTGCTAGGCACGCGTGGCCCAGACAACAGGCACAACCTCCAGGATGCACATTGGGATCCCGCCTCAGGGACTACACGGGGCAGCTCCATAGCAACCCTGTTCCAGTTGCAGCACGCTGAACTCCATAGGACAAGGGCTGTATTTCCTCTATGTTGGTATAGCACTGAGCACAACAATAGCGTTCAGCACTCAGCTAACTATAAGAATCTGGAATAACCTCCAAAAGAAAAGCCAGAGATGCTCTCTCACTAAGTTGGGACATTTAAAACTATGATGCCCTTTTAAATGTGCGCTAGGAAGCAGTCCTGCGGTGGCAAGGGAATGGGCCACATGACCTGCTATAACTTGGCCATCTCTATTTTCTTATGACTCTCCGTTTTGTGAAGCCCTGCAATCAAACATAACAACACCCCCCCATAGCTTTGAGAGCGCGTTGCCTTTTAAATCAGCCTATTAGATTTTTCTTTCTAATTTGTTTTATCCTCCTGTTGCAAACCCAAACAATTCCCAGACAGTGACTCGCACTGACTAATACAGTCTGGGAGACTTCTAGGTGTCCCTGTAACTTAAAACCAGAAAACAAGCGCCCTAATTCAGTAGCTAGACATTCCATTGAAGGCCTGTAGCTTCTGAGTTTTTATTTTCCTTCTCCTCAGGGTTAAACATGCTTTTATCTGCAGCTTGTCTCCCTCCCCTGCAAAGCAATTTGGTGAGATCTGCAGTAGTTTAGGATGAGCTGTAATTCAAACATTCTTTGGCTAGATTGCTGCCTACATTCTAACTGCTACTGCACTGGGGATCCCAGTGGGAACATGGTGGTTCCCTGACATAGTTAAAATATGAAATATGCTGTGATCTTGCTGTAAAGAAGGGTGGAAACTATAGTTTAGACATGTTCCCAAATCATTCTACAGCTCTGCAATAGCCCAAAAGCTGAAGTACAAAGCAGGCACAAGTTTAAAATACTGTTTTGGCCCATTTACACTGCCACATGTTAGCCCTGTCAGAAAATCCTGGTGTCATAAGTCAGTCTTCCAACATGGTGGAAATGAGTGTTGTTGGCACCTTGTAATGTATATGCTGTGAATAAAGGCTTCCCCCTGCACAAGAGGATTTTACTGATTGTATGGCCAGGAAGGGGCCCCACCTGGGGTGGACAAAGGGTACACTTTACCAGGGCCTGGAGGGGCTGGCCCACATCATGAGATTGTATGTGTGGGATGAGGGTTGTGATGTGTGTGTGTGGGAGGGGGCTTGTGTTACAAGTTTGTACAGGGCCTGAAAAAATTATGCTTGGGCCCTGTAGCCAGGTGTGCGTCCTCACCAGCTATGGTTAGAATGGGATATTTGTTAATTCACTGGGTGTACAGGGACGTTTCATGCCCACTCACCAGAAGGGCTGTAATATGATTTCCAAGCTCAAGCCAGTGGTAACACCAATAGCAACCTCCAAACTTTCAAACACGTGAGACAAGCCACTGAAACAGATGACCAAAATATGGCACAGGTGTGTTTTGTTATGTATACTCCCCAGGGCTGACAGAGTTTAATGGCTCCTCGTATTTAATGGCTTTTAACCTGTGTTTAAAGACAGGGTTTTATTCTCAATCTGTGAATTAAACTGCAAAACTGGTTTATTATTTGACGTACACAGTGAGAAAAACCTCTTTAACAACAGGCTTTATAATTACAAGCCATTAAAATCTGTCAGTCTCCAACACTTTCCCCACTCGACTCTCTCTCCCTCCCAGTCCTTTATCCTCCCCTCTTCCTGCCCTTCCCAAATGGGCCAGAGGCTGAAGACAAGCGTGCTCTTTCTCCACTCCCAAAATAAGGTCTCAGGAAACCTCCTGGCGTGATTAGGGAGCAGAGTGGTCTTCTGGCAATGGCTCTACTTGAAGCTCTCACCCTCCTCATCCTCCCAGCCAGCAGGCTCATCATGGGAGGCACAGTTGGAAGGCAAAGGCCGCGCCTCTGTGTCCTTTCCGGTTTTGCTGTTCCTTGGGCTGTAGATGGGCAGCAGATGCTGGCTTGCAATGGCTCCTTCCATGTGCATGAAGAGGGTAGCTGCTGCCAACACACACCTGGGACCTGTGCATGGTGATGTCACCATCACCACCACATAAGCTGGGGCCATGCTGCTGCGACAGTGTCTCATTCTTCCACCTCTGCCAGCTGATGTTGCCTATTGCCCAAGCTGCTGTAGTCCACTTTACACTGTCAACCTTAGCAATACTGAGGGACAGGTGGTCTCCAGGGACTCCAAAGCGGAACTTTTTGTGAAATGTGTTACGGCTGATTTCCCCTACACTCCTCTAGCAAAGCTTCACTCCCACCCATCGTATCAATCTAAGCAAGCAGAGACCTCCACTGTATTGTCCTCAATATAGTTTTCAAGAACTAAGATAAACATTTCCACTGACTGTGCACTTTGTACACTAGTGTTTGTTAAGTGGTGTTTGTTACCTCCTTCCTTGGTGTGTTTAAGTGAGAAACCAAATGAATAGCTTTCTGGTACCTCACCCATTTCTCTACAAGTGCACTTACTCTGGTTATGTGGCTTTTACCAGGAAAATTTGTGTTGGGGCCCTTCATTAAAATAGCAGCAGCACAATGCTGGATGACATGTAGAGGAAAGTGTTGCTCTGTGGTCAAAGTGAACTGAGTTACCAGTAATCATGTCAGATGAGCCTGTCGGAGCAAGCTTACATAAACACGGTTTTGTCTGGCGTGTGGTTTGTATGGTTATGCGCCCAGATAAGAGACTTTAACCATCTGGAATTCGGAAACTGTTTTCCCTTAGTTCATGTTTCTGACCATAATTTTACAGTGATTACATGAATCATCACGTGAAGAACTGTGTGGTATGTGACAAGATTTAAGCTGACTTGTTTTGTAGATCTCATTGACAGCATAAATGAAGGCAAAATTGATATATACTGTACTGTACCTTGCTGTGTGGAAGGATGTATAAGAGGTTTAATTTGTATTATATAATATTCAGTATTGCCAAATTTAGTGTAAAGCAACAAAAACATATTTTAAAGTATATGTACAAATGGAAGATTTCTTAACTTCCTAAATTCTAATTAACGTGTCATCTCCATTATGCTGCACCAATGGGAAATGTCCACCTTTTGACGCAGCGTTACTTTTTTTCTGGGGGTGGATTTATTGAGTCGACTCCCAGATCGATTGAGTGGGTCTCCATTTCCGCTTAATCGATCCTGGAGAATTGATCCAGCAGTGCCAAATTTGCTGCCGTAAGTGAAGATGTACCCTTAAGATTGAACTTTCAGTCTTAGCCCTGTTGATTCTGATTTTGACCACTTGATTCCCTGACATTGATGTTGGATTGATGCTAGTCCTTGACATAGAATTTCTTCATTTGTTTAAAGAAAGAAAAAAATTGCCAATGCACCTTGTAAATTACATTACTTATACTATCTGTTTTGATGCCTCCTGAATTAATGTACTGCTCAGCAGAGCTGGACAGAATCCACCCTACAATGCCAAATGAAGTGGTGAAAGGGATGATATTTTTGGAACACCTACTGAAGATAGCAAGTCTCTTCTGAAATAGGGGAACTGTAGTGTAATGTTCGTATCTGAAGAAAGCTCTGGAGGGGGAGAGAAGATATAGGACCTCTTGGAAAGTTCTGAGTTAATTAAGAGGCCAGGGACTTAATTCAGTTGTTAGGCCTCTGCACCACTTAAGTCCTATTTTGAAGGCTTAAGTGGCCTAATAGGTCTTAAGCAGGTCTTCTCCAGAAGGGTATGGGGAAAAAAACGAGTAAGTATGTCAGCATTTGCCTGGTAAACTGCAAGAAAAATATTTTTGAAATGACGACTGATACCTTGCCAATGGCCTTTCACAACTGGGAAGGCTATTCCCTTGCTAATAAAAGAACAAACCAATCCAACGCGCATACTTGTCAAACATTTTATTTGTCATTCACACTAATTATAATATTGAATTTACAGAAGAAACTGTGGTACAAAGAATGAAAGCAAGTCTCCATTAGAATTAACTTAGCAGTCCAGCTGCTCAGCATGCTAGTCATAATGAGTTTTCCTGTAGCACTGGACGCTGCCTTCACTATGTACAGTAAGTGTCACTCTGATGTGGTATCTAGAGACATCTTGTAGTGGGGGAAATCTATTCCATTTTCTTTTCCTATCTGGTTAAAAAAAACAACAACAAATAAACCACCAGAGCTTGAAAGTTCCCCCTTCTGAAAATGTTCAGTGTGACAGTGTTGAAGGAAAATGTGACCATTCCAGTACATTGCAACATCTGTTTTGTAAACATATCCAGTAAATGCTGAACAAATATGCTCCGATGCTGTTCTGACAGGATCACATTTCCCATTGCGTTCTCTATCAGATTTACCATACAGTCATTTCGGACTGAAAGTTTCTTTTTTTAAATGAAATCATAACCGTCACATCCAGAAAACCACAAAGAACCCACAGTTTTTTTGCACATTCATTTCTCCCCTACAACAACAACAAAAAAGTGAAGAGTGTTTGACAGAGACCATGCTATAACTGTTTACAAAAGTGAATAAAATGTAGTTAATTTTGAAGCCTAAAATAACTAAGTTGGAAAGAAACAAGTGTCACTTCAGTATTTAGCCAACACAAGGAAAAGTTCATTAAAAACACAGAAAAATGGAAAAAATGCAGAGTAATTACAAGCACTAACAATATTTTGCTATGTAGCTTTTAAAACCTATTTACATACATAAATACAAGTAAGTCTGGTGATGCAACTCGTCTGCAATAAGGGGAAAAAATGCCAAGTGATCAGTACTGACCAAGCTAAATTAACAAAAAAATGTTATGATGCAGGTAAACAAGAAAGTATTTTGCTCAAATAGAAAATAATCTATTCTGAATTTTAAAACAAATGAATGAAAAAGGTCACCCAGAAAATAGTAATGAATGTTTCAAGGACACAGGTAAACCAGGACACTTATCACCTACCTCAGTCTGAGGGCCACTTGCTGTAAATTGCTTTGCTTCCTTTCCAAATAATTATTTTACTGAATTATACATAAAATCCTCAATAGCAGTAATACGGGGTGGGGAGCCAGATTCCCATTTACATGAAGTCCTGCTCCGACTGTGTAACAGGGGACTTACAGTGGGTATAAAAGTAATTTACAGAGCAGTGAAAAGGGGCCTTCGTGTAAATGAGAATCAAGGCCTATATTCACTCATGTTTAATAATAATTTGACTGATAAGCCAAGTTGTTTCAAACAGGGCTACAAATTATGTTTTGCAAAAGCAATGTATCAACTAAACCCATAGGGGACAATATGAATAATTGTCTTTATTTTAGTGGGATAAGAATCCTGGGCCGTCTGCTGGATCAGAACAGTTTGTAGGAAAATGGAACTGTCCTTTTACGTTTAATTCAATGACAGGAATGATAAAACTGAATTAATTTAGAGATTCATGAATAAAGGAAATGTCTTGCTTAAACGTCCTCCTTTTGCCGGCTAAGTGCTTTTGTACAATCTCAAAGATATACCACGTATACTGTCCCCATAATTTGTTGATGATCAAGACAATTCCTTAAAAACAGGACTACAGGGCATGAAGAGGGGATGGCTTTTAAAAGACAGATGTGGTTAGTTTTCTCACCAATCTATGATTTTTCATGTGGACTTGTGTGGATTTTCTAGTACAGTGGTTCTCAACCTTCTCAGCCTTTCCCAGACTGCTGTACCCCTTTCAGGTGTCTGATTTGTCTTGCGTACCCTAAGTTTCACCTCACTTAAAAATGACTTGCTTACAAAATCTGACATAAAAATACAGAAGTGTCACAGCACACTGTCACTGAAAAATGGCTGACTTTCTCATTGTTACCATATAGTTATAAAATAAATCAATTGTAATGTAAACATTGTACTTACATTTCAGTATAAACAAGTCATTGTCAGTGCAAAATTTTAGTCTGTACTGACTTCGCCAGTGCTTGTCATGTAGCCAGTTGTAAAACTAGGCAAATACCTAGCTGAGTTGATGTGCATCCTGGACGACTTCTGCAAACCCTCAAGGGTACATGCATCCCTGGTTGAGAACCACTGCTCTAGTGGAGCTAGTGTCTTATCAGTGAAGAAGGACTTTTTTCAAGGTCACAGGGGAAAAGAGACACGGACTATGCAAAGTGTCACAAAGGCTGGTTTAAGTTCAGTATGGTCACCATACTTTCAAAATATACTTTAAGGTTTTTTTTAAAAAATATATAATTTGTCTGTAGCTTCCACTTTTTTTTGTTATTCTTAGCAAATTTAATATATAATTTTTATACTGAACTAAATGCGAATTTATATATGTTAAATAATAAGAAAATAACTTTCAGCTTCTACTGAGATCATTTGAAACATTCCCCATTTTCTGCATGAGAAAAATGACCTTATTGACCATGTTAGATGCTTCAATTTGTAACTTTTTTTATTCCAAAGTGCTACTGCATCTGACCAAAACAAAGAAGCAAAACCTAACATATATATATATATATATATATAAAAAGAAAACTCAAAAAACAAATTGTTTTAAATAAACCCAGCTGTTTTGCTGCCTGCAGCCAAGGATCTTTGTAATTCAAATCCTTTTTAATTTTTTTAAACATCAAACACTGATCTGAAGTCCTGCTTTCAAATACTCTTCTGAGTTGACCTGCAATTGTTTCACTAATTTAAGAAGTACATTAAATAAAAATCAGATCGTTTTGAATGCACACGTCAACATCAGCAGTTTGTAATTAATGAGTAGTACAACAAATGCATTCAGACCAAACCCTCTAATAAAATAGTGCCTTAAAATTTACAGTGACATCTGATATGTTTGTGCTGTAACGATGGGCAACAGTGATGATTCCATAATAACAGATTAGTACTATTATAATGCATTGCAAATTTTCTAAGGACAGAATATTCTGTGCACCAGTTTTGAATATTCTTCTTCCTTCAGAACTATAGGACTATGGAACTTTTAAACTCCACTTGTTCGATACTCTGATTTCCAGCTGAGTCTGATAGAACTTTTCAGCTCCATTTATTTGTGATTTGTTAATTGGTTGTATTT
This sequence comes from Mesoclemmys tuberculata, assembly GCA_007922155.1. NCBI lineage: Eukaryota > Metazoa > Chordata > Testudines > Chelidae > Mesoclemmys > Mesoclemmys tuberculata. The sequence continues at coordinate 32,703,654 of ML675610.1, forward strand.
TTTAGTATACTGGTAAGTAGAGTATTGTGCAGAAAACTTTGGGTGAAATCCTGGCCCCTTTTAAGTCAATGGCAAACCTTGGATTGACTTAAATGGCACCAGGATTTTACTCTCCGAGTGCCAGCTACATGCGACATTCTGTCCTTGAATGAGTATTTGGATTTTACTAAAGGCAATAAGAAGCCCAGGCAGGATCAATAGCAGAATATGGCCCATAATATTTGGTGGAAGGGAGATGCATGACACCACTGTGTCTGCTTTACAAATTATATATTTCCATACTGCTGATCCTTAAAGTGACCCTTGGTATTGAAAGACCAGCAGAGGGAAAAGAATGACTTTCTGGGGTTTTAAATGGCTGATTAAATAAAGGGAGCAAAATGTAAACAATATGGCTAGATAACTAGACATCATATTACCCATTGTTATCTCAGCCTTTTTTCAACGTTATAAATTTAACTTTGGCTGCTACAAAAAAAAAGGAGCATGTTTAAATAATAATAGTATCAACAAATAAGAAAAGTCTAAACATCAAGCATAAATATTGAGGAAATCATAATAGTACAGTAGTTGAAAATGACCTAAGGCTGTAGCCATTGCATTAAAAAAAGTCCAAAAGAAAAAAGTTAAATTACCTCATCGAGGAAGGGGCTGATTCTTTCAGTTGCCAAAACAATAAAGAAGCAAGAATGATTAAAAAAAAAGTGAAATCTTTTTGCAACGTATAAGGTGCTAAAAAAGAAATAAAGGAAGTTAGATGCAAAGCAGGATGAGTTGCATCCTTGAAAAATTAAAAAAAAAAAATCCATACTCTTTGGAATATACAACTTGGTAAAAAAAGTCAAAGTCCAAGATATAAAACTTCTCATTCACAGCATTGATAAATCAGAAGCATTCACAGTTTCCCTCTGGGAATCTTCCTATACTTCCTTATAACTAACACGTCCATATGATTAAGTAAACTCACTAAGATTGTGTTAGATTTTAAGTCTTAAAATTAGAAGTGAACTAAAGCACTCTTTAGGACTTTGGAGACCTCCAAAATCAGGGATGTTTGGAAGCCACAAGTCTGAAAAGAGCTTGGGTGTCTACCTACCCACCCTCCCGATTTCTACACCACCAACTTAAAAATCCTCCTTTCCAGAAGTTCAGCCCTTGAAAAAGGCTATTTTTCTGGGATGACATCCGTTCACTGATTGGCTAACACCATGACATCATTCCTGAAGTACTGACTTCTGGATAGTTTGCTTCTGAAAGTGATGCATAAACATGGCAGTACCCACAGGCAAGAAAGGTATTTATGGGGTACCTATGGGCATCGGCAGAGAAAAAGCACTTTAGTCCTGGCCCATCTCTACTTATAATTCATTCAATATGGTCGCCATACTGCTTCCTCCAGCCTTGCTGTGGTACCCATGTTGGTAGGGGAGTTGCTGTGACTACCTTCTGTCTCCACCACATCGCTTTGGTTTGGAAGATTGGGGTTGAGGAGAGTAGATCCTGTGGAAGCATTAGTGCAAGGAGGGAGGATACGTGGGGGTGACCTGTCTCCCCCAGACATCATTGAGAACTGGTATGACCCTGCTGATGTTCCATAATAAAGATGGTAAGAAGGTGAACTGGTCTGAAACGGGCTACCTTGGGACTGAGAAGAACCAGGATACGGAGGAGGGAGATAAGTGTGATATCTGGTGGCAGTGGTCATAGCAGACATACCAATTCCTATGCCTGAACTGACAGGCGTCGGGGTGTAGGTAAATGGTCCGGGGTAGTGCATACGAGGATCAGAGATTGAAGGAAGCGTGGAGAACGGGCGATCAATTCCCACCCTGGGATCACTGAATGCTGTCAAGTCGGAAGCACCTAGTTTTTGAGGGAAGAAAAACAAATCAGTTTTAAATGCAAAGAATAGGATTGTAATGACCCATGAAAGGACAATGCTTTCTCACAGTGGATCAGTAATAGAGTAGTGGTAATACTGTGCTATCTGAAACTTTTAGATTTGTTTCAGCAAAGGGGCAATTAAGAGGGATTGCCCTTGCCCTATAGGTTTTTATTTGTTTGTTTGTCCTTCTATTACTCACAGCCTATGCAGTATTTACAGCATCAGAGTGCTCCATAAACATTAACTAAATAAACATCGCAGTGACCTTGTGAGGTAGTAAGACAATAGTAACAAGTAGTTTTGGAGAGGGGGAAACTGAGATACCAAAGTGAAGTAATTTGCCAAGGACCACACATTGGCAGAGATGGGACTTGAATATAGAGGTTACAAGTTTTCACTCCAACGCTGGCAGCTCCTCCGTCCACAGGGCCACGGTGGGGACAGTGAGCTTCTCTGGCCTCGGGCCATGGAGGAGAGAGAGTGAGCTCCTCTGGCCCCAGGGGCCGTGAGGAGAGATGACAGCCCTCTGGACTTGGGCCACAGCAGTGGCACAGAAGGTGCACCTCCAAAAGCGGTCAATTTTTTATTCCTGCGCACGCCCCTGGCCTCCTCCAAAGGGATTAAACAACCTGAGCAGATAATGGCCTCCTTAAAAGGATCTTCATCCTGACTCAGATTAATGGAAGCTGTCAGTCCTCTGACTTGGCAGCTATGTATTATTAAAATAACAATAATAAGAAAACTTTCCAGAAGACAGCTCCTTTCAGACAAGGTGTGGAGTCTGCATGAAAGGAGTGTGTGTGCAGAAGGCAGCACTAGTATGTGGAAGAAGGCAAACAAAGCAGTCTGCTCTGACTGGCTTGAAAGGTAGAGCAGACATACTACAGTATCAGGTTCTGAAAGCTTGTCAGCCACAGAACCAGATTTCTTCAATGACTTTCTAAACATTTCTTAGAAGAACTCTTAACACTCGCTACAGGCTTTATTTCTGAGTCTGCCAAGTTAGAAGCAGGCTCCCTTTTTGTTTAACAAGATCAATGAATACCTGAATACATTTCCTTCCAGCATACAAACACCACATTGCAATTTTAAATTGCAGTTATACAGCATGATGGAACAGTGACAGCTACTCTGTAGTGAAGGTTGCTGCTAGTTTCATATTATAATCCTGATTTTCAGTGCTCCCTCTGCAAACAATTTGGCCTACAAACTCCAATTTGTTGTTTAGCTGATCTTGGCAAGGGGAAGCTCCTTGGAGTGTTTTTGTGCATCAATGTGGGTTTTCCTGGGGGAATTACAGTGATCCAAAGAGATATTTTTATGTGAATACAAAAGGGTATTTAAAATATAAAGAATAGCCCACAAACAAAAACTTTATTACAATCCATTTACGGTTGCTGGAAGGCAAAACCCACTCACACAGACCCATGAAAGCAAGGAAATTGCAACTGAAAGAAGCTCTTATAGCTTCTCTCTCCACCCAGCCATCACACTAACTATGGTCACTGACAGATTCTGCATCTCCACAGGGAAATCACTTCGACCTCCAACAGATACAGAAACAAATTACACACCCCAAATTCATCTGACATGCTGTAATGTAAAACCTTACCACCGATCTCATAGTTTCCCACAAAAAATAACTCATCGTACAGTCTAATGTACACATTTCTACAGTAACTACAACTGAGTCTCCTTGAGGTCAGAGTTAAGGTTTTGCAATACTGCCTGAGTTAGATGAACTCAGGGTATGTGGTATATTTCTTTATCTGTTGGAGTTAGAAGAGATTTTCCTGTCAGGGATAATGTTATGTCTGAGTGGTAAGGGAAGATTAAAGAGTGTTCCCTTTATAAATATAAGTATGTACCTGTATGAACTGGTGAAAAAAGGGGGCAGCTACCAGCTTTAAAACTCACTCACTCAATGAAAGCTGGTCAAAGTGTTTGGTTTTAAAACAATTTTCAACCAAAAAGTAGTTTTTCTTTTGTAAATAAAAATTTTCACAGACAATTTTAGTTTTGTTTGAAAATTTCTGGTTAATCACCAAATGCTTATTCCCCTTCCCCCATTTATTCTCTTCTCTTTCTCACTTTTTTTCTTTTGTTCCTGGAAGAAGGGGGAGTGGAGGGGAGGGAAAAAAGAGAAAAATTGGGAGAAAAACAAAAATAATCAAAAGATTTAATTGTTTTGGTTTTAGCTTGTCACTGAAAAAAAATTCAAAGACTTTTTTTAAACAAAGATTTTGTTTTAATTTTCTGCAAAAAGCCATTATCAGTTTCCACTCTGCTCTAACATTGAGCTGTCCTCTAATCTTAACAAGATAACCTACTTCTACTGAGAATTCCAGATAAGGATATGTAAGTGATAAAAAGTGAGTCTTTGAAAGCAGAATTTTAATCAGGTACAACCCATTACAAGTTCGACAGTGGCGTAGACTGTAGGCCACTCAAGTGGGTCCCACTGGTGACAGAAGAATCCCTATGTACTCCAACAAGGCCAAAATTTGCCCCCAAGGGGTAAAGCTCCAAAGAGCTGTGTAGGAACTTGAGTTGTGTGGTTCCTATTTGTTTAAAGAGAATTCATGATGGTGAACACACAAGTATCGGTTCAAGATGTGGGGGTTAATGTCAGCAGGTGGACCGAGGTAAATGATACAAAACCAGGTGGTTAGCTTTCATTCAGGAGATACATTTTTATGTTGGCCTGTAAAGTTTTGCAGGGCAATTTGACAAAGGAATAACACGACACAGTAAAACACAACACTTAAAATGTCAAAAAAACCCACTACCCTCTGTTCAATTGTAAACCCCTAATCTGTTGTGATCTGGTCTGAATTTCGTATGAGGAAAGGAAACAGAGACGAAGCATCTCTGGCATTCATTTCTTGGCAGATATTGCAGCTCTCCAGCTATCTAAACTATTTTTATAGTTCGGCATATCTCCCATTTCAAAGCAGCTAAAATTAATTTCTCTTCTGGTTTTTGACAATGACATTCTGGATTTCCCCACCATTTAGGCAAAGCCAAGTAAACACTTGAAAACTTTTTCTTGCAGGCCCAAAATGTATTTCATCACAAACTGAGTAAAAAGATAACATGGTCGGAAGAGCCAACCACTGGTATCATTTTGATTTGGAATTTGATTTGGAATCACTTGATTTGGCTTTAGTGGTACCTGTTTAGTGTAAATAACTTTTAGATACTTACCTGAGAGACGGCTTGAAAGTTCCGCAGTGAGGGACGTCATGCCACTAGCTCTCCCAGGTGAAATTGGTGTGGCAGGGTGCACTGAGGGCGTTGCGATTGATCCCAAGTACTGGTAGGACTGATCATAGGACCACGGAGGAGACGGCTGTACTTGCCTTGTATCTGCAAAGAAAAGGAGGTATTTAGAGAAAGAAGTTATTTTTAATCACGAAACACTGATCAAACACATGAACTGAACCAAACGGTTTATACAGAAACTTATCATTACAATTCACTTCAAATACTCCCCTTTGTTCAGAGACCTACGGATGAATCGCTTTTTCAAATGTTATTTGGGCTGCTGTGATTTTTGATCAGTTGAAGCTTTTTGATCATTCACATTGACGCTAGCCAGGGGAAAGCTGATGAAGCTTCCCAAGGTTAAACTGTTCATTGTTGAAGAACATTAATATTTCGGTTGTACAGTGCTGTTGCTGTGCCACAAAAGTTAAGACTCACATGTCTGAGTAGAAGACAGCTATGCTAAACTGTGACATAATTTAGAGTGGGATTTTCAAAGGATCCAAAGGGAGTTAGGTGCCCAGTTCAAAAGGATGTGAGTGTCTAATGCCCGTAGGCTTATTTGAAAATCCCAGACTTAACTTCGTGACAATTTATTTTGTTAAAGATAGTTATTAGCTATAAAGTATGGAAGGTCTGTTAATAGATGTGAATGAAACTACTAGAGCTGGATGGACTTCAGAAATAGGACTTCTTGTGCAAGCCTCTTGGAACTGAAAAATTGGGGAAATGGGTCATTTTATGAGTATAGACTTCCTGGAGAGATTTCTAGTGCTTCTAAGTGAAATCTGGAAATGCAAAGATGTGCAAATATTTTTTAAAAATAGGGCAGAAAGTGAACCAATTATTTTATAGCTTCAGAATTAGTTTGCCTTAAGTTTGGGATCAAAGGTTTGTGGCAGGGATGAGGGGCAGTGTCCATATTTGTCCAAAGCAGTTTGTTCATCGTAGGAACCAGCCCTTTTTGCCTGGTGAGTATTCACATCCGGAACTGTCATTTTCCCATCCGCAGAAGCTGCCTTTTCCTTTCAGGAAAAACTCAAAGCGAAAGTAGAAATTGTCTCTTCTTCCACAAATCCGCAAATCGTGGCTTTTCACTAGTATTACCACCAGTGAGAATTTTCTCTTACAGGTCAAACTGGCTAATTGTCTCCTTGAAAGAAGCAAATGTCAGACTGGCAAAAAGCTGTTGTTTATTGCATTTGTTTGGAAGGGAAGGTTTATGCAAAAGCAGAGTGAAGTAACCTGGCCTTTTAAAAAATTACTTGTAAGGCCATTTGCAGAATAAACGACTAAACCATTACAAGATTCTATACTGATTAACAGATATTAAAAGACAGCATTTCTGAAAAATTAAAATACTGTATGGCTTCTTTTTGTGCAGTCTTCCTTATACAATAATTCAGTTGACCCATGTTGTTTTAGAAAATCATCCAACTAGACTACAGGGACATTACTGGAAACAAATATATGGAGATATGGGCATAAAAACTAATTTTTTTCTATGAGGGAAAAAACCCATCTCATTGTTTATAATGTATGTTTAATATTTATTAAAGGTGATAGACTGAGAAAGGAATTCAATCTCCAGGGTTATTGACAGACTGTGGCAATGCTATCTTCCTGACATTACCCCACCAACACACTTTAACCCAAACTGGGGTTAAATCCTATCATTTGACTCAGGGATCTAGTCCTATTGATTTCAGGAGGCCTAGTCACCTGAGTGCCATGATAATTGGATCCTGGAAGGACCAACTCTAGAGGGGAAACTGTATAGTTCAGTCCCCTTGCCCATGCATTCCTTGGTGCATCTACTGAGATTTCTATCACAGAAACCAATTCTTGTTGCTTGTTTTATCTGAAGGGTCTTCTGTAACCCCCCATCACTGCAGAATAAGCCCTAGTGGGCTTCCTGTAATCTCTGCTTTTCTCCCCTTCCTTGGAGAGAGGAAGTTCCACTTGATTTGTATTTGGTTCTCTTTTCCTTCACCACCATTGGTAGGAAAACTATTTCAAAGAGGGAAGGGACTTGCAGCGTGCCCTAATTGTGGTGATACTCTGATACCTGGTGATACTTGGTCTACACTGCTGGTGAAATTCAGAAATACGTCGTTTGCGTATCTCCCGTCGACTTCCTAACTCCTACTTACTGCTTTGCTAACTTCAATCTACCCCGCTACGCCACACAGATGGGAAATACCCTCTGGTCGACGCAGCGTTACTCTTTTAGAGGAGGTGGATTAACACCATCGACTTCCGGATGGATCGAGCGTGTCTCCACTGCTGCTCAATCGATCCCAAGGAATCAATCTGGCAGCGCCCACTGTGCCACCGTCAATATAGGTGTGCTTAGTCTAATCTGCCCTGGAGGTTTGTTTCACAGCTGAACCCCCATCACTGAGCAATGATTTATCTCCTATTCTCATGTGCTCCAACTTGGCCTGCAGATATTGAAGAAGCCTGAGGAAGGCTCTCTCCCTGTGGGGATCTACAGGGAGATGCCTTTGGGAAGGAGCAGCAGCTGTCCATCATCATTCTCTGGCTCTTTCTGGAGAGGAACGATGCAAGGCACCGTTACGCCCTCTATTCCAGGGATACCAGGCAGACAGGTCAGCACTTCCTTGTGTCAAAAATGGAAGGAATCAGCAGTCTGAACACTGAAATACAAACACTATCCCTCTTTCCAGTGCAGCTCAGTGCCAGTACAGCTGTCTCAGTGCTGCGCCCTGGCCAGAAAACCAAGAACGGTGTTTTTTGCAATGCAAACAGATGTCCGTTAGCAACAGGAAAGAAAGAGGCTACCAATATACTTGACCTAGCTCATTCAAGCTCCACTTTCAGTTACTACTGACCTGAGGTGGATTTGAAGCAGTGACAGGGAGATGAAAGGTTCTGTATCCCATTACAAATCCCGTAGCCCACCTAAATCTTCCTCAAGCAAAAAAAAAAAAAAAAAAAATCTCACTCCCAATCAGCCATCTATTTGGGTACCTGAATTCCCAAACACAGCTTTTTCATTAACAATTGTCCTGGAATAGCTTTGGAAATGAAGAGATCTGATTGGTTAACAAATTGCATTCCGTTCACTGACGTTAATAGAGCATAACCACAATACCTGGGTTAGAAATTCATCAACCCCATCCGCCTCTTCCTTCACAGTCATTTACTAAGTAACAAAGGATGAAAATAGCGCTGGAAAATTCTGTAGGTTTATTTGGGGGGCAGAGTTCAGTCACTGTTTCAGTATATAGGACTTCGTTCAACTCCCACAGAGGCCAATGGGAGCATTTCCACTGACTTCAAAGGGAACTGGAAATACTTCTTATATCCTTCTTTCTTTAGGACCCAATCGTGAGCTTTTAGTTTACCTTAACTTAAACTGGAACCACACTGACTGCCACAGCTGGAGACAGAATGAGGCTGTTTAAAAAATACCACCGCTCCTCCCCCAGTCTCTTCCCAAACACAGGAAGGATTTACATTTATCAAAGTGAAGCAACTTGGGATGAGGAAATGTGTGTTCTGGGGAGATGTGGGGGGAGAGACATTAAATGCATGAAAACACGCTTAAAAAAAAATAAATCTGAGTTTCTTCCCAAACCACAGAATCACCAAAAGAACCTGCAGAGAAAGCTAGAGCTACTCCACTTTAAATTCAGGGGAAATAATAGGGGCTCCGTGGCCTTTGTAGTCTTAATGTCAAACAGGATTTCAGAATCACTTAAAAGGAGATCAAAACAGCATGAAGTCTGTGGAGCTGCATCTGTTTACACCAATTTGAGGATCTGGGCCCAAATCTTTCTGTATTTCTCCTCTTAGCAAGTGCTTTCATTTCTGCTTTTCATCATGTGAGAAAATGAATTTTAAACATTGAAAACAGTAATTGCAATAAAACACTCCAGGGCAAGAATTACAGTGCAGTAACTCACACCTTGTTTTGTAGTCACCAAGTCTCAGCCTCCTGCCTAACAAGCTATTAAGCATGATGTATTGGACCATCTTTCATGCCTCCTATTGTTGTATTGCCATGAAAATGTTGTGGTGCTTGGCTTTTAAAAAAACCCTCATTATTACACAGTGCCAATGCTGCATAATGTTGAATGGTCAATAAAATAAGGACTTTGGGAAGAGACTCAGGGAAGAGGGTAAAAATCTCCTCCCTCCCATTTTGCTTCTTGTAGTTCATATTTCGCAGTTTTCTAATTATCGTTGCAGTGGAAAATCAAAGTATAATTTGCAAAAGGTTGGCATCCTCAAAGAATGTTGGTAATTCTGCATGACAATTTGAGATTTCACTGTCAGTGTCTTGTCAGTAGGTGGTGCTGGAGAACTTTGTGCACAGCCTCATGATTGTTAGCACATATTCCAGCTAATGTGTGCTTGGCACCAAATCACTGCACTAAAGAAGTATCATGTCATAGCAGTGGTGATTTTCCAGTACTATATGACCCAAGTCTGCAAAGAGTAGTGAGCTTGCTATCTTGCACATGCAACTATCCCAAGAGCAATCTAAGCCATTTATATTATATTTGTAGCACTCTTTAGTCCAGTCCAACCCACAACACCTCTAGTGCAGTTGCTTGAAGTGCAACTCTACTCTGACAAGTGACTGTATAAAAGTAGTGCCTTCTTACTTAGCAGATCTTGTTCCCTGTGTGTATTCAGTCCTCAGCTGCTGACTTCAGTGACTTTTTCTTTCTTTCTTTCTTTTTTTTTTTTTTTTTTACTGTTCGTTAGCTCTGCAGAACCAATGAAGAGTGAGCAAATACCTGCCAGGCAATGGAGTTGCACAGATATCACGGAGGGTATAATTAGGCCTACAGAAGCTTTATTAATGGTAAGGATGCATGAGAAGGAAGGAATTCAGCCTGGCGTCAAAGCCCAAGTGATTTTGTGGGCCAGTCATTAAAAAAAAATCTTCCAAATATCTTTTAACTTGTAAACTGAGCACACGTGACAGAAATCAGTGAGCCACAATGAACACAGAGCTCCAGGAAGCCATTTCTAAACAGCCACTTTTTCAGAGGAGACTTACGCTGTCAACTGTGCAGCGCTTGAGAAAATAAAACCAGAGGCTCAGCTGGTGTAAATCAGCACAGTTCCACAGACTTCAATAGAACTGTGCCAATTTACCCAAGCTGGGGATTTGGCCCCTTTGTTGGGGTGGAGGGTGGGCCTATTTTCACCACCAACTCATTTCTAAGGTAAAAAAAATGCATATTGGGCCATAGGAGGGAAACCACAGAAAAGATCTAACAGTCTGAAACCTATTCATTTTGGTATAAAAGCAATGCCTTAAAGAGACTGGAGGTTTACGTTTAAGTGGGCAATTTTAAGTGGAAATCAGACAGCTGGTACCACCGTGCCTATGAGAATGAAGAGAACCTGCTTAATGATTATGTGAATTTCTGCCTTGCTGTGGAGCTGGTTTGTGCCACTGTAGTATAAAGTGAGAGTACTCAGTGTGTCATTGCAGATCAGCCGTTACAGCCTAATCGTAGCCAAGCGGAGCAACATCAGCCTAATCTCACTATGACACAGTGTGTTACTGGAAGCTTCAGAAAGGAGCTACAGGATATGAGTCAGTACTTTATGATGCAAGTCAGTATTGAGAATGATGCATAAGTAAGCAGCAAGGTAATAGGTACTCCCCTTGATTAGGTTTAGGTGCATTTTACATGGATGTCCCTAGCTAACCTAGGGTAAATTCCAAAGGCATCACATGAAAATAATGTTTCATTCCCACAAACAACACATAACTAGCTAAAAAGTCTTATTATCTTGATGTCTTGCCTTCTAGAAATGATTTGACAGCCCAAGGGTCAATGGGTAAAAGGGAGTTACCCACAAGCATATCCAAGTAGCAAGTAGTTACTTAGCCAGATATCTATATCAGATAAAATTCCATAATAATATGAGTCAGTCCCCAGTACAACATAATGCAGACAAAATGTGAAACAATCTCTGCATTGCTAGCCATTTCTCTCAAGTTTCAAAAATGTCTGTCAGTCACATAGTGTCAAGCTTTGCAGTTCCTCCACCGTCCTGGCAAGCATTTTAAAGGCAACATCTGGCACAAAAGATGGGAAGAAAGAAGGCTGGGATCCCATCTCAATGGCTAAGCAGGGGCTTACTAATGTCATCCCAGAGGGAGATAAGAAATGACTAGGGCCATTAACTGCTTTACAAAGCTTCACTGACTCCAGTATTCATTTTCTCTCCCCACCGCCTGTATGATTTGCCAAACTTCCCACAGGGAAACAGGTTTCATAGTGTGAATTTCCTTCTCTTACAGTGTAAGTCAGGAATGGTCTTGATGGTCATTCAGAGAGGCTTCTTGCTTAATAGCAGCAATGGGCTGAGAGGAGGGAATACTCTGGGCAGTTTTAGGCCTCAGGAAAAGAATGAAGACATTTTGCAAAAGTTCTTTTTATTTTTTTCTCTCTCTCCTTCTTTCCTTTTACTCCCCCTTATTTCTCCATAGTCCTTCACATTCCTTTCTCCTCTTCATCCACTGCCATCCTCATCATCTTCCATCTTGCTTTTACTATTTCCAACCCTAAGAGCACAAAGGACAGATTGGGGCCCTACATTCTTGCACTGATCTGACTTGATCTCCCCTCTGGCAACATGACCAAAATGGCTCAATTGCTCTCTCCCTTTCCCACCAATTTGGGGTCCAACAAATCACACAGACCAGTCTCAAATCCCAGCCTAAAGCAGCACTTTGCAAAGCTGTCTCACCTCTCAGGAGCTGAAAGGATTAGTCAGTGGCTTCGAGAAGGTGGGACTTTCCAAAGGACAAGGTCATCATTGGCAGCAACAGACACATAAGGCAAATATTCTAATACTTCTCAGTGCTGGAACATGAGGAACTGGAAAATTACAGAGCAAACTGTAAAATTCCACCATTCAGCTATTTCGTTGTACAGGGTGCTTTCCCTGAGCATGACACACAGTGGAAACTACTGCACAACTCTGTCATGCCACAGAGCCATTTCCCAGCACAACAGTGAAGAGAAGTATGGGATTCATGGAAGTGGGCACAAGTTTTAAGCATGGGATTTTTAAAGCTGACTAAGAGCTTAAAAATTGGAAATGAATTGGAACCGAGCATCCAAATCCCCTCTGCGGCTTTGAAAACCCCACCCTAGATTTTTAACTGTGGATCATGGTTCTTTTGGTTGAAAATGTGAGTGCTTGACACTCCATTGTCTTTACACGCTTAAGGTGGAGTTGCCTGTTCCACATCAACTTCACTGCCTTCCTCTGTGGGAGTCGCAAGATAACCACCCTGTTCTATACACCTCATGGCACACCGTTGGCTTGAAAAGGCTGATTGTGGGAGGCCCCGTAGTACCTCATATAGCCCTTCCACTATATGAACTCACATAAATGAAGGGCACGTCGGGTTATGGCGTACATCATGTTTTCATGTCATTGCCAAAGCTACTCAGTCTCTGTAAAAAGTACCTTCAGCAATGACCTCATATCCCACAGTTTGCTTTTATTTTATTTCAGTGCTTCTGCGGTTTTGTGAAATGTTAAAACTGCTCGAGGAGTTCCAGAGGAGCCTGAGCCTCTGAAATGTCTCCCATGGGACCATGAAGTGAGAGCATTTCTATACAATTCCTACAGTAGCATCAGATCCTTGGTTTTAGAGCACAATATGGGCTAGAGTGGCAACCTCTCCAAAAGGTTTATGTTAATTGCCCCATATTAATATACCTTTATTGCAGTATTTGTTAATTCCCTACACATATTATTATTGCTGCAGTTGCCAGAACATTCTGGGTGTTCTACAGACAGTCTCTATAAAGTGGCGAGCCTATAATGTGAGAAAGAAAAAAGACAGACAAATATTGGGGAGGATGAGACAGAACAGACCAAGAGGCCAAGATAATAACTGGTAGTTCTGTTGTTAGTTCTGCTTTTTATTTATTTTCTGTGTATAATCAGCCCCCAGCTGGCCCTCTATGTAGCCCTAATTAGTCAGCTGGCTATTTTTTTTTTAGGCATTGCCCCAGAAATGAGTCTTGAGGAGGGAAATAATGCAAATCTCACAGAGCCGCTAAGTGCTGGGGATAGTCATCCTCCAGGTTTTAATGTCCCCCACTGCAGTTTTGTAAAATAACGCATGAACAATTTAAACTAGGTCATCTTTAAAAATGGGTGGGACAGACGATGTCATGAGGGGGCTGGCCCCAGTAGGTCTAGAGCCCCTGTGCCAGAGCAGGTTCTCCAATTTGGCTGATTAAAAGCAGGGGAGCAGCTGGAGGCAAAAAACGATTAAGGAAAGACCCAGTGAAGTCCCTGATGGAAGCCAGTACATAGTCCCAGTGAATCAGAGCAGACTGGTTTAGTCAGAGGCAGGTGAGAGCTGCCACAGACCAAGAGGACTGAAGTATGTCCTGGAAGGAAGCAGAAGGTGTATCGAAAGCCAAGGAGAGCAGCAAGAGGGGTTTGCTGCCTGCTGTCTCCAAGCTAGAGAGCCAGGGCTGGAGAGGGCTGAAGGCAGGAAGAGCAGCAGAGGGAATTGCCTGCTGGCTCTAAGCCAGAGTGGGCTCAAGGGAGGGGAGCAGTAGAGGAGCTCACCTGCTGATATCTCCAGGGCTGGAGATCTGGGCCCATAGGAATCATGAGAGGGTCAGAGGGAGTGAATGATGCTCCTTTGGCTAGGAGGCTCAAAGCAGAAAGGCTGAGGGGTTCCCACTAGGAAAAGCAGGGTTTCAGTCCAGTTGGAAGGGCAGAGGATGGCTGTCCTGGGCCAGGACAGGAAAGGGCTGCGCTTGAGTGCTGGGGTGTGGTGAGGGAAGCCGAGGCCTGGTGAGGGATGCTGGGGGTGTGCTGGTGAACTGGGGCATATTGAAGAATGCCAAGGTTATATGTGGCACTGACTGTTTGGACGATGCTGGGGAAATACTGGTTTATGGTGCTGGGTGATGTTCTGTTAGGATTTATGTGCACAGTACTTTCCTAATACATGAATTCTGCACAGGCTATATTTATACTTGGGGAGATGGTTTGGACTGTTTCTGGGAACTCAGAAGGGGGGAAACTAAGGCAGGTGCACTTTTTTCATGCTGCAGCCTGCCACATAAAGGTGCCCTGGCAGGGCTGTCCTCTTACAGAAGTTAAAAATCAAGCACTCCCTTCCCGTTTGTTTTAACTTGTTTCACTCTATTCCAGGCCAGGCCAGCAAGTGAAAGCTGCAAACTAGCTAATATGCCAAAAGGATACCCAAGGCAATGGAAGACAGTACTTGTGTAAGGGACCACCTGTCCCCCACATTCTCCTACACGGAGGCTTACAGCCTCCCTAATGAACTGTCCATGCTAGGAGCAGAGAACTGCTTGGATGCATTATTACGGTGCCAAATAAATACACAAATAATAATGAGGGAATGCTTATGAAATACTAATGGTGTGAGGGGCCCTGGAACTCTTCTTCAGAGCTTCTTGCCAACCTGACACCAACACCAAGAGGCACAAACAGCGGCAAGTACCGAACTATGAAACCTGCGATTTCACAATCAATGTGTGTGCTGTTCTAGCAGGTTAGTACATAAGCTGCTCACATGAAACATAAACCATCTCTCCCACTGAGTAAGCGCGCTCGTTCTGGGCTGGCGTCACTGTTTGAAGAACATGACTGCGTTATGTGCAAACGGCAAAGTCTCACAGTGCCAGCGATACACAGAAATCAGAAAGCTGAGTTTTGTAAATTAAGGATGCATTGTTCTTTGTCTTCTGAGGTATGACTCACTCTGGAAAGTGATTTATTTATTTATTCAAAAACCTCCATTCCTCCTCTGCCTCCCCTCTCTCCCCCCAATCTTCCTCACTCCCCAAAAAAGAATATTAACAATGAGTGAAACCAAAGAATTCAACCTTGACCTTCTACTTTTTTGGCTTCCTGTGAAAGGCATTCATGCAGAATCTGTAATGTTGCAGTTTTTCCCCTCCCCATCCCCAAATTCTCTCTTGGAGCATAAAAAGAACAGCTAGGAAATCACAGCTCTAAGACCATGTCTACCCGTGCCGCCAAATTTGCCAGCAGTTGACGGGAGGTATGCAAGCTACATAGAGTAGCTTGTGTATCTCCCGTCGACTTCCTAACTTCTACTTACCACGGTGTCTTAAGTTCATGGCGCTGACGGGAAATGCGGTCCCATCGATGCAGTGTTACACTGCCTGGTGGAGGTGGATTAGTAGTGTCGATTTCCGGGTCGATTGAGCAGGTCTCCGCTTTGGCTCAATCGATCTGGATAAATCGATCTGATGATGGCGAATTTGCTGCCGTCACACTAGACATAGCCTAAGAGTTGTGAGTCAAAGAATATCTTGGCTACCATGACAGCTTAACACAAGCTATTGCTAAACTCTTTATGTTAAGCCTTGGCATATAATTGAGTGTTATTATTATTATAATTATTTGTATTATTGTAGCTCCTATGAGCCCCAGTCATAAACCAGGACCCCATTGTGCTAGGCGCTGTACTAACACAGAAAGAACATTATTACTGGCTCACCCTTCAGCTTCATTGCTTCAAACATCTGATTACCTAGGTAATTACATGTGCCCAAAACCGGTGCAAGAGTATTAGCACCTTAGGCAAACCTTCAGCCTTGCCACCCGCCCCCTCCCCCAATTAACTTTTGAAAATGAATATTGTGCATTAGCGTGAATAAAAATTCTGCATTTATAATTATAGATTTATTTTACAAGAAAAAGAGAATATTGATACTGATTGTGCATTCTCATTGACCTTTCATTCCCACTTCTGAAGCCTGTTTGTTTACTTGTAGTTTCATGAATAGTTCATTCAGGTTTTTGCTGCCTCTCAAATTTTGCTGCTCTAGGCAACCGCCTAGTTTGCCTAGTGATTGTGCCAGCTCTGTTTGTGCCCCATCATTGCAGAATTTTGGCACCTCACAAATGTTAATGAATTTACCCTCACACCACACCTGCAAGGAAGGACAATAATATTATACTCCCCAGTTTTACAAATGGGGAAATGGAGCACACAGATATCAAGACTCCAGTTCAGCAAAGCACATAAGGATGTGTTTAAATGCTTTGCTGAATCAAAGCTTCAGTGAGTTGCCCAAGGTCTCACAGTCTGTGGCAGAGCCATGTACCTAGAGTACTGGTTCAGTGACCTAACCACTATACCATCCTGCCTCCTAGTGGCTACTACAATATTTTTCTTTTATAAGAGAGGGGAGATTCAAGGAATCCACAAATTGCCCTTTGGTGCCAGTCCAGGGGATATGGTGGAGGAGGAGCAGAGGAGTGGTTCGCAGAAGTGGTGCTGCTCTGATCTTCTCCAAGGACAATGCATTTCATACTTCTGCCATGCTGCGCCTGCTCTCAGCAGCCCCAGGATAGGGGTCACTGGAAACACCATGTGCCAATGCCAAGCCAGTAAGCTATCTTTTTTAAATGTCATAGAAGGATTTGGGACCTAGTGTTCCAAAAGAGAGTCATGAAGGCATAGAGCCTGGTTTTAATTCATGTGGAATTGCCTCCTGTTTCTCTCCATATATGTTTGAAGACCATTCAATTTGTGGTTGAACATTCTCAGAGGAATTGTTCCCCTTGGAAATAAAGAGTAGCAAAGAAGTAAGTTCAACGAGTCTGTGCAGACTACTGTGGGACACTGTGATAGAGGAACGACTACAACAGAAACACATATAACCCCTATAAACACATATCATCATAACAACAACAACACTAAATTACATAAATAATAATCATAATAATTAATAATAAATGACTTTTACCTGAGTAAGAAGCTAAGCCGTCCCTGGCACAGCTGCCAATGCATGCCCTGTGTGGCCCCACCTCTTCCCGTCCCTCATGGACTGAGGGCAATGGAGGCAGGCCCTGGTGGGTTAGCTGGGGCTGCTCCTCTCCAAGGACACCTGGGCAGTGTGGGGCTGGGTGGGGCTGCTCCTCTGCTCCGGCCAGAGTGGAGCTCAAAGCTGCTGTTCCCTTGAAGGGAGCTGCTTCTTCATTCTGGCTGGCGCGAAGCTTGAGGTTGCTGTGCCTGTCTCAGAGCTCAAGGGGCTACATGACCTCAATATTGCTGAAGCCTCATGGACCCACTGTAATCTTTAGTGCTCCCCCAAGGGGGTCCCGCCCCCGGGTTGGGAACCATTGCACTAGCCCACAGATAAACAAAGAGTCCATATCAATCTCATATTTCATACCTTCAGCACTTCTCTCTCCCCTTTTCTCCACATGAAAGCTGCATAAGAAAAAACTTACTCTCTGGAGTTTGCAGTCATTTTATCCACCAGAAAACTGTGACCTTGATGTGAACTAATTAGGATTGAAATAGACTAATAATATAGGTTGGCAAGGTGGAGCTTTGTCAGTATAAAAGAGGCCTTTGAAGATAACAGCCATTTACACTTTTATGATCTCATCCCTAGTGCTCAGAAAAGAGAACATAAACTAACAACATGGAATTCATCTAGGGGCATTCTACACACGCAGCAGAACATCACCCCACCCTCTCACGTTTATTCAGGACGGCAAATTAAATCTGCCTGGATTGTTTTAAATTCCAACACAGATCATGATTAAAAAAAAACTTTCATTAATAAGCAGACCTCTGATGATCTAAAGATGCGCTAGTTCATTTTATTGACTTAGAGAAAGTAAACGACATATCAAATGCAACCTTCATACTTTAATGGATGAGGTCACCTTGAGAAAAATGATACCTAACACAGCAGTATGAAACCTCTCTGCAGAGCACAGCTTTGATTTACAAGGTGAAGCGAGGTCTCCATCATGTGAACATATATATTTTTAAGTTACTTTGGCTTAGACTGTAATGTGGATTTTTTGAAATAGATAGCTGAGAAATTGTTGCTCATTAAAGTACTAAATGAAGTGGGTGACTTGTGAAGAAAACAATAGTTCTTGAAAACAATATAAAAGTCTGTGCTGTTCTAAACACTGAGCTAATGATTTACATCAAACTGGTTTACAGAAGATCTGCAAAGCTGAAATGAAAAATGAGTTAAGCCCAAAAAAATGTGCTGAAAGCCCCAACTAACTGGGCTGTGGGGCACATTCAACCCATAAATACATTTAACATACCTTTTAAGAAATGCTTTCCTCTCTCTGTGAAATCCTCTGGCACTTCCTGTTTAGTTGAGGAATGCATCTTACTGTAACATTGTGGATATCAGAAATTCCATGCAGCCCTATGGCACCAATGAAGTCACAGTAGGCTGTATCTTGTGATTCTTTAGTGACTCAGAAAATGCCAGAGGATTTCATTTAGAGAAAGGATTAAAAGAAAGGTAAATTAAAACTTATTTTTGTTTATTGACCCCTCCCCACGGTCATACAAATAGGGGTATTCAGCACGTCTCTGGGTTTAGTTCAATTTTAATGTTAACTTTGCAGTTCACCTTTCAATGCTATGTTGATTAATTTCAGATCAGGATAAATCTAAATCTGAAGAAGAAACCTAGGCCGTAAACTTTGAAGTCAAAAGGTGGGATTCTCAAAAGCATCATGGAGCTTATGCTCCTATGGCCTGGTCTACACTTACCTTCCGGATTCAGTGGCAGTTGACAGGAGATACGCAAGTGATGTAAAAAACTTGCTTATCTCCCGCTGACTTCGCTGTATCAGTTCCGCATGCCATCCACACTGCGCTGTGCTGACGGGAACAGCGTTCCTGTCGACGCAGCACTATGCCACTTACGGGGGTGGCTTTCCTACGTCGATTTCTGGATTGACTGAGCGGGTCTACACAGACTGCTCAGTCGATCCAGAGACATTGATCTGATGGCGGTGAATTCACCGCCGTCAGTATAAACCCAGCGTAAGTCGCTTTTTGAAAATCCCACCCAAAATGCACAAAATGAACCTCATGCACAAGTCTTTGAAGGACTGGAGCTTTTTGCCAGCATCTGCAAAGTTAGGTGCCTAAAGTTAGGCCTCTAAATATGTGGCCTGAGTTTCAAAAGTGCAGAGCACTCCCAGCTCCCACTGACTCTCAATCACTTATAGTCATTTCAAGTAGTAGCAATTTGATGTCAGTGGGAACGGCAGGGCTCAGAACCTTTGAAAATCTAGCCACTGCAAGTAAGTGACTAAATACAGATTTGTGCCCATAACTTTAGGTCCCTCAGTTTCAAAAGAATGGCCTTAATTTTCGTTTTGTGCCCAGGTAGTATTAGAATGGACCAGGGAATGAATATAAATCTAAATATAGTTGGAACTAAAAGGTACAACTAAAGGAAAATTGTAATATAATATAAAACAATCTTCAGCATAATATCTGATTACAATTTATTAAAAAATGTTGCAGAATGGCATATATGAAGAAATGAATAATTAACATTAATAATTAACAGGAAGCCATAACTTTGATAGTCTGAAGATATAATTTTTTGTGCAGGAAATGTAGTTCAGCGTGAATAAGGAAAACTATTGTACATTCTGCTTATTTGTATAACTGATACACAACTATCTGCATTAAACCACTGATAAATTAATCTTGAAACTTTTCAAACAACTTGGAAAGATTCCTACCTCCTCCATGTTTCTGCAAGCTGAGTTGCACTTCCTATGTCTCAAATTATGCCATGTGATTAGACTTTCTGCTAGGAAATATCAGTAAGATAGCAGCTCCTACCATAAACATGGACCTCCTGAGACAATGACAGCTATATTTAAAACTTTTTAGAAACTTGACTTGATCACAGTGAAGCCCCCCTGAATGTATTGAAGACAACAGTTTTGCCAAGGTAAGGAGTGCAGAATAAGCTCATTGGAGAATTATCACTTAACTGTGCCTCTTTAAGAAATCACCTTGAAGTTAAAGGAATCTTGATACGCACTTTCCTGCTTGATTTAAAAAGGATAGCATCAAGACTGATAAACCCCGAATTTGACTATTGTACATTTTGTGAATGCCTGTGTGGAAGGTCCAGGAATTCTTGTGTGTGTGTGTGCGCGTGCGCACACACGCGTTTAGTTTTAAAAATAAATATTTCAAAGCTCATTATTTCTAATGGGAGAAAATAATGGCAGTAGCTGAGCACTCATATGAAACCTGGTCTGTGAGTACAATGGAGGAAAAACCAATTTCAATCAGGAAATGGATTTCATTTTCAAGACTCCTAAGAGTTCTTATAAACAAAAAATAAGAACAAAACTGATCAAAGCCATTTTAACTGTCTTTTTAAAATTACCTAAAACTGCAAAGTGACTGCAAGAAGCCAATTTAAATCCCTTCAAAGGAAAGTGCCACATTATAATTTTTTTTTTTTGCTAACGTGATCCCAAAATGAGGAGTTAGCTGCACTTGTATTAGTCTCTCTTAAAGTGAATTATATACAAAATGGCTTGCTTCCACCCCATCTTCACATGCTCATTTAGCCAGTCTGAACCTATAGATAAGCTGGTGATGAGACACTAAAAGGCAAAAGCAGACAATTACCTAGGCAAATGTTTGAAGGATTTGGGCCCCCGGAGCAAAATGCTGTTTACTAAGGACTGAAAGCGCCATTTGTACTTAGCACAACCAAGTCTGTCTGAACTCAGTAGTTCTGGAGACTGGCCCCCAGTGGACTCAAAGCAAGGTTTATAGGTGTGAGATAACATCACACTCCTGTCTGCATTTCATCACCTCAGGGCTTTTGCAGTATTTTTAAACAAGAAAATGCAAGTACCAACAAAAGCATATTATAACGTCTGTCTTTATGTACACTGATTGCCCTGGTTAATCATTTATTTTTATTCTGCCGACCACCCTGTCAAGAGACAGAGCCAGATCCTCAGGTGATGTAAAGCTATGTAGCTCTCTTGAAGTCAGTGGAGCAATGCCAGGTTACCTCAGCTGACAATCTGCTTCCTAGTTTTCACTTAACTTGATCTCTTTCAAACCTCACTGCAAACTAATAGGGTTAGAATACATGTGTTTCTCTTCTTTTATTTTCAAAAAAAGCCTTGCAAACATGCATCTCAGTCAATTTGCGTGAAGAATCCAGAGAGATCAGTGAGGAAAAGGTAGGGAGAGATAAGAGACTTTACAACATCCCTTCCTTCTCCACTTCTCTGCACACTTCCTATACACATTCATCTCTGCAGTTATCATCAGTAGGATCTATGATGATCTGGGCAGAAAATGGAGGAATCAGGACATAAATGGAGGGGATAAAAAGATGGTAGGAAATCTGTTGAGTAGATCTTCTGTACTTATATGCCCCCCCCCCGCACCATACTATCTGAGTGTCACATGTACATTAGTGGATGTGTCCTCACAATATGCCTGTGAGGTAGGGAAATGCTTTTGCCCCTATTTTACAGATGGGAACTGAGACAAAGAGAGATTAAATAACTTGAACAAGTCCTCACAAGAAGGCTGTTGCAGAATTAGAAATGAAACCCATATCCCCTTAATTCCAATCAAGTGCTCTATCCACAAGACCACCCTTTCTTCCCACATTCCTGGTTGAGGAAACACTGCCATTAACATTTCTACTGCTGTAGATAATCCACCTCCTGAAGAAGTGGTAGTTAGGTCTGGAATCATCCTCATATCGACCTAGCAGTGTCTATAAGGGGTTAGGCCCGCCTGATACATCTGGTGAGTGATGTAGGTAGGTTGACCTAAATTTTAGGTGTAGACCAGGCCTAAAATACCTGAACAGGAGAACTGGGGAAAAAAGAAAACAGAGAACCAAAGATTGACTGAAGATAAGCTGATGGTGAAGGGAAGCCTGCATTACACTTCCCCATATTAGGACCACTTCTGGGTCAATAAATAAAGGACTTCAGCTCCCAATGCTATCAAACCAAGCACCCCCAAACACTCAATTCTAAAGAAGCAGATGCAGCAGCAGAGTAAGACAAATCAATGGGAAGATACTGATCGTACTAAAGCAGCACGAGGTATGTTTTCAGTGATTGTGTGACAAACTATATGCATGTCTCCCATGTCTAATCCACCAGCATGGTCCTGTAAAAATGCTCCTCAGACAGCAGCACTCCCTGATGTTTTACTGTCACGATTAAGCTGCACTCTGTACAAGAGCTCCACTGTTTTTGTTTTGTAAATCCATTTTCCCATAAAATAAAAAAAAGGGGTGCAGCATCAGAGCATCAGGAATGTGTCTTCTAAAGAGACAGCATTTCCTCCGTCTCTTCTTTATTTTTTTCCCTCTCCAAATGTGAAAAATAAGTAGTAAGACAGCCTTTGCTGGAGATGTGTCTCACAAGGCCTTCATTGTTTCAGACAGGTGTGAGATTGGAACTGATTCAGAACCAACAACCCCAGTATCAGAGCCAGCTCTGTGAGCTGAAAACATGCACCAACCATCCAGTAATATCACTGCAGCCAGCCCGAGACTCAACAATTTAAGGCTTAACACACACACAACATAAATCAGATGAGGATGTACCAGCCAACCGTCAGCTTCTTGGGCAGATGCCTGCAGACTGTCTGTGCAGATCACACCCTGCCTGTTTGGGTTATTAGAAACATTTTTTTTTGTCATATAAAGATGAGAGGCTGGGTGGAGGAGCTAGCACAGACACATTTATATTTGCCCTATCTTGTCCCACCAGCCCTTGTACATACACTGTTTGTGAGGTAGTACTTCTTGTAAAGTTGCTTTATTCAAAGCACAGGAGGGAATGAATTACATCTTGGGGAAATGTTTAATGTATAGAAATCACATGTACATGCATTCTGTAACAGCTACTCTCACAGAACAAAATCATTCACTTTCCATGGGAGTTTATGAGGCTGTAAACATGACCAAACAAGCACAAGAATTAACACAGCTCCTTATTCTCAGATATATTTCCTTCACTTTTCCAGGAAAACCAGTTTTTACTCTCTCTTCTCCATCTGTTCTTCTGATATCTGCTTTGAACTAGTCCCTAATCTGCATTTGCCTCTATTTTGGATCACTTACATAACAGGTACAAGCAACAATTCAGAATCTGGAACTAAAGAACCTCTTGGTTACATTTGGTTATCCAAGGGTCTCATAAAGATGCCCAAAGAATTATTTTTCCTTTGACACACGACTGGTGCTTTTGTAGGAGCCAAGAACACACCATTGTAATAAAGGAGTGCTGGTAAGAAACTAAACTTTGATTCCTGGCCCCAATCACACACATGACATTCTAAGTTCTCTGCTTCACCACTTGCATTCTGGAAAATTATGGAGCCCTGCAGCCACCTCCGCCAGGTTCTTTTCCAGATTCAGCTGCCTTCATTTGCTCTATTTTTTGTGAAAAGATTCGGTTTATTTCTGGCACCATGTAATAGAAGTTTGACACACAAAAATGCTAGTAATAGATTGGTCTTTATTTCCTGTCCAGTCATGTGCACTAGCCCTGCCTCTCTGCACCCTTCAGTAGCTGGTCCAGCATTTGAAGCCCTTACTCTCTTATGGCTACCATTTGGAACTGCAACAGCAGCCCTAGCCATTTTTGGCTGCCACAGACACTGCAGCCTTTACTGTCTAGTGACTGCTCCCTGATACTGAAGTCAGGGCTTTCTGCACCCCTCAGTTGCCAGGACCAAACTCTGAAGCAAGAGCCTACAACAACCCCTCTGAATGAGTCATCTGTCCCAGGGGAACTAACTAAGCCATGCATGGCTTTCTTTGTGATTCCTTTGCTTCTGTAACACTTATTGTCAGTGCCCACATTCCCTTGCTGAGCGAAAGTCAACAGGCTGGCTGCTGCTCCCCCAGTTCAGAGCCCATTCATATCCTCTCCAATAATAGACCAGGGCACTCACAGCTGTGGATCGGTGGCCATTTTTCTGTCACACACACCTGTTTGGTTTTATGCTTTTGGCTGGACAGTTTGAGCCACAGCTGCAAGTGGGCTTTGAAGGGGAGTCTCCTGAATGGAATCAACATGATAGTCTGGCACAAGCAGAGAAGTATGTACTTAAAATAATAAAGAAGCTGGAAGTGCGTTTAAAAAGGTTTTTGTAGACGGAGGATAAAAAATGCCACCATGCTAATGGTCAATGCATGTTTATATGCAAGCCATGAGAATACAGTTTGCAAACCCTGATTTGCAGTCTTTCCCTTACTACCTTCTTGAGACAGTTTTTAATTCCATTAATACAGTTTTCACCTTTATAAAGTACAGACATTACAAGGTGATACCACTGTTCATAATAAAGTAATATAGGGCCCAAGTGTGAAAACCCTGTCACATGTAAATGTACACATATGTAGTCTCATTGATGTCAAAGAGACTGTTCCTACAAGTAAAGTGTCTCACATGCTTATGTGTTTGCAACCATTGGGAATATTTTGTAATTTGGATGTTTAAAATAAAATATACTACAGCATTCCAGTACATTTACACATGGAGCTCCTGGCTAATTCTGACAGGGACAACAGAAATCAACTTAAATAGTCTATTCAGTAAGCTCAGCTTTATTACCATATTGTAATATTGCCATATTACACAAATAAATAATCACTTTTCTCACAGTGTTGCTATTGCTACAATTCTCCTTGACAACACAATCTACTAAAGAAAAGGGGAGCTTATAACAACTTCTCTGAATACTGAAAACTTAGCAGTGAGTAAGCCAATGATCAAATGCCATTTAGTTGGATTTTATTTTTGATCTCCAAGAAACTAAGAGAATCTATAACTGACCAAGTCACCTCTAAAATCTCTCATAACTATGATTGTTCAGCAAACAATTTAAATTACAGTGGCCTATATTGTCAAAAGTGAGTAGTGATCCATTTCCATTTTGGGGTGCCCGTTTGAAGATCTTGAAGTGTCTAATTTTTCAGAGGGTGAGTGATCTGCAGTTTCTGAAAACCAGGCCCCTTTAAGATATCTCAGGATGGGCATCCAAAAATGGAGGCAACCTAAATCACTATTCGCTAATGACAATCTCGGCTGATAGATAAAAATGAAGAAATTTCTGAAACAGAGATAGAAAGAAAGCACTAATTGTTAGAAATATGAAGTCAACTTCTTTGTTAGTACAGATTTCACACAATATAGATGAGTATGTTTCCCACTACATCATTTCTTAATTCTTATATTTGAGGAGCTATGTTAATGGAGGAAGAATGGTCATATTATGACAATAATCTTGTTAAGCATATAATGTGCTCTTCTCCATACAATTTACTGCCTTCCATGATTTATCCAAACACATTGTTGTTTTGTGTGTAATTAATCCCCTCTTTCCTTATGCACCACATAATGTATGGGATTCATAGAAGGCCTCCAATGGCAAGCAGACTCCAGTGGTTTGGATGGCTGCATAAGCGTACCTTTTTACAGCTATACTAAATGCTCATTGTGTATTTGTTATGATATTCATGGAGAGAATTCTGTGACTCATGTAAACACTCATGACCATTACAGCAGCTCTGTCCACACAGCCTCTTGTAAAGGACACATCTGCTAATATGACAAGGGAAATGTGTACTTTATATTTTATTTTAAGAGGAAAAAATCTAGTGCCCAAAACCCACCCTTAAAGAAAACAGACACAGTGACACTCCTATGTGCAACAGGGAAATACAATGAGCATTCCAGATTGTTTCACTGCAAGAACCTATGTTAAAAGAGATTAATTATATCTGCACATTGCAGATCTGAAATTCACCCTCATCAAGAGGACCAACACAAGGCCCTCCATGCTGCTTAAACCTCAGGGTGTGTAGGCTAGGGCCCATGGGTGGACTTTCTTTGTGCTGTGGATTGGGGGGCAGTTATGCCAGCTCAGATAATCTTGTCTGGAGGCAGAATTGTGGGGCTGAACCTGGGTGGGGTCACTGGATCTGTGACTATGTGGATTTAGCATGTAGCCAGTGTCCATATCCTGCATGCTATTGTAATACTCTTTGTACACAGTATGCCTTGGGAGGTATCATTTGAAAATTCATAATTTGCTGGTCATTATTGTCCTGATAAAATGTGGGTGACAACACTGTATGTGAAATTATAAGATTCCACCATTGGTGTTCTTAACACATTCCAAACTGAGGTTGGCAAACAGGTCTGCCACAAACAAAGCAATGCGTGCTCTGTTTAATTTGCATTTAAGCTGTAAACGGAGTTATTAAGCAGGAAGGGAAACAAAGGGCACTCAAACAGGTAAAGAAAAAGAAACACCCTTCACTATAGACTCTTCATCTCTCGAATCTCAGCTTGAGCTGTATTTCAAGAGGGGAACTAACGTTATAAATAGGAGGAACAAACACTCCCAAACACTGCATCTCTCTTTGTTTCTCTGCCCAATGCATTCACAGCATCTGCGGGACAAAGGAAGCAGCATTGGACAGGAGCAGGGGTCCTGACATAAGAAGTTGGGTCAGTAAGACCGCTGAGAGCATGCGGTGAGAAAACTTTGCATTGAGTTTAACATAGTTTGGTATATTAGGCGCCAGTTGCATTCTATCTTTATTTTTCTTGTAACCATTTCTGACTTTTATGCCTCATTATTTGTACTCACTTAAAATCTCACTCTTTGTAGTTAATAAACTTGTTTTATTGCTTTATCTAATCCAGTGTGTTTAAACCTAAGTGTCTGGGAAACTCCATTTGGAGTGGGAAGTTATGTGCATATTATTTCTATTGAAGCAATAATAGACTTTATATAACCTTGTATTGCCCAAGAGAGGGCTGGGCAATATGGGACATAAATGTTAGGGGGGAAATCTAAGATTGGGGTGATTTTGGGTCACCCTGCAGTATAACCAAGGCTGGTAAGAGCCAAGGTGTGGCTGGCTGGCTGCAGGACACGCAGACATAGCTGGGGATGACTTGCATGCTGGAGGCTGTTTGGGAACAGTCCAAACTGGAGGCTACAGCTGCAAAGCGGTGTAAAGGGCACCCCAAGTTAGATAGCGGGAATGACACAGCTACTTATTAGTCTGGATTGCACCCTTTAATGTCACATATGGGTTTTGGGGGCAGTCATGCCAACCATGGGTGTCAGGGTTGTATAATTTTGTGGTGCCCTGGCCAGAGCACTGGGACCACATGGGAGAGGGGTGGAGGGAAGGGGCAGGGCTGGGAGGGGGGAGTGGCTGCCACCGCGCCACACAGTTTGGGGCCAAGGCTGACACTGGAGCAGCTCCTAGCCAGCTGCTGACTGTGTCGGGGGCAGGAGGGAGGTAGAACTGCCTGGCCGCCCTGGATGCAGGGGGCTGCTGCATTCTGCACCTCCACGGCCGGCCTCCCCAGCACCACAGAAATATTGGTGGAGCTGGGCCCATCATCCTCAATGGTGGTGGAGCACGGGCACCATGGGCCCATATAACTCACCACCTATGATGCCAGCTGAAGTAGTCTTGTGTAGAGGTGGAGTTGTGGGGGGTGAACCTGGGAGGGGTCACTGGATCCATGACTGTGGATTTAGTGGTGTGAAATTCACACACTGTGGGTGTGAAGGGACTGTGGTTGCTATTCCAGCCAATAGAAATTGCAGCCTCAT
The DNA here is from genome assembly GCA_007922155.1 of Mesoclemmys tuberculata. Classification (NCBI taxonomy): domain Eukaryota; kingdom Metazoa; phylum Chordata; order Testudines; family Chelidae; genus Mesoclemmys; species Mesoclemmys tuberculata. Next base: position 32,731,292 of record ML675610.1, read on the forward strand.
GAGCTACCTGTGGGTTAGGTGGGTTGACTCTACCCCTAGGCAAGTCTTGCCCATATATAGGGAGGGATGAATGTCACTCAGGGTAAAGCTGTCATGGGAAATATCTGACTTCTCTGTCAGTTTAGCTTGGGTTCTGCTGGATTCATTTACAGTTCAAAGAAACAAATGTCAGCAGCTTACATTTAAAAAATATTCTCATCGTTTTATCCTTCTTTTATTTTAATTTAATTATAAAATGTAGGAATGTGCGTGATTTCCATGGTACAGCTGCTGAGGATTTTGGCAATTTGGAGAGTATCTACATTACCGCCAGGAAAAGAAAAATCGGTTTCAGAATCAAATTGGTATCTTCTGGCACATAAGTGCCATCAGATGAATAATAAGCTAGTTTCAGCTGGTTTTATATTTTAGGGTAAGGAGTTCTTTTTTATTTTTTGTTTGTTTTATTTACCATGGGAGGTAATTCGAGCTCTGGTATCAAACATGAAGTGTTCTGCCAAGAAGGGATTAAAGGAGCAAATTCTATGGAAAGAAACTGGGTTTGTCAGTAAAAGGCTAAGAGAGATTTTATTTACCAGAGTTTTGCAATCAGCACTTTTAATCTTCATCACAATTGGGCTATTCAAGAGCCTAGAACTTGCTTCAAAGGCCAATAAAGAATAATCCAAAAACTAGTGGGTGTAGGACTCGAATGCGAAGATGTGATCAAATAAGCAACTGCTTGTGAGTGTCTGAAGTCCAGGATAGTAAGTGCACCTGCTTGTTAGGCAGGCAGATATTTTCACTGTCAGCAAGTTCACTGTGTTAATGTGAAAGGTGAGCGTAGCGGGGGGGAAAGAGAAGTGCTGGAGCTCCAGAATCAGGTTATCTAGTGAAAGAATACCAATTGCTGAGTGGCACAGTTAATCTGAATGGCAAATATGAAACTCAAACAAATAATAGCATGACTTAAATAATTGCATTAAGGGCTCAATCCTGCAAGGTACTGAGCACTCCCAACTCCCACAGGAAGTGAGGGAAATCAGAACCTCTAAGTCATCAGTATCTTGCAGAATCAAGCCACAAATTATTTTGTAAAAGTGTAATGGTGTTAAAAAAGCATGAAAATAATCTAAGTTATTTAACTCTTCTCTGTTGAAAACTGAAGGCAACAACAACTAATGATAGCATGAACCAGTGCAGGTCATGCAATAGCCAGGCCAGACTCTGCTCTCAGTTGCGGTGGAAGTTCAAGATAACTCCTTGTGTCTCTAGTTTTATGCTGGCGCAAATGGGAACAGTGTGGCTCACTAAGCCTAAAAACTACAAAAAAGATTTGCCATGTTAATTAAAGACTGAATTAAGGACAGTTGTTCTGACCTGAACATTGGACTTCTGTAAACAGTCTCCACCAATCTGCCATCATGCTTCGCTCCACCTTGTCATGTGATAGACTAGACAGACAATAATTTTGTGGCCAGGTCATAAAGGCCAGGTTTTTAAAGCTATTTAGGCACTTAAAGATGCAGACAGGTGCCTATGGGGATTGTCACAAGTGCCTAGGTATTTAATTCCCACTAGGCACCTATCTGCATCTTTAAGTGCCTAAATAGCTTTAAAAATCTGCCCCTAAGTGACTTGTGCAAGGAGCTGGAAACAAAACCCAAGTCTCCTGACTCCCAGCTGTCTGGCTTTAACCCAAGACTATCATTTCTCCAGTTAGATTTGCCCTTTCTGCTCCTACTTTCCTGAGAACACGGGGGATAGACTAAGTCAGAGAGAACTTGGGTAGCAGAAGACCTTGCTAAGGGACTGAGAAGCCATTTATTGCCCAGCCTACTGCATCTTTGAATCTTTGGAGCTTCAGAGCAATTGGAATATGAAGACAGATATCCTTTAAACCTAAAAACACTAGGAAATTGCCTGGCTTACCCAGCACTATGATGGGCCTACCTCTCTCCATCAGAATCTACAGTTGTCTAAATAGGTGAAGCACTTCAAGTCCATCACAAAGCTTTTTTTAGAATTGAAAATAAGGGGACAGAATATATTTCTGAGAAAGGCTTCTGCCATGGAGCTGGACATACTGTCTGGAGCCCTGCCGGGTGATGAAGACACTTGCTTCATTGCCCTGCTCTTCTCCAGGTGAGAGAAGATGGAAGAGAGACAAGTCTATGGTTTAGAGCAGGAGTTCCCAAACTGGGCACACAGGAGAAACTGTGTAATGGTGGATTTTATTTATTATTTTATTTATTGCATTTTCATAATAGGCTACTCAGACAAAGCTTTAAAACTCTGTGGGAATTGGTGATATAAAATACGGTAGTTAATATACTTCAAGATATACCAATGAGAGTACAGATACACAGAGATGTTGAGGTACAAAGCCCTCATCTCCAATCACTGTACAGCACGGGTTTAGTTGCCTAGCAACTCTTCAGTCTAACTTAGCTCAGAACTTAGTCAGGTTTTTTTAGGTTGTATATGCTGTACTATATCTGTACGTAACAGTGAAATACGGACAGGTAGTGTTAAGAAGAACAAACCAAGTATCATTGGTGAGAAACGTAGCGGTACATAGGCAACTGGTAGATCTGAAAGGGGGCACTCAATAAGAAAAGATTGGGAACCTCTGGTTTAGAGGGAAAGAGTGGAACTACATAAAGCACACTGAAATGATGATGATAGGCAGAACACATTGGACATCTGTGAAGAAATCCCACTAAACTGAAATGAAGACGTTTTCCCCTTAACGGGCAAAGTTGGAGATTTGCACTTCTGGCATCAAAAACTCTTTGCTGGCTTTGGTTTATTTTGGCAGCTCTAGTGTTAGAGAGCTGATTGAACCTGTATCTGAAATGAGATTTATTCAGCGAGCTCCAGAATAATTGAAGTGGCAATAAGAAACGTATGAGGAGTTCACAGAGATTTTCATCTCATCCTGGAGACCTTATAAAGCATAGTCCAGGGAATCTCCAGGCAGTTTCTTGCCCATAAAGAGGATGGCAAACTGGCATTGTTTTGACTGAATGAAGACACAGGGTGAGATTATTGCTCAGAAGCAGCAAAAGCAGTGACCTGTCTGACAGAGTGAGTTTTTTAGTCAGTAAAAAGGACGTTAAAATCATGGGGTCCAATGAGGAATTCTGGTGCAAAGGAAGGAAATTCCATTGGACTATTCCAACTTCTGAGGGCCTTCCTGATTTAAAATCTGTAACCTTCTCCCTAATGGCATGCCTTCTCCATGGCAGAACTGGTGGGGATACTCTTAGTAACAAAATCAGGCCCTTAAAAAAATTAATATTTAGACAAGTCCCAAAGGATGCTAGGAGATTCACAGAACATATAAAAGACACACACACTCTGCCCTGAGAAGGCAAATTTTAGATATAATAAAATGAATAAGAGCAACACACAGGGGAAGAGGAGGGTCCAAGAGAATGGAAAACACGAAGGTGAGGATTACAGAAAAATAAGGTCACATGCTTCCTTCGGTTTGATATGCACCCATATTGCATATGGCTTCCCAATATTCAATTTTAAATTTTTTTTTCTCCTTTTCTTATGCACTGCTACACCTCAAACTTTCTGTTAGATGCAGACATGGCTTTGGAAAAATATGGCTTGGGGGATCTTTTTGTGGCAAAGTGAGGAGGCTTGTCCAGCACAGAGTGCTAGGCAACTCTGGCCATGCTAGAAATGGAAAGAATCACATTAATGATGCTCCCATTTAGTTCTATTACTTTTTTTTAAACCAGATGTTCAGTAACACCTCCAGCTTGGTTGGCACAGTTACTTCTGGGCAAAAGTGGTTACATTCATTACCGCAAAACTGCAGGGGTGATTTAGGCCCCTTTCAAAATAAGACCCATTATATTCTTAACTCAGTAGGCTTCTAGGAAAGCCGAGTGAAACTTTTTTCTGGATTAGAATTCTATTCACTGTAATGAAAGAAAAAAATGTTATGCGTATGCTGGCCACAGTGGTGGTGTGCTTACTGTGTCTTATAAGAGCTGGTTTGTGGCACAATAAACAAACATGATATTGAGGGTTTTGAAACTCCTATAAAATAGCATCGATCACTTTTAAAATAAACAACGGTGGAGATGACTGATATCAGTGTCTAAAAACTTAACTGATCAGCACTTAAACGTGAGTCAAATAAAACACCGTGCTCTCGGAAAAAATAGATTTCTCTTTCTGACAGTCACCAACCCATTTTAAAGATAAGTGAAGAGATGATTCCCCTTAGACCTGAAGAAACCTCTTTTCATTAACATCAAACGTCTTAAATTTCTTTAAAAGATTAAATCCACCAGTCTCTATCCAACCAAGAACAGCAATTTAGTTAATCTTTTGCCCTATTCAGGAAAACATATAGAGTTCGATTCCGCCTGCCAGGCATATATAGGCCTGTGTGCACACATGCACCCAGAAACACAAGTACATAAGGAAGACAGGGTGCATGGGACAAAAGTTTTCCAACCCTCTTTTGGATCCTCTCTTAAAGCTGTGGAGAGGATACTCTGCAAACCATCTGCAGCTGGAACAATGGTAGCGTTTTCTGGGGTGAGGGGTGGGGCAGTGGTCCATACGCTTGTGTTTAAATATCCTTTGACCCAGTGGCAATGGCAACCATGTTTTTCTTCCTCCAAAACAGATATGTCATGCTCCTAACAGGAGTAATCTGTATGGACTGCCTTTGAATATGCTGTTTGGAACACTGTACAGGTGTGGGTATGGGGGGGGGGGTCAGAGAAATCGGGGGAGGACACTGGTGTAGGAATACAGGCACACAGTAACTCTGCTCTGGCAGCAAATGTGTACACCTGTTCTCTCAGCCATTGACTAAGGAAGGCAGAATTTGATCCACACCCTTTATTTTCCATTTCTTTTTTAGTTTATCTAATTATCAGGATCACAGATGCATGGTCTAGTCAAAGAACCAGCATAAATATGCAATCAAAATTGTTTGAAAATATGTTGTAGGCATGCAATCAAGGTATATGATATCATATTTAACCTTTTGTATATCGTTTTAGTGGTAGAATTACAAAGTATGCAATTACATGACCTATGGGGTATAAATCAGTGTAGTAAACTACACAGATTAATCAAAGAAAACATCATGATATTCCGTTAATGAACTATATACTCATTGTAAGCACCCACAATTAAAGGGAAACATATTACGCAAAAAAGAGGGAGATACAGAATGACCCAGAGAGAACATATTTAGAAAAATAAAAGTATTAAAAAATATTACACAGTGAAACGACAATTCACTGCCCTGGGCTTGGGTGTCTGTCTGTGTCTGCAGTAAGAGAGCAGTCAATTAGAACTCTCTAAAGTGCCTGAAAAATTACATTTTACACTTAAGCCAATGACATTCTCAGCAGCAAACGTCACTGACTGCCAGATCATTCTAAAATCTTGTCGTCCGAACGCTTCTAATACTATTAACCTATTAGAGAAACAAAGTGGGATCAACACGGCTACAATAACACTACAAACTATTAACCTATGACCTTTCAAACTGATTTTAAAGTGGAAGTATTAAAATTGGGAGAGGATATAGTTGTAATAAGAGCAAAGTCATTTAAATTCCTTGCACTTACACATAGCCCTTGATTTCACTACAGTGTTTCTTTAGTTCATGGGAACCCTGATAAACAGGGCTATTTTCAGTGGAACAAGATTATGAGAGTATGGACCTTGAAATGTCTCTTAAACAAAGCATATTGCACCTGGGAGAAGACAAAAGGCTGGATCGTAACAAGAAAATCTCAGTTTTAATTTTCCTTACTCATCCAAAGAGTAGATATTTAAATTAATTAAAATAAGCGCCCAATACATAAATAAAATCTTTGTTTTGTTATAAACTGCTGCACTGATTAAAAATCTGTCAAGATTTTTTATTAAAAATCCCTGTTGCCAGGGTTTTTAAACTTGGCCATAAAAATATAGTCCCAGATGAAACTTAACATACTAGGTTACAGGATTTTTAGATTATCAAGATGTAAAAAGAACCAAAAGTATTTAGTTGAAGATGATTATTTGCTTTTTCTAGACAGGAAAAATGGCTGTCTTACTTATTTTTCAAACTTGTGGGTGATTAATAAATCACAAGTTGGAAACACTGTGCTAATTTGAATAAACTAAAACGTTATTTTATTGGAAATATATTTTACCACTTAGAATTTGCTTATGGTATTTACTGTGCATTGACTCAACTCTAATGGCTCCACATGAGCAGATTCTTGGGTCAATGATCTATGAATTTAAAAATATTTATGTTGGCCTTGGCAAGACAAATTGTAAGGGAACCATATTAACCATGTTTTTAAAACTTTCTAATTATGTATCTACCTATCTTAGTCAACATTAGGAATAGCAAACTTCCTAACTATATATTTACTCACTAGTCCAGAAAGACACTACAGGAAACTCAACTATAAAAATATATATTTAAATCATGTTCAAAGGCCTTACCTAAACTCTCAAAAGCAACAATCCAGCTCCAGCTCACACTGCTTTGCCTGGTTTTTCTTTCTTTTCTCTTCACAAAAAAGGGGTGAGTTAAAGCTGAATTGTTATCTGGATTTTCAGCATTAACTGAATGTCCTTGTTTATGTTAGGTTGTGAACATTATATGCTTGGTACTCGCTCAAAATAATCTTTCAACTTGAAACATATGTGATGTGGTAGCCACTCTTCTCCCCCCACCAGCTTTTTTGTCCATGAACTGGTGTGGTTAGATCTTTTAAATGAACAGGTGTACTTTCTCCCTTCCTGTGATATGAAAGAAGCATAAAACTCGATTATAGCAATTTATGATCTCCTGACTTGCATGGACTTGTATCCATGACACAAGCAGCTTTAGGTTCAAATTCAAGACCTGGTAAAATAGGAAGCGTAAATTAACCTCAATCCCTTTACAGATGAAAACCTCAACAAATAAACAGTGGTTTAGTGGCATGGCAACCTGCCCCCTTTAAATCCATGAATTAGCCCAAGATGTCTATTTTGAGTTAGGTTTTGTTTTGTTTTTTTAAAATCAGACTCTGATGAACAGAAGAGTAGCCTATGATTCATAGTGGGGTGAGTTAAAGCAAAGCTTAACACCACCAATTAGAAGCCAGCATTGTATGTTTTTCTTGCTTCCTGTCTGAAAACACCTAATGCTCTCTTCATTCAGAAAGTTACATAAAATATCTGAAGCTGCAGGTATTTTACACATCAGCAGCGTAATAATATGGAAAGTGTCAGAAGCATTTCACGTCTGTTGGGCTACATTATGCAATTTAATGATATTATTTAAAAAACCCTCAAAATTCTGGCTCCTTAAGTGTAAAATAGGAGCTCAACCTGAAAATCAGTCATTCTTCAGCTCTTGAGAAAAATATCAAAGCTTTGATTCTCATTTACATTAAGGCCTCTTTGCACTGTTGTGGTTGCATGACCTCAAAATGGGTGTAAATAAAAAGGGGTCTTTGCATAAATAGCCCTAAATTTTGACAGAAAGAGGCTTTAACCTTGGCCTTATTTTATTGTCAGTGGCTACAAGTCTCAACAAGCTGCTTTCACTGTGGTCAGGCTAATGTGTAATTTTCATTAAAGGGGGAAAAAAGGAAACTGGTCATTTAACATGAGATATCAATGAGGAAACATTAGCAGTTCAATTGCTATCATTTTCTGAGCTACTCCTATAAATTCATAGGCTAAATGTATCAAAATTGTATTTTAAGACGCAAAGCAAAGCAAAGCAATACACTAAATACATTTCCGGAGGTAACAGCTGAGTCCCTAGAGGAGCGTGAAAGACTTATATCGCTCTGAAGTTGTACTACTGAAGAGTTTTAAAGCAGAACAAGAAAAGAGGGATACTTGATGTTAAACCTGATACTCTGCTATGCATATAGTGTTCCAAAGTAGTTGAAGAATGCAAGTCTGCTGCTAATGCCTCAACCCATGTAGCCATAATAATACATTCATTTTCTTTTATAGCACTATATCTGAAGGCAGAAGAAATCAAACTTACTTTGTTCTCCAAATCAGACTCTAAGAAAGGTGACTGCCAAAAGCTGTTAGAGATGTAGGACCAGATCCTCTGCTGGTGTAAATTGGAGCAGCTCCAGGAAGGACTGGTGTGGTCCATTTTTTGCACGCTTCTTTTTGCAGTGCAATACACTATAGCATGTTGATTTAATTGAGTGACTCACTTGCGTCTCGGTCATGGCCAGACCCTGTAAGCACTGAAGTCAGTGGGAGGTTTGCAAGTGACTTCAATGGGTCCACGATCAGGCCCGAGAAGATAATGACACATAACAAATACTTTAGTTATGGAAGTAATATACTTTTCTACAAGTAGTGCGAAGAGTCCTGCACACTAACCCTGATTTTAAAACTAGAACACTAAAGAAAAGCTACTGATTCAAAACCACTGAACTAGTTCTAACCAGAACACCAGCTTGATCAAATCTGTTTCATTGAGACTGGAAAGACTAAGTTCAATTCCATCAAGCAACAGCAGTTGCGAAGGTAAGCACTGTCATTTACCCTACTTTTAGATGTGTTAACTTATGCATCTGCATTTTTTATAACTTTGTAAAACATACATTATGGATCAGGGTGGTTATCTGATTCAATGCCCACTGAATTTCACCTGATGTAATGATGATAGATAGATGCAAAGTAAGGTTTCAGAAAATTATCCAAGACTGGCTTGGTTGATTTCATTCACGTTATCTGGACTTGAATCACAGATGAAGTCAACATTCTGAGTCACCCCCTTGCAGGTTTAATTAAAATAAAAGCCATAGAATACCTTTATATCACAAACGTTTGCTTTACTAGCAGTGCAAGTACTTAGCTCTGGATTGGTCTTTGTCGCTGAACAATGGGCTTTGAGAGCTTTTGTCTGTGAATGGTTTCTTAGGAAAACCACTGCAAGCTGTTGACAGTCTGTCTCCTGCACACATGCACATAATTAACTGACTAAATATTCATCAGGGAATACAACTACATATAAAAAAGATCCTAGAACACTGACTGCACCTTAAAAAAAAAAAGCTTGAAGAATTACAATCCCAAGACATCTGAGGATAACACAATGAACTGTCAAAGTGAAAGTTGCTACAATAAATGCATGTTAAAATGCTGATAGACTTTAAAAAAATAGGGTCACTTGTTAGAAAAAAGCCCACAGTTGAATGTTGTAAGGTAAGCAAAGGAAATCTGTTTTAGGTGCCTTTCTCACCATCTTCCTCACACTGTGGTTTATCAAAACTTCACAAGTGGCTTTGGGAAATGGCATTGCCAAAACTATTAGAGAGACAAGGTGGGGGAGATAATATCTTTTATTGGATCAACTTCGGTTGGTGAGAGAGACAAGCTTTCGAGCTACACAGAGCTCTTCCTCAGGTCCTGAAGAACCGCTGTTCATGTAGGCCACCCTATCCTCATAGCTGCTGTGCTGTCTTCCATGCATCTCCTGGTTACCAAAACAACATGGAAGTTATTTGTGGCATGAGGAAAAGCATCTGGAAGGGCCACCTAGTACTGCAGACTATGTTAAGACCCTTATGACCAACAGTGGTTCCTTCCCTGTAGGGGAGGGTTTCAGGTACTTACCCTGAATCTGACTCTGAGGCTGAGGGTTAAAAGCAGTGGTGTGGTTCAAGGAAGCTCGTGGGTTAGGTGTGGGGGCTGGGTGATGTGGGCTGACCCTCATGGCTGTGCGACGCAACTGCTCCAGTTCACTCAGACGCTCTGAAAAGGACAAGCTCCCGGGCTTTGTCTGCTCATCTAGTTTCTGACGATGTCCTATTGTGGGAGGGGGGGAAAAAGATCAGAAAATCTCACTGACATATGAAGTATGCCTTTTTTATTTTTTTTTCCCCCCTCGATCCACGGCAATGCACCTAACTGGCTAGTGGCCATCTGAAATTCAGCAAAGACTATTGGTCTATATTAATAGGAAACACAAACAAGTCATGCAAAGTAACGATATGAGGCATGGACTATTCAAAAAATAAATCTGCTAAAAGTCACAGTGCCCTAGTATCCTGATTACTGTGCGTCCAAGAGGAGCATTTGGTGGAGTGAGGGCCTTTATAATATATCTTTTCAGCTTCCATGACTTAAACCTGTACTGCAGGAGCTCCTCAAAATCCAGATTGTCATAATACACTGCAATTAGACGGGTACTATGAAGCTACAAAAAAACCCAAAACAAATAAAAAAACACCCCACAAACCCAACTCCAAACAAATAATGCTATAGGATCCTTTAGGAACTTCTCTTTACAAAATAAACAAGAAAGGAATACAAAAAAGACTGTTTAATGAATGGAAATTATGGGGAAACAAAGTGTCTTTTACTAAAATTGGAAGGTTCCAAAACATCAAGGGCTGGATGGTCCCCTCCCCAACTGTGCCTCTTGCTAATTAATGTTGATGTACTCATTACTGTCATAAGTGGTGTAAGCCAGTGCTCATGGAATTCAACCACCCTCACATGGGCGTTTCAGGGCTAGTGGCCATAGGGAAAGCCCTTGGGAGCTCTGCCCCAGCCTCTTGCTAAAACTTTGTTGCTTGGGTGGTAGTGGGAGCGTGGGGTTCGGAGTTATGTGGGTTTTGGGGGACAGGGTCTGAAGAAAACAGAAGCAAGGGGAAAGACACAGATTCAGCACAGAACTTCCAAGGTCTGTAGGTTCAAGGAATGAAAGCCTTGTCCAAATTCACAGGAGCACCATGAAAGGACAACTCTGAGTCATCTCTTTCTGGCCTCCAGGGGGAAGGTTTCACTAATTGCCTAAAGTTTGCGTATTGTCTCCACTTTCCATCCCATTTGGGTCCATTTGCTTCCAGTTCTAAATGATTAAACTCAGTTTCGAAGTATGTCATCATTAAGAAGCTGACTCCAAATTGTTGGATGGAAATGACAGATTCTAGGTCACTGGTTTGAATCTGACCCAGCTTGATAGTGACTAACCCTTTCTACCAGACAGTGTTTAAAATATAAACATAGAACTGCCAATTTTGCACCTGAGACATATCACCAAATGAACAGAAAATGCTCTCTGAAAAGTTCTGTCTGTCCCCTGTTGTACAAAGCACTCTTTCACACAGCTCTAACAAGACTTTAATCAAGACATAGGAACATTTTTTTTTCATTCTAGAGGGAAAATGTACATTTAAAAGCAGTTCCCAGTAGCTGCAATTCTAAAATTAAATTCTATAACTCGCATTATGGTTCCAAATCTCAGTGGCTCAGTTTTCTTCCTCTTGCCAGACTCTTTGGCAAAGCTTGCACTTTCTCAGATTCCACTCTGCACTATAAATTATCCCAGGGGAAAAAAATTAAAAAGTATGTAGTAGTGATTTTATCATTAACAAGGCTTCAAAAAAAAAAATGACTTTCATCCAACACTTTAGTAGTTCAAACACAACTTTCTTTCATTTGTCAGCAATGCAAATCTGGATTCTGATTCAAGTCCTTAGCTCATGGCACTTGACTTGAATGCAAACACAGCGAGTCACACAAGCTGGCTACACATGTAAAATGTCTCGTACATTCTGATTATATTAAACCTCAGCCTGCTGGACTGAAGGCCCCAGGGTCAGGATTCAGAGTAAACCCCTAACATGTCTATTGCCTTAATACAAATTATTCTCAATCCGAAATTCAAATCAATCAATTTATGCTTTTCATTTAGCGCCTCTGTGTAATGTTTTACCCCTTATCCTCCCTCCTACTTCTCTGTCAGATGCTGCTCTCATGGCATCGCACATTACTCCTCTAGCACGGGAATTAAGGGCTTGTCTGTACAACCCCAACAGTCTCTGGTGATCACCTGAGCATCCACACAAATGTCAGTGGGATAAGGGCTGTATAAAAGCTGGTGAGATCAGAGCTCCCCTTCCTGTTTCAATTTACTTTAAGCACTGTGAGAGGGAGTGCCTCATTGCCACCAGCTCCAGTACCTAGGATTCTTTAAGCGCATTCACAAAATCAGGTCTACATTCCAAAAATTAGATTGACTTAGCTAGTTAATTTTTTTTTTTTTGTAATCAGCCAAGCTACTTAGCCTTTTCTACTACCTGACCCCTGCAGGCAGCAGTATACAATAAGAACTTTAACTTCACAAAAGGCTACAGTATAAACGTGCAGTATCTGAAAAATATAACCAATATAAATAGGTTTCCCAAGCCATATGAATGCGTGGGTTGAGCATTGCTAGAATGACTTATTTATTTATTAGCTTTACTCTGAAATACCATCTGAGTAGTTTACACACATTAGTAAATGTATCCTCACATCAAGCCTGTGAGGTAGAGAATTATCATCATCCTCATTTTATAGATGGGGAAACTGAGTCACAGAAAGACGAATTGAGTTGCCCAAGGTCACACTGTGCGTGGCAGACTCATGACTCCTAATTGATTGCTTATCTACAACACCATCTTTCCTCTCTATGCACCAGTGGAGAATGAGGGAACAGGAAGCCACTCACAAAGCAGGCCTCTCATACTTTGTAGTCCATGGAAAAAGTGGTAGCACTGAGTTTAAAGGAGGCCAATCACAGCAGAGTGGCACAGAAAAAGTAACAGAGAAGTAATAATATTGAAGGTGAGCATGGAAATGTCCAGGTGTTCCATATTTATAAGACAGAATAATGTGTGGCAGGTCACTTGTCAAACAATGACTGGTTTCCTACTCATTTGCCTTAGTCCTTGTAACAGTGGTTGTATTCTTATTATCTCATACAGTGTGGGCCAGATCCTCAGCTGGTGCAGCAGTGCTCCATTGATTTAATGGCGCTGAACTGTTTTAAAAGCATCTTAGGATTTGGCTCTGAGAATCTGACTCTCTTCTCACGATAGCTTGTGTCGATCAGAAGTAACGCCACTCAAATCAACAAGGTGTGAAACTGATGTTAGAAAGAGGAGGGTCAAGTTCAGAGCTTGTAGTGCCAAATGATAGATTATACTTGACATGAGGCCCAATCCTCCATTCCTTTCCTGCTCAAAACTCCCACTACTTCTGCTGTGTCAAGTATTCTCTGAACCCAGAGAGGGAAGACGAGGACGGCAGGCTTCTTCCTGGACGGCAGGATCATGCTGTTAATGCAACATTTAGGACTCGGTATAGAATAAACAGGGCATCCAATCTATTTGGCTCAATCACAATTTTATATCCCTTTTAAATATCATCTTGGTGAAGTCATGTTGGTTTTGCATAGAATTTGAAATAAGGTGCACAGAGAAAACGCTAACTTTTTCTGCTATTTTTACCGAAACACAATATGAAAGTCATTTCCCCCTTAATGGGGGAAAATGCAGTTTTATAGGCTTTAGGAGACTGTAGAGCATTCAGCTTGGACTGGGTCCACCTGGCTGGAACACTGGATTTTGAAAACAACAAAAACAAAGTATCTTGGCAGCCCCGATTTTTTTGCACACTGAACGTTAATTGTAAATGTTTACTCATTTAGTATTTAATATTGTAGCTGACCATAGGCATACAATTTGCCTCTTGAAGTGTGCAAAAAGAAATAAACTCCATAGTTATCTTCCTTTAAACCTACTTTATTATTTCTTTCTTTAAACTTCTTTTATATTTATATTTACAGAATCAAGTAGAAAAGAGACGATAACAAGAAAAGATTTAAGACATAAGTATGTTTAGTCTTCCAGTCCAAAACCTCAAACAACTGAAACTCCAGTTTGAGACTGCATATTATTTTATGAATAGCCTTGGGAGAATTCATTTTTTTATATATATATAATTTTGACAGATAATGTCAGTGGTTATTTTTAAGCACATTTTTCAATTTTTATCAATTTAAGTTTTCACAATTGTGGTACATTATGGGGAATGCAGACAATTATTTAATGACAGAAAAAATTGAGATTCAAAAAGTTAAAGCTTTATAACCATTATGATACAAATTCTCAATAAATATCACATGTCAAAACATAAAAATGTTCGTCAAGCTGCATTTTTCTTACTTTCCCTATGTGTAAATTTCAATGATCATCCATGGAAATGTTTTTCATCAGTTTGTGTGCATATGGTGAAATCAACATTTATCAACATTGACCATTAAAAGGATAATCCTTCCAAGCCCATTTATGATTAAACAATATTACAATGGTTTACAGAAAACAGTTAGGGATATCTCTCAGTTTTATATAGAGTAAACAGGATGATATTTTCTCAGTTCCAAATATTGATGCAACGAGAAAAAAGTGGGTGTAGGAGGAACTGGGAGTGGGGTAGGAGAAGGGAATCATACATTCATCTTAGCAGATGGCAGCAGCTATGGGTTGTTGTTTTTTTTTAAAGTGTTGTACATCCCTAACGCCAACCTTACAGATGGAAGTAATATTAAGGTAGATAAGGTTTTATGCCAAACAGCTTTGCATTGTGTCTATAATTCTGAATAGAATCAGTTACATCAGTCATTCATCAGATCCAAACTGACCACAGACGTGGGAGTGCTGGGAAGTACATGAATAGGCTAGATATTATGCATGTGTGACATTCCCCTGACCCACTGAGTACTGATTGACATCCAGATGGTCATCGGAAGTGGAATGTCTAGTAATGTCACCATGGAGTAAAGCCAAATACAAACTGACTGATACTGTGATATCATTCCTAGATGCATCTTCTTTTGCAATCACAGGCCATAACGTCACCCATTGTGTGTCCTTTTGAGAGGACTTTTCATTTTTGTGGGTATCTGCAAGCATCCGTAGATGTTAGATATTCCCGGTATGATCTCTTTCTATTATTGGGCTCAGACTTCACAACCTTAACTGCCTTTCAGGCAGCTCCTGAACTTGTCTGGGCATTTCCATTTCTCCACCTGCATAATCCCACTTGTACATGTGTTAAATTAATTTCCCATGGTTTTTTTCATCCTCCTGTTTAAACCTATTCTGTTAAAAGAAGCACACGTTGGGTTGACAAGATCTGTACTGTACTAACTGGTAACTTTATGAACTAGAATATATCTCCCCTCAACCTTAACAAAAAGGCAATTTGTTTTGTTTCCCATAGCTCCACCAACACTTCTACTGAATGGCAACATATATGGATTTTTGTTTGAAGTGCAATTATTTAATAGGTTTGTGACCCTGGCAGGTCAAGTGCCAGCTCATGCCAAGGTCCCCATGTCTTAACTGGACACTGACAGATACATAGCTGGAATCTGTCTGGCTAACTTGTGAGTTAATATTACTAAAATAGGTATTAGAATTATAGGGAAGTGTTAGTGTTTAGACCCTGTTGAATGCTTGTGAGTTGCTCCACGCATTAATCTTACTTGCAATATCAGTGTTCCTATTGTAATATTTGAGCGGTTGTATGGTGAGCTTCTGTGACTGTATTAATATACAGGAGAGGGACACTAATTAGTGTGAAGATCTGCTCTTTTACAGAAATTGTTACGCCTCTCCCCAAAAAGAAGACCCATCAATAGCAGATGGGCAATAGTTGGATCTTACTCTCCCTACATGTGGATTGAGACACCATAAACAAAAGGACTAAAGATTATTATTACTGTACTGCTCTCCTGCCCATGAGTCATGTAAGTGGATTCATCTCATCAGTTGAGTTTGTGTATGGCAGGAGGGGCATAAAACCCCCAAACCAAAGGAACTAAGGATCTCTATTCTGCTTGGACTCTGGAGAGCAGGGTGGAGCAAAGTGTTTCTAGGCATAAGCAAGAGATCCCCCAGCTGCTTAGCCTGGGCTAGCCCTCAAGAACAAATAAGGCTTGCTAATCATAGAAGCCTATATTACCTTTTGAAACCTAAGACTGTAACTCATTTGTGTGACTATGTGTGCTTGATTTAACCTGTAGAAAACTCTCTGATTTCCTTTTCCTATTTAATAAATCCTCAGATAGTTTACTGTAGGATTGGCTACAAGCGTTGTCTCTGGTATGAGACCAATTGCACAATTGACTTGGGGTAAATGATGGTCCTTTGGGATTAGGAGTAACCCAAATATTGCTGTGATTCATGATGTACAGGGCCATCTATTACAGAGATATGCTCAAGTGGGTGGCAAGACAGACCAGAGGACCCAAGGGGACTGTCTGTGACTCCATGTTAAGGCTGTTAAAGTGCTTGAAGCATATGCACTTGATGCAGTTGGTTGGTGAAATCTACGTTTAAAACTTACAGCCAATTTGAGGTTTGTGCCCTGGTTTTTAGCAGTCTGCCCTGAGGTTGGTAGTCACACTCTTGCATCGCCATTGGGAGCTTCACAAGGTTCACATGTGAAATGGGCCAGTTCAGTGAAATAAAAATAATACAACAAAGCATATGGAATCTTTTAAAGAAGAATCAGTTCATGGAAGTTACATTAGTTTGCAAAATAATCCCCTCATCTTACTTTTTTTTAACTTCAACATATGTACTTTGAAAAAATCTAAACCCTGCCAAGGTTAGAATGGCAACATTTGCCAAAAACCTCCTTTGTTTCTTTACGGTTTTCATTTTCCCTCATGCAAACTGCCCCAAAAATATCCTCCAGACATGGGCTAAGGCCTGGTCTGTATTTAAAAGTTAGGCCAACATAGCTACTGAATTCAGGGGGGGGTAAAAAATCCATGCTCCTGAGCACAACACCTATGCCAGCCTACTAGCCCAGTGGAAGGTCAATGGAAGAATGCTTCAGTTGGCCTAGCTACTCTCACTCTGGGAGGGGGTGTTCCTACACCAACAGAACAACCTCTTCCATTGCTGTCAGCTGCGTCTACACCACAGGGTCATGCCAGCAGAGCTACAGCACCTTCCCTATGCCACGACAGTCCCCATAGCGTAGTCATGGCCTACAGCATAATTACTGAAGGCATGAATAAATGAACAGGTGTGGAAATAAAGCAAACAAACAAAAGTACAAAATGAAAGCTCTGACCAAAGTAAAATCAAAAGAGACACAAGTTTCCTACTGAGATAAATGCTATTCCTTTTTGGTTAAATGATTTTAAAAGTACATTTTAGGGACTGCAAAAGGTACCAGACTGGGAGCCTTGGAAAATAAAGTCCTTTAGGCAATATATGCTTCCTGATCCTACCTTGCCTCAACTGGAATGACAAAATCTAAGGCCGGGCCTACACTTCAAGTTAGGTAATGAAAAATTCACACCCACACTTAAACCCTGAGTATAGGTGCAGCTATATCGATGGACAAGTGCCTCTGTCAACCTAGCTACTGCTGTAGGAAGGTGACATTCCTACATCATCAGAAAAAGCCTTCCATCAGTGTAGACTATGAATCATAGAATATTAGAGTTGGAAGGGACCTAAGGAGGCCATCTAGTCCAACCCTCTGCTCAAAGCAGGACTATCCTCAGCTAAATCATCCCGGCGAGGGTTTTGTCAAGCCGCAGCTTAAAAACCTCTAAAGATGGAGATGCCACCACCTCCCTAGGTAACCCATTCCAATGCTTCACCACCCTCCTAGTGAAAAACTTTTTCCTAATGTCCAACCTAGACCTCCCCCACTGCAACTTGAGACCATTGCTCCTTGTTCTGTCATCTGCCACCACTGAGAACAGCCTAGCTCCATCCTCCCTGGAACCCACTTTCAGATAGTTAAAGGTTGCTATCAGATCCCCCCTCATTCTTCTCTTCTGCAGACTAAACAGGCCTAGTTCTTTCAGCCTCTCCTCCTAAGTCCTGACTATGCGGTTATGCCAGCACAGCTATAACCACCATTGCTCATCCTCCGAGTCAAAGCCATGTTAAGGGGAATTGCAAAAGGAAAAATGAGTTTTCCCCACCTTAGATGTTCACTGTTCAAACTTGAATGCACAAAAAAATAATCCTCCTCCTATGAAAAAAATTAGCTACACTGTTTATTTTCCTTGAACCAAATAAACACCTTTTCATTCATTGAGTACATGGAATGTAATTTAACTCACAATAGTTTTGCTGTGCAATAGTTCAGAATACCTGACTTTTCAGCTAAATGGCTTGAACATTTTCTTCGACTAAACAGTCCCTCCACTGTAGTAATCCTACGTTGTGCACCAGCAGAATTCCAGCTCATTGAGCGCTCATACATTTCTTGTGGTTCTGCCTAGTCTTTTAGTTTTTTGCACCACTTTTGCTTCCTTCATTTTCTTTGCAGCTGCAGAGAGATATAGTAAGCTACTGTATAGTATTTTGGAAGCAGGGCCTCTGAGAAGTTTCCAAACTGCATACAAGCAGGTTATTCTTTAAGCTTGTTTTCTTTGGCTTGATGTTAGCAACATAGAATGAGTCAAACAGTATTAACTTTCAATAGGGAAGTGGTGTGGTCAACCAAAACTGTTTGTGGCTAGATTGTGAAGATAGGTAGAGCAGGTAATGAAGAACAGACCATAATACAGAGTGCAAGGCAGGAAAGGCAGGCAGAACCAATCAACATTTTTAGTAATTAAGTCAATGTTACAGCTTAAACTTTTCTGTTGGTTTGTGTGTTAAGGTTACAACACAGCCTTACAGTTCCTGACCAGCCAGTCTTAGGAAGCTGGTTCAATTAGTTCTTTGCCTCAAACTATTATACTTTGGATGAAAAGCTTTATGCTGTACAAAGAAATAGGGGCACTTTTCACCACTAGCTGGTTTAACTTCCTTCCCATATCTCCCTTTTTCCCTTTATACATACTGTTCCTCATCTGTTTCGGGGCTATGAAGAACAAACAAGATGCTCTCTATGATATGCAGGCTAATATTGTTTCATATATCAACAGAGTGTGCTGTAGTATGACAGACAAATCTTACTCTGTTACTCCAGAGATAGGCGCACACAGCTCCTCTATCCAACATCTCCCTTGGTTCGGACATAGAAGTCAACTCCTTTGGCACAGGCCATTGTACAACCACCATGTGAACAGCCTGGCCCACATGAAATACCTTTTTACATTTGTTAAAACTCAATTACTTATTCATTTTGCCAACCATGATAGGCCAAAGGCAAGACTATGAATCAGAAATTCTTTTCCAGGAACTTGTTCATTATAGTGTATCAGAGAAGGGTAAAACAGTGACTGCTTCCAGGGTATTCAGATGTGCCTACAGGAAGGAAACAGCTATAGCTTCTGATAACAGAAGACAAAGTGAGCTATGATTGCAGCATATAAGCCTTTTTACTACTTCAAATTAAACACAAGGTGTAAAAGATGGCCGCTCTCTGAAAAACAATGACGTAGTACAGATGCAAAGCTATGCCTTTACAGTGGATGCCTACCATTATGTTAAACCCCATACCTAAGAAAACTTCTTAATAATCAGGGCTTCAGAAAAGTTCTGCATTTGCAGCAGAGGGTTTTGAACAACACAGCATTTGGCAATTTTTGCTTTTTTGTTTTTAAATTCCAGTTCTCAGGGGCACATCCCCTCCGTGCAACATCTGGCTCCTATCCCTTCCCCTGAAGTAAGTGACTGGGCCTGAAAAACAGAAGAACCACGGATGTTCGGCTGCATGGGTGTGGAGAGAAGATACGGACTGTAGAGATGTTGTGTCATGGGCCTTGGAGCTCCCTTGGCACACACCACTGAACTTAGCTCCATGGCAGTTCTCTCAGCAGGAGTGCAGATAGCATTTGGGGGAGCATGCAGAACGGAACAGAGGCATTGCCAGTAGGTTCACACACTACATAGATCCACTGGCTGAACACTCTATGTGGTGGGCACATATAGTGTTTATATACTGCTTCCCGGAAACCGCAGTAGTTGATTGTACAGCACATCCTAGCCTTGATTCCATTTTCCCCTATCCCACACACATGAACGCTTTTGCTTACATTCAGACACACGTGCACGTTTACTTGGAATTCCTGTGTATTCCTCTGAAAAAGTCAGAAAGACATACTTGTTCACCAGCCTTAATCAGACTAAGTTCTCCTTGGATAAATGATGACCACTTCTCCTCTGTGCGCTGCAAGGATATGGCAGTGGTGCCTGAGTCAGCTGGTGAGGAAGTGGAGTATTTATTGCATTGTTAGGGAGGAGTTTTCAAATGCACTTGCCCTGGCCTAATTCTGCTCCCATTGACCTTATTGAGAGTTTTACTGTTGACTTCAATGAGAGCAGAGTTAGATCAAGATTGAACATGTCTGAAGATCCCAGAATACAAATATAAGGACAGGTAAACACTTAAAAACATTCACCACACTCAATAAATGAGAACTGTGGTATAAAAACAAATACCCACTACAGAAATAAGGTCAACAAGAATGAAAAG
Source organism: Mesoclemmys tuberculata (assembly GCA_007922155.1). Lineage (NCBI taxonomy): Eukaryota > Metazoa > Chordata > Testudines > Chelidae > Mesoclemmys > Mesoclemmys tuberculata. Next base: position 32,751,524 of record ML675610.1, read on the forward strand.
ATTTAAGAGAAATTGAGTGACGTGATGAGTGTTTTAGATTAAAAATTCAATTGTTTGAAGAAAGATGGCTCAAGTAGGATGAAGTGATGATTACAAAAAATAACTGAAATAACTTATATAACACAGTGTATTCCTACCGTAACTCTTCTACTGTCTCAACTCTGCTATATATCCGACATCCTCTCATTTACTGCTCATGTAAGAAAGAAACTTGTACTGTCAGCAAAACTAGAGACAAGATGGGTGAGATAATAGCTTTCATTGGAACAACTTCTTTTGGGGAAAGAGACAAGCTTTTATACAGCGTTCTTCTTGAGGTGTGGGAAAGGTACTCAGAGTGTCACAGCGAAATACAGGATGGAGCAGCTAAGGGGTAAATACATATTGCAAGAAACTATTCAAGGTGAAGTGGGCAGTTAACACTTCTACAGCCGTAGATTGTCGCAATGAGCCACAAATCTAGCATCTTTATTAAGTCCATGATTTCTTATGTCTAGCAGAGTTATGAATTTAAGTCCCCAGGCTCAGGAAGATGTTGTGCAAGTTTCCTTTGAGGACAAGGACTAAGTGGTCAGCTATGGAGTGATCGTTTTGTAAATAGTGTTCACCCATGGGTGATATGGTGTTTCTGTCCTTTATCCTTTTTCTGTGTCCGTTCATTTGAGAGTGTAGTGATTGTTTTGTTTCATCCACATAATAATTACTGGGGCATCTAGTGCACTGGATGAGGTATACCACATGTTGTGACAGGCATGCATATGACCCCTAGATCTTGAAAGGTGAGTTGACAGGGGTATTGATCATTGTATCAGTGGTTATATGGCTGCAGGTTTTGCATATGTTGTTATGGCAGGTACTGGTGCTGCTTTGAGTTGGTGAGTCCTGCTCTGTGGGGAGCTTGCTTCTAATGATGAACTTGGCAAGGTTGGAGGGTTGTTTGAAGGCCAGAAAAGGGGGTTCAGGAAAGAAAGATTTCATTCAGGATGAGGTCCCCATCAAGCAGGGAGACCAGATAGCAAGTGTGAAAAACTAGGACAGGGGGTGGGGAGTAATAGGCACCTATATAAGACAAAGCCCCGAATATCAGGACTACCCCTATGAAATTGGGACATCTTGTCACTCTACCATCAAATATGGGTTGTAACTATTTAATGATAACCGTATAGGTTCCAGTGCGGGGTGTAGGTAACAACTATGAGTGTGCAATCGGAGATTTTTAGTCCTGTATTGAAGCAAGTACTCCCTGGGTATTTGGTTGGATGATGCAATATATTTCTCTGGTGGAATGTCCTTGTTTGGTGAAGGTGGTTTTAAGTGTTTTAAGGTGTGTATCCCAGACTTTCTCCTCTGTGGTATCAGAGTGCCTGGATAGCAGATTTCTTGGTGTTTTTGGAGTAGTTACTTGAGCTGTAAAGGTAAGTGTGGTAATCTGTGTGTTTCTTGTTTCATCTTCAAAGTACCTTACAAACAACAGTCAATTGACCCTCTTGTGAACTAGGTGCTGCTATTAACTAATTAAAACCCCTGGGAGGTAAGTGGGTAGACCCTGTCTTACTGGGGTTTTTGTTTGTTTGTTTGTTTTTGCACTAGTCTAGCCACACCAGCATAAATGTTGACTTGCACTGGTACAATTTAACCCATAGTAAGCTGCACTGCTGCAAGTCATGTCTTATACCAGTGTAGCATGTTTACACTAGGGATTTGCTCTAGTGCAGCTACATCAGTTTACCTTCACTGGTGCAAAAATCACTGTAAATAAGGCCTTGGTATTAATATACCATTGTGCAGGTAGGAAAATATAAAATGCAAAAGGGCTAAGAGATTTGTCCAGGACCACACACTGATGCACTGGCTGAGGAAGAACTAGAACTCTGGAATTACTACAGTCTCTTAGTCTCCTGCGCTAACCACTAGAACATGTTTGTCTCACATCACAAGTTGCTATATCTTGCCTGCTCCTAAAATAAAATATTTTCTCAGTGAAATGCAAACACACAGGTCAGTGTGTGTTTATATTATTATCAAAGTTACAAAATGGGCACCCTATAACAAATGACAGCAGAAAAATCCCCCATGCTGACAGGGCTAAATTATAGAGCCTAACAGTCAAACCAGTTAAGGTCTAAGAACAGATGGCCTTGCACCATGCCCTGAAAGTCGACAGACAGGCCCTACCCATCTGCTGGTGAGATTCAAAGTCAAGGACTTCCCATTGAGAACTCCTGGCCACTGGCCACAAGACATTCAAATTTTGTGACTGTCACGGAGAGCGTCCTAACACACCTCAAGTATTGCAACAACACATACGGAGAGGGGAGAAGGGGCCTCTTCAGGTAGCCAGGATCCAAACCACAAAAATCAGTTTCAACACCTGAAATTGCACCTCCAATGAAAAGTCAACTCAGACTTTGAAGAACTGGCTTAATATAACCTCTGAAGGTGCCACTGCCAAGCAGGTAGCCAGCCACATTCCATACTAACAACGGCTTCCAGATGGTCCTAAAACGCAAGTCCTTGTAGAGCGCATTGCAATAATTCAGTGCTGCCGTGTAAACTTGTGGGTGTCATTAGCAGACCTATTTCCTCATAATTCAGATTCTTTTCAGAACACACTATTACTAGTCACAAACTGACAACACAATTTATTTCCTTTACCTCTCTTGCTCTCATTATGCCCTACAGTAAAATCACTTTTGTTAACAAGATTATTTTTAAAATTAAAGGATGTAATAGGCAAATTGGGAGGGACAATTGGCATCTGCGTGATATGAACTTTATCTTTTATGCCAACATTTCCTTGCTGCTCTGGAAGAACGCAAAGCAATCCTGATTACTGATAGATTGTTGGGGATGCCCTTAACATTTTCCATCTGTTAAGACATCTTTTCTTCAGCATACCATGTTTCCTTTTGTATATGCTCACACAGTGCAGTATTTTATTCTGCTTAAATCTGAACTCTGTCACCGCTCCTGAATGGTTTCACCAATGTGACTCAATTATGGGGGGAAAAAATGAAAAAAGAATACAAGTAATGAAAGTGTGTGTGTGTGTGTGTGTGTGTGTGTGTGTGTGTGTGTGTGTGTGTGTGT
>ML675610.1:32754623-32795120 GCA_007922155.1 Mesoclemmys tuberculata
TGTGTGTGTGTGTGTGTGTGTGTGTGTGTGTGTGTGTGTGTGTGTGTAACTGAAGACAACATACATATTAAGCTGCATTGTTTGGATTTGAGCTAGAATGTTTTGTAATTTCACACTGCTGCTGTATACTTGTATATGAAAATTATATAAATTGATTTTAAAAGTATTTGTAGTGTACTCATAATTTAAACCCTAGAACTCCTACTCCCCACTAAGTAATAATCATACAAGAAATTACATGAATATAGAGTACATACATATCAATGCTTAATAATTTGTACTCATTACAGCCCAGCCTATTCCTGGCCTATACATGATCTATTTACATTGGAAGCTCTTGGGGAGAAAGTACCTGGGCTTAAAAAGTGACTAGCAATTTTGGGTGCTGACTCTTAGGGGGCAAATGACCTGTGAATTGCTTAGCACACAACTGATTATTATCTAGCAAGCCAAATGAAAATATCACTGGATTTTTTCCTATGAAATTTCTGCCAAAGATTTTTGAAATGTTATAAATCGCCAGATGAATGAAAGGGTCTGATAAGTAATCAGTGAAACCCTGGGGGGGTACCATCATTTGATGGCAGTGACACAGCCATTTATTCATATGTGATTTCTAAATTATAGGTTGATACAAATCTTTTCTTAAAAGTTAGCATCAGTCTGAAAGAAAGAAAGAAAGAAAGAAAGAAAGAAAGAAAGAAAGAAAGAAAGAAAGAAAGAAAGAAAGAAAGAAAGAAAGAAAGAAAGAAAAAGAAAAACGATTTAAAGGCATTTAATGTTATTTTAGTTCATTGACACAAAAGGAAAGATTTGAAAAATGTTTGGCTTTCAATCAACGCTGTATTTAATAGAAACTAAGTACAGATATGGAAGTCCCAAAAATAATGTTCTACCATTAATGTCCTTTATAGGGATCTAGGGAGTTAGCATATTAATGCAATATATCTAGTAAAATAAGCTTTCACTTTTGGGACCTAAAGCTCCTACCTATTCTTCACATGATATATATATATATTGTAAAGTCAGGTTGTACAATATAGTAGTCCCAAAGCAATGCAATAGTTTTTTCCTTGTATACAAATCCTAAAGCATGTTTAAAAGTGGTAGTTGTATAAAAACCCAGTAAGATCATCTATCCCAGATGCGAACGCAGAGGGGACCCTCTGTGTAGCTCTTCCAGCTACCCTGGGAAAGAGGGGGATCAGCCACTAATGTGGCACTGCCCACCCTCTTCCAAACCCAATGGAAGGTGCTCCATGGATCCAGGGTCTGTGTAGGACAGTGGTTCTCAAACTGGGGGTTGCAACCCTGGAGGGGGTCGCGAGGTTATTATGGGCGGGTTGCAAGCTGTCAGCTCCCACGTGTGGTGGTAAGGGTGGCATGGTATGGGGGAGTGTCACTTTTTTGGGGGGATCATCAAAGCCTGAAATATTTTCAAAGGGGGGCCCAGCAAAAAGAGTTTGAGAACCCCTGGTGCAGAGAGCGGGGCACCGGCTGGACAGGTCAAGGGAAGGAATGGACACACAACGTCTTCCCTCCAGTCCTGGGGAGAATTCCCAGAAAAAATTCCTTTGAAGAGGAGGAGGGGCAATCCCTCACTGAAAGGGTCTCCATAAGAGGATCCTTGGAGAGTACCTTCCTCAGAGCCACCTCCCATTGGTTTCCCCATGGAAGGAGATGATCTGATCCCTGATCTTTACAGCTGAGATTTAATCACTTACTAGCCTCTGGACAAGCTGCTCTCCTGCACTTGAATACACCGATTGATCAAAAGTAGATCACAAATTATCAAAGGTGAAGAATGAATACTGGCCTCCTGGTCAACTTTGCCAGATGGCAAAAGTGCTGGGTAACATCTGTCTGTCCAACCCACCTCTTTGGCTATATCTACAGAGATGGTGGAAAATTCACTGCCATCAGATTGATTTACCCGATTTGATTGAGCAGCAGTGAAGACATGCTCAATCGATCCAGAAGTCGATCTAATAAAACCACCTCCCTCAAAAATGTAGCGCTGTGTCGATGGATATGCATTTCCCATCAGCGCAGAGCAGTGGAGACAGAGCGCTAAACGGAAATTACAAAGTCGATGGGAATTACACAAGCTACTCTGTGTAGCTTGCATAACTCCGGTGGACTACCACTGAATTTCGCCAGCAGTGTAGACCAGGCCCTTGTTACACCCTTCCTTGAGCTCTGCTCAACAACCTGCACCCCATAGTGTTCTTTGAGAGGAGTGCATATGGTTAATTATTTATAGCCAAAAATTAACTGAGACAATCATATATTCATGCTGGTCAAACATCTTTAACCTCCAGCTTGTCCCTGAACAGTTCACTTTCAAAACCAAATCAAACCAAAAAGTCTGATGTAAACCTACAAACCCTTTGGAATTTACACAGTGCCGTCAGCACACAACTGTACTAGAGAATCACTTCAGTGCTAAAGAGGTTAAAACAATCCAAAAAGGAAGAAATAAAAGAAGTCAAAAGAGAGAAAATAATTTTTAAGAGCAGACATATGTCAGATAGCCTTAGGGATCTATTTAATTTAAGAGTCATCATAATATTTCTACCAAGTTTCCTAACCAAAAGTATTTTCACTGGGAGTAATACCCTTGATCTGGGTACTGCTAACGATTTTCCCCATAGAGTTAATTCACAGAAACACAGCTTGCTTTATGAGTCATAGAATCAGAGAAGATGGAGCTGAAAATGAGCTCTTAGGTCATCCTGTCTAACTCTCTGCCAGTGCAGGATGTTTCCTTCTTGTGCAAAAGTAAAAAATAAGCATTTATTAAAAACTAGAAAATGAAAAGTTTTTAAAAGTAAATAATGAAACTAGTGGAGGAAGTCTCATGTCCTTTCGTCTTTGGCTCTATGCACTATCTATGAGAATTTTATAAGAAGCACTGCATAGATATGCATATTCAGAAATGCAGCAAAAAAACCCAAAACAAAACTACACCCAGAAACAGTTCTGTAACTAATTTGTATATGCAGTTACCACAACTGGAAATGCAACTCTGGTATTTACATATGCAAATGAACTATTAGACAACTAACTGTCTATTTAAAAACAAGTTTTCACACACAATCATTGTAATCAAATGCTCAGTAAAGTATATAATTGTGCAAGCATTTCAGGATCTACATCTGAAAAATCTGGTTTTGTATGTATAAAGAAGACATGCACCCACAGTAGTAGGTGATATAGTATTCAAACCTATACACATTACACAGAGTTAATAAAAAAACATCCTGGAGTTAATGGATATATGCATTTACATCCTTGGCTATCAGTACTTTTCTACTTGACAAAAATGGCTTAAAATCACATTACATGCTCTCGTTTCAGCTTTTGTCCATCTTATGCACATAAATTAAGGACAGTCAGCTTCAATTATAAAGCCCTAGTTCCACACTTGTATAACTTTGGGTAAAAAATGTTTGACCAAATGATCTCTGAAGACACGAGAGAATATTTCTAAAAGGTTTGAAGATAGTTTGTTGATTTGTGGGGTTTTTGCTTTATTTGTTTTTTTAAGTCAAAGCTCAGTAAAAATTGTCCTGGTTTGAAATTTTGACCTTTGTCTTAAATGTATTTTTAGCTCAAAAATGACTTTTTACTGCTCTTTCAAACTTCCTATACAGTAGAAAGCTTAGGCCCTACCTAAACCTGATGACTATAAAGTAATTATATTGTAAGCATTAAGTTAGTAAAATTTTTTGTTGTTGATAGTTTTAAACCTAATCCTACTCCTACTCCATTGATTTCTGTTGGAGCAGGACTGGGTTCTATGTGTGAAAATGTTGCCCTCTATTGATTGATTTCAACTTAAGGTGGGCAGCGTGTAGAGTACAGGAACTGCATGCCCAGCTAGCATGTGTATATACAGCAGTGTAGACAGTGAGGCAAGTCATGTGTATATGGCTTAGGCAAGTCAAGAGCCATATACACATGAACCCTCAGAACATACACACTCCATGGCTATCTAGATGCCCAAGCAATATCTCCAAAGTCTACACTACTATTTTTAGCAGTGTAGTGTCCCCCTGCCTCCCTACTGCCAGAGCTTTCCTTGCTGCTTCCCCGCTGTCCGAGACTTTCATTGCCACGTGTAGCTACACATGGCAGCAACAAGTGTGGACACAGCCTGCTTTTTGCTGAGGCATATAGCTACAGACACTATATGCTGCTACAAGCGTAGATAAGATTTTAGAAAGACCATCAAGGTATTTATACAGGAAGTAGCTAGTAGAGGTTTTTCTTTAGCTCAGGCGGTAGAGGCTTGTGGTTTTAGTCTTGAAGGATCAGGGTTCAAGGATCAGCTGTGCAGGTGTGTGCTGATTTATTATGAAGAGGGGATAACCTTCAAAGTTAATGTTGCACCCACAGCTCCATTATAAGGTTGATGTTGCTCTCTTGTAATTGTGAAGGCAGAAAAGAAAGAAAAGACCATAAAGTTCCTCATGTTTTCAAATGGTTAGAGTCAATACTCATTGATAATTTGGACACTGAAATTTTTTATTAGGATTACTACCTTAACTCTGCCCCAGTAGAGGTGTCAGCCTGCTACTGTGGAAAATAAAATATGAGAATTGACACTTTTCTTTCTGATCCTTGGGTACAAGACCAATTCTTGGAAGTGGTTACTGGTCCTGAAAGCATTCTTAGTAGTGTGCCTGCCAAAATGTTTCTAGCCCTGGCATGCTGAGAGATACTGGACCTTAAAATCATATTATTTGATTACCATCTTGGTTGTTTGCCCACTTCAATTTCAACGTGATGTTTGCAGCCAATCTATCACAACCCACTAGAATTAGAGATGAGAGACACTGTCAAGTCAAAATGGACTCTCAATTTAAATCCCATAAAAGTAAGCTTTTACAAAACAAAAAAACCCATACCCTAAGATGAACAGAAACATTACCATGACTTTAAAGATTTCCAATAAAAACATAACCCTCCTTCCCCCAAAACATTCCTATTTAGGCCAAGATTCAACAAATCCTTGCAATATATCCAGCACACTGAGTAAAGCTATTTGTGCTTCACTGAAAATGCAACCATAGGCTATGTATGAACATCTATGTAAGGCCAAACACCAGGACAGTCCTCCAGAATGGGCACTGATATGCCTCCCATGTTACCTGCAAGTGTACACAGTAAAAAAACAAACAAAAAAAAAGCGTAAAGGAAAATGGGGATATCTGAGGAAACATGGCTAAGGGTATGCTACTGAGGCAGCTAGCTTTGTCCTGATCCTGAGATGCTTATGTATCTACATAATTTTACTTATGCGAATAAAGTTTTGAACTAACGTTTCCCTTTTAAATTGCAGCCTGATTATGAAGTATTTATTTCTAAGTGTGGCAGGCCTCAAGCTCCTGGATCTTAAATCTTTCATGATCCCCTGAATCCAGCTGTGCTTATTTTGATACTGGTCCAGATCTGAACATAGCAAGGCCCTGACCTTGCAGCAGTGTAATTTTCAATCCCTGTTAGACACTGCATGTCCTACAAGGAGCCCCTAAATATACGTTTATGCAGAAAACTGTGATGCAAACTATTTTTGTTCCAATGACTACCTTTGAACTGATCTAATTGATTCAACAAATACAAAGTGCCATAAACACAAAGAGTGAGAGAGTATATAAAAATAAGGTACGGTTCAGTACTGCCTCAATTGTTTGAATGGTATGAGAAACACTGAATACGATTAGACAATCGAGGGAGTTTTCAGCCTAATAAAAACCAGGTGAAATGGAGTGGTTTAGGAAAACAGAGATTTACACATAAGCCTGTTATACAGCGTGCTCTGCGTAGCACCTCTCCTCCTCTTCGTTGCATTGACTGGAGCTGGATTAGGTCCATAAAGTCAAGCAGTTTGCATTTTACTCAACTATCTAAGGGTATTGCAGATATATATGTAACAGTTGCTGCAATTCAGAAACCCTTGATTAGAAATCAAATTACAGTACTGTAGGATATGAAATGAGCACAGTCTGTTCTTTTATATGCACAACAGATTACTTGGCAATAATGAAGTTATGTGTCTGTCAAAAGGAAATTTGACCCCTTAGTACTATGTGCATAAAACATCCTTGTGTATACTATCTATCTTATACTTTTGATTTCCCTCTGACAAATTGAAATTGCATACAAAAAGGCTTTTACACGAATTTGAGTTGTGAAGATACCCATGTAGCTTCAGTATGGATGATTTCTTAACTTCCTCTTTTAAATGTAAAACCTTATTAAATATTAACTACTATACCAACTAAGCAATTGATCTAAACCAGCAGGTAGATCAACAGAATGATATTGTTTCTTAGAACTCTATCAGACACTTATTCAAAAAACCTACTTGATGTCTGTAAAATCTGAACACACCCAGGTAATTGTGCATGCAGATCTGGTATTTGCATATACAAATATCTGTTTTGCATGCACAGTTTCTGGTTTACTAGAGATATTTCTCAGGAACAATATAGGCACACACTGAAAAAGAAAACCACCACTACACAAAAACATAGTTCTCTGTGTTTCAAAGGCTAGCCTCAAATCCTAAAATACATGGGCCAGATCTTCAATATGGCATACATCAGTATAGCTGCATATGCTGATTGACACCTGCTGAAAATTTGGCCCATAACTGCAAGCAATCATTAAGAATAAAATGCAGATGAAAGCCAGAGAGTTTTCTAACCTATTATATTTAGCAATTTGAACCTCATTGTTCTTCCAATGCTCAGTAAATATAACCCTGACTTGCAAGGATCACCCTCTAGTGGGTGTTTGTTTCTTTCTGTTCTCCTCTGATGACTTCTCTTAAGCAACAGTTAGAACCTACGCCAAATGTGCAGAGGGAATAAAAGAAGGAAACCACAAACCTCAATTTACATCAGGGTATTTTGATAAAAATATGAAAATTCTACATTATGGTTAGTGACTGAGGTTAATTATTGCCCATGGTAATAAGCAAAGCACTTATTGCACAAGCATTTGATGACTGTACATCTGTTTTTTTCAAAAACTGTACTTGTGTGAAATTTTGTGGATTTGTCCCTAAAGATACCAAATCATTCATCTTCTATTCATACTTAATTCTTTAAAAAAAATTGGCAAGAAGGACTGTCTGTGAAAATGTGCGCCCCAGTGGAGTAAATTCCATCTGTCTGTTTTTAACAATTATAGTTTTCCTAAGTTATAAACCAGCATGAGGTACAAAAAGCTATATAGAAAAACAGCCAGTTGTCATCTTTCTGATTTTTTTTTTTGGTCTTTGTCTGCCAACTTTGGAAAGTTAGAGGTATTGGTTTCTAGCATTAAAAATCCTATGACTATCTGAAAGTCAAAGTGACTGGGAAATACTGATTAGTCTACGTATTGGCCTCTTTTTACCCAATATCCCTTCAGTCTTGTGTACTATACAAATCATACCTGAGTTTGTTGTCTTCAAGTGCACTTAAAATACATTTTTGAACAACAGAATACACTCATGTAGAAAAACCCCCTAGGAAGGCATATTTAAAATCATTATTGGTATAGCCTTAGCTCTAAGTACGGTCCACTGCACCCAATGAATTTTACTTTTTGCTGCATTTAATCTGACAGGTGATGAATCCTTACACTAATATGCGATCTCACACCTGCATTAGCATTGTTGTCAAATCACTTACTTCTGGGTTCTCGAGGTCCATCCACCGTTATCTTGATGGCTCTGTGGTATGTGGCGACTTGCGGAGGATTTGTAAAGACTGTAATGGTTAGGGTGAAGCTCTTCCCTGCAACAGAAAAGCACATTACTCTATTACTGGTAATTACAATACAACATGCACTGAGTGAATTGGTATCTGTAATTTTCAACAGATCAAAAATATATAATATTTTATTCTCTGTATATTATATATGTGCCCATACAGTGCAGTATCTCACATCAACTTCACGGCAATCCAAGGCTGTGTACATTCCTTACATGGCTACTGCTCCAAGCATTTATAATACATTGATTTATATTTAATGTTATTTATACTTTTTAAAATACACAGCTGGACAGTAATTTTTTAAATTATCTACATTACCACTTACAAATTATCTGCACTGCTTAAGGGTGTTAGTTCTCAGAGCTATGTAAATTATGGCTGAGTTCCAAAGCTGCTTAAGGCATCTGAACACACAATTCTCATTAAAATAAAAAAGAATTGAGTGTTCAAGTCCCCTAGGAAGCTTTGAAAATCCCACAGTAGATGATCAAGCTAGTATTAGATCAATTCTACAGAATAAACTGGAATCCTTTAAAATAAAAAAATTCTACCACCATAATTCCGAGAAATTCTAGAGAACAGATTAAAAAAAAAGCTCTCTAGTTTGCCTAAAGGAAATTAAAGAGTTTTATGAAGACATAGTAAAGATTTGATTGTTCTGGATTTCCTCTACTTTCTCTCTCTTGTTTAAACCTGGATAAGAATATTTTATAAAAACTCAGGTTTTTTATTTTACCCCTTAATGGGTAAAAAATTGCTTCCTGGATTTCTATTGAAAGTTTTGCTAGACTATTAGGGTGGGGCTCGCTATAATTCAGAAAGAAGACTTTTCAGATATGGTACGTGTATACCATAGTTCTGAGTTTGGAAAATTACTATTTTTGATGGTTCAAAAGAAGATAAGAAATTATGATATATGCCCTCATTATTATAATGCATTTAAATCTTTTTGCTTCTGTTTTGGTTCTAATTCCTTTTATCTTTTACCCTCATTTGTAAAATGGGGATAATATTATTACATACCTAGTATACTTCAGATTATTTTGTTTTTGAATGTATGGCACTTGGACAATGTAAAGTACTGTACAAGTATTATTACTTTGGCATTTACAGAAATAAAAGGCTGAAAGCACTAGCTGTAGCCAGTTTTAATATAGTTATCTGAATCTCTTTGGAAACCTGGATAATCATGGAATTTTCAGTGGAATTAACGGACATCAAGAAACATGACCCTGATTTGGACAATGGGGAGTTTCAGATAATTGAGGTTATACTTGTACAGGCATGTGCTGTGCAAACTTTCTCACACACCTCTACAAAAAGCTGATCTCCAGCATTCCTGTCATCCAAGTCTCAGGCTTCTTCTGATCAAAGCTTCCAATTGTTACAGTTTGCTTTGTTTATCGAGATGTAGGTATATGTCCACTTGTGACAAGAATATAACGAACATGTTTTTCATTTGCAATAGAAATAGTTCCTGAACTCAGTTCTTATCTAGGTACCTATATGGCCCTCAGCACTGTAATATCTCAGCACTTCATATTCATTCATGGTTTCTGTCTTCACAATGTCCTTGTGAATCAGAAGGGGGCAATAAGGCACAGGTTAAAAAAGGGCTTGTTTACACAGTGCAGTGGTGCCTACTACACGGCTGTGAATTCTAGAGCACACCAGTGTGTTGTGCACTAATTAGCTTATGTAGACAATGCTGGCATGCACTAAAAGTTCCCCAGTGCACGCTAATGTAGTCCCTTTCCAAACAGTGCTACCTTAATGTGCACTAGGGAACTTGTAATGCACACCAGTAGGGTCTACGCGGGCCAGTTAGCGCGGAGCATGTCGATGTGCTTTAGAATACACACCCTTCTTGTGTGCATTGTCACACCATGTGAACAAGCCCTAAGTGTCTTGGCCAAAGTCACACAAGAAGTCTGTAGCTGAGCCAGGAATTACAAAGCAGGTCTCCTGAACCCCACTCCAGTGCCTTCCTACCACCCTTCCAGCTCTGCTGAAAAGTAGCTTCACGGACTGGGAAGAGCTATAAAAGTGACATAAAGCCACCTTTGATCCTGGCCTTCAGACCGCTGACCTCTGGCTTAGGCCAGCTCAGCCTGAGTCAAGAGCAATGTGTTTTTGGCATTGTCTAAATACCAGATTGGATGACAGACCGTAACAATGATGTTAGTCTTCTTGTCAGGACTCAGACTTTTCTATGATGGATCAAAAATAGCTACTATTGAAAACGCCCCAAGAAAATTAATACCCAAAACATGAGATTTTAACTAATATTAAAAGGACATCATCAACCCAAATAACATATCCTCCTTCAAGAAAATATTTTACCTCCTTTTATTACAAATAATACCTACAATGCCTTTAATTGAAAGAGATTGGAGAAAAATAATACTTTTCTAATTAGTAATCTACTTCTATTTCTCTATAATGTTTCCAGTTTATTTACTTGAAGCATTTGAGAGCACTTAATGGGGCATTTTCACGGTTTCCCTGGCACGCTCAATCACTTCCCCATTGTTTCTGTAGGTTTTTCACAAGGCACAAGAAGTGAGAAAAATATTTTGTAATAGTTAAATGTGATAGTAAAACCAGAAAAATTACCACAAAGAATCAGGGTCAGGTGCAGTACTTATAACTATTTTAAAACATCCTTCGAAACTGATTAGATTTCAAAATGATGGCACCTGTTGTGACACAATTTGGCAGAAGCAGGAAGATAGCATACCTTTTACTGTTTATAGACAACTACCCTTTAACCACATGCTGGTTAACCACAGGACTAAATAACCAGATGCCTATGTGTCACTTACTGTTACTCTCTGATCATTCCACTTTAGTCTTCTGGCCATTTTGTTTAATTTGCATTCAGTTTTACTCATGACTTATTAACAATATGTCTGATTGATACAGATAAATGTATTTCTAGTTAAATACATACTGTATGTGCATAAAGATCATTGGATGAATGCATACCCAAAACTTTACCCTTGCATCTATGCATTAGCATGAAGTCTAAATATGTGATCTCATTTGATCTTAAATATACACGTGCATATTACACGCAGAGATGTATGCAAACACACACCATCTGCCAAGACTGGGGTAAATTAAATATTAGTTAAAAAAGAATACCAGATACGTTTTTTGAAAGTCCACAGTCAGATTTCCCCAGTACACAGCTCTTTTTTAGCTAACAGGAAGAGATGAGACCCCTGCTTTAAACAATCCATAAAGCAATGGAAAGACCATGTAGAAATTAAATAGGGATCACACCCATGTGCTAATTACCATCGGTAATTATTGGACATCTGTGGATGTATTAGGTGAGAATAGTGAAATGATCTCATATGAGGTCCTTATCTTTAAAACTCTGAATGAACAAGGAATAGAGACTGCCACTCCTCCTATCCATAGCAGCTCCTAACATCAGGGATGCTACAGATCATGGTCGCAACATTAAACTTCCAGGAGCCTGGGGCTCTCTGAATAGAGGGCCCTTGGCTTTGGAATATACTGGCACCGACAATAAGATAAACCCAAATCTTGCAACTTTAAAGGTACAGTACAAGATTCACTGCTTCAGTCAGTCAGTTCTTTCCCCAGTACGTGTGTAGTACAGCAGCCTGGTAACATTTATCCTACAAGATCATCACCACGATTCACTTGAAAAAACAATTTAACAGGGGAAGAGAATTAGATGTATTTCTGGAGAGGCAAAATGTAACACTTAATTTTGTATGTGGTGCCTAGATATGATGTTGATAAGTGCATTAGGAACTACATAGGAAAGCTCTCCAGAGCCATTGGTGATTAAAACATCAAAAGAAAAGATAAATTAAATAAATCTTCCTAAAACCATAGCCTGATGGTCCAATGATAATGTATTTCTCTGTCAGACCGGCATCCATGCCATTTCTGGCATGGACTGGAAATGCACTAAGAGTGTAGTGAGCTCCGACTCCTGGAGAAGTGGGACACCTGAAGGGCCCTCCCTGCACACCCTCTGGATGATGCTCAACATCATGCTGAAGTGCTCTTCAGGGAGCGGCATTCCAGCCTCTTCAGCTGAAAAGAGAGCTGCTGTAATCTGGGGGCTTTGTAGCTTTTGTAAGGGAATGAAGTCAAGGTGGGAAAATACTGAATCCCAGACAACAACCTAGTAACATGCAAAAAGGTTTTGTATATTGCATTAGTCATCCCTGAGAGATGTAATTTCATGAACAAGATGAGAGGCATTTTTCAGAATGTGTGTGGATGCAAAGCAGAACACCCAGGCAAAATACAGGAGAATGGCAAATAGAAAGTAGCACAGAAGACGTAGCTAGCAGGGCTCACCAGATGTTTTTAAAGGATTGTTTTCTTTCTTCTCATGTTGTGGTTATGGAAGAGATGTAAGTGGGGGAAGATGAGAGAACTTTGGAGATTGCAGATCAAATATGAGTACCTCCATTCTATTTTTATTCAGTCCTTTCTCAGGCAAAACTCCCAGTTAAATCAATGGGTGAGGAGGTGTTTGTGGCTGAATGAAGACTGAACAAAAATGTAGTAAAAGTTTCAGGACTTGGCTAATAAGGTTAGGAAGGGGAAAAGGCAAGAGAAACTGATGATATGGTTACAGTAGCTATATGCTGTTTTAAGCTTTCTTTTGCCATAGAATATTGTTTTTTTAAAGTAATTACAATACATTATTTTAACAAGATAGAAAAGAAGTAAAAATGGGAAAGGAGCCAAGAATGTTTGTGCTGACAAGGACGAGCAATATGGATGAAAAAATATGAAACGTAATATAAAAATACAAATACAATACAAATGATATTATGAATAATTCCATGAGATCTTAGAGAGATTTCCAGGTTGTAGCAAGAGAAATTATGGTACCGTGTTTTCTGCTAGTACTTTTTCATACTTACGTGTTTAGCTGATTTTATTAAACCATGAAAAATGATTACTGTTATTTATCTTTCCAACTTCTCATGATACTTTTCTAGGTATCTGCCAAAGCGCCAATGCAAAGATGTCTACTATTTTTTATAATGTGTGGATGTATGCACATGCAATATGTACACACATACAAATATGCACACACACACCCCATTAACAACTATACATTAGGGAAAAAAATTGCCACTCTGACTACTCAGGTTGAGCAATAGCTTACTACTTGAATAATCTGATTAAAATTGATGGGATGAATAAGAGCAGTAAAACCTGCCCCTTAGTTAGCTGTTGCTCAGAGCATAATTTCATTTTTAATGGTTTACCTATTTGTGTGACAGTGTAGGAAAAACTATACAAGGTAAAATTCTGTTCTCAGATGCCTTTCTTGTTCCTCGTCTTCATTGGCAGTTTCACACAACTAAGGACACAACCTTGCCAATTGGGTTTCATTCAGTGGGCTTCTCAGAGGAAAACAATTATAATTCAAGTAGAAGATATTAATGAGTTAACTTTTGCTAACCATCATCACATATATACCACAGACCACTATTATTTTAAGTACGAGAGAAACTACAGTAACTTCATATACTACTATGTGGTAATTGTTGTCAAATATGGAATTTTTAATGGTGATCACTGCATTATAGGCCAAATCTGACAATGAGAACACAGTAGGTATGTTTGCAAAACTGTGTACAAATGCTTATTTGCACCTAGAAACTGAATAACTGTGTGCACAAACAGATAGTTGAAATACAACAGATCAGATTTTGCACACAAAAATAGATGCTGTGTGTGTGTGAAATGTGTGGTTTTGGAGATGCACCTGCTGCACCCTTCCAGCCAAGTGACCTCATCAATTCAATCTCACAGAAATATTCTGCAACATTTCTACTGGATAATTCCCAGTGTCTCCCTGCAGGAAGTTCTTACTTTTACATTTATCCTTATACGGTAAAATCCTGTCCCCAGTTACATCAATAGTTGTTTTGCTATTGAATTCAATAGGTCCAGGATTTCACCCATAGGGTCAAATCCTGCCCTTCTTACAGTGGCCCAAATAAGAACCACAGAATTTAATCCATTGTGTGATAAGATTCTGACTCACCCGAAGACTAATGGCTCAGCAATTATCATCATTAATTTGGATGCAATTCAACTACTGGCTTCCACCCTTTTCTTTCATTTCTGTTCCCTGCAGCATTAAAAAAGGTATGTCTATCCTGAAGCTGGAAGGTGTTAATTCCAGTTTAAAGAGCCATACCCATGCTAGCTCTGATCAAGTCAGCGTGCTAAAAATATAGTGCCCCTGGAGTAGTGGGAGAACCTAGCTGTCTTGAGTATGTACCTCGGGTCTCACATGGGATCTTACTTGGGGTGGCTAGCCCATTGTGCCACTGCAGCCACACCACTTCTTTAATATGCTAACTCAGAGTTAGTGGGGCTTTGTCTTCCTGAACTGGAATTTATTCCTTCCAGCTTCTGGGTAGACACATCTATAGTGATCAACAACAGATGCAAATTGTACTCTCACATTTCCCCTCTTTACACCCACCTTGTCTACAATTAGCAAATCAAATGCTTTCATGGTTTACAATTAATGTTTCTGAATGTTGAATTAGATGGAGTATCTCAACATTTTTCAGAATAAGAGTGTGGAGGGGAGGGGGACAGGGGAGGGAGATTGTATCTGGATTGAAACAGTTTTCCCTTTATTATTTTGTAAAGCATAAATATATGTATTTACCTCACTCTATTAGAAGCAGGGTGTGTATATTAAGTAACTGAATTCCAGAAGTGAAATTAAACATTAAAAAATAAATCATCAACCTTTGTGGGTCCTAGAATTCAATCTACTTTAATAACATGACACATATGGTAAGAATTTTCATGAATGCTATGTTTTAAGACAGCCATCCCAACACCTGGATTTTTTTTAAATGCACAGTTTTGACATAAAATATTAAAACTAACAGATTCAAATCTCAGGTCCAGTCAGAGGCTGGTTAAGCCCCAGGGACAACTTAGAGTAGACACCAGGCTCTAAAAACATGCCTCGCTCTCCACTTCCCATGGGGCTATTCTGGCAGACAGGTATTGCTGGTGTATCACAATGCTCTGGCTGCAGCCCTTTGCGCCAGCCATGCCCCCAGACTACCATAGTTATACACTACCCAAGGAACCCTCTTACACTGGGGAATGCCCACGTAGCTTGTTAAAATGGATTTTTTGTTGTTGCTTTGCCCTGCAGTAGCAGAGCTGGTAACTGACCTCCTCTTTTCTTCAGAAGAAGTAGACTACATCCCAGAGCAGTACATATTCCAACTAGCATGATAATCCAGGATGCTAGCATACAGACAATAAATGGGAAATGGCCAGTTCAAATAACACCTTTTTGCCTGAGCACTTTTTGTATATATTACTGTAACAAGTAATGTCTTGGGGTTTGATCCTGCAATTCTTGGAACAGCAATCCTTGCTTACATGAATAAGGATTACTCATGTGAGTAAGAAGTGCAAGACTGGGCCCTTCAATTACAGATAGCGACAGATCTTTTCTCTCTCTGTTTTTTAGTTATTTACTTTTTCTTTTGACAGTGTTTTGTGGATAGTCCGTTTCATTTCTGCATTGATGGTCAGTTTCACTTCTCAATCTCATGCATTAGCATGACACCACCCCTTTCCTTCACTGATGGGGGAGCCCCAGCACCCAAGTTTTCCCTGACACTTTCCCCGTCACAATACAGATGTTGCTGTTGTTCGGTTGTTTGTCTGAAAGGGACCTGATAACCCTTTCTCATTTAGAAATTGAGATTACTCATTTATCAACTTTTAAATACTGACTTTTTAAATAAAGGGGAATGCCACAGAGCTTAATTTAATTCTGATTTTTTTAAATGTCAACCTTGCTTGCATTTTATTAATTTTGGAACAGGACAAGTGAATTGATTAGATCAGAGATGTGCCCTATGCATGGTTTCTCCACTTACGTACATACCACATGGTGATTGTTAGTAGCTACTGGATGGGTCGATCGTCACGTTTTCAGAGACCTCTCTCCTGCCATCCTGGTCCCAGACCTACTGGGCTCATGAAAAGTCTCCTCTCTTTTGCACTTCGGATACACTTCTTCCCTCCTGCTGCCACATTATCGTCTGCATACCAGCATCCTTAGTTATGTTAGCTGGGTAATGTCCATAGCCACTTAACAGGCAGGAGGCAACGTGAGGGAAGAAGCGTAACAGGAAGTAACTGAGCAAAAGGGAGGAGATTATGCATGAAGTCTACAGGTGTGCGATCAGGTAGGTGTGAGTTCCCTGAGAACATGGTGATAGTAGAATAGTTATTTTACACTGAATCACTGATTTCCAGTATCGGATTACATCAACATTAGCAGTACTGTCCCCTACTAAAAAGCAATATATCTGGAGATGACATCATGGCATTGGTCAAATTCATAGGTCAGGTTTTATTTGGGGTAACTGCAGGAATTTGGCCAGTTAGGCATATTTGTACATTAACAGTCTTTAATTTTGTGTGTGTTTCAACCTTAAGCATGAAGGCGGTGTGGCGTAGCATATGTCGGATGTAAGAATGGTGTTAGAAACTAGAAGAAATGTGTTTCCTCCTGCTCTAAGCAACAATAGCACCACTTCAAAGGAAATTTTGCGGGAATGTCTTGTTAGGCCGAAAGCATGGAGATCAAGTTTGTAGAGTGAATTAAAGCATTTGATTAAAAGACTGAAAAAAGAGCTCTGAATGGAGAAGCCAAGCACCACTATAAAATTCTTATGAACATGGGTGGAGACAATAATTACAGTACAGGAAGAATGAGAAGCTGTTGGATGCCCAACCTCTGTCGCACAGTGGCAGTACAAAAGGGATTATACAGCTTTATTGCTAAAATGTAATGTTTATTGTGAAAATATTATTGAGCACTGAAAGGTAGACGTGGACTTCATAAATATTTGCATGTTACTCGTGTTTGTACAAAAGGGTTGGGAGGGTTGAATTACAGAAGTGTGATTTTTTTTCCGCAAAGATCAGCCTGACATAAATCACTTCATTTCTGCCATTCGGTAGCTAAGTCTCTGCTCAAAATACTGTCTCAGTCCTTCTGAATTACGGCCACCTATGTAGGCAGGAATGCTGCTTTTTTTAGGCTCATCTATCACAATACCATTTTACATTTACACAGACCCTTTTGCTGCAAAAGATCACCCAGTACTTTAAAAACAAACAAGCTGAAATCACTTAGTCCACCAGTGAAATGCAGCCTTCTCTGGGGAGGAAGGCAACAGTTGTTTAGCAGAGTGCAGTGATGCTATACAACAGTTTAGAGGGAGAAAAAACACTGTAAAAATGAAATGGAGAGGAAAACTCAGGTAGGCAGAATATAATTATTTAAAATGCAATGTGGCCAAGTTAGCACCTTATCCTTGGGGTCATTAATTCTAATAATAGTATTTAAACCTTCTATAACACTTCATAATTTCAAAATGTTAATGTGTTGTCACAACGCCTCTGTGAGGTAGAAGTTATTGCACCCATTTTATAGGTGATGAGACACATGCTAAAAGGCTAAGTGATTTGCCCAAGATCATAGAACAAGTCAATGGCAGAGGTGGAATTAGCACTCAGGAATTCCTGGTTCCCAGCCCTGTACACGCTAGAATATTGCTAGTTTGGCAGAATTAGATTTTTATTGGTAAATGTCAGCAAATGTCAATTTCACTGTACACATGCAAACAGACAAAAAAAATACTTCCATCTATAATGACCAAAATATACAGCTAGACAAAGTAATAAAAATGCTGCTAGAGAACTTATTAGACTTTTGAATCAGGCTTTTTACAAATGGACTAGCAAATGACTAGTAAAAACAAGTACCAATTGTTGATTTAAGGATATTGACATTGTATATTTTGATCTGTGATGTTGATAATTTGGGTTAACCATTTATATAGCTTTTACGTTTTGAATCTCAGCATCCACTTTCATTAAATAATTCTGACTCTCCCCCACACATAATTTCCTACTACCGTGAACATTTCAATTATTACAAATCTAAAAAAATGCTTAAAAGCAAACATTGATATTATCCATCAAAATGTGTGTGCGTGTGTATATATATATATAAATTGAATTCTGCCACGCCTAAATATTGCCACTCTTTCAGAATCATGTTTGAAAATACCTCAATTTTCTGTGTAAAGATGGCACTTTCAGCATCTCACTATATGTCCTATCACCAGTCTGAGGCACTTATTTGGTAATAGTTTAGAGAAAAAAGTACAAGCTACTGATTCACCTCCTGTAATCCTTCTGATTTTGTCTTAGCGCCTTGCCCTTTTCACTTTGGACAAATCCCAATTCAAGCACCTGTTCAAACTGACACTGGGAGATCTCAGCATTTTGGCGATCAGTTCCCAGCTGGGACAGGACACACTTGTCACCCTGCCGTATAATCATGCCAGTGACCTCCACGTGGCTCCAGGCAGAGACATGAGTGAGGCACAGTGACTAAAGGTAGTGCCAGTACACAGCCTTCAAAAAAACGCGGAATGTGCTCACTCTGAATACGGCTGGCAAATGGCACCCGTGTGTTTGTCAGCACTATTTGCACAAGTGAGTGACCTCCAGCCCAGAGGACCCCAGAGCAGTGGAGTGTAGGAAGAGGCCCAGAGAGGTCACTCCCTGCAGTGACTGGGGCAGCGTGGAACACCAACAGAAGGACTGTTTGCAATGATTCATTTGTCTTGGAAGTGTGACACGTCTACACTGGCATTCCACTGATTCCACCCACTGATACACACCCTGTGTTAGTGAATATCCAAAGAACCACTCCTACAGACAGATTTGTGTATGAGCACCTGGCACCCCCACTAACAGAAAGTCCCAACACAGGAACTTTCTCATGTAGACAAGCCTTCAACAAGACTTCAAAACATGTTAGTTTTTAGAGCTGTGGCGCATAACGTTCAGCCTGTGAATTATATACGGCCTGCCAAGGTGTTTCCTACAGCTTCTCACTGAGCTTCAAGGAAATGGACAGCAAACGCACTGCACACACCTGCCTCCAGAGCTCCAACAGCTTCCATCCTTCCTTCCAACAGCTGCTTCTCCTCACTTCCCCCTTGCCAGCCTCCAGGGGCTCCTCATTCTACACCCATTCCCACCACCCCAGGTCTCTCCCTCCCTTGCGTGGTATAAGAAGCAAGCCCTTGCCCACAAGGAGGGCATAGAAATACTATTGCTAGTTGCCCGGCTGAGGCTAAAAACTAAAGGGCCTTATTTTCATTTCCATATAGGTTATTTTTGTACTTTGCCTAGCTCAATGGGGCCCAACCCACTTGCAGCCTTTAGGTGTTACCACAATATAAGCATTCAATAACAATAATTTAAACCACTTTAGCAGGGTAAAGGGTCCTTAAAGTGAACAGTGTAAATGAGGATCAGGCGCAAAGTGCCTGAAGCTGGTAGGGTAAGGAAGCAGAGCTGAGCTTCAGACTGCAACTGGCCTGGGTCCTGGGAAGAGGCACCGGGAAGGCAATGTGTAAAACCCAGGCCCCAGTGGAGTCAATGACAGAACCCCCAGTGACTACAATGAGGTTAAAATTTCACGCAATGGCTCTAACATGAAAAATGTAGGAGGAGCAGGAACAGAGGAGCAGGAACAAGAGGAAAAGTGTGCTGAAGAACACAGATAAAGAGGGAAGAGTTTAGTTAAAGAGACAGAGAACAAAAAGGGAAAGAGAAAATGATCTGAGAAGGGAAGTCATAGAGAAAAGGAGAGAAAAGGGTCATAGATAAAAGGAGAGAAAAGGGTTTATAAAAGGTTTATAAAAGGGAGAAAAGCGAAGGAAAAGATTTAAGATTAAACGAAATGTATTTTTTCATTTACTCTAAACGCTATCTACAAACTGCCCCCAAATTGCTGTAGGTTTATGTGAGTTAGTATGCACATCAGAGTCTGACCATGGCTCTGACTATCACAACAGTTGTGCCCCACTGATTTACAACATCCTTAATTCTTTTACTAAGTACAAGAGAGTTGATGAGAGTAGACTACACTTTAGAGTAGTCCTCGGAAGTTTATTAAGCTGCTCTGAAGCCTGAGTACTAATTAATTTATCTTAATGACTTTATTTTGACTACAAATCAGCAGCTGTTCCTGGTGTGACGTTTTTTCCAGACCATTTTGCTTGAGAAGACATCTAAAAGAGGGCACGCAAGAAAGAATGGCAAAACAAAACAAAAAAATGCTGAAAGGCAAAGGGATTGCTTGAAACAATGTAACCTCTTCTTTCAGCGAGAGACTTTGTTTTCCATAAACACTATACTTCCAAACAAAACTTCTTTTACAACGTATAAAATATGAAAACCCTCGGAAAACAACATGCTACCTCATTATCACTATTACCCCAAGTTTAAAACAAAATGTTCAAGCGCAGCTCTGTGCAACCAAAAAGGAGATTTATTGTTAATGGAACTAAGCCAGTGTCTCGGTACTTGGCATGATCACTGTTTACAACTATAATGCTCCGGGAGACAGGAAGCTCTAAAAATCATTCTACCATTATTTTTCTCCTATAGGCGCTTTCTGACTGAAACTTCTTCTGCCCAGACCAAATGTAAGTAACCCAACAGAATGTCTGTGAGCTGGCAAAGATAGCAGGAGTCATGCTCAATCTCCTGGACCACATGATGTTTTCAATTCAAATATCCTCACTGAACTATATCGTATACTTCCTTACACAATCAGCAATTCATACAAAATGTCTGCATAGAATATACAACTGTACACACAAGTCAGTTCTGGTTGTATAGTTTTATAAATAATTCTTCCCTCCCCTCCACACAGCTAAGTTTCCAGTGAAAGCTTACATCAAGAAAGTGACTTTGTCTAAAGGAACTGTGTTATTAATTGATTTAATTTGCATATCTTTTCCCACACTGATGGATTGCCACTATATGATTTGCAAGATCTGTGATATATTATATAAATGCAGAGAGTTTCACGTCAGATTTTGCCATGACTCTTAATTTTAGAGAGAAATCTAAAGGAATACTTCCAGTCCTACCTGAAATGAGGAGCTGAAACTTGCTTATGCTGTATTTCCTCTGTGCTTACGAATCTTACTCACATGGCATAGTATTATTCACAAGACTTACTAGTGGAGCACTAAGAAAATGCACTGTGCTATACAAAGCTAAAGACAGTCCCTGTCCTGCAGAGCGCTGCTTTCTAAGAATTTTTTTTTTACTAACAAGCTTTACTTTCCGAGTCTTAACAGGCCAATGACTTTTTGAGTAGATCTCGACAAATAAACAAACCAAAAAAGAGAACCAGAAAAAGCATTTTAACCAACTGAAAAAAAACTTCACAATAATATTAACCAATAGCTGCACACAGCCTTGTGAAAAATCCCCCCCTTACCCGCCCCCTGCGGTGTTAATCACTTTGCTCATACAAAGTATGAATCATTCAACTTTATTCAGGTGAATTATGCAGATACTAGAGGGCAAAACCTACCCTTCTAACCCAGACCCAGGGTTATGCTGTTGTGGCCACAACCTGGAGATGGAGTAGTGACCACTGCCCCTTTGCCATTTGCAACAAACATTAGGGACACTGGACTGGCATACCCAAAAAATCCGCAGGCTCCTCCCCAAACTACCCTCCAGCACCACCTTCCACAGTACATAGAGAAACACAGCTTCCCCCAGTCACAACTTACCCCTCGCAAAGTCCCATTATACAGCACCAGTGGTGTGCAGGCCCTCCGTGCAAGGATGAACGTCACCCTCAGACAAGTTATTGATCCAGGATGATACTAACTTGACAGACCCAGAAACTTTATTAATACACAGAATAGGAACAACACAGGCAACAGATAGTGCCAGCTTTGTATCCTATTATCAAACCCCGGCCTAGACCATCACCTCTATCTGCCAATCCTGCTGTCTATCACAATATCATAAGTTAAGTATATAGCAATGTTTATTTTTCAGTATGTTTACTTTAAATATGCTTACTTTATCCATTGCAACTTTTCTTTGTCAAATACCCTATTGCTACTTCTCTTCTGGTTTCATCAATTCTAATACTGTGAAATCTAGATAAGAGACCATCCTTTTTAGTCAACCTCCTGTTTCAAGAGACCCTCCCCACAGTATTTCCCAAAGCTCTGCTTGCATTTTAAGA
Organism: Mesoclemmys tuberculata; assembly: GCA_007922155.1. Taxonomy (NCBI): domain Eukaryota; kingdom Metazoa; phylum Chordata; order Testudines; family Chelidae; genus Mesoclemmys; species Mesoclemmys tuberculata. The sequence continues at coordinate 32,776,557 of ML675610.1, forward strand.
CCCCAATTAATTGTTATTCAAGGGGCTGATACAAAGCTGACTATGGTTAATGGAGTCTTTTCATCAATGTCAATGAGTTTGGATCAGGCCCGCGATAGTCGCTGAAGGCAGGTTTTAGTGCTTTTCATGAAGTTCTAGTTTGCTCTCTGAATACTATTATAATTTTAAATGAGATTAACTTTTAGGAAAAGCAAAGTTAACAAAAACGTCCTTAAATAATATGTCAGGAAATGAAGCCACACAGAATGAGTCAAATTCTGCCATGAGAATGCCAGTAAATGCCAAATGAACTCCAAATCTAGCCAAGGAACTTATTAGCACATCTGTGATCTACATTCCAATTCCAACTGAGCTTTCTTCCTCACATTTATGTCTGGAAGAAAGAGACCTGGAGGCAAATATTTCTGATTATGGCTTGTAATATCCTCTAAGTGTTCTCATACAGGCTAGTGCTGTGAAACCAGTGGCACAAATTTACAATTCCTTCTGTTCCTAGAAACAGCAAAATGGCATATTCTTGTTTGCAAAATTATTCATATGGTTCTATCCCTGCCAGAGGCTGAATTTTTAAATTTCATTTTGTATAATCTTTAAAAGTTGCAACCAAAAGAAAAAGATCTTGCAATAAAACTAGTTATTATAACCATTAAACTCCAGCAAAATGTTTAAAGGTCAGATTGACAGGTAATCAAAAGACATTCACATCAACTACTACTATATTAACTCATTCAAGGTAATTTTCATCGGGAAAACACGATAAAAATGTTACCATCTACAAATCAGATAGTTATCTGGATAAATGATTCCACAGGGAAACAATGTAGTGTCCACCGGACCCTGACGCTTTCCCTCTCCAAAATAACTTTATTTTTAATTGTAGCCAATGAACTTTCTGTGTGGCATCAGGCTTTTCAGGTTAGCTTTATTTCATCAGAGTAAGCTACATAGGACGATCATGCATTAAGAGAGCTAGGTACTTTGCATTGGTACAGAATAATTACATTGGAAAAAATGAATGAAGGGAAAATTTGGAAGAAAAAAATAAGGAAGACTTTTATCAGCTTGTCAGTCAGAGGCTCTTAGAGTTTCTTTAAGCCTTAAACTACATTTTTCTTTTAGAAATTACTTACTAAGGCCTACAAGCCAGACAGGCAGGTTTTCCCAGTGGCATTCTGAACTAAGGGTGAGGAATAGTAATCCTGGACATCAGCCAATTCCAATGCAAATTTGCTTTGTAGTGGAGGGCAAGCCAAATCTCCTAAATACAACATCCTGCTGTTCTGAAGATCTGCGATGCTCTCCCCTCGATGTGCTCGTAACAAGAAAACCACGTTTTTTTTAAATAAAGAACACCACAGTGCATGCCCAGCAATAGCAATACAGGCCCACTGCGTCACTATTAAATGTGTAATGAACACTGAAAAGTAGCTCAGCTACTGAATTAATTTTCAGCCACTATTTGGCACATGCTTGTGCATCAATGCACAACACGGGCAAAGATCCTCAAGTGGTGCAAACTAGTGTAATTCCATTTAAAGTCTATGGGGCAGCATCAATAGACATAGCTGAGAATCTCGCCTCTGGTCTTAAACTAGGGCACATGACACAACAGCTATAGTGACCTATATTGATAGCTAATGTCTCACATTCCTTTTACAGGACCACTGAGGGTCAGAATTAAGAATAAACGTTAAAATTAATGAGAATGATTCTTTCCTATCCCCTGAAAATGAGAAGTGGATTGTCAATATTTCTGTGAGGTTTTTAATGGTGATGTTTACATCTCCAACGATAATTGACACATCATAAGAGAAAGTGAGGCATGAACTTGAATTGTCACTGTGTAAACCCCTTCTTTATTCTATCAGAGTACTATTTTCAAGTCGTGTGAGCCACACATTTAAGCCACACAAATGATATCTACAATGACCATAACCGACTCAAACTTTCAGTGGCTGTTCATGTATTATTGGCATCACATTATCACTGGTGGGAGCTGAATTTATTCAAGCTCAGATATTACATAGCACAGTTCAGTTGATTTTCCTATACTCAAGAATCAAAAGCAGCAATGCCCTTTGATGCAGCTACCTTATTATTTAGGCTTTATGCAAACGCAACAGAACATCAGAAATCATGCCCTCAGATGCAAAGAAGCCACGCCTTTGAAAAACATTTCAGTATTATATGAGTAAACAGAAGTATATATTAGTCATTCACTCAAAATCTGAATAGCTAATGGAGTTTATGAGATCAAACCTCCAAAATTGATTAGTAGCATGTAAAGTCCCCATATGACAATTTTTATTTAAGCTACAATCACAGTATTTTAAAAACAAAACTTGTAATTGTATATAAGTGATCAATGTTACTGCCAATCGAATGGTATTAAAGTAGATAGCTACAAAAATTTTCCCTTCAAGGTTTTTCTTTTGGACAATTAGTGTTCTCTCTGAGCTATCAAATTCTGACCTTGAAAAATCACACAGACCACACTTGTGATTTCTAGCTTTATTAGCATGGCCAGAAACCAAACTGCAAGTCTATTTTTATTAGCTTCTCAACCACTTTGCCAGCTATTCATTTGAATCTTCAAAATGTTTTCTAAACCCTCATCTCTGAATCATAATGCAAACACCATTTACTGAAAAGGTGGAACCTTTAATATAACAAATGAACATGTTTAATGACTGATATTTTTAACATTACAGCATCTCTCATGTTTTCAGTAAATGGATGTAATTATCTCTGCATTACCCTATTATTATCCTTCCTTAGCATTACTAAACTACATTTTTAACTGCAGATTTTTTTCCCACCAATTGCATTCTGAAGCGAACCCAAACAACCAGGTTTGAATGATATTAGGCTAATGAAGCTACAAGACGTTTCGGGCCTGGTTGGATATTTTACACATAAATCATATTTACTTTCTGAATTTAGGTCTCATCTTTAAATCTGTTACAAGTGCATGGTTTTCTCAAATTGTGCACTGATTTCATATCAGAAAAAAGTCTACAAAATATGAGTTTCATTTCATAAGCAAAAAAATTCTGCTATCTATAATCAGTGTAACTTTCTCTGTCAAAAGACTGATCTTACTCCCACTGTAATATGCTGCTTTGCAAGGAATAGAAATGGTCCCATTATGCAATCCTCCTGTAGTATGCTTGTAATACCATTCGTTTTTATAGGAGCTACCTACGCATGTGCGCGCACACATCAGGGGAGAATAGGTCACTCAGAGAGAATAGAGATGAATAAAAATGGGACTGGGGAAGAACAATAAGCCATAAAGAGACGCAAACCTCAAAATAGCTGGTAAAACAGATAAGGGCAGTTTTGGTATGTAAATTTTACAACACTGAACTGAACTTAACTGACAATATTGTATTTAGTCAGCCAAATCATGTGTTTTGATTTCACTTTAAGATAAGAACTTAACAGAAGAAAAATATATCGGTAAGCACTGTATGAAAGCATACTGAATGTGAAGTACGTTTTAGCACCTTAACCTAAAACAGGAAGGCTGTATTTTCAAAATGTCACCAGCTTTTCTGCTATGGGCCTGATCCAGCAATCCTTACTAAGGCAAACAGACCCTATTCCCATGAACAGTCCATGGGACTAATTACATGAGTAAGGAAAGCAGTCTCAAGTGAGTTCTTCAAATTACCTTGTAATATAAATATGGCTGTTTATAATTTGTGTTTTCTACAATTATGGGCTTGAACTAAAGCCCACTGAAGTCAATGGGAGTCTTTCCCATTGAATCAGGCCCTGTATCATCTGTCGACATGATGTGTTAATGCTACAACTTATGGATTTTAGCGTCTTTTGGGGTGGAATTATATTCTATATCATTTTAAAACCTCTGTTGCTGCAGATAACAATTTCACCTTTTTGTTCTTACTTGTAATTAAAAGTTACCAGAGAGAAACACTGGCCCACATCCTCAGCTAGTGAAGTCTTCTATTCTCTTCAGGTTCTTATACCATGCTCATCACTATAGTATCTCTGTGCCTTCCAGAACAATATTAAGCAATGTGACTAACATCTGCCATGTGTTTGTTCTCTCATCCTGGAGCAGATGATGGTGGAGTCTCTGTCGGTCCTGTGATCCTGAGGAAGCTCATTCCACAGCCTTGGCAGGACTCCCCCAGAACACTGAGGGCTGGTCTATACTTACCTCCAAGATTCAGCGGCAGTCGACGGGAGATATGCAAGTGACGTAAAAAACTTGCATAACTCACGTCGACTCTGCTGCTTCCGTTCTGCGCGGCGTCCATACTGCGCTGCGCCACTTTCGGAGGTGGTTTTCGTAGGTCGATTTCTGGATTGACTGAGCGGGTCTTTCCTGACCGCTCAGCCAATCCAGAGAAATCGATCTGACGGCGGCGAATTTGCCGCTGTCAGTATAGACCTAGCCTCAGACTCCTGCACAAGCTTTACTCGTACAGTAGAGCTTTTCATCGTGCTTGAAGAGTGGAGTTGTCAACCCCAGTTTTGGACAATAAAGTTGTGTTGATTTACATCAGCTGATATTGAGGCCCTGTTCACAAATTAATTTAAACTGAAGTATGGGTTGCATTCTGCCCTTAGTTACACATCTGAAATCATCTGGATTTCAGTGAAGCTAATGAGTTTGCATAGATGTGACTAAGGGCACAGTTTGGATTGTCTTTTGGCTATTCTTTTAAATAAGAACACTGTTAGGGAAGGTAAATCATACTGAGGACTGGCTTGTGTAAAACAATAAAAATGTAATTTCTGTACTGTGGGAGTCAGCACAAGCCAGATCTTGCCAGATTCCCCAATGCAGAAGTTGGATATATTTTGTGTTCAAATTGTCCCTAAGTAATTGAAACTTGATCCAAGTAGTAAACACAGTCAAAATATAGTTGTGAGCAAATACATACCTCTTCCACTTCTACCCACAAATCGGAGGTCATTAAACCTTGCTACTTGGTTTTTCATGGCAGCTGTAGCATTTCTGAGCTCTGCAGAGTAGTTTTCATCATTTCCAGCCATTACTGTGACCAGAGTCCCATCAGGGACATCGCCTAAGGCCACTACCTGAAAGATTAAATAGAAGAATCCTCAGTCTTCGTCTGTGAAATGTATCAATAAATAAGCTGATGAAAAGGGGAAAAGCAACAAATAAATTAAAATGCTACTTGGAGTAAATAGGTGTATTTCCAAATGTAATTCACAGAGCCAGACAAAATATTTGTATCTACATAGTCTAAACAACAAACTAGAATTGCATTTAAGTATATACAATACACATAACATGAATACATGTATATTTACCAATAAATAAATAACCGGGCCAGATTCTGATCTCATTTGCTTCAGTGTAGGTCAGGAATAATTTAATCAAAGTCAATAGAATTATATTGGTATAAAGGCAGTGCAAGAGCAAAACCAGGCCTTTTGTTTCTCTTGGACATAACAGAATTGGAAACTAGACTATAGGAAATCAGCCCCAAAATATACATTTGATCATTGTTCACAAAAGCATTTATTTTTTCCTTTTAGAAGCAAGAAAACAAGTAATTGAAATTAGAATTGTCCCAAAATTTTGTTACAATTGTAATCTGAACTGATAAAATCTGCAACATTTAAATGGAAGGCTTAAGCTGTCACTAATGTTTCCATTGTTTCCTCAGTGTCAATATCTAAAAAATATCACCTAATATTTAAGAACATACATGCTGCTACATTTTTATCACAATGCGCTACCTGACATTTAGATTTCTAGACTTAATTTTTCTGATTTCTCTCAACTATGTCACAATTTTTATGTTAATTAAACATTTTAGTATTTAATTTCATCTTCACCTCTTGTGCAAAACCCAGTTTTACACTGGTGAAATAATACAGAAGAATAAAGAAAATAATTATAATAATATGTAGCTCGTTCTTGTTCCTCTTTTACATATTTTAAGAGGAAGTAAATAGTCCTGCTTTGTGTCCTCAGAAATACTGCTTGATTTTTTCCCTTCCTCTTAGCATTTTCTAGTTCATGTCCATATCGTTAAAATAACTCTTTACTTTTTACAACCCAGTTTTATCTGTTACTCTCACATCATATTGATATTTTTAAAGAGGTCCACACACAGCTCCTTTACCTACTCCCTTTATTATACTTATTTCTTAGTCATAATTGCCATAATATTTCAAAAGCCTCCAATGACCCCTTCCATACATATGAAGCTATACTCCCCCACTTAATGCTCTCCAACATATTCTAAGTAGTTTCTAACCCTTATTCTTGATGCCACACATAGAGTTGTGCTCATTATGTCGAAATTCCCTCTTTGTGCATATATTTCTACTTCCTCTTCCCTCCTCAGCAGCCCATGCTTTTGTTTTTTGTTTTCATCTGAACACAGCAAAAATTCTGTATAATCAGCACCATATATTTCAAATCCTCCGGTTCTTGGCCTACAATATTTTCTCTCTCCAGACTGTTGTGTGGTGTGGCAATTTGGCTCTCAAAATCCACAGTCAGGAACCCCATGTGCTTACCATGTTTCTTAAAAAGCCTGTAATAAAAGAATTATTCTACATATATTAAACACCTCAAATATAGGACATGGAAGGAAGAACATTTAGGGACACACCATTTTACATGAGTATTTGTGTATTTATATGTTTTCGCAAGACAGCGATTATTTTCAAATGTATCTGAGTTACTGAGATAATGATCTTAAATTGAAAAATAATATTTTTTAAATTCACCATATTTACAGATCACTGAAAGCAACATCCATGATAAGCAATTTGAAGCAGCTACTATAAAAATAGTATAAAAACTTTTGTGCACACACAAGAAAAAAGAAAAACTGGAATGAAAAGTACTAAATGATAGGCCCTGAAGAAATACAAACATTTACATTATAAAACAGACTAAACAAATAAGTAGGAACTTGCTGACCGGAGATATCTAGTATTTTGTTTTACTGTTCAGCTTTTAAAAATATATCTCAGCGAGCTGAGCAGAACATCAGCAAACCCATGCAACAGCACATCTACACCTCCCCAATCGTGGACCATCAACCAAACCAAACTGATCTTTTAAATTAGGATTCAGATGATTTCCTAACAGTATGGTGAATGATTAATCTCTATTACAATGTATTATTAAACTGCATCAATAATCGCAATTATTTAAATTCCTTATAACTTTCCTTTATTTGGAAAGAATATTGGATTCTTAGGGTTTAAAATGGCATTCTGATTCTAAAGACTATGTGAAATAAGTATCATTGTATTTTATTTTATTTTTGGAGCGTAAAAGTGATGCCAGAGAGGGTATTTCAGTCTGTAGAAATTTCTTGACTTTTATTGGTACCATGAATATTACCAAGTCCCCTAAAAATCCCATTCCTATATTTGAGCATAGGATCTTGGCAGTATATGGATGATTTGAACTGAACTATATGTACATGTACATTCTTTGTTATACGGTTTTGGCAAAACAGGTTATTTTCAAATGTAGGGGGCTACTTGCAAAAAGGACTATTCAGAACTATATACAGTAATATATACCGTAAGATAGTGCTTGTTTTTATGATCAGTCAAATATTTTAGGTCTCATTCCCCAGCAGTTCACAATAGCTAGGAAGTTTTGGTGGTGGTGAGCAAAGCTGGAAGAGGGAGTCCGAAACCAGGTGGCATCATAACATACAATTTCAGAGTTCACAGGAAACGCTGTCCCTTTGCTTTTCTGTGTTGGTGCGTTTTAATGCTAGAAATTAATAATCTTGACAGTTTAGCGAATTCGACTCCCCTACTTCGATTGCAAAAGTTGCAGGGGGCTAGTTATTTAAATTATGCCGCATTACTCCTGACACAAAACCAGCTGAGGACAAGTTACCCCGCAAATCCACCCTCCGCCTTCCCTTCCCCCAAGCCTGGCAATGTTCACACGAGTGATAAGAGATCGCGCCATTCAGACATTTCATTACAAACCACCAGCTCAGAAACCAGAGCGCGAGCCTGATCGCTCGTCAGCTGTTGAGCCCTCAGCTCCAGTTCGGAGGCACTGGCGGAGAGAAAGGCGGCTCGGTAGAAAGCCGGTGCGCCGTCCAGGTTTAGAAGGAGAGGGGCAGGTGTGGGCTATTAACCCCATTATTGATTCATTCTCTTTCCAGGTCAGGATATGATCAACAGATTTCAAACGCGCCTCGGCGCTTTGCATGCCCCGCTTGATAGCAGCCTGCGCGGGCGAGAACATTGCAGTGGAGGAAGCGAATTCGAAAGAGGGGTCTCAGCCAGATTGGGAGACTGGGTTTTCCTAGCTCCCTTCGGGACCGAGGGGGTTCTAAAGCAGTAACTTCGCCTTCTCGCATTATCGCGTTCCGGCTAATTAGCGGCACTGGTGTCGTTGAGTCTGGTTCATGGTATAACAACTCACCCAAATGTGTGAGGGGAAGGGGGTTTGGTGTTCGGTCCTGATCATTCCTCCTTTCTCCCACCTCTCTTCGCACACAAACCCCTCCGCAGGCAAAACAAACACGTGCACGTATCTTACAAACCCCGTTCTTATACACCTATTTGCTAAGGCTTTAAGAGCTAACCCGACTACTGCAACTAATCAGATGGATTCTGAGCGGATCTGCTTTGGCAGTGGTGGAACTTGGTTGAAAGAAGCCGGCTCCCTGGGAAAGGAATAGGCTGATTCAAACGGTACTGCTCGTAATCTTAAATGTAAGGGTTTAAGGGGAGTTACAACTAACAGGGGCTCAGCCTTGGAGACAGTTAACGTGTTTTTTTTCTGGCTGGAAACATAAATCAATGGCAGGGAGTTCAGCATTATAAACAAATTATTTATAGGTCAAAGTCTTTCAAAAGAAAACGAGCAAAGGGCACTAAATACTCGAATCCACATAAGAGGAAATCGGGCCATGCAAATAAGAAAAGCTGTAGCAATTACCTTCTCAATGTAATCTACGTTCTTTACACTTCTGACACTGTACTGATTATCCAGAGAAACACAAAACTTTAGGGGGGTCGATTTCAGCATGCAGAACAAGCATATGTCTTAGACTAAAGTTTGACACGTGTGGGGTTTTGTCTCTTTGTTTTTGTTTTAAGAAGAAGGCCAGGCGTCTTAAGACAGTCTGGGTAAGTGTAGTACAGCAAGTCCAAATATGAAAAGATCCAAAAAAGAAAAAGAGCTTCTGAGCGTCTCTCCGCTTAATTTCAAACCACCACCCCGGTGGAAATTTGAGGGTACATGAAACCGCGAGATCATGCCTCCTCTTTCAATGCAAGAACAGCAGCATCCACAAATAAGTAACCTTAATCTAGTGTTTCGAACATGTTCGTTGTAGTGACTTCCCTCAGAAGAAAAGCCACCGTATTTCTTCTATGGTCTGCCAAAGATGGGCTCGGGTTAAAAAAAAATAATCTGGAAAAATATTCCGATATTTAAGAATAAACGGGATTCTTCCCTGAACAAACGATCAGCTCAGAATAACTCGCTGCCTAATTTAGGTACCAAAACAAAAAGGACCTGACTTTTAAATGTGATGAGCACCTGCCATTCCACACAAATGGTAGCTCAGCCCCTCTGAGCAATCAGGCTGCCAGTATTTAGGAGCCTTCAACACAGTTTAGGTGCGAAATTTTAGACACGCTAGTTCGAACGCTGCGGCCTGTAATACTTCATGGTCTTGCAAACACAGCAATCCAGAAGTACCCCAAACACGGATCTATATATTTTAAAAAGGATCCTGTTCCCATCGTAATGGGTTATTTCTGTTTCCAAGACACAGTCCAGTCCAGAAAGACTCGTTTTAGGTTATGGAAACGTGTATCCATCCTGTGATTGATTGTGTTGCATCTTGTTACCCAATGTAGCAACAACACACGGCTTCTTTGCTTTGTATGGAACCACTCATTAATTTTATACTTCTGAATGAGATGAAGAGACAAACAGTGGCTGGAGGGGGAGTCTCCAACGCCACTGTCCTGCCCCCCCCCTATCCTTTTCTTCCACAGCCTCAGCTCTAGAAAGTGACTCCTGTTAGCAAGTCAATACCTTTAAACAGGAGGGCCCGCTACACTCCCCAGTCACAGTGTGGCCCAGTCCTGGCCACACTGTAGCATAGTGGCCAGGGTAATAAAGTGAATCCGGATGCCCAGAGCTAATCACTACAGCAGCCCAGGCCTCCTTCCGTGGGAACACGCCTAAAAGGAATGAGAGGGGCCCGGGCACACGCCAAATCTCAAGGACCGATGCTAGAAGGGAGCAGGTTACCAGCTCCCCTCCGAGAAGGAGTTATCGGAGAGGAACAGTGCGTGTCTACCCTGACCGTGTAGACAGCAGGGGGGTGTTTACATTGCCTCCAATTCCCCAGTTCCCCGGTTAAATGCCTCCCCTCAGAGAAGGGTTCAAAAGCCACCTTACCTTGAAAGCGATCGGCAGCGTTTTGTTGCATCTCCAGTGTGTGGGCAGCACGGAGCAGAGGAAGTTGGGGCTGTCAGTGCGGACCAGCTCCCCGGGGTGATCCGCTAGCACCTCCACCATGCTGCGGTCTGCACTTCTCAGCTTCCCCACCAGGGCGCCGCTGTTTTCCTGGCCAGCCAGCGGGAGCGTCTCGCTCATCTTCCCCGGGCTCAGGGCTGTGGAGGGCGGCGTGAAGCGGCGGCTGGTGCTGGTATCTACGGGGATACGCATCACAACAAGCCTGTTGAGTAAAAAAGCTCCCAAGGGTTCTTACAACACAGCGAAACTCTTCAGCGACCAGCTCCCTGGAGACCCGCACAAAGGGACACGGGCTGAGGACCGGGGCGCGGGGGGGAGCAAAGGGCTTGGAGTTCTGTCTATGCCTGTCCCCAGAGTTAATTTCGCTGGACAGTTTGAGGCAGCGACCCAACTTAGACTTAACTCTTTGGTGTCCCGGGCCTGCGAAACAGAACACAGCTAATCCAGTAATTGAAACAGTCTTCCCTAGGGGGGCTTGCCCGGGAGGCTGCGCATGGAGTCTTTTTGGCTGCTGCGAGTTCCCCGAGGCAAAGCTCCCTGCGAAATCCCGCACGCCGAGGCAACGTTTTGCGCAAGGGGAAGCTTAAGCCACGCGTTCAGGCGGACGCGCAAAAGCTGGGCTTTCCCGGGAGTTAATTTCCTATCAGTTTCTTCCAGGTGATTTTTCTAAAGTCCCAATAGAATACAAAATACATCAGTGTCTTCCATAGACAACCGCCGCTCTCTGCAATGGCGAAACCCGGCTTCAGTCTTCCAGGGGCACCATGCGGGAGCTAGGATTGTCAAAGGCCAGCTGCCTACAACAATGTGCATGCACGCAGGCACGCAGACGTACTGTGCATCATCAAATATTTACAATAGACTGGGGAGAATTTAAACCCAACAGAAATCCATTAATGGGCTCGGCAGGATGATTATTTTTTTTTTAAGTAGCCTTGAAAATCAGCTTCAGTAGTGGGACACGCGTTGCTCTGGAAGTACTCATGTCATGAGCTGTCAGTCATTTTGAAAAAGGCTCAACGCATGGCATGTCAACCTATCGCAATGTCTTTGGTACCAAGTCTCTCGTCTACGGCTGGGAAAGGGCGCAGCCGCTCTCAAGCTAACAAAAGTCCGCAAATGAAAACCCGAGGGTGGGGATGTTGGTTAAATTGTGGGCTCTCTCTGCGGTCTGGTGTGTGCAACAGCTCGCTCTCCCTCTCCCTCGCGCACACGCTTCAGAAGTCAACCAACAGTCTTGCAGCCGCTCGGTGAGTCACTGCCAACTTTTTTTTTGGGGGGGGGCGGTGTTGTTGCAATCTCTGAGACAATCTTCCTCTAATTCGGCCACAGCAGCCAGCTGCTTAACAATATTTTAACCACAGCAGGTGGAACTCTGCTTTCGGAGCCATGCTGTTGTCTCTTCGCCTCGAGTCCCCGAGAGCGAGAAACTGAAAGCGGGCGAGTCCGAACTAATGTCTACTTGCAAGGGTCCCTCCCGAAAAGGCGGCGCTCTCCCGCACACGGCCCCACGCACAGACAGAACGACGACACGAGTTCGTCGCCACGGCAGGAATTAAAACCCCGGGGATCGCTCGGAAAACACCCCGTTTCCAACGCCACGAGAGTGGGGAAGTCTTCACGTGCTCCTAGCAATCAAACGGAAAGCTTCCTCGCGGCTGCCCGCGGAACACAAGCTATGCACCGCGTTAGGACCTTCTGCGGGGCGCTGTTTGTTTGCTCGCGCTGCTCTGGAAAGCCTGGTCCTCCCTCCTCCCCCTGCGCCTGCTGGCTCTATGAATGGAGATTGACTGGAAATGAATTTGCTTTTACAGTAAGAGTGCGGAGGAATGTCATTCCCTCAGCTCTTTTGCATAGGGGGAGGACGCCGGCCAATCAGATCCCTTTCCGGTATCAACCCAGGCGCGGCTCCAGGCCGGGGGCTCCTGGAATTGGCCCGGGCGCTGCCGCCGGAGCTACTGTAAAGAGTAGAGAGCCCACGTGTCAATGGGATGCCGCGGCCGCCACCACAACACACGCGCAGAGGCAGAGAGACCAGGTGCGGCTGCTGGGGCTCGGACCCCGCCGCAAACACCGACTGCGGGAGCGGCAGCCACGGGCACAATGCACTCCGCTCCCTGCTTGTGGTTTGCTAAGGGCTGTTACAGTGAAACCAGCACCCAGGATGGCATCGATCTGAGAAGCGTCAGCCAGCCCTTCGGATCTCCCCCAGGCTTTCGTTGCCCTTCTGTCTGAACTATAGTTAAGGGCCACCACTACTAGGCAACTGATGATTGGGGGGGCCCCTTGAATGTCGACTAGGGCAGGGTTAACGCTATCTAGCCAGCCTTGCACTGGAAAATTACTCTCCCAAGCACCATATATAACCACTTGAACTTTATCACCATAAGTGAGGCTATTGAAACGGGTAATGATATTTGCACCCACTCTCCCCAAAATACACAAGCTGCACAAACACAATTTTGCAAGGCTATTCCTTCCTCCCCCTCTCCCCCTCAGTGGTTTAATTTGTCACTTCTTGTTCCCTCACTCTAGAGTCCTTTCAGGTTTATACAATTCCAATATCTCCACGCTCCTGAGGTTTTAACATGGGCCTACATAGAATCCAGACCTGAAGAAGAACTCTGTGTAGCTGAACAGCTTGTTTCTGTCACAAACAGAAGTTGGTCCAGTGAAAGATATTACCTCACCCACCTTGTCTCGCAAGAATCATTTTCACAGGGGAGGCCAGGACAATCACAGTCTTTGCCAAATGGCTACTATAGATATACCTGCAAATCATATTTTTAAAAAGGCACAAATCACGCTATTTCAATCACAAAATATTCAGCCAGCAAGGGGATATGACAAGGGAAGGGCAAGTTCCCACTCTGCCCTGCTGTTACACAGCCCCCAGATAACTGAGGCTTGAATAACAGTGTGGGCCCAGGAAACTACAGTTTGCACAAGCATTAACTTGATTAAAAAACAAACAAAACACCCAAAAAAAAAAAAAAAAAAAACAGCAGGGTTTGTTCCAATTGTCCTTTCCCTGGGCCCACTTAGGATCTCCTATTGCTCCTGGCAGGGTCCGGTGACTCAACTCTAGGAAGAAAGGACTTGCAACAGTTAGTGATCTACAGCCCCTGCCTTCCCCTTAGACCCTGCTTTGGTAATGCTATCATCACAGCTCCAGTCATAGACCCAGCCAAAAAAAAAATAGTTCCCTCCTAGGATTGTCAGTTTTGGTTGGACATGTTCCTGGAGGTCTCATCACATGACATAATCTTTAATTAAAGATGAATATTTAATTACTGGAGACTGCAGGCCAATCCTGTAGGGTTGGCAACTCTATAAATCCCTCTACACCATTCTGGTGCAGTTGGTGATCCAGTCACTTCAAACACACAGCTCTCCACTTTTCAAACAGGGAGCACAGAAGTGGCTGTCCTGTGCCCTGGATAGTTTCCTTTACAACTCCTTATTTCTGGTCAAGATGATAAGCCATGGTCAAAATGGAAATAGTGGGATTTCTGTTTTACCATTTCACTGCAGACACTGATGTTTTGGGGAGGGGTTTCATCTGGTTTTTCTTCTGATTTTTTTAAGCTGCTGCCCTTTCCCAAATAAGGACCCCTCCAGGCAGATGGCACTGCAAAGGTGCTCTGGGCCCATCCCTAGCTGCTAACCCCTTACATCTGTGTCCTCACTAACCTTCCCCCCTCCTCCGAAATGTCACGCCCTTGCTACCTAGATAAAACACGGGTTACCAAGGCTGGCTTCTGCGGATATCTTTGCTACACTAGTGCTCCTTCTGCTGCTAAGACTGGGGGAGTTGAATGAGTGTTTGCAAAGGTGTGACATTTTGTGGGCGGGAAATGGCAAGACTAGACAAGGCCAACATGAGCTAATGTAGCCCCTTCAGCGGCTACCGGTTGGCAAATGCCATCAGCAGCATTTAAACAAGCCAAGACCGTGCTAACAATTTAATGAAATTCCATCTCTGGGCAAGCAATGCCACATCCAGCACTCCTCTGAGGTAACCAGCCCGCCTCCTCATCCTTCCCAGGCCATGCCCTGAGGCAGAGAGGCCACAAAATATTCCTTCCTTCCTACTTCCCTCTCTTGGAGGTGACTGAGGTTGCCCCATTCACACCTCTCTCTTTCTGGGTCACATCAAGGGCTAGTTCCTTACCTGCCAGCCCAGGACCGGGGGAAGGGAGGACAGCAGTGGCTCCCACCCAGGGACGTGTGGGAAGGGAGGAGCTGCAGAGGCAGGGAGGGGAGAGGGGGGAGCAGCGCCAGCTGCTGCCCAGCAGCGTCTGAGGGGAAACGGGGAGCGAGCGCGTTGGCTAATAAACGCCATTGCACAAGGCGAGTGTGGCAAGAGCGGGCGGCGCTGAGGGAGAGGCCCTGCCTTTAGCAGCAAAGAGGAAGCGGCTGGAGGCTGAGCTCCCTGAGTCCCCGAGCGGCCCACGGTTTATTGCGCAATCGGGGAGGCGGGGCGGCGAGCAGCGAATGCAAAAGCAAACCGCGCGCGCAGCTCGGGCGAAGGCGGCGGCGCTGCACGGCCTCGCGCGGGGCCCTGCAGCCACGAGGAGCGGACAGCAGAGGGGGCCCACGGCCTTGCCTCGGCGCGGCGCCGCCAGCCGCCTGCACAGCCGGGCGGGGAAGGGGCGCGCGCGCGGCTGGGCTGCGCCGCACGTGAGCGGGGCCGCAGCCGCCCCAGCCCGTCGAGTCCGCCTCGGCCCCGTCTCGCCCCTGACCCGCCCGGACAGCGCGTCACGTGTGAGCCGTGCGCGGGGCTTGCTGACACCTCCGAGCCCTCTCGGCGGCACCACGGCCCGCGGAGCAAGGCTGCCTTGCAATGGGCGGGCAGCGTCCGACAGAAACCCCCGGGGGCTCGGCTAGGGCTGGGGGGCTCTCGGGGAAATCTCTCTCCTTCCCCGGCTCGCGTCTGCACGTGTTGCAGGGACGGAGCCCGGGGACGTAAAGCGCGATCCTCGCCTCCGGCGGCTGAGCCGGCCAGGGTGGGCCCGTTTGGGGTGTGTGCGGCAGCTCCCACGAGCCCGGCAGCTTGTAGCACAGCCAGTCGCCCAGCTGAGCGCTCGGGTGCCGTTCAGCAAGCTGGGGCGAGGGGCCCGCTTTTGCGGGTGACCGGACAGGGCTGTAAAGGGCACCGCCGTTTCGGTCGTGTTTAACCGCGACCTCTGTGCGGACGCTTCGGCGCGTCGCCTGCTGCTAAGTCAGCAACGCGAGATCTCGTTAAGGACCCGTCCTGACTTGCCGCTCTTTCGAGCCCGGGTGGGAAAGGAGCGCGACGCAACGCCACGTTTCCCCACTTGCAAGCGGCTCTGTGAGGAAGGCGTGTGCCACGCAAATTCAAGAAGACGCTGGTTCCACACTGCGCTCACCGCCGGTTCAATGGCCAGCCTTAACTCCCGCACCACCAAGTGCCCGGCTCCAGCCCCCTCTTTACATTTACACAAGAGGAAAAAGTTCTACTTGGCTAACGCCTGCCACTCAAGCACAGCCACAGCCAGGGCGATGAGCTGCAGTAGACCAGGGGTTTATTTCCCCAAACAAAAGGAAAACCATTCTAGTTGCACCCGATCTTGTTTAGACAACGTGAAGCTAAAGCAGATTATTTCTCCGTGTAACTCTCCAAGAGGGGAAATTCATCTCCTTCGTTAGCATGCTCATGGGGGGGGTGGGTTAACTCCTAATGTGTCGCCTATTTGGTTAGTCAGTAATTCTTTCAGGGAAGCTTCCGACGGGTTTTTAATTCAACAGAGATGAGCACAGCCCACATCTTGCAAATTCACTAGACATTTGTTTTAAAATTGCTCAGTTGTTGCACGCAGGAGCGTTTTCACCTTCATGTTTCCAGGCTCCGCTTCTTCTATAATGCACGCTGTCCCCCAGAAGCTGCAATTTCCCCTTTACTGGGAGCTCAGCGTTATTGGAAGGCACGTTACTGGAAGAAGCTGCATTACTCTCCCTGCATCGCAAACATTTACAGCGCGTATTGAGCGGTAGCGCCCATTCACTAACGAAAAGTGTCTTATTCCACCTAATAGACGCGGTTCTTTCCAGTCTCTTTCTGTACAAGGGAACAACAGCTTCATTTTAGAACGGATTTTCGTCGCCATAGCTTCCAATATTTTAGTAGGATATTTCGGTGATGCAATTGTAGTTTCCCCCAAAAAACTAACGGGGGGGGGGGAACTAGACATTTGTTCGAAATTTGTTTCCATACTGTTTACAACACAATTCCTTAACAGAACCTTCAGTGGCAAATATAGAATATGTCCTTTAATAACAAAGTGCACTAAGGAAACACGGGTTACTAAATATACTTACTCAGGAATTACTGGGTGGAGGATCTAATCAAAAAGCTTTTTAAAACCTCAGCATTTAACAAGAACATGTTTTATTTATTTTTTTAAAATATGCTGTGCTTATAATATTAAATCATTACAGTGAACTGGTCACTGTTCAACTTTCCCTTGTGCTAAATTATCTCTAATCTAAAGTACTTCTGATCTATTTCATTATATTTTTAGGAGCAATTAAAAAGGCAAGTGAGGATTTATAAAATACCATTTACTGTCTTTATTACATCTAGGACATATTAGAGGGGGAAAACCTTTTTATGGACATTGTATAGATAAGCAGAATAATTTCAGTGGTGTACATGTGCATATTTGTATGTATTACATCATGTAAAATACACACCTACAGACTTAGATTGTTTTTTGGAAAAAAGCGGGATTCTTCAGTTTTAGTTAGGTGGTTGAGAGGCATTTTATTTTTAAAATTCATTCCTTTCCTGAGCTGAATTTCAGTGACTAGTGATCCTTTCTCAATCTGAATTATTCAGTTGAAATAGAAATGAAAGAGAAATACAAATGAAAAAGGAAACATACAATTGCAAAGTTTAATAGCAGACCTGGGAAATATTTTATCCTTATAAACCCTGCACCATTTAGCTGGCATTATCAGTGTTGAAAAGAAGAATGTATTACTAAAGCAATGGCAATAATAAGGCATTTGTAAATAGCCAGAAGTCAGGTTTTATATTAAAATAAGGTGTCACAAGAAGTCATATCAGACTGGAGTGGCTGTGGTAAATACTGTGATGGAGTTAACTGATATAGTTGAACTTGAATGTTGTATATTACATGCCTATTAGAGTTAAGAAGGCAGCAGTAAGAATGTTTTCATCTTTTGGTTAATTCAGTTTATCATCTTCCCTTTTACTGATCTGTGCATGAGGAACAGGGAAATATAATTTGAATCTACTGTACCGTGAAAATCTCTGGGTGGATTCATTCTGTGTAAATATTCTGAAAGAATAAAAGTTAATGAAATAATCATGCTATATGAATAAAATGACAGTTACTAGTGAACTGATCGTTGCTATATTTGAAGGTAAATTATACATATATCAGGAAGCATTTTTTCCTAACATAATAGTCTTTCTTAGAATTCCTAAGGCTAAGAATTGTCATAAAATACTATGAAAATTACGTTTAAGAATCAATTCAGAACAGGAGTCACAGCTAGTAGTTTAATGATAAACAGTGTATTGTACTACTTATATTTGTATTTTAACATCAATTTATTGCAGCTGTAAACAAACCACAACTGACTCTCTAACCACTATGGGTTGCTTCTGTCATACAGGATTGCTAGACCACAAAGCACAGAGCTTTTTAACTACTACAGTTAAGCAAAAGCTTTGGAAATATGAGAAAGGAAATTTAGTGATGAATTTGGAACAATATAAATTGCACAGGGAAAACTGAGCATGAATGTAATGCAAGTTACAGCTACTTCATGCAAATATTCTAAAGGCAAACCTGAAAAATATACTTTTTTCAAATGGCTTAAATGCATGTGGCATTGAGCATATTTTATAGAGGAAAAGGAGCAAGAAAAAATACCACAAAAGGAAAAAAGGTGTAGACATTAACAGAATTGGCCACATATAATAAAAGTACAATCTAAAAAAAAAAAAAAGGCTCTGGTCGCAGTCCTGCAAACACTTGCACACCTGGGTAACTTTGCTGTTGGCAGCG
>ML675610.1:32795130-32931445 GCA_007922155.1 Mesoclemmys tuberculata
TTTGTGTATGAATTGCTTAGCTTGTCTGTTAAGGCTCTGTTGCCAAAAATTCTTAATTGTGTGAGTAGTCTGCTTCTGCATGTGATAAATTGATGGATTGCTCATGTGAATAAGAGTTTGTATGATCAGGTCTTTACAACTGATCCCGCAAACTCTTAATGTTAGGCATAGCAATTCTTATCGTGAGGAGTCTGACTGAACTGGCTGAAAGCAAATACTCCATTATTTCACATATTAAAATATTTTTGTGCTGCTTGCCTTTGAGTTTTATGATTAAATACAGCATTGAGAAAAGTAATATGCTATAGTTATAGCCATTTAATCCTCACTATATCTCACAATGGCCTCGTGTATACATTGAAATATATAGGTATTAAATATATTTCATCTATATAAGTTAATGTGCATGAGAGGCCTTTGAGACTTCCACTTTAGCATGGGGCACAGCTCACTTGATGGGGAATCTCTGTACCTTAAAGTCTTTAAACCACGATTTGAGGACTTTAATAACTCAGTCATAGGTTAAAGGTTCATTACAGGAGTGGGTGAAGTTCTGTGGCCTGCATTGTGCAGGAGATCAGACTAGATGATCATATTGGTCCCTTCTGACCTTAGAGTCTAGAGACCCTAGAGACAGACTGGGCTGTGAGGTCTCCAACATATGGAAGACATTTAGCTGTATATATTTCATTGGACTGCCTGGTGCTTATCAATTGTTATGCCAGGACTGTGGTTTGGAAGAAGGTAGCTTGACTGCAGTTCAACCCAGGCAAGGCTGAGGTTGTGTGGGTACCTTGGGGAACCACTTAGAGAAATGGCACAGTTGATTTAACTCAGGTCATCTGCCTACCTTTTGCTGGTCAGCTTTGCAACAAAGAAACTACTGTTGAATCCCCAGCCACTTCTGGATACACAGGTACCAACAGTGATCAAGAGCACATTTTATTTGCTCTTGTCCAGAAGTTTGTGACCTTTTCTTTTGCATGTGGACTGTACTAAAGTGACCAATGCTTTTGTCATTTCATGACTCTATTACTGTAATATGGTTTACAGGAAGCTATGTCTTGGGCAAATCACTTTCACCCTCCACAAAATAGGGATTAAGTAAAACACATTGAGATCTACAGATGAGAAAGGCTATGAAAGTGTGCAGCATTATTATTAATACATTTAAAAACCATTCAGAAAGTGCAGCTGCTGGCTGAAAACCACGTTGGTTAGCACGCTTTTCTTTCTTTTGTGGCTCTCAAACTAGCACCCCCCCTGGAATAGGCATTTGGGGTGCGGAAGGTGGAGTGGGTACCCATATGTTCAGGGAGAGACTCTCATCCGTGGAATATGCTTTCTGCATCAAATCCCAGATTTGTTCACCTTCAGATGGCAGTGTCACGCCCCTTTGTTCTTCCAGGATTTCCTTGGGGGAAGGAATTAGTTGACAGGCGAGAGTAGGGAAGAGTTCAATTGTGGGGAGATTTCAGAGGGGCTAGTTTGTGGGACATTGGTCCAATTTATTGTTTTGTACAATGAGCGCTGGATCTGCTGCTTTTTTTAAAAAAAATAAATTGATATAATTCAAGATCAATTAGGCACAGCTCCATGTAAAATGCACAGCCTCAGATGCCACCCTGGGACGTGCCACCTCTCCCCGATTTCTCTTTTCTCCAGGGAGGTGGCAAAGGTGCAGTAGTTTGCTGCTGGTCTATACCAGCAGTCAATTATGATATCCCCCCAATGCTCAACTTTGCTGGCAGGCTTATTAGGGGTCAAAGCCAAGGTTCTGCTCATTCATGGCTGCTTCCTGCTCACCTGCTTCAGGGTTTGTGTGAGTAACCAGGTGTGCAGTCCATGTGGCCACCCACATGCCCAAAGCCAAGATCTGTGTAACCCAAGCAGGGACAACAGGTGTTCTCACTCTTCTTTACCCCACTGCACATGGGTGTTGCTCAAGTCCCAAGCTGGCCCTAAATATACTATAGACGGATCATATACAGGATATTTTTACTTCATGTATTACATTGATGTCCATAAACTGACATGCTGCAGTGAAGGATTGGTCAAAGTTTCCATTGCAAAGCCATTCTTCTGCAGTTTCTGATTTGTGCATTCCGTATTGTGCTGGCTAAGAATATGAAATGTAGCTTGCATGCAACTTTAAAAAAATAAAGTTGGTTCTTCAAGGCAATGCTGTTGGCTAAGCACAAAAGAGCTATTTTGAAATGAATAAGTAGAGGGATACCATCTAAGACCAAGGAGGCAACTATTCTCTCTTTCTCAGCACTCAGATCACAGCAGGAGGAATGCATTTACTTCAGGGAATCATGCTATTGGCTATATATCAGTAAATAAGAGAGATTACAGAGAAGGGCAACTACAGTGATTAAAGGTCTGGAAGGAACGATCTATAAGGAAAGATTAAAGGAATAAAATATCTCCATATATTTGAGGTAAAAAAGAAAGACAAAGGGGACAGCATGACTGAGGTTTACAAGTATATAAAAGGGTATTGTAAAAAGGAAGGGGAGGAACTGTTTTCATTAGTTTAAAAATGATAAGACACGAAATAACAGTAAAATAAGATCAGTTTTAAGAGCAGGGGGAATTCTGATCATAAGATCAACTAGACAGTGGAATACGCTGCAACATCACTTGAACCTTCACGTCACAGCTTGAGAAGCATCTTTAAGGAGAAGATTTAGAATTAGTAGGAGTGGTGCCAAAAAATGCAGTGATGCACTATATGACTTGGAACGCTAATAATTTTAAGCCAATTTAGAGATCCTCCAAAATTTAACAAACAAAAATACTCTGTGGTGTCTGATCATTTCTTTTTTTGCACAGTGCAAAAGCAAGAAAATAAGAGGCTGAATTAAGAATATTCTGTTAATATAATATTGTAGCTAATCCTGAGAAGCCGATTACTTGAAATACTTCGGAGAGTGAGATGGAGAGGGAATGGAAGTGAGTGAGCTGAATAATTACCACTGTGTATATGTAGTAGCTGTTTTTGAAACTTAAATGAGCATAGCGTACCATTATACTGTGAGTTACAGGCCTGTGTTAGTACAGATAACATCTTTCACACCTAGTGACTTCAATGGCACTTCATTTACTAAGGCTTACATAATATTAACCTACATGGGTTCATTGTAAGGTTTAGTCTTTTGATGGGCTTTCATATACAGCGGTAGGAATAATGAAGATGGAATATATCAGCAAATGGAGTATAGGGCCCAATTTTCCATTGCCCTAGAGCAGGGATCTCAAACTCAATTGGTATGGCGGGCCACATTTACATTGAGTTGAGTTCAGGGGGGCCACGCATAACACACACTTCTCTGCTCTACCTTTCATGCTCTACTCTCCGCCGAAAAAATCTCCCCGCAGGGTAAAATTCGGCGGCACAGTAGAAGAGAGAGAGGCTCTCACAGGGACTTGCAGACTCCACTCTCCGCCGTTAAATCTCCCTGTGGGGCCACATTCGGCGGCCATTTCCTTTTTAAGACGGCCACAACTTGCCTGAGCTCCGCTCTGAAAATACTCACAGCACAAGCCTGCGGCCGGATTCGGACTGCGGGCCACATAATACAAGCCCGCGGGCCGCAGTTGGCCTGCGGGCCGTGAGTTTGAGACCCCTGCCCTAGAGCATTCTAATGGGGCTGCAAAAGCCAGCCAACCTGGCCACCAGGGCATAACCTTGGCATATGGGGATTCCATAGATTGCACAGAGCTGGTATAGTGATTCTATTCCACCCCACTTACAATCCCCAGAGTAGGGGCCATGTCACGGGCCTGGCTGAGGAGCATGGCTGGAGTGCAATTCGGCTGTTGGAATGGCCTCTTGCAGCTGTGGGCAGCCAAGTGTAAGTTAGAGCAGCCCTGAGGCTCCACTAATTTATGTAAGGAGCTGAGCAGGACCCGGGCCAGCTCCAAAATGCTGGGAAGGACCTTCTTCCCTGACTCAGTTCTTTCAGTGAGTGAAGACTGACCAGAGTCTGAGAATCCGGCCCATAATATTTCTCCTGTCCATAATCCTGGACAAAAAAGAAAATACAATAACTAATGTGATCAGCTAATGGATGTCATTTTTCCAGTCACACAGTATCAGGGCCAAATCATACCTGACCCAAGACAATGACAAAAACATAGATTTTTTTTCTCTTTAGACTATTATTAAAATTGCAAGGGAAGTAGACTGAACAGATGGGCTTGTAGCTAATGCTGGGCACTGCTGTGTCAGAGATCTGGGTTTGGTTGCCTTGCTCAGGGTTAGTTTGATTTAAACAAAAAACAACTTCCGTTTGAATTTTTAGTGGCTGTGAAAGCTCTTGTGTGGATAAAACTGGAATCCGAAGTCATCAGTTTATTCTCAGGTACAAATGACAGCAGCAGTGTAAGCTCCCTCACAGGGCCCTATCAATTTGCCATAACTGTGACCTGTGGAGTCAGAGGGTTCTTCAGACACCATGCCTCTTCAATCCTAGGCCTCAATACTGAATTTGCCAACAAGCATGCCGATTATAGTGATTGCTTTATGAAGTGGACATTGTGTTCTAAAAGATAAACTAGGGCTATCAATTCATTGTATATAAGCCATTGATGATCCTTAATATGGTAACAACCCCCAAATCACTGCTTACTTTGGGCTAGATTTGAACCAATGACTTCTAGATGAAAGACTCTATATCCCATTATGAATCTCTTCCATCCTTGTAGTTATCTAGTCTTCTTTCCCACGGTCCATCTTTGGCTCTTCAGGTCAGCAAGGGCTGGAACTGCTGTGAAGGAAAGCATGTTCATTCCCTAGTGGAATAGAGCTATAGAGCAGACATTTCAATACAGAGTAATGGCGAGGAGCTTCAAAGGGAATCCAGCCGTGGTTGCCCAGCAGGAAAGTTGCAATGATGTAGAGTTTGGAGTTAACCAAGTGAGAAAAATGTGGAAACTAAGCCTTAACTTTTCCTTCCTCTTACATTAAATTTATCCTTGAGGCGATGAGGAACCATGTTGTTATGGAATGATGTTGCAGTGAGCCGCAAAGGAAAAAAACTACAATGCTACTCCTGATGTTACATTGTGATATTTGCATCAGTTGGTCATATCACTTTTCTCTGACTCCATTCTGTGAATGAATGGATCTTCAGCTGTTCCTGCCGTCTGGTTGCTCAGTGGTAGAAACATCTCCCTTTTCTTTCACCCTTATGCTGTTTTTGGTTTCAAGATGGAGTGAATCGCTTTCCCCCCTTTCCTTCTCCCTCCACATCTTCCACACTGGTCCGAGGGAGAGGAGACAAAGTGGAGACTGGCATCTCCTTCCTTTTGCTGCCCACAGTAGAAAGTTCTCCTCAGTGAATTTGCTTAGCATTTTCCATACTGTTTCACAAGTGAGCCGGGTGGAAATTGATTGTGCTTTGTGCTCTTCCTGGAGTTCCAGGAGAGAGTGGATAAGATACAGAATGAAAAGAGATTGCATCTTGAGCTTTGGTTTTAGTTTTATTGACAGATATAAGGCTGCCAGTCTATCTCTAATTCATTTTACTATTTTAATTACAACAGCAAACGTAACATCAAAGATTACACACCCTTCTGACATCTTTGCAATACCAAGGAAATGCAGAGTGAGATAAACCAGGACCATAAACTTTAGCTCCAGCTACACTCATTTTTATGAGAAATGTACATGCCATAGGACAGATTCTGCCACCTTTACTCACACTGAGTATTACCTTAGTGTGATGGAATACACGCCTGTGTTCACACCCTACACACTACTGTAATGATCTTTGTACGAAGTATGCCTTGTAAGGTATTATTTGAAAACTCATAATTTGCTAGTGAGTACCGTCCTGATAAAATATGTGTGGCAACATTGTTTGTGAAGTTATAAGATCCCCCTCTCTCTGTTCCTGCCCACCACATTTTCTACACCTGAGAAGACAAAAGGAAACAGCCATTGGACCCAAAGGAAGGAGATCCAGACCCAAAGAGTTGGTCAGTAATTTTGCTGGATGCATGTGGTGAGAAATTTTGCTTGAATGTAATATAGTTTGTTAAGTTAGACACTAGTAAGTATTTTATCTTTATTTTTCTTGTACCTATTTCTGACTTTTATGCCTCATTATTTGTACTCAGTTAAAATCTATTTCTTTGTAGTTAACAAACTTGTTTTATTGTTTTATCTAATCCAGAGTGTTTAAGTTGAAGAGTCTGGGTAACTCAAGATAATAGGCTAGTTTCTAGGATCCATGTCCTGTTTTCAGCATCAACTATCAGGTGAAAGATCCTCACGGACGATGTTACAAATCTGACCGTGAAGCCGCTAAGTGACACTCACTGGGAGAGCTGCATTGACAGCGTATGGCCAGTGAAGTACTAAGGGACTGCAGTTTACGATGCCCTGAATGAACTGGTGCCGTCGAGTAAAGCTGAGGCTGGAATCTGATATGAGGTGCAAATCCCACCACTGCTGCCAAAGAAATAGCAGAAAACTTAGGAGTTTAGCCTGTCTTCAAGGAAACTCATATTCACCAGAAGAAGAGACAGTTTGGTTATGAGGACAGAGATGAGGTGATGGGAAACTCGGAATTAAAATTCAAGAGGGAGTTCTTTTGCTCACTCATTGACGCTGCTCGAGTGTCCATTAAAGAAAGATTTGGACAAATGAAGCAGGACGAAAAGACCTGGGGCTTTTTGTATGACCTTAGTAAGCTGCTGACGGACAGGAAAACACTCTTGAACAAGTGTATGGACCTTCCCTGGATGCTAACACATGGGGAATGTTTGGACATCAGTGATAAAGACCTCTGTATCGAATTGGACAACCTCCATCACATTTTGCCACACTCTCCACTCCAAGTTCTCTAGTTCATTCACAATGCAGAGCTGAAGGATGATTTTCCTAATGGGTGGATAGCTTTGAGGATTCTGCTCACGCTGCTGGTCACAGTCGTGAGTGGTGAACTCAGCTTTTCGAAGCTCAGACTCATTAAAACATATCTTCAAGTCCACCCAATGTTAGTGCACAGTTCAATTTCTTTATGTTAGTACATTTCAGTTATTCTTAAAATTAAAGTGTTTCTATAAGCTTAGAGGAAACCATTTTTTATTTGCTTATATGGCATGAATAAATACAGATACAGATCCTAGCATGCAAATTTATCATCTTATGAGAGAGGGATAAATCATGCACTCAAATCATGAATTAAAGTTGTGAAAGGGGCCACAAATGCAATAAAATAAGGTATTCAAAAATTTAACAAATGGAGTGGGAGGAGGCAGGGTGCCAAAGATGCTCCTCGCCTGGGGCACCATTTGATCTAGGGCTGGCTTTCATGGTGCACGTCTAACAATGACTCTACACAGAGAAGGCATTTTTGCCTCTGAGCTGTTAAGGGACCATGCTCGGGATTTTCACCACAAGATCATTTGACTGAATCAGAAATGGAGGAAGAAAGCCTAACTGAAATGCAAAGGCCTATTAACCACGATCATCACCACTAATGCATTTTCACAGCCACAGACGAAGCCGCAAGTTAATCTCGTAAATTGTTTCTTTTCCACTTAACATTCCACCTGCAACTGATTGCTCAGTATACCACTTAGATGCCCTAGGCTCTGATATATTGTTGCTACTCTTATTATAGCTTTTTCCCCACTATACAAAAGCTTCAACATATAATCTAGTTTACAGTAATGTATGCACAACAGGATTAGGAATAGACTTGAAGAAAGACATTATTTCAAATAATCAAGATACAGATTATGTTACTAATAATTGGAAAATATTTGAATTATTATACATATTTTACACACACACACAAACACACACACATATGTGTTACAAAAAGATGAATTTCAGTTAAAATGCTAATTTGCTTAAAGCAAGGAATTAACATTTTATTATATCAATATGTCACCTTTTGTTAGAATTCATCTTGTACAATTATTTGCAATGCTAGCCTCAGTGTGTACACATTTTACGGAGTCTACAGAGGGATAAAACTATTAGTCCATCTCCTTGCCAGTGTAAGAATGTTCACTATTGTGTTTTGTCTGGTTTAGCTGTTTTTTGTTTGTTTTGTTTTAAATACAGCTGTGTATTTTTGCTGAGTGTTTGTACAGCACAATGGGGTCTAGCAATTGTCTAGCACAATGGGGTCCTGGTTCATGACCGGACAAGTTTATGACTTGTTCAGGACCACAAAACAAACAGCAACAATAAGATTTTCAGGCAGGGTTTGCTCTATGTAAGTGTATGCACACTCACACTTTTATATACAGAACACATCCAGTCTTTCAAGAGCTTACGTTCTTAATTATACTTCACTAGCAATTATATATAACTTCATTTTTTCACTATCTGTGGATTTATTTGTTTTTAGTGAATCTGAAGTTAGTGGGCCAGATCATCAGCTGGCATACTTTAGAATTCCTTCACTGATATCAATGCCGATCAACTGGCAGCTATGCCAATTTACACTAGCTGAGAGTCTTTATTTAAAAAAAATGCTTTATTGGGTTCTTTCGCCTTTTTGTTAAAGTATCTAATGATAGGAACTTATTTGTCCCCATATTATTTACATTTTTTATTTTTCATAATCTCTTTTTCAAATGGCACTCAGCTTTCAATAGAATCCTTAAAGTGCAACTCACCTGAGTGGTTTTATCTGACACTTCATTAGCTATTATTCAGTTATCTTTGGGGCTCTGACAGGCACAGGCATCTGCGGTGCTTTCTATGTCAGCAGGCTGTGGCAGCACCAGGACTTTTTCATGAAGCAGTAATAGGAGATACTGGCGGTGGTCTCCACTGCCACAAAAAAACTAGGGGAAGTTTAAACAGGTCTGAATATCCAGATCTGTGATCTCAATGAGTAATTCATTCTGGAGATAGATTCACTTTTATTTAAACCCAGCCCCCCCATTTATTGCTGTAGCACAGTGGTCCTGAAACGGTGGTGCACGACCCCCTAGGAGGCATGGAGGAATATTTGGGCAGTGCGAGACAAGTCCAGGTCAGCCCCCATTGGGGGCAGAGAGGGAGCGCTATGCTTCCAGTCCCACTCCACCCCCCCAGACCAGCTCCTCTTCCAACCCCATTCCGCTGCTAGTCCTGTTCCACCACCAGGCCCAGCTCCACCTCCAGACCAGATCTGCTCCCAATCCCACTACATCCCCACCCCTGCTCCAGCCCTAGCTCCACTCCACCCCCTTCTCTGCCCTCAGCCCAGTTCTACCCTCATTCCCTCTCCACCCCAGACTAGCTCTGCCTCTAGCCCCAGTTTCTCCCCCATCCCCAGTTCCGCTTCCAGCTCCGCCTTCCGCCCAAGCTCTGCTGCTGAGGAAGCCTTGGCTGTGCAATAATGGGAAGAGGGGTGTGCACAGATTCTGTTAATGGTGCGGGGGAGGGTGTGACTGGAAAAGTTTGCACACCACTTCTATAGGGAGAAAGGCTTTTGATCGTTAAGAATCAGGATGGAAGACAAACTGTGGCAATTCCTTTTGGTTCTCCAAGGTCTATCACCAATTCCCATGAAAGAAAGAAGATTCAATCCTCAGCCAAAGATAGTTCCATTCACACAAGCCAAAGATTGGGGCCAGAGTTGCATTTCTGATGTGGGCTGAACATGAAGCCAAGATCCGACCTTCTGAAGGCACATTCAGTATGGAAGCCTCCCCTCTCCCACCCAATCGTTTTAGATAAGAGCACAAATATTAGCAAAGATAACATTTTAAAATAACGGTCCACAGAGTGGCTCAGTAGACTGTTAGTGGGATAAGAGAGAAGTTTCTAGATTCATGGTTCAAATCCAGCCCAGGTCAATAGTGAACATTACCATTTGACAGCTAGTTGGTAGTCTATTGGAAATCTGATGATGGTGTCAGTTCATTTTCCACTGGACAAGGTAGCCCCAAGATCGTCACTCCAGCTGGAAGCCTTAACAGAAAGTTCATAGACTGAATGGCTGTTTGACCTTCCAAGATAGAATTGAGGCATACTGGTAGGGCAAAGGCTTACAATGTTGCTGTCTATTCTGATAAATACAGGATTGCCTCCTCCCGGACTGCCAATCAGTCCCCTCAGCACAGTACATTGATTTCAAATATGCATTAATAAGGATATGATTTTGTCACGATGTCACGGAAATAGTGACCTCGAATAAAATCAGTGAAATCTTAGAAATGGCTGTGAAATCACATTTGATGAGGCCCTCGAACTGAGTTGCAGCATCAGTCAGCTTTGGCCCACTTACCCCTGCAACACCCAGAGTTGGGATCCAGCCCCAGTCCTACGGGATAGGAGCTACCCCTGCAGAGTGACTGCAGGATGAGCTTGCTTTCCAACACGCCCCACTCCCCCCAGCCACCGCCCCGGCCTTCAGCACCCCCGCTATGCTGATGTAGCAATCTACACAGATGACCTATCTGTGACTCACTGTTTTTTTCCGGAACCTCTGCTATGAAATTTACTAAAAATGTCCATGTCAAAATTGTAGCTTTAAATATAAATAATCACAAAAAAGCGTTACTTTGTTTTGATTGGAAACCAGCAATATTTCTTCAGAAAGCTTGTTGTTTAAAACACGTTATCCAGATAGGTTGCTGCACCAGCTTTGATCTACATCAGATCTCCCACAGAGGTCATAGCGAATCGTAATGGACAACATTGGACACTTCCTATCAAGTCTCCCACCCTCATCTGTCCAATGAGATCTGTACATGAGTGAAGGAGGAGATACAGTGCTCAGTGAGAGAAATGCAAAAATGATCCCCAGTTCTCTGAGGAAGTGAGATTCTGAGAAACATGCTGTGGGAATATAATGGGTGAGACTGAATTAATGTTGCTTTCTTATCATGTCATGTAATTGCCAGAGAAAATGATGAAATCCAACAAGGATATCCAGTTTAGGTTTCCTAACTGAAATCACAACATTTTAAACCATTTTAATTATAAAATCCAATTGGGCCTGATTCACGGCTCCATTAACCTCAAGTGTAACACTATAGCAATTTAGCTGAGATCTTCTTTTACACCAATAAAACTCTGTGAGTCAGAGGAAAATTGAGCCATTTTAGTTTAGTTGTGTTAAAATAAAAAAATCCACAAAGTTTCAAAAGATTGGTTGCAAATCAACTCTTCAGTTGCTATTAAAATTATAGAACATTTATAAGCATGAACAAATCAGTATAGGATACAAGACATAGTGAATTGTATACCAACCATTTTAATATTAGCCACTCCATAAACTACATTTGTTTAAAAGGGAATATACCATATGCTAAGGCAAATAACTTAGCAAGTTTGGTTTGGGAGCATATCTGTTTACAGCCTTTCATTAGCAGATGTGGTGTATGATACCAGTGACACAATGGGATATCTATAAATTGCTAAGTTTATTTTGAGCACAATGCCACCCTGTAATCTGTTTTTCCCTTCAGTATTTATACAGGGTTATGAACTTACGCATTGCATGGTTTTTAAATGGGAATTATAAAATTCGGACAAAGAATGATCACCACTAAATTGAACCTAAACATAACTGTCAAACAAATTTATCTGCTCATATGATTTCTGCACTGACCAAAGCATTTCTCATAGTGTTCATTTAAGAACCTAATTTATCTACAGTGTATCAAAAGGGATGTTTTTTCAATCTACTAGACAGTAAGAATTACACACATCACCTGAAAACTAAATCTAAAATACAGCTGATCTTTCCAACTGTATCATTTTATTAGAGCTTAATTTATATACAGTAGTTATATAGTACATACACGCCAACCGCAGTTTATGGTGTTGCCTCCTAAGCACTTCCCTCCCATCACCTCATAAATCACTTCTTAAACTGTTCTACTGGAGAAATGACTTTCTAAAAGGACAATATGCCATTGCTTTAGAAAGCAAAAGATCTTCTTCAGATGTTGAGAACTACTTCAGACACAGGGTCTGTTTATCACTTGCACTATACCCTGAAAGAAACACTGGGATGGTGTCTCATTTTTTTGGCTGAAAGCTATTTTTTAATAAGCTTACCAAACAGCACATTTTTGTCATTATTTTTTTACTCTTTCTCTTCAGCACACGCAAAACAATGCTACTGGGGGGGCAAGAAGGGGAAGACTCAGATAGTAACTCTTATAGTCTGAACTACTATACGGCTTATAATTTTACAATCCATATGCCATATCTTATATCTTAAAGCCCATCTGGAAAATTAGCATTGTTGAACTCTGTTCTGTATCTACATGTTATCACCAAACGATTAAACAATACCTCCAAAACATGTAGAATGGAAACAAGAACTATAGATCCCTCTCTTGACAGAACAATAGAATATGTTGACTTCAGAGATTCTGCTCCAAATTCTGTGCTGATTTTGAACCAATGGGATTAGGACTTCAAAAGGGTAACAGGAGATAAAATCAGCACAGAATGTATTCCCATGTTCCGTTTAAATGTCACCTTTATAATGTTAATAGTAAACACCTGAGAATCACATCATGCCAATTGACTGCAATAGAAATTGATAGGGAAAAAGTGAAGGAATTGTAAAATGAGAATTAAAAATAATAGATGGGACAAAATTATTCTATAATTCCTAACTCGCATTCTGGCCTACTATCCTTTTGAGTAGAACAATAACTAGCTATATTAATAATTATACTACATTCATGTTATGCAAACCAAGTGCCTTTTGCATTAAGATATTGTGTTGTATAGTTATGTATATAATTGGTGGAAAGGGACAATTAAAAGCAGTGCTAATACCAGGATGGTGTAAAAGGAAACAAAATTTGCATATGTAAAATATATGAAAGACGGAACGTATTGTATTTAATTCTGGCAAATGATTCATTTGAAAACCATCAAAAATAACATTCTCAGCCTAAATATAACTACAACAGAATTGGCTAAGTGAAGCCTATTGAATTGACCAATGTCGGATTCAAGCTCCAGTTATTTTGTCAAATAATATTTCTCTCTTTAGCTTTGATGTAAAACAAAAACTCTTTTTATTCCACTAACATTTTTTTGAAGGAATTAAAGATATAATGCACGGGCCAGAACTTCAGCTAGTGTAAATCAGCATAGCCAATCAGCATACTTCCATGAATTTTAATACAAATTTATTGACAATTCCCAGCTCCATGTGACAACATTGCTTTCTGAAGTGGCTAAAATGTCAAACAGCAAATACTGATTTATGAACTCAATCCTACTCAAAATTCCCACTGACTTTGATGGGACCCAAATCCATAGTGTTATAATGAAAATTATCTTTAAGTGTTTCCTCTGAAGAAATTTAGTTCATTTTTTAAAAGCTTACAACATATTTAACAGTCTAGTGAAAGCTAATGTATATACACTAATGTATTTTCTTTATTTGCTCCAGTAGAAATTATATTACTTTTAAGTCCTTTCCCATCAAATAGTTCCCATACAGTAGTAGACATCTCCATGATAACACACCAACAAAAACTTTTGAATAGAAAGATATATAGACCTTTACCAAAGATACCAGTGGTTGCTCTGTTTTTCCTCATCAGGTACATGGCCCAGGATAAAGGAGATGACATGCCAAACTGTCCATGGTTCATTGTTTAAGTTTAATATGATAACCAAGAAGTGGTCAGACACTGCAAAAGACCAGGAAAAACTAAATACCACCAGAGTGGAGCTCTTCCTTTTCACTTCACTCTTTTTCTGCCCTAGAGATCATTATTTAACACAAGCAAATTGAAAAATGACATGCAGTCATGCTTAGTATGTTTTTTTTTCTTTTCAGTAACCAAACTCACAAGAGACTTCACTTCTTCTTTTTCTTGCCTCAGGCATTTATAGATTTGAAATTTTCATTTAGCTACTCGTATGATTTTTTCCCCCTACCCAATTAGAGTGGAAATGGATGAAGATTTGAAGTTTACAGTTTTGCTGCCAGAAATGAGGTTGAAATTGTTTAATGGAATATTTTGTTGTTGTTTTTGCTGATAGGTACCAGTATCCTGAAGAAAATCTATTACCAGTAGGTAAAGTAATAGAATAGAATAGAATAGAATAGAATCTTTGCTATAGTGTTTTCATACTCAAAGCACCTTACAGTCAGAACACATATAGTTGTACATAATAGTGCTTTCATTTACAAAGAGAAGATTATTTCAGGTAATATATTAAGCAAATTATGGCCAAACCCTGCTCAGTCTATTCATGGAAAGCATCCTATTGAAGTCACTAGGACAAGTACTTGTATGAATCAGGAGAGGGCTTGGCTACTATTTTGTGTTGATAATTGTAAAACAGCACAAGAACAAAAGTACCTGTGCCTCTTGCAACTGTATTAACAGACAAAGTTATACACCTTGCTACTCCAGAATGTAGAAGGATATAATCCTTCATAGCAGCATATGAGTTAACATCATAGGCTGAAAAAAAAGATTGCATCTGTTCTGCCACTATGAAATTCAGTGACTTCATAGAATAGAACATAAGCGCTCATGAAAATTGGTATTGGTTAAGCCAGATTCACCAGTACATTCTGCTTCTTTTTCAAGGCAGATCTAGCACTGCTTTGTGCCACTGGAGTGGAGCAAAGAGGCACAGTATTCCAGTGAATCTGGCCTGTTGATTTCACAATGTGGATTTATACAGCACCTCTGATGCTGTATTTAGGGGAAAGCAGTGATGTAGAAATTGTTAACACAATGAGTGTGTAGGCCAGTGCAACAGCCAGGGACTCAGCAGCTCACACAGTGGCTGACATTTGATTTTTTATTTAAGAACAGGAATGTTGACTAGAAAACTAAAACTATTCCCTATCGTCTTCACTTAATCTTTTGTGCCTCATTTCTCCAGCTATAAAATGGAGAGACAACTATATACTGTGGTGACAGGGACCATATAAGTATCTAGATAAGTAATGGTAAATTGCACCTGGAAAACTCTGGAGATAGGCAGAGAGGACGTTGCTTTAGGGTACAGTAAAGCAGAACTTCACCAAGAACAGGCCCTTTGGGCCAGAATCAAAACCCACTGAAATCAAAGGGAGTCTTTTAATTTATTTCAGTGGGCTTTGGATCAGGCCCTTAATGTCTTACGTTGAAGATGGCGCTTGTAAGAATATAGAAGCCCACCTTTGTAGTGCACTGCTGACCAGGTAAAAGACCACATTCTGCTGTATAAACATTTCTAAAGACTTCTTTGTTTTCTAGGAAGTGTATCTGATCATTTCACCATATCAAGGTTTAGGGTATTTTATTTTTTAATAGTATGGAGAAAGTATCTACTCATGTGCTGAATTTTGAGTTTCAAAATGTTGGCTCAATCTTGGCATCATTCAGTGTGTGGGAAATACGTTGGTGGGTATGTGTGTATGGAATGATGGAAACATTAGGCCCTTAGATTTATTCTGGATTTCTCACTTACCAAAATTCATATTTAAATTATTGATATTTATTTGTATATATGATAAAATATAAAAAAGCTTCTTAGCTGAGATTTCATGTCTGATTACAGCTGCAAACACATTTTCTGACCAATACCCTGAGACGACAAATAAATAAGTTTACTTAAGTTTTTAATTCCTGTTACATATCAAGGAATGTTGCAACATAGCTACCACAAAAGATGCACCAAATCTTAAATTTATGGCTGGCTAAACCTGATACAGAGATTTCTGTAGTAGCTGTTTGTCTTTTGATCTCGTATTGACCAGAAAAAGCCAGAAGCATTATTTTTCTTCTTTGTGTTACCGGTCTGTCTTAAGTAAGAGGAAAGAGATCTTGACAAGAAGTGCAACCTAACTTCCCCAGGAAAAAAATGGAGAAGGGGAAAAATGACATGAAATGATACAGCACAAGCTTTAACATCCCAGTAATTATTGCACAAACGTGTGTGGTAACATTATTCAACTGTAACAGAAGGCCTGGGAGAGACATCAAGCAAATGTTTCATTAACTGCACAGCAAGATGTTTCCTGGGTTTTGCAGACAGTGGTTCAGTGAAGGTGTAATAGTCTCTCTGTTGCCGACCAGATAAAGCACCCCTGCCAGCCACTATCTTCAAATGCTAACAATTTGGATAAGGTTCTTTCTTTCCATGCCATTGGCTCTGAATTTTGGAATGTACAGATCTTTATTACTAGATTCCTTCAGACATGTTTAGGAGATAGTTTTCATCTTCCTTTTCCTAATGCTTGTTACCTCTTTATCTGAGTTTGAGTATCTTGTGTACATTTACATGAAGATAAGAAATGCTGGGCCTGCGTAATATACAAGTTTGTTGTCACTAGAAGGCATTGACTTCTAAGGTAAATGGAGTTAAGATTGCTAATGGAGTTGGGTTTTTTGTTTGTTTTTAAATTTGTCAGAACATCATGTTTTTGGCTGAGCCAGATGATATAGCAAACTGAGTAGGCTTTAAAAGACTTACACTTCAATTTCATTTCGTTTTGGGGTTTCTGCTATGTAGCAGAAGCTTCCAGTTCTTGCAAAAGAAAATTTGCACCCACATTATGTGTGCTCTGACAGTCTTGGCAGTCTTATTAGCGTATATGAGTTTTATTACCTCAGATGTGCTCACAATCCCATAGGCCTCATCTCTGATGTATGCCACAGCAACGTGTAATGCCAGGAAGTGGCATGGGCAGAAGGGAGATGATGATAGCCAGAAAAATTGGCATTTTTATTTGCAACATGTGCACAGGGAAAATCATTATGGTGCCAATTCTAGACCCAGTGCATACATAAGGAACAGGTACAATAGGCTAAGACAGTCGTTTAACCATTTGGGACCTAAGTTTCAAAGGTGCTGTGTATCTGTAACTCCCACTGACTTCAACTGGTGATGCGAGTGCTCAGAACTTCTGAAAATCAGACCTTTGATCATGTTTTCATTGAATTTGGTATCAAAATCAAAAGCATGGCACTTTGTTCAAAACTAGCCCGCAATGGTTTTCACAAATTGTTTCCTAAGGCAAAAATATACATGAAAGGTTAAAATAACAGAGAGTAATAGACAGCAAGGCTGTGCTATTTTATGGTGCTTCATTCGTGTGTGGATGAAAAGCAGCCATTAAACAGTGGTAGATTCAGGTTTCCAATCTGACCGTAACATTAGCAATAGACCTCCAGTATTTTAAGTGTCTTCTTAGATATCTGTTCTAAAAATCCACACATAGGTTCTTTTTGTCCCCTTTAGCGCCTCCTTTAAAAATGGTCTAAGTTGTAAACTTGTCACTTTCAGAAAATATCAGGCTTTCAAAATTGCACGAATGCATTTATTGTATTTTCTGCTAAGAACAACAATCTGGAACCATGACTGCGCCTGAAGAGTCCAAAATGCTGTACTTTAAGCAAGAAGTAGCATCAGTTAGGCTATATCATGAAAGCTTCTTGTGTTGAATCTAAACTTTTTTTTTTTTTTTTTACTTTCCATTCTTGCCTTATGGCTTGTGCTGACCATGACTGCAGATTTGCACACAGGAGATATTGTTTCACGTGCACACATCAGCCAGGAGGTGGAGCTCCTTAATGACCGTCCAGGCCTGAATCTGCACATCAGCTATTCGTATCCACTGCCAAGTGACCACTCATTGTTCATCTCAAAGCATATGGCCACCTCTATATCTCTTCTTCGAGGTCTGCAGAGGTAGAGACTCTAGAGAGACAAGCTGTTTCCACTTATCCTCAGTTAGCATGAGCTACCATGACAAAACTGCTTTGTAATAATATACAAGTTGTAAATACGCATGTGCGCGCACACACACTTTTCTCAAACCAAGCTTAAATTCAGGACACAAGATTTTCTGCTTATATCAGACAAACTTAACCTGTAGTCACAGAGCTACCAAAAGACTGAGATAGGGCCAAATTCTCTGCTGGCACAACTCCATTGGTTTCCCTGGAGTTATGCCAGCAGAGAACTTGGCCCACAGAGTCAGAGGACTGTCACCTGAACTGGTTTTAAATAAAGGTAGCGCTGATGGGCCCTGTGGAAATAATTAACATGGTCAAACGAGGAGGCCGCAACTTTATTATCTAATTATCGAACCAGGGCAAACCACCCGGCAGGGCTGTTCAAGTGTGGATCTTCACTGGCACCACTGGCCACAGGCACCCTCTAACTGAGGGTGAGTATGAAGTCCCAGCCTCAGCAAGAGGCAAGAGACCCTGACCCCACCCTTCTCCATGCCAGAGATAGAAGACATGAGATGGGAGAAGTCACAAACTGCACCAGAGACAGAGGGCATGCCACATGAATGCTCAGAACTATTGCTCAAGCAGGCCACTGGGTTTTAGAGTCCTTCATGGATACCTTTCAAACTCACCAAATGCACTGGAAATCACCAAGCCTGGGACAATTGTAATTTAAGCCCTCAAAACCAGAGCTCCTGGATGTAGAATGCAAGGTGAAAAAACTCTCACGGCTGCTCACCAGTTTCACCGTATGGGAAGAATCCCTTCCAGACCCCCAAATTGGCAATCAGCCTAGCCTCCAGCATTGCAGAGATTTAGCAACTGTTTTAAAGGTGGGGCTGAAACAGACAGGTTCCTCACCCAGGAAGAAAACGGTATACTCTCTCATCACCCCACCAGAAGGGAGTCAATCCCACACCACCCTTACTGCCCAATGGTGGGACAAGCTCTAGAGCCTGAACTGGGATGCAGCGTGTGACACGCCTGTCCCCCATGCTGTGCAGCACAAGGATGAAGGAGGTGGGGAGAAGAGCCGTCTCCATGTGTCTGAGGTGAAGGAATGGGGGGGAATTTCCATCTGAGATCCCATCCCAACAGCATCTTCAGACTGCCCAGCCCCACCCAAGCTCCATCCTGGCTCACAGGAGAATATTTTAAGAGAGAGCATATTCGTTATTTTAGAACCTTAGCTTCCTTCTCTCCTCACACAGAAATTTTAACAAGGGGGCTGCTTCACACGGAGGAGGCTGATGGATTTCTGGTTGAAAATATCTTGTGATCAGAGAAGGTTGATGGCTGTGCCATCTGCTTCTCAGCAACGCTCGTGGCTCGCTGTTAGGGCGGAACAGAAAGAGTCACGGTCTCACTTTCATTAGATAACCAAGTTTGTGGCTGGCTCAGGCAGTATTCCTCTGGAAGCTCATGCCGGAGAAGGAGTTGAAAGAGTGCAACCCATGCTCCCTTCTTTGCTTGTCCTACTCCACTGACAGGTGTGGAAAAGATAGAGTCTTTCTGCCCCCATTCTCCCCAATCCCACATGCTTTGGAGCATCTAGTTCTCATTAAAGGGGATCTGGCTATGCAGTGAGATTGCAGAGGAACTTCAACTAACCAGAGTGTAACTGTCTTCAGGTGCTTTCCGCTGCAAGATCTTGTTATGTGAAAAAGCTTTCCCACCACAATTAAAAATAAAATCCCGTCCCTCTCAATCCTCATCCCTGTTTCCCCCCCAAAACCTGCAATCTACCTAAAGTAGGGTCCCCTACTGTCAGGGAAGGGAGAAGAACAGAGGGCTGCTTGAAGTCCACCAGGGACCTGGCCGTGTATCCCTAGGTTGTCTACAAAAGCCTATGACAGGAGGAGCACAAGAACCTAGGTTGAGAATGCCCCTTCTGAAGTTCTGCTACGGGACGAAAGACTGCTTTGCCCTCCTCACACAACCTTGATCTCCAAAGGCACAGAGAACAGTCCTCATGGTTACTCTCAGTGGGAGACTGACTCATTGCTACAAAAGACCGGAGTCTGCCATCCAAACTTTCTAATCTCTTTAACAGCTGAAGACTGTTGCTGCCTTTGCCTAGCAGTCCCATATCTTCACACTTTCATCCCTTCCACCACTCGTTTGGCCCCTGTAGCCTATCCAATAATGTTGATTAGGCTTCAGGGCAGAAGCAGCATTTTGCACTTTCTTCCAGGGCAGGATTTCAGTTTGGGAGAAAGCTCAATCTTGCTTTCTTTAATAATTCAAATGGCAGTATTGTGTGGATACTCTTAACTGCTACTTAAAAGTAATTAATTGATTTTCTGACATATCAGCTAACAATGTATTGCACTGACATGAAGTTGTGATTTTGCTGTTGATTGGGCTAGATGACTAGATGCATCATATTCAGTTGAGGAGTTTAGCTTAGAAGACTCTAAAAATATTCAGCTATAAAAGGAAAGGCATTTTCCAAGTAGCGTTGTCTAAAACTTAAACCCATGTGCAACTTTAACTGCTGTCAAAGTGAACCACTGCACTGTTATTGCACTGGACTGATAGTTTTTAAATTTAGAACATCCAGTAGGCATGAAAACACACTTTCTGAATTTAAACAAGAATGGTGTCTACAGAAGTGTTTTCTGTATTACGCATGCACCCCCTTCTCCTCCTACCCCCCACCTGAGAGAGGTCACTCAAGTTTCTACGTTGTTTATTATAAGTCTAATACCCCATTTGAAACTCCTGAATGCTGTGGACACATACGGATGGAGTCTGGAGCACTATCAGAAAGGAGGAAGACAAAGAGATAAATCTCGAGGTCAGAGGATGGGTTATACGGCCTTTCATCTTTATTGCAGGCCAACACTTCCATCAATTCCAAATTAGCAGTGACTAGAATCTGTTTGGTCTCTCTCTATAGACATGTGCAGTAGTCACAAGGTTAAAATTAATTGAATAAGCTAAGGCCAACCTTTTCCAATCTGTTGTATAAAATTAGACACCTAAACTAAAAGTGATCTGATTTTCTGCATCTTTAGTGCCGATCGGCTTCACTGGGATTTTTTCAGTAACTGAAAATCAGGCCACTGCTACTTAACTACCTAATGACGGAGTCAGAAGTTTACCTTAAGGTACTTAAGTTTGAAAATTTTGGCCTGAATACACAGTGGGAAAGATGCGGTCAGAAATATTTTCACTTGTCAGGTGTGATGGGGCATCTTCCCCTACACTGGGAGAGCAGAGGTTAACAGAGCCCAAGGGAGGCTTCACAGGAAGCAGCCAAAAGAAGACAGGCTGCAAGGATCAGCCAGCCAGGACCCAGCAGGTCCATATAAAAAGGAGCCGCTGCACTGAGTAGGTCAGTTGCTGCTGGGACCCCAGAGAGTAAGATCTGTGCTCCTGAGGGGCTGAGTGAGTGGTAAGCACTTTGGACAGAGCAGTGGCTGGCTCCTGGGACCAAACCGTTGAGGTCCTGATACGAGGGTGAAGAAAGTGCTGGAGCCATGGGAAAGTGGCTCAGGGAATGAGAGCAGCATTGAGAGAGATTACAGAGGAGCAGCAGGAGGCAGCTATTTACAGGGTCACTGGGTTGGGGCCTGGAGTAGTAGGTGGGCCCGTGTCCCCTTCACTTGCCACTGGGAAAGCAGCTGGGGGAAACACAGATGATGACCTAGCTGGAGGGCTGATTCGAGAAGAGGACATTATGGTTTTGGGGGATGAGAGAGGAGCCATAGACAGGAGCAGAGACAGAGGGCCGATGGGCAGACCGCGGATGTGGGTGTCGGCCTCAAGCTAATTCTCAGTGTGACCAGGAGAAAATGGCAGTCTGGCAATGAGGACTGCACCCTGGGACATTAGGGATGATGTTATTTTACCCCTTTGTGGCTCTACTTTGCTCCATCATGTGTAAATCATACGATCAAATGCCTAATTTTTACAAATATTTCTCCTCATACTTCACTCTACATAATATAGATTTGCCATTATCTTCAAAGGGAGCCCCTGTTCTCCATCTCTGGCCCTGGCTCACACAACAGCAATGAAATACAACTTAAAGGAACAACTCAGATTTGCCCCCAAATTTAGACTTTACAAACACAAGCTTTTGCTGATGGTTATTTATTTTCATATTTGCTTCAAGAAAACCTGCCATTTGTGGATTTACTTGAAGTTGCCACAAAATTTCCAGGTTGCCAGAGGTTGCCTGAGTCCTTGTGGTAAAATTTAGATCCATTCAGTCAGAGTCCCTGGGTCTCAAGCTAAGAAAAGTGCTTGACAGAACTTGAGTTGTTAATACATGCTTTGGGTCCTACAGTTTTAGTAAGTCATTCCTGTCAAAAAGATGCCAAAAGCTTCCTCTATTCCATCACATACCCAGCCACATTGTCACTGAACCAGGAAGTCTCCAGCCACTAATAGAAACTAAATTCACCAAGACCATTATCCCTGTGAAATTATGCTGATATGTGAATTTTACTGTGCATGCAATGCATAGAACAGAGCTTAACATTGTGAAATATGAAATAGCTTAACATTCAGAATTATTTATTATCAGTCTTTTCAAATGTTTTCCTTTGGCTGCTAAAAAGCTTTGAATTACCAGACATTGTATCCTGACTGACTTAAACTTCAGAAAAATGGTAACAGGAGAACCATGGCAGATTCAGTAATGCATATTCTGCGAGGTGTTTAGGTTAAGAATAGATGAGTTCTGAAAAAGAAGAGAGGCCATAAATAATTAACGTCCCTCTCGGTAGATGGGAGAAAAGTATCAAGATTTTGCTGAAGTCATTGATTGATTTTCTGACACAACAACTGAAAAGATGTGAAAGCAGCCACTTGGAGTGGAGTGTCAGATATGTGATCCATTGTTAAATGGAAGTCTGCATTTTAGTTACTAACGCAGTTTGTGTTCGATTGATTACACTATATTATAAAGTACACATTAAACCTAGCAGAAATGAAAGAGTGGGAAAAATATAGGCCAAATTGACAGCTAGATGTCTGAATAAAAAACAAACAAAAACAACATTTAAAAAATCCAACAACCCAAAATAGAAAAGAGAAACACTCCTTTATAAACAAGGCACTGTTACATTAATGGAGAATGTGTATTCATTTCTATTCCTAAGTAGCTTGTTGTCCTGAATACGTGATTTCATATATCACTGTCATTATTAATAAGAGATGGAACAAACTGAGTAACTGGTCACTGATGAGAGCATCTCTTTGTTTCTTCCTTTTCCAGTACAAATTCAGAGTCATATACAAACAGGTGAAAAAGTCCCTGTGGAGTCAAACCTTATCATATATATCCTATAGCTCACTGTGCCTTTTTTATATTATTCATGTCAATCTGAATTAGAGGTCAAATGAACAGAGTATAGGCACATCTGAGCTAACAGCAATATTGAAGAGAAACATCTACCTCTTAAAGATATCATTTAGTGTTTCTGATGAAGTCTGCCTTAATCCCCTTTTCTTCACAGTCCTAGAATTTAGAAACTGTATATAACTAACATGTGTAGGAAGGTACATCTCTGTGCGCTAAACATACATTGCCCCCAAATCACCATTTCATATGGTGTAAAAGGAAGATTTGGTTTGTTGGTTGCCTTAACCCATCACTGGTGGACTGACAGCAAAATGTAACTTATTTCTACATTTGATCTTTGGTATCTGGTCTAGTGTCTATATAGCTATTTTGAAGCAAACAGGTGGTACATGATGATAAGCCTACTTTACAAAATTTGGAGGAGGATGTAGAATCAAAAGGAAAAGGAGAAGAAGAAATGGATTGGCTGTGTGTACAGATTTATACTGGTTAGTGGACTCCAAAATGAACCATCTGAAGCAATTATATAAACATCAAAACCCTACTGAACTATATCAAATTTAAAGTAACAAACATCATTCTAGATTTAATTTAATTCTAATGTCTGAATTATTCCAGTTTAATCCCTGGCTTCCATGGGAAAGTTATCATGGGTCTTACGATGATGGTTTTTCTTTTCTTACATATTGGCTATTAGCTATTATTTGTTAACCAATGCCAAGGGGCTAGTGTTAAGTATGAAACAAAATTAAGACAGTCTTTGTTCTGAAGATTGT
This sequence comes from Mesoclemmys tuberculata, assembly GCA_007922155.1. NCBI lineage: Eukaryota > Metazoa > Chordata > Testudines > Chelidae > Mesoclemmys > Mesoclemmys tuberculata. The sequence goes on from ML675610.1 coordinate 32,818,912, forward strand.
ACAATCTAGCAGACTCTTCTTTAGTACAGGTAACTTTTTAATTGAGAGTGTCATGCAGGCTTGTCCCTTCCCACTCATAATCCTACAACATCCTTGTGATGCCGACACAATTACACACATGAAAAGGTAACATTAGGAAAACATTTAGGGCCTGATTCTTATTTATGCTAAGGCCTCTTTACTTTGCTCTAAGAACATAATGTGGCTTTTATCCATGTGAAGGCCCTTTTACGTTGTCAGAGAGGTGTAAAGGGGTCGTAGCATAAATGAAAATCTGGCCCTTATTATTTTAATATAATTGAGCAGTGGCAAAATCAGAAAAACCAGCACCATATAACCAGCCAGCTTTCTGAAGACCAAGAATGAGTGCTTTATGACTACGAGTGGTTCACAAATCACAGCTTTGGAACCTTTGTAGTAGACAAAGAAATGGCACGCATTGGGAAGCCTAAAGGGAGAAATAATTTATAGTGTTTGGGGTATTTTAAAATGTTCGTTCATTTCTCATGGACAACCTGAAGAAGAGAGTCTTTAGTTGGGATGTTTGCTGACAGAGTGAACAGGTCGGGAGAAAGGGTTAGTGGCAGAGTGGACAGTAAGGCCAACAGGTGAAATCCTGCACCTATTGACAAAACTCCCATGGACTTTAATAAGACCAGGATTTCACCCAAGATGTTTAAATATGATGCAGCAGACAATGAGACGCCAGTGAAGCAACTGAAAAAGGTGGAGATTATACTACCAGATAATTCATTATTAAAAAAACAGTCATATCACATCACGGTCTATGAGAAGAAAATACTCAGAAATTCTTCTGTCTTTGTGCCATATCCTGTCATTTATCTATACTCCAAACTCCTCCTGACCTTAGTCAAAATTCTGTAACGGTTGCTGCATATTAGTATTTGTAGCCCTGCTTTTGCTCAGATGACTGGGGCAAGGAAATACATTTCTTGGGTTCCCAGGATTTCCGAGGGCTCTGAGGATACCTGCTTTTGCCTCCTTTCAAAAAAGAGTTCTGCATGAACAGAATTTCTAATGGTATCCCAGCATTCAGGTAAGAGCTGACTAACAACAAGAAATGCACACACAAAAAATTGAAGGGAAAAAAGGTAAATACTAAATGTTAGCTAACCTTATTTGAAAGTTTGATTCCTTTTTAGTTGGACCAGTTCACCAACTCTACATAAAAGACAACTGTAAACTAATTAGCTAGTATCACATTACTTACAGTGTTGATGCTAAAAAGTTAAAATAAAGGAACACAGATAAGAGACTTTCCAGTTAAATCTCATACTGGCTTTGTAGGATCTGTGTAAAATTATTTTACAATACCGCAAAGTATTGGGGGCCCCTTATCCTACAAACCCTCAAGCAAATAGTTTGACTGGTTTCAGCTGATCTATTTGTGTAAGAAAGGATTTTCTGGACTGAACCTTGGGGCAGTTTTTGAATAGCATGCTTATCTATAACACAGAGAGCCAATCATTTTTGAACAATTATGACTACAGATAAAAGTGAGACAGACTCTGATTTAAATGCCTGATAATAAAAGGTTACATTGAGAGATGGTCAATAAAAGCATAGTAACATTAATAAAAAAATAGTCCTGACTCTACAAGAAAATGCATTAGTCGTGAGTAAGGCATGATATCGTGATACTGAAGAAAAGATGGGTGATCCATACAAGTTTGTAATCTATTTCCAGAGTTACTAGGAACACAAAACCGCTCTGTGTTTATCAGGTACCAGTGAGATTATATGAAAATAAGTGAGTTTGGTGGTCTCTGTTCATTTCTAAATGGTTTGTATTCTACAACAAATCTGGCTCATTTCCAGCGGAGCCTAACTGCTGAAAAAAAAATCATTTACCAATTAGCATGGAGATAAAAATATTTCCTTCTCCAATTGGGTGGTCTCTTTTACAGCTGAAATGAAATTAGATCCAGGAAATGGCAGGTATGCCTTAGGTTAAAGCTCATAGCACTGAATATAAAATTCAGAGTTTTGTCTGAAACAACTATTTCGGAATTCTAGGAGACACTGAGTTTGGAACTTTGCAGACGTGTAAGTTGTGAAATGCGTAGTGGGAAATATGATGCTGACCAAACCTTCACTGGTTGATTTCTGTTTTCACAGCATTCCTGCAAGTCTTGCTACTTTAATTTGACATATATTATGGGTATTATAAATATGCATTACACATATGAGTAAAGTATATAGGAAAAATCCAACTGCTGGAAAAATAACCGTCAAATGGTAGTATTCACACTCGTATCCGTGGGGCAGATTATTACATCTTTATTGGCACAGAATAGTAAGGGAATTCCACTGATTTCAACTGCATTTCTTTTCAAGTAAGTATAAGTAATATATTGCAATCTGTCCCAATGACAGTTACATTTCACTAATGCAACTATGGCTTTTTATGTCAAATTTTCCGTGGCCTCAGATTCAGCCTTGCAATTTTGCCCTCAGTTTTGTGCTTGCCACACAAACCTGACCAATCAGAACAAAGGAAAATTAGACAAGTGATATATGCTATACGTAAGTCCTGAGTGTGGGCTAACAGGCTGTGCTGCAAAGGATCTTCTGGAAATATTGCTGGTGGGCCTCCTCCCTCCTAGAGCAGCAAACATTCATACGGGAAGCCACTGGTAGCCCTAAATCTCTTCTACAAGCAGAGATTACAACTGCTGGTAGCCTGCGCCCCCCCCCACCCTCCGTCAATAGGTCCTGTTTACATTTGTAGCCAGTGCAACACGACCCTTTTAACTGCATCAGGTTATGGCATGAGCTATACGATCTACCCAGTGTGATTTAATGCAAAGCAGTAAGCACCAACATTTAAAGCTGATTTCTTTTTAAACACAGGTAGAAGCAGGTAACTGATATGCCAGCATGTATTTTGATGTTATCCTTCTTTAGGTAGCAGGCACTCCTCTATGGTTACAGCTTTTATATATGTACAATCAACACTCAGCAGAAAACAACAAAACTATGAGAAAGTATTCAAAGAATGCTTGTAAATGGTGGCTCAGTACACTTATGATAATTTCTCTGATGTACAAATGCTGCACCTGAAAGCAAGGAATCTTTTAGCAAAACCAAAGTGAAGCAAAAGGTCAGCAGTTTGATCTAGGTATTTGATGTTAAAAACCATGTTTAATACACACACAGAATTACTGAAGCATGAGTGAAAAAGTGTGTGAATTCAAGCATCACAGAGAACTTTACTCCTCCTTTGTAAAAGAATTAAAAAAAAGAAAAAAACCGCATAAAAACAGTGATCCAATCACAGCATTGGGATTTATGGAATTTCACAGGCATAGAAATTCCTTGCAAAACACCTGTGAAGAATCAAAGGGCTCCATACACAGGCTCTGGCCTCATTTCCCCTTACTCCTGTGGGCTGCAAGCTATAGGCCTTCCACACAGACATCAATGGAAGTTGTATGCGTGACTCAGGGGTAGCATACGGCCAATTTATTATTAAGGTTTCCTACATGGCAAATTGTTACTGCTATCTGGAGACAGGTGAACAGTGAGAAAAATATTCATAAATATTTTGGTGATTAGAATTGTGCTCCAAATGTGTTTGTAACCCCCTTTCGAATTTGCTTTTCAGGGACACTTGGGCAAACTCTACTGAAGACACGAAGAACTATTTCCAAACACCAGAAGTAGCCATTATTTTCAAGAGTAGCTCATGAAGAGAACATGCAGCACTATCGTCAGTGTCTGCAGTCATTAATACTTTTGCTTTCTAATGAAAACAATGGCATGTAGTGTTCTGAAAGTTCAGCACAGTGGACGCAAACAGTTATTATGATACTCTATGTAAATACAACACAAATTTTCCAGGTTTCTTGCTATCAGTATACAAAGTGGTGCGCTGGCAGGCAACAGCAGATAATACATTTTGCAGTACAAGCAATGCAAATCTAAAAATTTTAATGTATGGCTTTATTGTGTAGGTCTTCGTGAAACAGATGTAGGGAAATTCAGTTTCTTAGATCAACATAAAAACACATCCCAAAATCCATCTGTCCAAAACCAGGTCGCTTGATGCTGTCTATTTTGCACAATAGACTCCTATATAAAGCACAGTATAACATAACTTAGTAAGTGGGTCTGACTTATCCCCATGAGCCAGAGTCTACCTGCTCCTCGCATAATGTGTGAAAGTGTGGGAGATAGTGCAAGGAGTTTCTCCTCTCACCTTGTGCCTGAATGGCTGGCAAGAATCCCATTGGGGGAGCATAGTGTCTATCCCCTCCTAGCAGTGCCTATGCAGTCAGAACAGTAGAACTTCAGAGTTGCAAACACCAGAGTTACACATTGACCCATCAACTCCACGGCTCATTTGGAACCGGAAGTACACAACCAGGCAGCCGCAGACACCAAAAAAAAAAAAGCAAGCAAATACAGTGCAGTACTGAGTTCAGTGTAAACTACTAAAAAAAAAAAATAGGAAAGTTTAAAAAGAGATTTGACAAGGTAAGGAAATTGTTTCTGTGCTTGTTTCATTTAAATTAAGATGGCTAAAAGCAGCATTTTTCTTCTGCACAGTAAAGTTTCAAAGCTGTATTAAGTCAATGTGCAGCTGTAAACTTTTGAAAGAACCACCAGACTGTTTTGTTCAGAGTTAGAACAACCCCCATGCCCAAGGTGCTCATTTGTCTGAGCTTCTCCTGTACTGAGCTCAATGACATGCCTTTCCGTCCCTACACAGGGTCTGCCAAGTTGGGACCACACTCCAAATTTTGGGGAGCTGCCGCTCTGGCGTGAGCACTCCCAGAGAAATTCTGCCTGAGTCCTGTGGTCTTCGGCCTCACTGTAGCCCCTCCACAACTCCCCACCCTCAAGCACAAAATGAGGGCACCAAGGACAGAATCTTGACCTCACTAAAGAATCAGACTAATGGTCTATTTAAATAAATAGTCACGTCTACAGGAAGCTTAAGGTGGAAACTGAAAATGCACCTTGCTAGCTTTGGAACCTTTTCAAAGTAATGAGTGCTCTTTGAGTTTAGCTAGGTGGCCTGTAGGGCTGCCTTTTTGGCATGTATGATCATGAAGTGCAGAGTAGAATTCAGAAAAACATGCCTGGTGTGGTTGTAGTGTTTTGTGGATATAAATAGCAAGGAGTGTCCATAGTCCCCGTTTACTTTATGCCAGAGTCCAATATACAAAGCAGTTAAAGTTTCATAGAGGGCACTGAGTTTCTGTTTCTTGCCCATTGTGTTGTGTGAGAACAAAGCAGCAGCAGTTCCATTAAAGTTAGCGTAAGAAGAAACACAAGTGATTTGCTGATAGAGCTTAACAACGGGGATTCCCACTTTCCTCACCATGTATAGTTACTGTCTATCTTGTCCCTTTAGAAATATAATTTGCAGGGCCATATTTCTGTCGATCCATAGAGGGAAAATATAAAACGTATAAGTGAAGAAACTTAAGCTGGGCAGCTGAACATTTGGAATAAGCTACTGAACTGCTCTTAGAATACTCTTTACATTCTCAGCAACTTCTTGTAAGCCATCTTTATCTTTCAACCTGATAAATATCAAGGGGCAGATGAAAAGGTCAAGCAACATCCTTGGAAAATGTTACGTTTGTCACAGAACTTTGTATAATTTCTGAATCAAAACCAAGGCACTGTAACAGATGTAAATATATAAAAATATACACATACTGGATGAAATCCTGGCCATGATGAAATCAATGGCAAAACACCCACAGACTTCAGTGGAGCTCGGATTTCACCCACATATTGCAAAAATAGCATGTATTTAAAAACATAATAAGTGCTGCACCAGATCAAGAATGTCCCACGTCCTAGACAAGCGCCCTAACCACCGGGCTATGGAGTTGCTCTCTCGCTCTCGCTCTCCTTTTTTCATGAAAAGTTTTAAAGATCTCATTTTCAATCTGATACAGAATTAAAGTAAATTTTGAAACCTTGACATAACTTGTTTTCCAGCCAGCCCTATTCAATATCTAATCCCCAACAGTGGCCAATACTATCTTTTTCAGAAGAAGGTGCCTAAAGCATAATGTTGGCAGTTGTGGAATGGACAAGATCATCAAATAGTGGTTTCCTGTATGTCTGGAATCATAGATTCAGAGTCTGAGGCCAGAAGGGACCATTGTGATCATCCAGCCTACCCTCCTGTATAACACAGGCCAGACAACTTCCCCAAAAAATATTTTAGAGAAACATCCAATCTTAAATTTAAAAATTGCCAATGGTTGGAGATTCCACCATGATCCTTGGTAAATTGTTCCAAAAGTTAATTACTTTCGCTGTTAAAAATGTATGCCTTATTGCTAGCCTGAATTTGTCTGGCTTCAAACTGCCAGCCATTGGCTTGTGCTATACCTTTCTCTGCTAGATTGAAGAGCCCATTATTAAATATTTGTTCCCCATTTAGGAACTTCTAAACTGTCAAGTCACCCCATAAACTTCCCTAAATTAAGCTGAATACATTGAGCTTGTTAAATGTGTCACTGTAAGGCATGTTTTCCATCCTTTAATTATTCTCATGGCTCTTCTCTGAGCCCTTTCCAATTTATCCACATTCTTCTTGAATTGTGGCCACCAAAATTGACTACAGTTTTCCAGCAGCTATTGCACGCGCAATTGCCAAATACAGGTAAAATAACTTCTTTACTTCTACTTGAGATTTCTCTGTTTATGCATCTCAGGATTGCATTAGCTCTTTTGGCCACAGTGTCAGCTGGTTATCCAGCACAACACCCATATCACAAGGGTTTATATACTTTCCAAAGTTGCTGTTTGTTTGTTCTAATAATTCTATGTAATGTAAGCACGGAAAGACCCCATTGACTTCTGTGGAAGCTGAAGTTGACTCTAACAGCATTGTTTAAGCCCTGCAGGTTGTGTGTGTGTGAGTGTAATTACAACTACCTGGTCCACATTTCTCTCAGTTTCTGTTCATATTCATCAGAGATAAATTGGTGAACAGAGATTAACATAAGAGCATCGCACTCACTTATTTTACACATTTGTAATATCTACCCAGAATGGTTTTTTTAAAAAAAATATTATCCTTTCCATAAAATGTTTCAGGTTAGTGAAGACCTTGGCTATATTTAGCTTTTATGTAAGAAAGAATAATACATAATTAGCTGTTTTAAGAATAAAACACAAACCACATGAAGCAATGAAACTTGTTGGCGAGAAATCTAACAGTAGTGCTTGGTAGCAACCCCATCTCCTGTGGAACAGATGTGCAGGGTTTTACATGGAAATAGAAACTGCACTAACATAAAATGTTTTAGTGACTGAAAAACTGATAAATGTTAAATGTTGTACTTCAGTATAGGTGCAACATTATCTTCCTGATTGTCTAAAGATGTCCTAAGGAAAATTGGAGTGGAAATATAAAAAAGCAGCAGCAGTAACTAAAATATTGACAGATTTAAAAAAAAATCTAGCAACGTTTCTCCGCCTTCAGGGATCTTTTAGTGCAGTCTGAATGACTAACTATTGCCAGCAGTGGTGGAAAAGCTGGATTGCAGGCACTTGATTGTAAAGCCCTGGTAATATTAGGCTCTGGTTTCAGTAGAGCCCTCTATAACATGCTGTAATTTCTGATTAAATATTTGTGTAAAAAAAGCCTGGATGTAGAAAGGAATGTTTGTGTTGTCGACAAGCAGGGGACATTACAACCTAAACTTTGTTTCCACTTCTGGTCTTGGGGGTGAGACCTGGCCTGGTTTTTCAGGGATAACGACCGGGAAAGTCATAGGTGCTGAGCATCTCTGAAAACCATTTTCGGGCAACTAGGCAGAACAGGGATGAGAAGACTATTGTGCTGTCCAATCCATATGTGCAATGTCAGTTGGAGTGGCATTCTAAGAGCAAAGTTTCAGCATGTCCTTACAGCTTGAATAAATGTGTTGGGATGGATTCCATATGGATCTGCTTATTAAAAATAATCATTTTTTCCCATTGGTTTGTCAAATATAAAACTGGTTTAGGGCCTGGATAGGCACAATTGACTCTGTGGAAAAGCATTTTTTTTGGTGTCCAGTGATATCCTCTTGGTTAAAAATACCAAAATGAGGAGAGCTGAAATACTGCCGCAGGCTATATGAATTTTCTACGTGGGTGTTCATGTTTTATATCACCATATGATACTGTGCAGTTTCATACAAAGAAAGACATCAGTCCCTGCCACACACGCCCAAAAGCCAAACAGATGTTGCACAGAGCCCACATCTCACCAAAATTTTCCAGTAGTTCAAATAGAAAACATGAGGCCAAATTTAGTCTCCTCATGCTGATAGTGCTTTCACTTTGATTCAGTTTTCTTGACATATGGTTCCCCCCCCCACTTCACTTTTTAAACTTAAATAGATACAATAAATTACATTTAAATATTACATTTGTGACGGACACCAACAAAAGACAGGATATAAAGAATCACAGAGGATGCTTTAGAGAGCAGATCAAGAGCAGGGGATAGCTCAAATGCTCGTTAAAATCATCAGGAGTTTCTCAGTGGTGTGGGGTGAAGATGGAGGATGAGCCTTGATTTAGAATTAGCACCATACTATGTAGCAATCCGCCACTGGATCAGGAAGGTGTGGTAATGTCAAAGCGACACGTGGAATCAAACCCCAAACACACAGTGTGTGGCACTATTCTGGGTGGATTTTACCAACTCCTGACAGATACCTGAAGAGCTTGTCTCTTTTTTACATGCTGTCAATGCTTACATAGCTTGTCATGCCAATAAAATCTCAGTGACTTTCCTGACTTTTGTCTGTTTGTGACACAGGTTTAATGTTATTTGAGTAAACTGGTGGTTATTTTTTTTAAAGCTTGCACAGAGATTAACAAAAAAAAAAAAATGTAACTGAAAATCTAGAGCACAATTTATCTGATAGACCAGAATACCTGCCTATGTTTTTATAAAACACACTGATATACTGCTTGTTTGCACAAGCGACTGGCACGGCAATGAAAATCTTAGACCATCGAAGTGCCAACTTCCCTTGAATTTCATGAACATCAATGAAGCGTGAGAGCATTCAGGACCATTCAGGAGGTGCTCAGAACTTTATAGGATTAGGCCCATAGAAACCCAGCAACAGACATGTACACTTTTAAACCCAGGCAGAATGCCAGTCCATCTGGTGAACACGAACAGAGATAGAGTTTGTTTATGTTATACACTAGAGTGATTCTCTTAATGCCGTTTTCTGACTTACGCGATTTGGAAATATTTTTTAAAAGCCTACATACTTGCAAGATTTTTAGCCCTGTTTTGAGGCTAAAGAAGTTCAGTAAACTCAGATAATCTCCAGATCAACACTGGAGCGCTGCTTCTCCAAACTGAACTGAAGCTTTTGAGATTCACCCAACACAAAATTTCAATTTCGTGCGTAGTGAAAAGATGTAGCCAAATCCAGCTCTTGGAGTTCGTGGGTGCCATTCCAATTAAGACATGTTCATGCATATGAAAGCTGAATTTGGTCCATGTTATGTCAAATATTTAAAGCAAGTAGGTTATACTGTACTATATCATACTATATTATTCTATACTCATTTTAAATTTTAGTTTTGAAAAAAAAGTCCATGTAGTTACATGAATGTAGATAAAAGCCAGACGCCAATACTTTATTTTACATTCTCTTATTTCAAGTTGGATTAAACAGTCTTTTGCTGAATGTAGTAAAAAATGAATTCCTTCTCAGTCTGAAATACTGCATTTCAAATTTCAGCTTGGAGCAAAGTGTGTCCATCCTTATCCCAAGTGAATAAATAAGATAGTTAGTAGTCCTGGATTGTGTGGAATCTGAAAATGAATCGAAATTACATAACGCAGTGATACTCAGACTGAGGCTCTCGAGCTGCAAGTGGCTCTTTAAAATGTCTCCAGCGGCTCTTTGCCACACATGATAATAAAACACTATGTGATTTAATTATTAAACAATCTATGTTATTAAACAATCAGGATACTTTTACTATGTTATTAATCAACTGTAGCTGATAAAATAATACTACTTGGTCAGTCATTTTGTTATGAGGATAATATATATATATATATATAAACTAAATATTTCCCCTGTCATACTATTTAAATATGAATATATAGTATATAGTAAATGAAACACTGAATTCATTCTACTGTGGCTCTTTTGGGTAATGTCGATTGTTAATTTGGCTCCTGAACCATTGAGGTTTGAGTATCATTGATATAATAGAGCTGGGGAAAAAATGCAAATGAAAAGTCTTGTGCATTCTATCCAATGTTGTTTCCTCCCCTATAGAAATTCCCATTTTTGTATGAATGATTGCTACTGTTTTATCCCTCAGTGAAGCTCTGAAAATTCAAGTAAAATTTAAGCTATATTTTCCATGCCTCAGTTTTAGTTTTCTCTTTTGAAGACATTTCTTTTTTCTTTTAGCATTATAGTAAGTTACATTTATATGACACCTTAAATTCAAAGGGGCCTATTGAGCCTTCCAGATTAAACAGAATAAAGAATCATTTCACCTCCCCAAAGAAATGGAACCGCATCGGAGGAGGAATGTAGGAACGGTTTAATCAGAACAGTTTCACACAGGAGTAAATTATCAAACAACCTACAGGGAGAATTTAGGCAGGCATAATGCAGTTTCCCACACAGAAACCACGGCTACCTTAGTTTAGTGCCATGGGATCTTCTGTGATCACACAAATGCTCATGACTTCATTTCTATGTCTCATCACAAATATGGCACTGCTAGCAGTACAGCACTCCTTTAAGCTTCATGCTGAATCGCCAGCAAAACTTGGGGCAGCAGTTTCCTCCTGGAGGTCTCTTCCCCAAGTACTGACCATACCTTGCTGTGCTTAGTTTATGAAAGTCGATGAAATCTCCATCCTGGGTAGCATGGAAGAAAATATCATGATGATCATTTATCTGTAGTTTTATGACTCGCTGCTTATATAAGTAACATAGTATCAATCATTTGCAGTTATAAATCTTTCTGCAATCTTCATGTTTTCCCTTTCTTTTGTTTTTAATTTAATGTGACCAGCTGGACATAACCCTTAGAAGAAGCATAATACTGGAACATTCCATTCTAAAGATATTTTTTTTCTGTAACATTTTTTTCCTAGGTTTCATTGAGATCCAGACAATGCTTAATATCTCAGTGCTCTGAGAATAGCGTGAGATGGGACTTGCTGTCTGAATACGGTGTCTGAGAATGTTGATAAATTGAGAGTGCTGAATGGCTGCTGGAGCTTTAATGATTTGAGATATAATTAATAATAGTAGATTCTACTTTAGCTTAGATTCCAAATCCTTTAGATAAAAGGAAAGAAGAACATGTGGTCTACCATGTGCTAAGTATTCATCTGTCCTTGAATGTCCCTCTTCAATGTGTTTTGAATTAAAGATATCTAAACTCCATGAATACTGTATTTTATTTTATCTATCCATTAATAATTAAAAATAATCAGATGTGATAAATAATAATGGCAACACAGTGGAAGCTGCTTTTAGTGAACTCAGATATGTTGAAACTGCCTGTAGTGAAGAGGAGTGAAAGTGCCAAATTGATCATTGTATTTCAATGGAATTTCATTCCCTCATGCTAGAAGAGTTAAGAGATTTGGTTTAGGCCTCTTAGGGCAGCATGCTTGCCTCCTTCTCACTGTAATGACTAGTGTATTTGGCCCCCAAAACCATTGGATTCTTCTAAGTAGTCCAAAATTGAGGAAGAAGGCCACTTTGCTATAAAAATTTTGCCTGTTTTAAAGAGGAGGCTATAAAACACATGCATGCACGCATGCATGCAAACACACATCAGCTTCCCCTTTCTTCCATTTGCTAAATGGAAGAATGCAGGAAGTTGATAATGAATATAAATCAGAAGTTAAGAATTGTAGAAAATTGATAAGGGAACCAAAGGGGCACAACGAGAAATCTACGGTCAGCTGAGTTAGGACAATAAGAAGGAGGCTTTTTGAAGTATATTAGGAACAAAAAGAATCCTAACAATGGTATTGGTCCATTACTAGATTGAAATGGTAGAATTAGCAATAGTAATGCAGAAAAGGCAGAAGTGTTCAATACATATTTTTGTTCTGTATTTGGGGAAAAACAGATGATGTAGTCATATCATATGATAACATTATCATATGATAACATTCAAATATCTAAGGAGGATGTCAAACAACAGCTACTAAAGTTAGAATTTTTTTAATCAGCAGGTCTGAATAACTTGCATACAAGAGTTTTAAAAGAGCTGGTTGATGAGTTCGTTGGACCATTAAGGTTGATTTTCAATATACTTTGGAATATTGGGAAAGTTTCAGAAGACTGGAAAAAAAAAACTAATGTTGTACTAATATTTAAAAAAGATAAAAAAGGTGACCCGGTAATTAGAGACCTGTCATTCTAACATCGATCCCAAGCAAAAAATGGACCAGCTGATATGGGACTTGATTAAGAAAGAATTAAAGGAGGGTAATTTAATTAATGCTAATCAACATGGATTTATGGAAAATAGAGCCTGTCAGATTGGATATCTTTTTCTGATGAATTACAAGTTTGGTTGATAACGGTAATAGTGTTGATGTAATATACTTTGATTGCTGCAAGGCATTTGACTTGGTACCACATAACATTGTAATTAAAAACTAGCAAGATATAAAATTAACATGGCACACATTAAATGGATTAAAAGATGGCTAACAAAATTTAACTGTAAACAGGGAATCATCACTCAATAGATATATTTCTAATGGGGTCCTACAGTGATCGGTTCTTCGTCCTAAGCTATTTAACACTTTTTTATTAATAACCTGGAAAAAAAACATAAAATCATCAATGATAAAGTTTTCATGACACAAAAACTAGGGAAGTAGTAAATAATGAAGAGGACAGGTTGAATGTGGGCCATGCTTACATGATGGGGAACTCTATCCTATGAAACAGTGACTCTGAAAAAGATTTGGGTGTCATGAGGGATAATCAGGTGAACATGAGCCACCAATGTGGTGCTGTAAACAAAAGGGCTAATGTGACCTTTGGTTGCATAAACAGGGGACTCTCAAGTAGGAGAAAGGTTATTTTGCCTCTGTATTTGTCACTGATGCAACCACGGCAGGAATACTGTGTCCAGTTCTGGTGTTCACCATTCAAGAAGGATGCTGATAAATTGGAAAGGATTCAGAGAAGAGCCATGAGAAGGATAAAAAGATTAGAAAAAACGCATTACAGAGACAGACTGAAGGAGCAAAATTTATTCAGCTTAACAAACAGAAGGTTAAGGGGTGACTTGATGACAGCTTAGAAGTGCCTAAATGGGGAACAAATATTTAATAACAGGCTCTTCAATCTAGCAGAAAAAGGTATAGCACGATCCAATGGCTGGAAGTTTGAAGTTAGAAAAATTCAGGCTGGCAATAAGCTGTACATTTTTAACAGTGAAAGTAATTAACTTTTGGAACAATTTACCAAGGGTCATGGTGGATTGTCTAACACAGAATTTTTAAATCAAGATTGGATGTTTTTCTAAAAGAGCTGCTCTAGGAATTATTTTGGGGAATTTCTATGGCCTGTGTAATACAGGAGGGCAGACTAGATGATCGCAATGGTCCCTTTTGGCCCTGGAATCTATGAAAACAAGAGTTGAATGGGTTTCCAGGGAACTGCAAGGAAGAAAGAAGCATCCACACTGAGGCTTCCTGGCTTTTGTAGAACCTCTGATTGTAAATCTGGTAGCAAATCTCTATAATACCTTGAACTGTGATTGGCTTAGACTTCATAGCTATGCTGATTTAATACCTATCAGCATTTGGACAGAAAAACCTCAGCTGATTCTGGAAGAGATACAGGTGCCACATTGCTTTGCACACTTTCTTCTGAAGTAGAGTGAACCAATGAGTTGAGTTACAGGAGACGACATTATGATGGATTGTAAACTAAGTCATAAATAGAGGTGGGCTTGAACAAAGAACCCCACATCAGAACTCCCTTGAACTTTGGAAAAAAAATGTAGATCCATGACCTAACTTTGCATTTAGGGTTCATCTTTAACTGTAACCGCTTGTGCTCTTTATAGACCTTATGTGAGAGATGTAAGTTCTACCATCCTGGCTAAGTTCTTATTGTCACATACCAGAATTTCTTATTTACTGTAAATTCATTTGGACAAGTTGTTCTTCACTTCCTCTCCTACAGCATCTCTGGCACTAGCAAATTACCCAGAGGTGGCTGCATTTTATCATTCTGTAAAACATCTTGGGATCTGGTTCTTATGGATGAAAGACAAATGAAAGATAAATGTAAGGCATTATTCTTTTATGAATACAGATGTCTCAGATCTGACACATCTCCACTTGTATGTCTCTTGCAAATAATTTATGTCAATGTGCAAACTATTTGATGGCTTTACAGCCTAGAGATGATGATGTATCTTTTCCACTTCAGGATATACATTTTTAAAAATGTCTTCAAGACATCCAGAAGTCAAAATAAATGTCCTTTCCTTGACTGAGTAAAGATCTTTTTGTCTCCCAGACTTTCTTTAAAAATCATTATATCTGCATGTGTGATGTTATGCTGATTACAGGAAAACTGGAGAATTCTCTTAAATGTCAGACTGTCTACCCCAAAACAAATGCCTCAGTGCTTTATTCGTTCAAACTCTTTTTGAAGGTCACTTTACTAAAACCAAATAACAATAAGATTAATGCAGTGATTCTCATTTCTTAATGGTCTAGAAAGCTAATGATAATTTTATTGTTTGATGTTTTGCTATAGACAATGATTTTTTGTGGTGTTGGAGGGGGTTTCGTGAAGATCAAGGATGGATTATTTAATGGAAAACACATGTAGTAACTTAAGCCTGGTAAACTAAGACAGTCTCTGAATCCTACAAAACTACATTAAATCCTTTGATTTATGTGTGGTGTCTTGAATCACGCAATACAATTATCTTATCCATTGTAGAGATTAAAAGAAAAAGAACTTTTGAGTTTACACATAGAATGCCACCCGACCTTAATTTACACACATAATCAAAATTTAATTCACTGAATTTCTGCTAAGAAGATTTTCAAACTTTCCCTTAAACTGCAGTGTGACAGAACCATTAACTAATCACCACAGTAACCACACTCCATTCCTTTGTCCACACTGTTTGTACTATAAATATAGCAGTTTCAGTTTCTATGTATCATTTCATACACTTTCAGTATTTTTCTTTCTGGTTGTGGTGCAAAGGAACTCTTCAGTAATGAGGATTTTTGAACTAAGTGCAAAAACTTCATCTACAAATCTGTTTAGGACTATATACTTTCATAATTAATGAACTGTCCTAAAAACAGTGACTGAAAGGTTAGTAACCATGATTGTTACGATATTAGACTATATTATGGGATTGTATGACATAGACTACATTTTCAAAATAACTTTCTAAACTGGGACAGTAGAAGCACAAATAGGTATAGATGTAAATTTTGCAGGCACAATTTAGAAGGCTCATTTTAAATGTTTAAACGTTGGCCTATGTGGCACACTTAATACACATGGTTTTCTTGATAAAATTGGGGGTGGAACTGAATGTCTGGCTCAAATCCGGAGTTTGTTTTAATCCATAGGATTTCTCCTGGCCTCTAAAATGTAGGGATCCATGGGGTTTTTTTTATTACACTTCTTTCCAGACTGGGCATAAGTTTAGTTAGTGATTAAACTTCCTGTTTCTTGGTCTATGCAAATACATGCTAATATTAAGATGATTGAGTTTATAATTCTTGTAGAAAAATCAATAATAAATAATAAATTGTGTAATCAGAAAATGTTTTATGGAGAACAATGAATAGTGTTTGGCTGACATTACTCATTTCACATAGAAATATTTACTGGTAATGAACCCATCACCCCAGTAGTATGTGGGTACTGAAGGTAAGTCTACACAGGGCTAAAAAATCCATAGCTGACCCAGGCTAGCTGCGGTTGTTTTATCCCTGGGTAGACACACCCTGAATGTAGCAACAAAAGGCCCAGTTCTATACTGGTGAAGTCAATCAGAGTTTTTACCTTAACTTCATTGGCAATAGGATCAGACCATAATACTGCCATTAAAAGGGGTCTAGAGTTCTTAGCTTTATGTGCTCTCTCTCTCACTATCAGCCTGATCCAAAGCTCACTGACTTCAATCAGAAGACTCCTATGGACTTCAAATGGCTTTGGGTCAGGCACTTTATAAAACATGGGGGAAAAGTGCAGTCTAAGCTACTCTTTAATCCTATCTATGTTTGCAGATACATCAGCAAAAGTGAAAAACCCAGAACCAAACCCTGCACTGTGCACTGTGAATAAGCACACTGTGCATTAATCCTTAAGCCTAAAGACTTTTATTGTCTTCTTTGGCAACATCAGCTTTCCACAGTATCTGTGCACTTGGCAAAAATGGATAATTCCTCAACTCTTTTTCTAAGTAACTCACAAGATTACTGTTCTAAGCTCAGAACGCCAAAGAAGCTGTTACTGATAGAAGCCCCGATTCAGCAAAGCACTTAAGCATGTTAAAGTTAAGAAGCTGCTAAAGTTTCATTAAGGTCAATGATATTTATGCACATGCTTAAAGTTAGATATGTGCTCAAGTGCTTTCAGTGGCAATGGACTGCTGAACTGGGGCAAAACTGGGATGGTAGATCTGCAAAGGTAAACAAGGAAAACTCTGCACTCCAAAAGTTCCCCTCACATTTCAGGAGTACTTGGTGGAGAATTTGTTGCATTTGTCCAGTAGGGTGTGTTTTGGAATAAATTTTCAGGACGCGTCACTATTAGAGGGACTTGTTGACATTTTTTCTGCATCACAAAACAACTCTATTTCCCTGTCTAGAGAAAGATGGCCGTTACTTTGAAAAGGTCAATCAATCAATCAATAGAACATCTCATAATTGTGCAGCATATAAACTTGCAGAATGCTCAGACCTTTCCCAGAAGTGTTCCCCTCTTTGATGTCTTTTTTAAAGTTCTGGTTTAGAATGTGGTAAATTTCTTATGTTTGAAAAGCAATTGTCACACTGCGGTGCATGTGAGAGGAAACAGTACAGACCACCCGAGTCCAATCCTTTATGTGGACATTTAATCTCCTTCACCAACATCAAAGCCCTTGCTCTGTCATCCAATTGGATTTCCTCATGTGAGGTTTCCAGTTTGTTTTCTCTCCTTTCTCCCCTGCCCCTGCCGTCATTTTCCCTTAATATTATTATTAAAAGGGATATTTTTCCTCCTCCTGAAAAGGCTATTACCCCTCCATTTGTATATTTATAATGGCTTTGGACACTTGATGTTTCTCTTCTGTGGCTCTGCTCAGGTAAACATCAGAAAGAACAAGTAACCCAAAACCACTTCAGGAACTTGGGAAGCTAAGGATTTAGTCCCATCTCCTCCCCTTTGTGTGTAAAAAGGCACGAATGCAAGAACCTGCTGGAAAAGATAGTTGGCATCATCCTTTCTGGGAGGTGGGGCTAGGTGGCAGTGGACTGTGAGAGGGAGCACAGGCCTCTAATTTTATTAAAGCAGAGGATCTGTGGGAGTAGTGGGGGGAAAGCCTGCAGATTTCTGGTCATCCATCTGTGTGTTGTGATCTCTGCTTCTGGGCCTTTCCAGCCCACCTCCAGCACTGGCAGCACACACCTTGTTGCCACTGGTGAGCTCCCTGCCTGCTGTGCAAGTAACACCCCTCCAGCATATGTCAACACCGCTGAGAGAGAATTAACACCTCACTGCAAGTTATGCTGCTCTGAGAGGAGAATATTCCATAGTCACCATTCCTCAACTCTGACCCTGCCATACATCACTCTGATTGTACATTAAAAGAAGATAGAGGCTGTTGTGTGTTGAGAGATGATGCTAATCCATAGTGGCCTTCCTCATCTGGTCCCTGATCCCATTTTCCCTGCATCCCCTACCTGCCCCATGATAATTGAAGCTGCATTGCAGAAATAGTGAACATTTTTGCTTATTGTTACCTGAACAGGAAGAGGAGATGGGCTAGAAATAGAAAGGGGCTGTTATGAGAGAACTCCAGAAAGTGTTTCACTGCACCTCTTTTGGGTTAGCAAAATATGGTACTATAATCCATGACTGGCAGTAACTCTTCCCGTACAGTTACTGTTGATGGGTGGCTGATGCACAGAGAAGATGTAAGACAGCTGAATGACACTGGTAGAAATATTTCAAATTTTGAAAACATTCAACCAAAAAAAAAAGGATACATTTTAGAGAATATTTTTATGGAAGCTGATAAAAATTTCAAAATTCAAAAAAAATTTTTTTTGACAAAAAGGGGACATGGATTTTCAAAACACTTAGCAAAATATTTTATCATTTTTCAGCATGCTCTACATTTGAATTTTGTTCATACATATTTGCTGTGTTATAGCTCCCAGCATGACTGTAACATGTAATAACCAGGCAAACAAATGTATTCAAAATTAAACCTCTTTCCATGTAACTTACTTACTTGCAGTTTGTGTTAGCAATGGAAATGACACAGCGAAGCATACAAGAGATAGCAAAACAGAATTCAGTCTCGTAGGTCACAGCAGACTTATTTCAATTTAAATATGAACCTTTGCGGCCTTTTAGTTTGTTTTGTAATTTTAGAGGAGAAATTCATGGTACTGGCAGCATTTGGTAAAAGAAAACTACATTTATCAAGCGCTACAAGTTAAAAGCTGCTAAATTGAAATGAGAAAACTACAAAATGCCTGAAAAGGTTAGGATAAAATCCATTGCACAAACCCAAACTCCCTACTGGCTCGACTAAGAAACTAAGGGCATGTCTACACTGCCCCACAGTTCAGACTATGCCGGTGTGATGAGCAGCACACACCAAAGTGCTGCACTGTAACTCTTATGGATGGGTGCAAATTTAATAGGTTCCCATTTGCACTAATGTCGTTCTCTTCCAACAGGATTACATAAATGTGAACTAGGAACCTTTTGGTTTGCACTGGCAGCGTCCACACAGGGGAGTTACAGTGCGACATTTTGGTGTGCACTGCTGTTCATGCCCGATAGTCCAAACTGATGGGCAAGGTAGAGATGCCCTCAGATACCACAGTGATGAATGCAGTATAAGGGCCCTATAAACTCCTATGAATGGGAGCAAACTCAACAGAATTACTCATGGGATTAAAGCGCTTGCAGGTTCAGGACCTGAATAGACAGATAAAAAGATAAACAGAAACTCTACAGAGACACTTACTGTACTACTGAGCCAATATCTGAGCCTGGTGTATCACATGCAAGGGCAATTCACAGCTCTCAGCAGGCAACTCTAGCAAGTCCAATGCCCTCTCATAGCCAGATCCACAACTGCAGATAGCAATTTTCTAGAGGAAAGATTGTTGCATTAACTCCTCTCCTTACTACTTCTAATGCACAGTTTGTCTAAACTACAAGTCACAAACCTTTATAATATTGCATGTGGAAGGACTGAGCCCTTAAAAAGTAAACTGCAAACACAGAATGCATTTCTCCTTTTGGTCGGCATCGTGGAGCCAAAAGGAAAGCGAACTCTGTTCCTGATAAATGAAGCAGGAGAAGGAACAAACCAAAACATCTGGGAAAGCCACCTGTGAATTATATTTTTCCCAGATATGAGAGTGCATATGTTCACATTCATTTTAAAGTGATGTTAGAAAGCTGCCGTGTGTGGTAGATTAAGGACGGTCCATTCCCGAGGCCAGCTAGGAATTAATTTGTCCAGGTTTGGACTGGAGCTTTCATACACTGGAATTTGCTCACATTATTCCACATCTATCTATAGCGCAAACCCATCAATGCTAATTGGTGCCCCTTTTGTCACCCGCAGCTGAGAACTGGAAGGGCGCAGAGACTGGACTACAGGCTCTTGCTCTTAGACGTGCTACCTACAGAACAAAGTTAAGACGCATTGTTAATGTGTGTGGGGTGAGGAGGCTTGTGCTGTCACAGTCTGTGCTTTTGTGAACAAAGGATGGCCACTGTCAGGGGTCCCAATCTGACACGTTGTATTAAACTGGAGTTTTAAAAACACAACAAACAAAAATGTAGAAAATAGTGGCTATGTCACAAATGTAAAACATTAACCCATTGGCCTGATTCTTCTTTCTTTGGCATGAGTTTAGACCGGTGTAACTCCACTGAGTTAAATGGAGTTGCTCCGAAGTCACACTGGGCTGGCTTAACGAGGCCCCATGTGTGCATGCTTCAATACACACAGATGAGTGAGAGGCAGGAAGATGAGCCACAGAACCAGCTATGGTTCCATTTATAAATTCTCTGCTGATATGTACAAGACTACTGCATACAGCTGCACTATTTAATAACACTATAAAACATACTAGCAAAAGTGAACAGATGACTTCCGGACTTCACATTACTCCAAAATGCATTAAATATCCTTAACCCTGAAAATTTCCCATTTTGCATTAAAAGTTAAAACACCAAGAAATGCCAACCATCCGCATCAATGTGAGTGGGAAATGCATGGAACTGGTGGTGGCAGGCAGACAGCCCCATAGCAAGAGAGAGAGGCACTTGCCAAGGGACAATAGGTAGCTCCTCTGATGGGAGTCTCTGGCACCAATTGGCCAGCTGGGGAAGAGGGATACTGATTGGTCAACATTCCCCCCCTCCAAGGAGTTAGCCCAGTGCAGGGGCCATGTGGAGCCTCTTGTGGCTCTGCTCCAGCACGTTGTAAGTATTTTATAGTGTGGAAACTTTTACAAGGGTGGGCTAGGAGAGGCAGGCCAGAAGCTTGGCTACATAGGTGCTGGAACTAGAGATGCTGCTGCACCCCCTGGCTTGAAGTGGTTTCCATCCTGCACAGGGCTTACAGTTTGGTTCAGTGGCTCTCAGCACCCCCACTATACAAATTGTTCTAGCACCCCTGCTTGTCTAGCAATTAGAGCAAAGCGCTATAAATCAGGCACGGTGGGTTGTATTTTCAGCCCAACCACCAACCCCTCATGTGATCATTGGCAAGTTATTTAAATTTCCCTTGTTTCAGTTTTCCCATCTGTAAAACAGATAAAAATCTCCTGTACCACAGGGGTGTTGTGAAGCTCAGTAAATGTCAGTAAAATGCTTTGAGATCCTTGGATGAAAGGCATTGTAATTGAAAGTTACGATGTCAGTACTCTATCTAGGAATGGAGCAGCAGCCTACACTCTGAGTTTCCTTACTAAGCTTATTCTGGCATGCGTGGACCTCTACACCATCAGAACATTCTAGTGGCATAGCACCGGGGATCTGCCAGGGGAACAGCCATGCAAGGTGTTCCACAAGCCGGGCATGCCAGACATGGCTCTTTGGGATATGTACTATCTTTTTGTTCTGGCTTTGTACAGCACCAATGCAATGGGATCCCGGTCCATGACTTGTATTATTATAAAACAAATAATGAACACATCATAATATTCTGGGCCAGTATAGACAGAGCTAGGGAGAGGCCAAGGAATTCAGATTCACTCTGATCCAGCAGCCCTAGCAACTTTGTGCCAGTGGAGCAGAGGGGCTAGAGATGTTTTTTTTTCAGCCCAGAGTGTCCACAAGGGCTAGGTTGCAGCTCTGTGGCCTGACCCCAGATTTGGGGTGCATGTCACCCACTCTATGTCCACAAATAGAATATCTGGTGGTGACATAAACCTGACCTTCTGTGAGTGAAGTGAATTTCATCTTAATGTCAATTAAACACATTTTTGAAAATTAACCTGTCTCTCTTCAGGATTTGCTTTAGCAGCTCAGCACAATGCCATAAAACTAATCACTTGCGTAACTGCTAAACTCATTGTTATGACGCTAGCCACACAAAAGGCAAATCACAATTTCGTACTTTATAGCAGTGGTCCCCAAAACCTTTTGGTCTGTATCCCTCCGCACGCAGAAACCAGAGTTCTGGGCTGGGAGAGGATCTGTGGCCAGGAAGGGGGCCGCGGCCCAGGAGCGGGGTCCATGGCCCAGGACTAGGAGCACAGCCAGGGCCAGAAGTGGGACCATGGGTGGGCCAGGGCTGAGAGTTGTGGGAGCAGGAGCTGAGGGCCAAGGTGGGGGGCTGTGCTGGTGGCAGAATGGGGCTGGGTGGAGCTCCCTTTCCACCTCATATGGATGCTGGTTCAGTCTTTTCCATGCCCCCCCAAACATTCTTCCATGCCCCCCACAGTTTGGGGACCACTGCTTTATAGAATAAATTCTGCATACAGCATATTGAGGCCTTCCTCCACCTGACAGGGTCTCCATTTGTGTGGCAAATAGGAAAGCACCTTATTTGTAGCTAAAACGCTGGATTGAAAAGGCTGTCGGGAGTATAGGAAGTCTCAGTAAAACACAATATGACTTAAATGGAGGGTTGATGTAAAACATGATGATGTGCTGCATATTCAGTAATGAAGAAACATTCTGGAAATTGATGAAGGAAAAGGTCATTCGCATACCAGTGAAATCCCTTAAGATTCTTAAGGCTTTGCTAGGTGCATTTTTAAGCACTGATGGAAATGCGTTAATGAACATGTAAAGATGTGGTCAGATGCTGACCACCAGACATGAGGCTTTGTGCAAAAATTATTGACAGCTATATGGCTTAGTCTTGTAGCGGTTCAAAAATGAAATGCCTTTCTCTAATCAAGTAATTGCATTAAGCAACTGCTGGGAACATTTTGCTGCTTTTCTTTAATAGCCCAGAAGTCAAGTGAATTTCCTATTTGTTAACTGTCAAGAGCGGTTTCTTTCACATTTATTTTTTAAACTAAAATAACATGGTTATTTCTTCAGCCCTTTCAAGTAAAGCTCATTTTTTTAAAGTCAACTAGTAAACATACAGAAGTGAAAAGTTTGAGCAGATTTTAGACTGTCAGCAAAATGGAATCCCACAAAGGAAGTTTTAAGCAGACTTAAACTCTGCAGCAGTGACATTAGAATAAGAATAAGGGCTATAATTAAAGACATGCAGTTGTTGGTTACTGGCAGATGTCATGCTGCTAAGGATATTTATTCTCTCTCTCTCTAGGTTGCCACAAGTGTACAGGTACATTCCTGTTATTAGGCATTTTCTAAGCTGCAGTATTTCCCTTTTAATTAATTATCAAAAAAAAAAAAAAAAAAAAAAAAAGCAATGTCAGTGTGACATAAGGAAGAATCACTTTCCTATTTCGTCTCATGGTTGTCTTGAGGCTGAGCTTCGGTTTTCTTATGCCAACAATGCCACAGAGCCACGTTAATAGGGCAGGGCGGTCAGCCTGCTCCATTTGTCACTTATTTAAAACCGTCTACATTACAACCAAACCAACCAAAATCTAGATTACTGACAGCGTTGCAGTGAACCATTAGCCTCTTCAGTGAACTCTTAAAGCTCTCAAGGTTACTTGCATTCATGAAGCCTGATCACTCCCTATCATCAGAATGAGACGCCTGTGAGGCTCATGTTGTAGAATGAGTCTGCAAATCATTTTGAGCTAAATTCTGCTCCACTTAAATCAACAGGAGTGTTGCCACTGACCAAAAACAGGTGCAGGACAAAACCTCCAGCCATTTTAGTGTGTCATGATGCACCTGATTTTGTGACTGCAAAAAAACCCAACCAGCTAGAGCTTGTCATACACTTGGCGCTGCTCATTGGAAGGGCCTGCCTTCCATGCAAACCATGCTGCCATCATATAGGATCCCCACTAAAAAATTAAATGTATATAGATGTATGAAATATTCACAATGAAGATTAAAACTACTTAAAGCTCAAGGCTGCCTCCCGCCCCCACCGAGTCTTGTGAACACCCATATGATCAGATTTCTCTACTTTTTTTCTGCTGGGTTTTTTTAACTTTTTGCTCAACATTAGTCCTTTCCCAATGAAAATATTTCAATCGCAAGAAAAAGGTGGCTTTAAAGTTAAACTACCTGTTACTTACGGCTGTGATGGAAAAATTCTGTTTTGCAGAAGAGGTAATTGTAAGAGATGCAGTAGTTTCTTTAGAATCTATCTTGATTTTCTTTAAATGCGAATGCTACCTTGCATTTCTATGTACATTGCAAACATTGCTTGCAAGGTAGCACAGGTATACCTGACAGTGTAATATAACGCAGTGTAACAGAATGTAGTAACATTAGTTCCTATACATACTGATGTTCACTTTGGCAGCACATTATTTTTCATGCCAATAAAGATATCGCTATTGACATTTTATCTTGAACCGATTCCCCCCAAACTGCCAAGACCCAAATAACCCCAAATGGGGAACACAAGAACATTTTACAAGTAAGAATGGAGGACTTTTTAAAGTATATTTACAATTTTCTATACGTTTATGTATTCTTTCCATTTATATGCTATGCCCATCAAAAATCTTCTGGGTGTTTTCAAACTTTATAATAAAACAGGTTATAAATAAAGGTAACTTTTTTTTTGCAGAGCTCATCACCATGGTATCTGAATACTCTTTTTTCGCATTATTGTACATTATTCTACAGGTCAGATGCAAATTAATTTATGACAATTAAAGTGAGGAACATAAGTAACTTGGGATCTAATAAAAGGGTCAATAGAGAAGGATGATCCAGCGTTTCTGCTACATTCTTCTCACTTGAGTCTGATGTGCAAAAATCAGACCTCCGCTTGCACACACAAAAAGTGCAATTTGAGGGCTATGCAAGAATGAGGTTTGACAGTGGATCACTGGAAGGTTATTCAGCACAGCTGTTTGTCATGGTGAGACATTAGGGAAATTTGCAGCGTACAGCTGGCCTCCAATCCTGAGGGCAGCAAG
This sequence comes from Mesoclemmys tuberculata, assembly GCA_007922155.1. Taxonomy (NCBI): domain Eukaryota; kingdom Metazoa; phylum Chordata; order Testudines; family Chelidae; genus Mesoclemmys; species Mesoclemmys tuberculata. The sequence goes on from ML675610.1 coordinate 32,843,702, forward strand.
AAATCACATACAAGGCAAAAGAGGCACTGCGGGGATCTTTGCTAGTATTCCCATCACCTCTCTGTTTTGATTTTGTCCTCTCTCCCCCTCAGAAACACATGGAAACAGTTCTGGGGACAATTAAAAAGTTATTCATCTCATTGCTGTGCACTCCTGATAAGGAATTTATCTTTTTACGAACCCCAGTTTGCTTTCTTAATTTCATTAGAGTAGAGAACTCTAGGGTCCTGATCCAAAGCCCCGGTAGGAAACGGTACTCATTCCTCCAACTTTAATGGACTTCAGCTCAGGCCTCAGATCAGAGAAAGAACCCTCAGTGCAACAGGCAGATCCGTAACAAAAATCATAAACGAGAGGGAAGCTGTGGATGCAGGCATAGAGCTACTGGGGAAAAAGTACGAAAGAATGAGGACTTGCAGTTTGGGTCTTTTATTTTATTTTACACTTGTGTTTTCTGCACGTCCTGGCAATAAGAATAAGGATCTCTAATAGTTTATTGTATTGTGCAAGTTCTCTCTTTATACTTCAAAATATAGTATATAGGGCTGAATTTGGAAAGCACGGTGAAAATGTAATGTAACTTGTCTTTGTTAAGTAACCTATTCCAATACATATTGTAAACTAATATACTAGCATATGTTTTCTAAAGCAATTTTTTTACTTGAAGTTCTGTTCTGAGTGATGGAATTATTTATGAACTCTTAATCAGTAGGTCATTTCGGTTTGTAAGCACTGCAGTCATTCAATCATTCTCATAAATATGTCAGCAAGGATGCAGCTTAGAGAGCATCTGTAGCCACACAAGACACACAGTTCTGCTCTGTAGCTGGCTAGCTGCAGAACAACTGTTTTATAGGCACCTTCTCTGTTCATACCAGAGCAATTGCTATGTTTTCAGTTGACATTAAGGGGAGAAAAGAAATCTACTTTCTTCACAAAGAAAGAACATATCCCCGCATTTAAAAAAGTTCCCAAGCCTTCCAGAGGTGAGCTATGGAACAAAGTCACAGGTCCATGACTGTCAAATGACAGTCAATATTATAGTAATAATAATGCAATAAAACATTGCTCTCATAGTTCTGGGATCCTGCTGGGCTTCCTGTGTGTTAAGTACATCATAGTGGGGGCTTAATGATCAATTAAACCACTATTATTCAGTCACTTCTGGCCAGCAATCATCTGTTTCTGTGAGCTTTTTTATACAACTGAAAAGCCCTGCTAATGCAATCACATCAGAACTGATTTATCTATTCTACTGACCACCCAGCACGAAAAGCTCTAATCAGACAGTTAACATTTTTTTAAAGCTTTGGAATACTAAATGCGAGGCAGAGCGCATAGAAATTTCGATCACTTCCTTTTGTAAGTAGTTTATTATATTTTTCAAGATTAGGGTATCATATTTGGGCAAAATCATAAAAGAAAAAGGACGATGATGACGACGAAGAAGAAAAAGCCAATAATGTGGGCAACCATGAATTATCCAATTTGGGCCATGAAACTGACCATGAAATATTCTTGCTGTGCTAATCCTAAGAGAGAACAAAAGTTTTCTATTACTGTTTAAAAACCACTCAGCTGAGTGAACTAGGACTAGGCTTCTTATATTAAAGAGCATATTCTGCTTGAGAAGGCATTTCAGTTTTCATTTATCTTTTGGGTTCTTTGAAGTACAGTCCTCTGTCTTTATTTAATGGTCTAAAACTGAGATTGTAAGATGAAAAGTTTTTTTCCACAGGAAAGCCAAGCCTAAAAAGGCGGCAATTTTCCAAACATTCAAGACATATTCATGAGTCTGGTTTTGTAAAGCCTGAGACAATTACCAGAGAATAACCATAGCAAGCCCAATGTGGTAAGTTAATGCATTGGCAGAGAAGTCAAAGAAAATGGCTTACGCTCAAGGAGGATAGACAGAGAGGGATTTCTAGGAGGAGCTGAAACCCCAGAAGCCAAACTCCACTTCTAAATCTTTGGCCAACAGCTGATTCTTGCTCATCAGGACCAACCAAGAAAGAGAGAAAGAAAAGATGAAACGAGGAAACATAGGAAAGGGAAATGAAAAGAGCTTTATTAGTAAGGTTCTTCTCCTGCCCGACCCAATTATCAGATTTTGCATTTAAGTTTAAGACAGTAGATCAAACAACAAGAGCCACTTTGTACTTTTGCCAGGAGACCATATGATATCTCTCAGTGACTCTCCTGCATGCCAGGAATAAGAAACTGTGCTTCTATGTTAGTTTGTCTTACATATGGTGCAATGTGCAAAAAATAGCAAAATTCATAAATGACTGCACTCATGGATGATGTCCAGGATTTATGGTACTTTATCAGTTAGGGGAGAACAAAAGGAGAAGGAAAATCTAATTATAAGTTTCCACAAATAAGTTGAAAAGGAATGAGAACTGAGTGAAAGCACAAAGGTTGGTGTCATGCTAACTTAGCAAAAGAATTTGTCTAGTTATTTTCAATGAGCATTTTACAATGGTCAGCTCAGAATCTGTTCTGGATATTTTGAGATTTTTGCAGGGACTGAAAAATCTATTATATAAATTAATCTGCAAGCATGCAAAGCAGGACTGTAACTGTTAAATTATTCTATCACATAAATGTTAAGGCCTGCATTAAAACAGGAGATGCCTTGAAAAGTGCACGTTCCTCACTTACTCCTTTTGCATCAGTACTTTTGGTAATAGTGGTGAGCATCAGAAAAACCTGACACTCAGCACAGTGGGGTAAAGCTCCATTCTCTGCCATGGTATTTGACAGTTTATAAAATACCACGTGGCTCTTTCACTTCTGCAAATGAAAGCAAAGTGCTGAGGTTCGGCCTTTTAGCATGTCTGTCTAAAGAGCAACAGAGCCAAATCTTTCTTAAGGGATTTCATGTGTACAGCAAGATTCAGGGCCCTCTGGACACTGCTTTCTTTGCTTATGCATGGGCAAGATAGACAACTTGCTGCAGTGCCAGTACTCTTTTACAAGGAAAGTTAATCCTGGCACACCCATACATTTGTTTATTGTGAGGATTTTTTATTTGTAGTGCATTTCATTAACACTTAAACTGGTTAATGTAATATCAAGCTTTGATTTCAGAAGACAACATTCTTCTTTTATTTGGGGGATCATTTGGGTTGGAAGAGACTTTTTTACTGGGCATTGTGGGGGGGGGGACTTAAACCATCCCTTGGAGAGGATCATCTAGCCCACCCTTCACTATCTCCAGCGATAACTGTTTCTGAACATGTTCCATCACTGAACTGTTCTGATGCAGTTTCACCAAGATTTCTTTTACCATAGTTTAAGCCCATAACTTTGTTTTGGTCTCACTGACTAGCAATGATAATTGAGTCTTATCATTTTTACAATTTTCGTGTATGTATAGATCTATGGACAATTGTCTCATCTTGGCCACCTTTTCTCCAGACTTCATATAATCAGTTTTATTACAAGCCTTTTATTGTTTCTGTTGCTCTCCTCTGAGACTTCCGCTTGGCTGTGTATTTTCTAAAATAACGTGTCCAGCTATGAATGGGGAGTGTTTGAGAGGCTGACCCTGTTGACTGGGGAGATGGATGTGAGTTTGTAGTGGGGAGGAGTTAGCACTGAGGGAGGAGCAGGAGGTCCTTGTTGCATGGAGTTGCGTGGCTCTCCTCATGTCAGCAAGGGCTAAAAGGAGTTGGCAGTGGAAGAAAAAGTCAACCTGGTTTCTTTGCTTACCAGCTGAGGTACTCCCCACCTCGCCCTCCTCGAGTTTGCCGAAGGAGGGACCTTTTCCCTATGTAAACATACGAATTTGCTTATATTGGGTTTTGTATGGCAATTGCATTCACACTATTGGGGTCATTCAGGCCTATCCTCACTGATAGGCTAAGAATGAAGATGACCACTATCGTATAGAGCTGGGGAGAACGTTCTCCCTCACCACACAGTGGGCAAACTAATTTTCACCTTCAACTGGCACATCCATCAGGGAACAAGAAGACTGAGGGCTCACAATGAGTGCTTAGGAGCTGATGGCAGCATTAGTAAAAAACGGCATGCAGGCAGTTGCCCTATTCAGGACAAGTTCCCTTCCATGGGGCACCTAGGGTACAGAGGCAGGAGAGTTGCTATTAATATTGCAATGTGACAGGTAGGAATTCTTTGCAGTGGGAGATGATAGTCATAGCCTCCTTTCCCAGAATATTTGCTGAGGTGTGGAAACAGATGTGTCAAGGAGGGAATGTTTGAGAGTGGAGATAGCAGTCCTTTCCCCATCTCACAGAGCTCAGGCATTGCCTCTTCTTCCCCACCAGATGACATATTCATCCCCATTATTGCTATGATCTGGAAATTGCTGCTTATGAAGGTAAGTTGTTTCTCCGTGGAGTAGAGGACACATTGTAGGTGCCCTCATGCTGGATGATTACTTACTACCAGGGGACCTACTGGCTGCCAGGTTACACTGCATTTTGAGTTACTGCATTTCAATATAAGTTGTGTCTTTGACCTTTCATCCAATCCCCAATGTGTTGTGTTTTCTTTCCACATCATCCAGAGTGGCATCAGTCATGATGAGCATCTGGGAAGGAAATTATTTTTGTTGGAAAGATCGTGGCTTGTCTATGACAGCTCCGTGTGTTGCAGTTATGTATTCCTTGGTTAAAAATAATAACCAGTTCACCATTTGCTAAGTTTTTTTGTGAGCCACGTTTGAGTAAGAAAACACAGATATTTAAAAACATCTGTTGAAATGTAATTTAAGAACTGACGGACGTTTCTGCCAGTTCTACTGACAGAAATGAGAGCTGGTTCATTATTTGAACACTCATTCGCCTGAGGGGTCAGTGTTAGGATACCATGCTACTGAAAGCAATCTACTTATGCCTAATGAGCATTTATACCCTGTATGTGAGCACTAGTGTTGTCATGTGACGGACTTGTGCTAGATCAAAAGAAAAATATGTTCTCATATATGCTAAACAAGGCCTCTATTTTTCAAAGGAAATAGTTAGAAGTAAACTACATAAAGGGGGCATATAAGGTAACTGTGCTCTGCTTGATATTTTGCAGTGACTTCTGACCATGGTAGCTAGAGTGAGCATGCATTTCGCTAATAGGAAACAGGCCATTATGAGGCAATGGTAGCTGGTGCAGATCATCTGGAAGAATAGGGAGGTTGGCACTGTATCCTACTACAACCCCTCTCTCAACAGACTTTCTACAGCAGCGGTCTTAGAATACACAGTTGGAAACTGGGACATCCAAGGATTGAATCATGCTGTATATCTTCAGAAAGCCTTTGACCCATATGGTGACCTGTAGTGGTCACATTAGGGAATATTCATCTAGAGACACCACAAAGGCAAGAAGTGGTCACATCATTTCCTACAACAACAATGCAAACTGCAGAAGCATGTCAGGCACAGCCGGGCTGCAAGCTGCTCAAGGGGACCCCCTTTTATTTATTAGTGTGTGTTGTGTGTGGGGGCCCCAAAATATCCCTGCTTCAGGCCACCAGAGAGCTAGCACCAGCACTGATTCATGTACAGTTACACAATACAAAGTTAAAGATACATGACTATGCATTTACTGAAGGAGAGAAACATATGCATAGAGTTCAGAGATCAGAATAACTAAGGGTGGTTTTAAGAGAGACCTGAATGTAAAGGGAAAGTGAATCACCCCCATGGACATGAAATCCGAATGATCCTAAGAGCTACACATTAGCCTTGAATGGTAATCAGACAAAGGTCAAACCCTTGTCACTTACCATAAAGTGGTCAAGAACCCAACATAAGTGAAATAACTTGCTATGTTATTTTGTAAAATATACCTTTAAAAATCCTTCTTTCAGTAACAAAATATATGAACAACAAAAAGGAAAAGTCAGTCCTGCTACAGTTGTACATTGCCTGGATTTTATGTTTTTGTACAGCACTCTACAATATTTTATGCTGTAGATATTGACCCAATGACATATGCCTTACTTTTCTCCTGTCTACAGCATTGCAGATATTTATATGTCCTGGTTATTACACTCAAAGTACTAAACTTGAAAATACCAAGACAATTTGCATAACAAAGTGGAATCTGGAAAATATAACCACTCAAAAGAAAAAGGTCTCGACTTCAAAATGAAGCAATCTGGAATTTTATTTCTGTTGAGTCTTCTCTTCCAAGCCCACCTCTAGTATCCCAAAGGGAACATTTTTCCCCATGACTTATGGAAATTTAAGTCTCCTCATAGGAAGGATTTCCCTTCCAGAAATCCAAATTTAAAAGAGGTATCAGGTAACATGATTTTATGCCAAAGACCAGAACTTTCCAAAGATTTAAATGGAATAATCTCTGTGTTTTACATGGCAGACAAAATCCACACTGAAAGCAAACACAAAGGAGTGGAAAATGCAAAAACTAGAATAATAAGCATAAAAAACAACTTATTTTATATTAGCAGTGTTGAAAAACTTGAAAATGGCCATATGTTAATAACTCAAAGAGAGAAAGCAAAACATGACTACATCACAAGGATCAAGATATAATTTAGATATAAAGCTAAACAATGGATTTTGAGTATCTTTTAAAAAAAACATCAGTGAATTTTCCAATTTAAAATGTTGGAAAATTTCAAAGTTCTCCAGCCACAAGATTCTCATTAATGTCAGTGGGAGATGCACAGTTAAATTTCTGCATCCCATTCTGAAAATTTACTCCAGAAGTAGTGTTATTTCACTCCTAAAATATCACGGATTTGCAGCTAAACATAATGAGCTGGATTCCCAGCTGGTATAAATTGGCACAGTTCCATTCAATCAGCTGGGATCTGGCCTAATGTTTTATCATCTGAATTTCACTGCTTTCACATACTGTCCCTCAACTATTGTAACATTTGGGATGAATATGGAAACTCACATCTCATGAAGGGAACATGTTTAAAACCTCAGCGTTTTGTGACAGAAATTTGGACTTCAGCTATAGAAGTGCAATAGAATCCTCTAGCAGCAGCACAGATACTTTTCCCTCCAATTTTCGTCTCCCAGAAGTTATATGCATGACTCGGGAAGCTTTCAAGGTTAGAGGCAATGGACCTGTTTCTCATTTACATCAAGGATGCTTTTATACTATACGCTTTATAGTATCTAGCCTTAAGGTGCATGTAAATAACGTAGATGAGAATCTGGCCCATTCATGAACACAGCACCACTAATTCCAAACTACAGCAACTGAACCCAATGTCTGTTTTAATCCTCCAATTAAATAATTGTTTATATGGCCTCAGCTGTAATCCAGTAATTTTATAAGAATAAAAATATCTGAATTTCAGAAAAAGATTAAAAAATCTTAAGGAACCAGATAATAATGAACGTGAATAAAGAGGTTTAGACCACAATACCTGTAGGCTCTTTCCAGCCAATAATCATAATAATTTAATATTCATCTCAATTCTTTAGGGCCCAATCCTGTTCTCCTGTAAGTGAGCAGGATTTGGATTTGAAATTTGTTTTTTTCATAAAATTTGTTTATTTCATGAAATAAGAGTATGCACATTTGTCATGTAAAGTGAGTTAAGCCTGAATTTAACCCGGGACATTTCTTTATCCTTGTTTACATGCTTTATTTCCCGTTAGTTTTTTCCCCCTTTAATAGTAATTGAAAAGGAGAGAGAAAAATGAAGTATCAATACACAATAAATCTTTTTGGTACTGATTATTACACAATCTGTTGGGGATTATTGTGTGATGGGGTGTTCACCCTACACCACCCCTGACAGGGTTAAAATGGCTCAGAAGGGGCTACGTGACAGGGTGAGCTGCATCTGGGTGAGGTGTAGGTTGGATATGCAGCCCCCACTGAACCTGAAGCCCACCTGGGCAGGAAGAGACTGGGTTTGTATTGAGCCAGAGAAAGGAGAGCAGAAAGAGGCTGCAGGGGGAGAGAATCGTCAATCACTCTCGCTGTTGAGAGAAAGGAGTATAAAGACACTGAGAGAAAACAGCAGGAAAGGTGGGATGGCATAGACCTTAGCTGGAACCCGGTGTAGAGGGTGGGACTGGGTTCCCCTACCAGCCACTGGAGGGAGGGGGGAGGTGTAGCACAAACAGGACATAGGCCTTTGAAGACTGCCTGAGGTGGTTTGTCTGGAGCCACTTTGATCCCCAAAGCATGGGGGGACGGACTATAGTGACTTGACTGGAGGGCCAAGTCACAAAGAGACAGCACTGCAGCTTGTGGAGCATGAGAAACTCTGCAGAGAGAGAGAGACTGGGACTGTCCCGCTGTCTGGAGTGGCTCATGACTGTATGCGCCTACCTCAGGACAGACTGTCCGAGAACAGGGCAGACACCCCAAGCTGGTGGTGTGTTCTATAATTAAATTTCACCAAGCCAGGAACAAATGAGAACTCCTGGATCACAATATCAGTCTTACCATGGAGACACTGATAGTCCCTTAGATGCTCCAGTCTATCTTGCCACCCAGACAAACTGGACTTTGTGATAAAAGGTCACTTAAGCTTAAATGTTACTAACCGAAGACACAAAAAGTAACAGCAAAAATATTTTTAAGTACCTCAGAAGCAGGGAGCCAGCTGAACAACCAGTGGGGCCACTGGACGATCAAGATGCTAAAGGAGCACTCACAGAAAATAAGGTCATTGCAGAGAAACTAAATGAATTCTTTCCATAGGTCTTCATGGCTAAGGATGTGAGCGATATTCCCAAACCTGAGTCATTCTTTTTAGGTGATAAATCTGAAAAACTATCCCTGATTGAGATGTCATTAGAGGCAGTTTTAGAACAAATTGATAAATTAAACAGTAATAAGTCACCAGGACCAGATGAAAAGTATCCACCCAAGGGTTCTGAAGGAGCTCAAATATGAAATTGCAGAACTACTAACTGTGGTATGTAGCCTTTCATTTAAATCAGCTTCTGCATCAGTTGACTGGAGGATAGATAATGTGACTCCAATTTTTGTGACACCAAAAGGCTCCAGAGGTGATCCTGGCAATTACAGGCTAGTAAGCCTAACTTCAGTACCAGGCAAATTGGTTGAAACTATAGTAAAGAACAGAATTATCAGACACATAGATGAATACGATTTGTTGGGGAAGAGTCGACGTGTGTTTTGTAAAGGGAAAAAAAGCCTCACCAACTACTAGAATTCTTTGAGGGGGGTCAACAAGCATGTGGACAAGGGTGATCTAGTGGATATAGTGTACTTAGATTATCAAAGTAAGTAAGTGGTCACGGGATAAAAGGAAAGGTCCTCTCCTGGATCAGTAACTGGTTAAAAGATAGGAAACAAAGGGAAGGAATAAATGGTTAGTTTTCACAGTTGAGGAAGGTAAATAGTGGTGTCCCCCATTGATCTGTACTGGAACCAGTGCTGTTCAACAAATTCATAAATGAGCTAAAAAAAGGGGTAAGCAGGGAGGTGGCAAAGTTTGCAGACAATACAAATTTACTCAAGGTAGTCAAGTCCAAAAACTGACTATGAAGCGTTACAGAGGGAACTCACAAAACTGGGTGACTGGGCAACAAAATGGCAGATGAAATTCAATGTTCATATGTGCAAAGTAATGCACATTGGAAAACATAATCCCAACTCTACATATAAAATGATGGGGTCTAAATTAGCTGTTACCACTCTAGAAAGAGATCTTGGGAGTCATTGTGGATAGTTCTCTAAAAACATTCACTCAATGTGCAGTGGCAGTCAAAAAAGCTAACAGAATGTTGAGAATCATTAGGAAAGGGATAGATAATAAGGCAGAAAATATCATATTGCCTCTTTATAAATCCATGGTACACTCATATCTTGAATACTGCATGCAGATCTGGTCGCCCCATCTTTAAAAGATATACTGGAATTGGAGAAGGTACAGAAAAGGGCAACTAAAGTGATTAGGGATATGGAAAAGCATCCATATGAGGAGAGATTAATAAGACCGGGACTTTTCACAGTTCAGGTTCATAAAAGCGATCAATTATGCCAATTTTGGGGCATGAACGTTCATAATAAAAATCAACATCAGGGGCCAGATCCCTCCACAACTAGATCTCTCCCAACATTCAGTTCAGTCTTTCTTCTTCCGGCTCCATCCAGCTCCATCCCCAAAAGCCTGGGAGAGTTAATAGGTCATGCAGCACAACGTGAAGATCAACGCATTTGGCAAAACAAACTGCAAATTCCACAGCTGAGGAGCTCTCACTGAAAACTGAACTGAGCTCTAATTGAGTCCATACAATGTATATATACATTAATAGTTTTGTAGTAGCAAGTGCTGACACCATCATTCGTGTGTGCAATCTCTCTGCACAGTTATTGCCATTATGTGTTGTTTTATTTTCCCTCATAAATGACCGAATGGTCAAACGCATCTAATAGTCAGCTACGCTAGCAGGCTAATGTGTATTGCACACTTTGGGAGAAAAAATCAGTTTGGTTACTCGTCCTTATACTGTGAGGTGGCACAAAATGTAAATATGGGATCTTTTCTTAACCATGTAGACTCTGATACCTTCACAAAGGAAAATTGTGCTCTGATTACCATTAATGGAAATGGACTTTTCTCTTCCACCGATTAGCCTTTTGCATTAGAAGCATTGAGGCTGACATGGTAGTGATTTAAACTACTAGTTTGGGGTAAATTCTGCACCTCAGACTTTTGTTCTTATTTTGCCATTGGAGTGAGGTTATGACATAGCGTGATGGGGTCAGGGCTGCAATTTTGCACAATTTATTTTAAGAGAGGGTCGCAAAGTGTTCATAGTGAAGAGGGAAAAAATAATAGAAATATAGCAGAACACTGTTTTGTACCAGTACAATATTTACTCTTTTCTTTCCTTTTAAGTACAAATAGGGCCTGACCCAAAGCCCACTGAAGTCAACGGAAAGACTCTCTCAGTGTGTGCTATATGGAAGCAGTTTTGAATACAGAAATTCGTCTTACTAGCACCAATGTACAATGAGAGTGGAAAAATATCATCATTTTCCAACAATAACCACATAGTGGTGTCCTAGATTCCTTTAATATTTCCCCTGTATTTAGAAAAGAAAACAACTCTGGTAACTGGTGGCAAATGTTGACTTTTTAAAGGCAGTCACTGTGTGACAACGCAAATCTGGGTTTCCTTATCTCCCCCCCCCTTCCCCGTGCTTCTGCTCTCCATTCATCTTTCACTAGCCCAGGAAACGTGCAACACTTCAGGAAATTTGTTCAGCTGTGTACCCTTTTCAGAAGGTATCCCATCCACCCTCTCACTCAACTCCTCCAGAATGTCATTGCTTTGATAGGCATAGCTAAAGCAGAGATAATGTATGGAGATCAAGTGGATTCAGATGTAATTTGATGTTAAACAAGACAGCTAATAGAGTGAATCGCTGTCTTCACTGTGTGTAGTAAGCTGGAGGTTTGTCCACTATGCACACAATATTTAATTGTTCAAGCATGTGTTTCCTGAAGTGTAGCATCAATGTAAATGACACTAGTTCTAAAGGTGGACACATTGATCCCAAAATGATCTTGTTAACAAAGTACAGTAAATGACTGTGCATCTTTATTTTAGCATTGCTCCTTACGTTTTTGTGACTTTGAACTTCAGTCAATGCCAGGCTAGTAAACTTCATTTAGACCATGCTGACTGTCCCACAAGCTCCCTACTGCGAGGACTCCAGGTCAGACACAGTCAGATCTTTGTTCGGTGAATCATTGCTGAAAGATTCAATTAAATCCAGTTTAGTCTGCTCCGTAGCCACAGTCTGTCTCTTTGTGAGAGCACGAGTGTTTAACAAGTTACCAGGCAAGAGCCAGACATGCAAGGAGTATAGAGTGCTGACAAACAGGCAGGGAACGTGGGGATTAGAACTCTGTGATGTCTGTGACTAATGAAGTCACCATGCATTCTGCTTATTAGTTCTGAAGACAGCTGCTTGTTCCTGACACACTGTTTTAGGTTCCCTTCGGAGGAAGCAAAGGAGGAGGAAAAAGCCTTTGTTTAATCAACTGAGGGAGGTTAAACCTCAGGAGTAGAGAGGAGGGTGGCACACAATTTTCCACTCTGGCAGAGAGAGAGAAACGTGACACTTTAACATAAAACTCTGGTGTCACTTTATGAATTTTGAGGATGTGCTGCACAAGGTGAAATTTTCCAATGTCTATAGACTGTGTTTATGGACTGGGTTCTGTAAAATACACACAGCATCCATGAACTCAGCCCAGGCCCCCGTGCTTGCAAGCGCAGTTCTTCCATACAACCAGGCACTCTTTAATTAAGAATTTTAATTGGCTGTTTTAAGTTATTACCTTGAAACCAAACCAAACATCAGGTCCTCTGCTGCAACCAATTCCACCCTGATTCTGCTGAAATATACGACGTCCCTGATGCAGCAACCTCTCTCTGAATTTCATTCAGAAAGTTGTCAAGGCTGTGCTTTGTGAGGCCAATAAACGAGAAAGTGCTGATCCGATGTCATAGGAATGTGCTTTGGAGGTAGATCAGTATAAATGTTTATTTCTAAATTTGGAAGCTCAGGTTAGGAATTGATTCCAAATGGCTACTGCATCAGACTGAACAACAAATGAGGGTGGGGCATTCCTTTTGGAAAGGCCCACACCAAGAGGAGGGATTCCCCATTGGAGCTCCTCAAAAGAGATGAGCGTATACAAAATCTGAGGACCAAATACAGCTATCAGTTCAATGAAGATATACTTCAGGTATATTTACCCAACATTCATTTAGTCAGGGAATTGGGGTTCATTGCTGGAATTCTGCTCTTCAGTTCACACTGTTCTGCTTAGCTTTGAATTTTTGCTTTTCAGACTTTCTAACGCACAGGTGAGTGTTACAGGTCCCCCTCTTTGTCCAACCCATGGAGGATGTGAGTCTATTACAGCCCTAGCTAGAGTGTCTTGGTTCTTTAGTTGAAGTTGTAGCAGCTCATATTTTTAGCTCTGGAGGTCCCTGGTTCCATCTCCAATGTGTCAACCTCTACCAGCTAGTCACCACACATAGTAACGAACAGAGTCTTATAGAGTCTCAGGTGCATTTTACAGTTGACATGATGGTGCATCTCACTGTAACAGGAGCAGCACAAGCACATTTAGATCTTTCCCATGGGTGCTAATCCAACACACCTGCAAACAGAGTACCTGAACATAACGTCCCTCTGGCAGCCAAAGCACCATGACTAAGAGCAGTAGCAATGAACTATTTCCTTTTTAAAAACAGGAAGATAAAAATAGTGAGAACAGAAAGATCTTCAGAAGGACACAGATGATGTCAGGGGAGGGAGAAAATAGCAATGCCCCCATCTTCTTATGGCACTCTTCTACTTCCTCTAAAATGACTGGCACTGATTTATTCCATCAATAAACACTGTACAATGAAAATATTACTTTCTATGAGACATTTTCCGTGCCAAGAGAGCTACTTTTCTTAGGGGACTTTTCATTTTTAATGAGAATTGCATGAAGAATGAAAAGGCAGCTTTCTTGTTCTACATTCTGGTTTAAGGGTTGGGACAGAAATTTAAGGCTGGGATTTCAGCTTAAGGAAGCCATGTGCCCCAATGCTCACTGAAATTCAGTGGGCACTGGGCATCTGACTTCCTCTGGCTCCTTCTTCAAATCCACGCCTTAAATGTCCATGAAGAAGACCTGAAGACAAGCTCTGTGTAAGCTTAGAAGCTTGTCTCTTTCACCAGCAGAAGTTGGACCAATAAAAGATATTCCCTCCCCTGCCTTGTCGCTCTAATGGCACCACTTAATGACACAATATATCTATGATATTTGTGAACAGCTTCCAGTAATTAACTGACCAACTGTACCTAGGAGCAGCATAATATGTTGCCATACAGGGGATGCAAATTCAAGCCCCAACTTGATTCTTTGCTTTCTGAGCCAGTGGAAGGGGATTATTTCAGAATCAGCATGCCTTGGCCCTGTTTCTGAACTATCAGCACGGGCTATTGTAGGAGTGGTTTAGAATGAACCTTTAGAGAAGGAATCTCAGCTGGAAGATTTGCTTGACCTACATAGGACCTTGGAGGGGAAGTACTAAAGAGATGGCAAAAACAACCTCCATTTCAAATACAAGGTTTTTAGTTTGTGTATTTAATATGTTTTAGAGTGTGGCTGTCCATAAGAATGAGTGGTTGGGTTTTAATTCTCCAGACAGAGATCAATCTGAGACATTCCTGCTCCAGCACTGGATGCGGAACACAACACTTTCTGGACAACAGACAACTGTCTTACAGGGAACATAGTGTGCAGTACATGTACAGGCACTTGAACAGAAATACAAATACAAGTCTACAGTCTCCAGCTATTCCTGTCTGGTAATAATCGCCAAAAAAGTAACTATATTCAGTGAAAAGAAAAAAAGATCTCATGCTCAAGAAACTGTCTTCCAAAGCTGTATGTGAGTTCACTTGCTTTTTGGCATGACTAAGGATTCATAAATATATAACAGATGAGATCTTTACTAAATCTATAGTTAAACCTTTAGTATGACGTTAATTACACTGGAGACATTAGTCCACTATATAATATAGAGTTTGCTGCTGCTTGGAGACAGAAAGCACCAGAGCTGGCTATCAGTTCCTCCCCACTACCTGTTTTGCGGGATCGAGAGGCACAATGGAATAGGTGTACAGGGCACTTTATATTAATTTATAAAACCATATATGCATATTTATTGTAAACATCTACAAAACAACCAATCACCCAACCCAAAATTACAAACATTTCTTCCTCCACTCTCATCCTCAAAGAAAGTCTGGCTAAGTAAACAGGCCTTGCAGTATTGCCTGAAGGTCAATAAATCCAAGTCTGCCCAACCAGTGGAAGGAGTAAATTACAGAGTCAAGGACTCTTCATTGAAAACATCCTCCTTCCAGCATTTAAACAAGGGAGCAATAAGCCTGAGCATCTCAATTGATCACAACTGTTATGCTATCACATTAAAATACAGGTAGTGTCTAAAGCAAAACAAAGATCCAAACCATTTAGGTGTATATAGGTCAAAAAGCTTCATCTTTGCCTAGAGACAAGCTAGAACTGCAGTTCTAATATTATTCTGATTTATTTCATAGGAGCTAAGGATGTTTCACTCATTGCCTATATATTATCTATTCTATTCAACTTGTTAATGAGTTCAAACTAATCAAAATAAAGTTGGGTCTGGCTTATGAGATCAAATTTCAAAATACAACTCTTAATTCAGAAATACCAGAAATTTGTTGACAGGTGAGTGATTATCTTTATAAACTACTGATCTTGCTTCCTTACTGCTATCACAGACCGAATCAATAGGACTATAGAGTATATAAAATTAAACATGGAGCATAAGTCTCTGCAGAATGGGGGACTAGAAGAGAGGGACTAGAAGCATTACTATAGAGCAGCTTAGGATGGGGAGACCCATATTGCTGAAAGTTATCCAAACTGGTCCTAGAATGAATATTAAACATTAGCAACAAGTAAAATGGTTTTAAAAAAGACTGCCATTGCATCCAACCCATTTCCACCACCCCAATTTCCATTGCAAACTTGACACAGACCCCACCAAATGTTTTCCGTATTTTATAAATGTTCATTTTACCTTTCTTTATGTTATATATTCTTTTTTTGCACAACTCTGTACTCCAGATTCTAGCCCAGATTTAGAAATGGAATTGCCAGAATACTTAGACACGTACCATTCTCATGGTATTTCTGGTTATCAAGAAGTAAGAAGTGCTGGTAAGCTCACAAGAAATCCTATTTTCATGAACATCCCATCCTAGTTCTGAAGGTCAAAGAGTTATGCTTAGTTCAGATAAGCAGCACTGCAAACCAAAACCTCAAATCTGCCAACGACCTACCCATCATTTAGAGATGCTGCTTCTGTTTAAGACAGCCATTTTATGAAAGTGGGGGGGAAAATGTTTACACCCGATCTTTTTTTTAGGGCTATCTGCACAAAGAGGAACATGTTTCTAATTCAACTTCATTATTTTTCAAAACAAGTTTTCCATGAGTGTTAGTTGGATTTGAGCAGAACATATTGGCAGCAATTCTGGTATATTGCACACTGTAGTTCAAAAGGCACTGATTTACAGGGTGGTAACCAGCAACAAGGGAAAACGGGTCAGGAGGGCAGGCTGTGGAGGGATGAGTTTCCTGGCAGAATGGCTGTACAAATGGCCAAGACGTGCTCCTCCCAAATATCTGATCCAGCCTTCAGCAATCAGAAACTTTACCTCCCTGGCACACTGCCTCCCAGTGGTGTCACAGACTTTCTGGAAATTGGTCACTTCCCAAGTGATACATATCAGATAATTAGCTATTTTCCTTAGGACTAAAGAGATACTGGCAGTCTTTAAAGTTTCTATGTATGCTTCCTGCTAAGCAGAGTTAAAACGTTAAGCTAAGAGAGGGTCAATGTGGGTGGATCTTCAAGGATCTCGTCATTCTTGTCTGCTTCCCTCTTGCCAAGTTACTTGGTTTTCAAAGGAAAGCTAGTGGAAAATATTGGTAAAATATCTACTGTTATTCAGTCTAGATCCAAATGTATCACATTTCAGGTCTATCTCCATTTAAAAAATAATGATGAGAATCATAGGCCTGATCCAAAGACCAATGGGTTCCAATGACCTCAGTGGGCTTTGGATCAGGTCCCTGTAGAGCAAGATGATGGCTCACGGAGAGTAGTCATGGTCAACAAATACAACACAACTCACAGGTCTCAATGTTTTCACTCATACTCTTGTAAAACAACTTTTCCTGGGTGCAGAACTTAGTGTCTGGTTGATGTCACAAAGATTAGTTTTCCTTTTGCCCCTAAACAAACAACAAAAAAGTTCAAATGTTGGGACAAATCCTGGTGTCTTTATAATCCATGGAAAATTTTGACATCGACTTTAGTAGGGCCAGGATTTGGTCCCTTGTGTGCCTTTTCATTATATATATAAAATCAGGGTATATAAATAATGGATGGAATGTTTTGCGGCTAGATGCTGTTGCTGTACTCATCTTGCATTGCCATATTAAGTGCCCGTTATTAAGAGGAGGAAGATTGTTTGTTCACAGAATGCTTCCCACACCTTCCAATGTATGCTAAAACAAATTACTTGAGCTAACACTGTAATGAAATTTTAGCCACCTTGAAAAACCAACTACTGGCAATAGCCAAACAAAATCTCAGTGACAAACACAACTCGTAGTGACACAGCACTTACAGCTTCAAAGCATTAGTTTTGCCTTAACTAATTACATCTTCAACATAAGGTAGATACTGTAGGTATTATCTCCACTTTACAGGTGAGGGAACGGATAGAATGCGCTAAGTGACGTAGCCAATCAGTGAGGAACTGGAATTAGAACTCAAGAGTACCTGGCTTCTAGCCTCATGCTCAGCCCACTAACCTATACTACTTTCCCTATAAAAGTACTGTCTGACAGTACAGCTGGAACTTCCATAACACTGTGTCAGAACTGAAACCCAGGCCAATCTTGGGCATGTGACTTGAAATCAAATTGCTGGGCTAAAGGTGAGACTAATTCTACTTGACTATTCTAACACGCCAGCAAAACCAATTACCGATGGCTTAATAGGATTAGCCGACACTTTTAAGCACTGGTAATTAATTATAATGTCATAAAAGCATAGGAAAATTATATCTGGTTTATTGCATACCCTTTGTACATCATGGGTTTTGCTAAATTATAAGCTCTTTAGAAGCAGAGGCCGTGTCTTCATGTGTGTTTTTGGAGCACCTGGCACAATCAGGTTCAGTTGCTGGGTGTGCTCTCTGGGCATGCATTTACTATAGCAGACACATGCAATAATCAGAATCACACAATGCATTTCAAAATTCTGTCAGCAGCTTTATAACCTTATCTTCCAAAATTAATGTGATAACTAGACAGTATTTATTTTTTTCTGGCCTTCTCTCTATTACCCTTGACTTCATTTTAATGATTACAGGCCAACAGGAAAACAAGACAATATAATACAATTCCCATAATGTACCAAGCAATTGCACAAGGCTTTAGGCATGCAGCACCCATTAAACCCAGCAGGAATTACATGGCTAATACCCCACACTTTTTTTTGGAAATGTGCATCCTAATTGGTTTTCCAGGCTGTAAATGCAGTTACCGCAGACAGGTTAATATTAAAGTGAAATGTTGGTGGGTTGGGGGGTGTATATTATGTTATATGTACAATGCCAGAACTGTAGAGTTTAAAGTATATGAGAAAATCTTGGATCTTTTGGAGCAGCAGGACAGCTGGTAGCGAAATCACATGCAAGTGAGTCAGAGACGAGCAAGGGTGATGGGAGACATATAGACACAACTGTGCCAAACAAATTTACAATTGCACATAGTTCAGCTGTGATTTGCACTTCAGTGATGAGTGAACAAGAAGGGGAAAAGCTGCCCGTAAGAAGTGACTCATCCATTTCTTTTTCTTTTTAATCTTATGAAAAAGTGCACCTGCATGACATCACCAGCCTTAGGAATATGCACGAGTCCTTTCCTGTAAAACAGTTACAAGGCTATGGCTGTCTCCTTAGCTGCACTGATCACCAACATAGTCACCTCAGGAGGAGACTTCTCAGACACTGAACTCCAGTCACATGCCATTTATCGGGGGGAAAGGGATGTAGAAATGATTCAGGCCCTATTTAGAACACTATTGCTAACTGGAAAGAATCAACTTCCATTTTTGTGGCATTATGGAACAACCGCTTAAAAGATTCTGAAAATTCTCCTCAGGTTTATTTTGGGAAATGTTTCTGGGATGGAGTGATCTGGGATCGTCACAGGAAACGGGCTACCTTCGTGCAAAGTATGCCTCATCTGAACATTTAGGTACTGGACCACACATAATAGCGACGAGGACGTAAGATCTCTATCCCTTCACTGAAGCAGAGCAAACATCGGCTTATCCTTATCTGAGGGTGCAGGTAGGGAGGGAATAGAGGGCCATTGCTGGCCACACATCTGGCAGAATAGGCATTTTTATGCTCTGAGGAACTGGTCAGCTCTTTTGGGCACTGCAGAGCGCCACCAGGTGCTGTTTCCTGCACCTCTGAACTGGAGCAGTAGACACAGGATTTCTGTTGTTGGCTTTTGCATATGCACTGCCACCATATAAATTCTCAACAACAGCAGCTTCCACCAGCTGAGGAACTCCTAATGAGACACCCTATCCTGTTGAGGATGTGACACCTACCCTATTATGCTACCTACCTGGGCAGTTCTGTGTGCTATGGAGTAACTTGCCTGGCTAAGTGCTTGGAAAGTAAAGACCCCCTCTGCCCTTTCCTCATCTTGCACACCAGAGGGCAGGATTTAGCCATCTGTTGCCTATATGCTTAATCTATAATTGTACCTAGCATGCCCTTCAATTTAGCAATGTATATTTTAAAAGAGAGAGATGTTGATTGCTAGGAGATTGTCTTGTCTGCCTCATCATTCTTTTCATTTGTTCTAGGAAGAAGTAGGATTTAGACAGGGCTAGACTGTGTAACCCTGACTCACGTCAGTGAGTCCTGGCTCACACAAGTAGTCCCAGTGGCTTCAGTGGGGCTACAACTGTGAGTCAGTGCTCACCCATGCACAACCCAGCCCATACACCACATGCATCTTCCAGCAGCTGTTAGGGGGATTTCTGTGCTGACGTGCAGCTGTGCCTCTGATTCACCTTAAAAAGAATAAAGCAAAGTCTTGGTTCGTCCACACAGTCACCCCATCCTCCGTCTGACTAGTGTGGTCTTTCCCTTTCACATAGGCTCCTGCTGTCAGGCTTCATTGTAATGTGATATTGCCTAAAAGTCTAATTTCACATGGAAACTCAAATGAATTTTATGACAGGCTACATCAGTGCAAACAATCTATTCTTTTTAGATACCTTTTCTTGCCAAAAAGAAGTATGTTCAACAGTATATTCAACAGAGTAATACGAAACCTCTTACAGTGTGGCAGGATTTCTATTTCCAGGCATGGAACCAAAGCAGCCATACTAGGTTCTGCCAAGGCAGATGCTCATATGGACTTCTGTACAGTCAGGCAACAGGTATCAAAAGGAGAAAACTGCAGGATTGGGGAATGGGGGAGGAGGGTGGAGGGGGAAGTTCCTGGGCTGTTCATGAACGGGGGAGTCACTGAAAATATAGGTGGGCATAACGGGCAGTATGTGGCAGTGCTAGGGACATTGCTAGGTTCCCAGTTTTGTGCATTAGCCATAAAACCAATCTTCATCCCACATCAGGGAACATATCCAGGGTACTGCTGCACGAGATGGTACACTGAACAATATTCCAGGTGCTCTTTCAAACATTCACCAAAGGCTAAATTCTGCCCTCATCTACGGATGATGTCAATGAGGTCACATTGATCGTAAGTGAAGGCAGAATCTGGACCTGTATTGTTTGTTTCTACCTCTTTGAGAGCAACAACAATGCTCGGCAAGGAATTAAAATCTGGTGCAGTGACTAAACGTGATTTTTGAAAAGTAGGATAAAGGATAACTCAGATGTCTTATTGTTGTCCAATACTTCTTGTTTTAGATTTAGCTGGTGTGCTCTTTCTGGTATTTTACTTCTTGTCTTTATCTATCACTTAACCTACTTGCCATAAGGTGGCTTGGAAGCTCCTATATTAGCATGAGTGGTGTTGTGGTGTTGGTACATCACAGCAGGAAATCATAAGCACCAAAGCATTAATACAAAATAACATTTTTCTGTGCATCTGAATTTCTTGCTTGTGAAAATTGCCTCATGGGCAGCCATGGAGATTAAAATCCCCTTTTAATCCATAAAACAGAAAGCACAGGCGGCAGTGGTGCAAGGTTCTCCCCATCGCCCTCCTGTGTCCCCCACCCTCTTTGGGAAAGACCACCTCTGCTGGCAGCAAGGAGCGCAGCCGGCATGCACATTCAGTCGGTGAGCTCTCTGCTGAGACTTCCAGCCAGGGTGTCACTTGGTGTCACTATGTACACACGTCTCAGACACCCCACTTCTTCCATGTAAGCAGAGGTAACAGCTTTCAGTCGCTACTGATGAGGGTGGGACTGGACCTGGCGATCTACAGCTCAGAAGTCCATCTGTGTCTCTGGGAGTGGTGACTGCCTCTTGCTCTGGTTGTCCAGTGCCCAAAACAATGGTGCCCCAAAACCAATTGGGCATTGCTATAATATCCATTCTTAATATTCCTATAGGCATTATTTGGCCTTCATCATTGTAGTGGCTGAGTGCTTCCCAAGAATTTAACACACAGCTATGACAATCTGTTTCTTCTCCTTCACAGCCCATAGGAGAAATAGCTTTATTATTTTATAGGGGGTTACTTATTTGCTTGTTTATGGTCCTGTAGAGTCATCAAAACGTAAGGCTTGGAGGAACTTCACGAGGTCATCTAGTCCACGGATGTGTCTGGACAGAAATGACATTCTCTGAGCCTTCCAGTCCCGCAAATTACCCTTAGTTTTTAGAACACAGCAGACTTACAACAAAGCTCTCTGCTGCTGGGCTTCTCCAGCTGCTGTTGGGTAGCTCTCAGGTCTAATCACCACCAGAGCTCCCCTTTACACACACCCAAAAAGATTCGGGCTCATAGCACACATCCGCAGAGAGGCCACCACTCTGAGAGGCCACCTCAACTTGGAGGTGACTCTCGGAGGACATTACAAATCCCCCTGGAAATCTGCCACAACTTCCAGTTTGTTTTTAAAGGTTTTTGCTTTTTGTCTTAGAGCAACAGTTTGTCTGCAGTCCTGGAAACACCATTCGGGGTCTGTGTGACTCAATTTATGACTCAGGAAACTGCCTATTCTGTCCTTCAAAGCACCACATTTTTGGTTCCAGACTTCAGTCAAATTGAAGTCAGATCAAACTGATTTTTTCCTGCTCTGAGTAATTTAATTAGTCTGCACATAAAAAAAGTAAAATTTTATAACAAATATCTATTGGTTTACTTATTTTACATTAAGCGCTCATTATTTATACCATCTTAATTGTGTAAAAAGCGGAAGTAGAGCAATCCCTCCCCAACCCCATGGCCTGGAACCTTTGGGTATGTTACGGGTACACATATGCCCACAAGTATGTTATACAGCTGTTCTTTGACATCATGCTCAGAAGTTCTGCCTCCAAGCTGGCAGCACTTTTAGACATGAAGTTACAATGCAATTGAGTCTCAGTGTTTCTAATGATTCAAATCCTTTCTTAGGCCAGGATAGACAAAGCAACTTGCTTAATTAAAGTCCACGGAGCATGACATTGCTCTGCTTTTGGTGTAGTGCCTGTAACTCAAAGCAGCATAAAAAAACAAAACTGTGCCACGGTCTCAATTTATCCCCACTACATTACACAGTGGCATTAATGTAACTCCAGTATTTTCAGCTTTCAGCTACAGCAATTTCCATTTTGTAAGGTTCTTGAAAGGGAGAATTCCTCTCTCATGCTGTAGATGTCATAAGTGAAAAATTATGCTGAAAACTCCTTTAATCTAGTATTTTTGTACTGAGATTTTCACAGTTATCAGGAAGACCTTCCAGACCTTTTACATTGAGCACTGTACTCCTACTTTCTGCCATACTGATCCCATTTCTAACTGCCCTTGAGAATGACAGTCAGAGAAGTAAAAGACCACTGATATTTCTATTTGTTCCTCTAACAACTTAATAGCTGCCATGATGAAGAAATCCATTCCAGTTTAACAGTGTGTGTATATATACATAGCTATACACATACATGCACATAAAGAGTGGGCCTTATCCTCCTCTCACATTAGTGCAGTTCAGAAATAACTCCATTCAAGGAAATGGACTCGCACCAGTGTACGTGAAAGGAGAATTGGGCTCCTTCTCTGCACTATATACACTGTATTTTACAGATACACGTGCACTATTTACAGATGTACCCCTCCTCCCCCGAAACAGGCCCTGAGCCTCAAATTTCAGACCTGGAGGTTTATTTTATACCCAACTCTTAACTACATTGTGTGTTTGTAATAAATGCACTATGATACATGTGTGGAAATTATACAGATACAATTTACATAACACCACCTAATTATACACAAATGAGTTTTAAAAGGCCATATTACTCATGAGTGACCAAACCATGGATGAAGTCATCTCAAAGGGGTGCCAATATCACCTTTATGCCATACCATCATGTCTTCTGTGCATGACATACACCTTGCAGAAAAACTATTTCAGATTTTTTTAAAAAACAAACTGCACCTCAAGGCATTATTTTTCATCTCTCTCTCTCTGGTTAATCCAGGCTCTTTTAGTATTAAGACTCTGGCACTAGTATAGTGGAGGGATAGAAAATTATAACTAATCTATTTTAGACTCTTCTAAAAATTACCTAACCCAGCTTTTCCATACAATAGTGCCTGAAGTTCTATGCAGAATAAAAGATTTTTTTCATGGAAGAAAGGATAAGAACAGATAAAAAGGTGATCCACATCCTGAGCCTGAAATTGCTTCCCTTTGCCTATGTAAAGGAAAGGAAAAAGCCAATGAGAAAGTGGATGAGGTTGTGGAAAAAGAGCGGTGGCTTTGTTCCAGGATACACACCTACCGCCTTCATGGTTGGAGCTCTGTGCATACATAGGGGGAAAAGCTGGGAGAATCTTTACTCCAGTTTACCCCACAGCAGATTTTCTAGCAGAAATTCTAGCAGTGTTAATTCTTCCTCTAAACCAGCTAGCCACTCAGCATAAAGTTAGCAGACAAATAACGGTGCTAGCATGATTCCTAAGGAAGCCATGCTGCCAAGTGGCTGGAAAGCATCATGGAGGCACTTTGTTTTTTTGCTGGCCGCCGAGCTCTTGGCTGCAGCCCAAGATCTAACATTGCACCCGAGTTGTGCACCTATGTTGCAAAAGGCAGTCAGATTTGCCATTTATTAGCCGTGCTGATATAAGCTCTGCCAACTCCTATGGCTGCTTCCCCCAGTCCAACAACATTATCTTTGTCTGGCACAGGCATTATGGGATGAAACTGAGGGAAAGAAAATATAAACTGAATATTAGGAAAATTTGCCAGTGGTGTAGTCTATCAAGCTACAGAATAGGCTCCCAAGGGAACTGGTCAGAAGACCCATTGCTTGAGTCTTTTGAAACTAGATACGTGAAAACAATTGGGAACACAGCGGGAAACTATCATTGGCAGTGAGGATGCTTGGATCACTATAGAGGAGTTTGGTGCTGAGTTTCCACATGGCTATGAAAACGTGACAAGGCCGAGATGACAACAACCACTTCAAGCTTTGTAAAACCCAAACAATTCAAAACTTTTGAGAATTCTGAAAATAAATGTTTTCTATCAAGGTCAGATATCGAGGCCATTGTCTATACCTGACCTGTTCATGGAGGAAAAAACCATGGGAATTTTAATTCCTCAGAAGGGAAGAATAGTTATTTTGGTTAAGTTGATGGGCTGAGACTCAGAAAGCCTGGCTTCAATTCTCTGCTTTGCCACAGATTTCCTATCTGACCTTCCTATGTGTAAGTCATTTAATCCCTTTGTACCTTAAGTTCCCTTTATCTGTAAAATGGGGGTAACACTGTCTCCTTTTTGCCACCCTTTGTCTGTCTTGCCTGCTTAGATTGTAAACTCTCTGAGGTAGAGACTCTCTCTTTTATTAAAAGTATCTAGCACAATGAAGCCCTCGTTTTGCTTGAGGTCTCTAGGCATTATCATAGATAGTGGACCAAATTCTTAACTCCACCGAGCTGTATGTGCTATGTACCTGGGGAGAAAGTCTTTGGCACAGGAACTGTATAGATATACATGGCCCTATGCTGCCTTGCCTTACAGCATAGGACAGATTGGCCACTCTCACTCCCAGCACTTTATGCGATGGCTAATCTTAGCTGTGGAATAGACCATTTGTTTCCATAAAGAGGCTTACATAAATCAGAGCAGCTCCGGGGATGTTCTAATTTATGCTCGAGGCTGCACTTGCCTCCAGTCAGAAAGATTTTATGCAGCAGATATGTGGCTTAAAACCATCTTTGATATCACTTCTCCTGGACTGTAACTTTTTTCTTGTGCCTACTCAGAGGCACAGCCTAGACTATCCCGGTAACTGTTCTTGAGAAAGTAATAACATAATTAGTGTGTACTATAAATAGCAAGTGAGTGAATGCTGCTAAGTCAAAAGAATAAGTCCATAGTGATTACGACATGATAATCAATGGTTTTGAACATGGGAGGCTTGGAGCACAAGATGAAGTTTCACCATGTTAGGATATCAAACAGGAACATACATAAAAAGAGCCATTGGTCAAAAAAAAAAAAAAATCTCATGATTGTAATTGAGAGGCAGATGCATGGCTTTCAAAGAGAAAGCCAGTCGTGTGTGCATTGAATAACAGGCAATTATCAGTGGTTTTTACTGTATGCCTTAAAGAAATTAGAACAGCGTCAAATGGAAATTTGACCTATCAGGGGGAAAACAGTACTGTATTTTTAACTCTGTGCCAGTTGCCTGGGCTGGGGTCTAATTTGTTTCCATGGTGAAGTTTGTTTGTGCAAAAAGTTTTGCTACAAAACTCAGAGTGATATAAAGTTATCTAGAGCAGACATTTTTTTAACCGTCAGAACTTCAAGGGAGATATGCTGGGAGAAATATGTTGGAACCACAAGTATGAATCAGAAAGGCTTTAAACATGGCTGCCATTTTAACTTCTGTGTAAAGGCCTGATGAGATCCCACTGACATCTATGGGCTTTTGTTCAGGCCCTTAAATGCCCTAGGGAAAGACCAGAGCATGAAAGTCATGACCATTCATTCTTAAGCACCGGTCCAATGAAAATACATTTTAAGTGTGTTTACCACGAACAAATAAAAAGTTTAAACAAATAAATATATTTCAGGACCAAATAATTTTGCAGCTGCCTTAGGCACTTAGGGTGTGTCTACACTGCAATTAGACACTTGTGTGTATTTAACTGCAGTATAGATGTTCGGGCTCAAGCTGCATCCCAAGCTCTAGGACCCTGAATGTCTACACTGCAACTGAGCAGCCCCTTAGTCCGAGTCAGCTGGCCCAGGCCAACCAGTGGTGCCTAACTGCAGTGTAGACATACCCTTAGGATACTATCTGGCTTTGAAAGTGTCAGTGAATATTTGTGATTTTTACTGTTAAGATGATTGGAAATGAATTGATTTTTATTTTATTTTCCACAGACTGTGATGTCTTGACACTGACCCCAACTCTGCCCTGGAAAGCCACTATAAAACTACTATATATATATATATACTATATATATAGATAGATAGTAGTTTTATATATATATAGTATATATATATGATATATATACTATATACTATAGTTTTATATATATATAGTATATATATATGATATATATACTATAAAGCTAATATATATATATATAGTAGTTTTATATATATATAGTATATATATATATATATATATATATATATACACACACACATACACACTATATATACTATATGATATATATACTATAAAGCTAATTTTTATATATATATATATATATATATATATAAAGCACTTTAAAGCTACTATATATTTAATTATATTAATTACACTGACGACTGGAGTAGTGATTATTGCTAAAAATGGGTGTAAACTTGGGAGTCATCGTTTGTGAACTAAAATTGCTCGTTTTCAGTGGTGTATTCTAGCAACCCTGGATTTGAAGCATTTTATTTCCTCTTTTATTGACAATCAGTAGATTATAACAATTTACCAGATGGTTAGCATCCCCTGCCTCTGCAAAAAAAAAAACACCCTTGATCAAGATTTGTTGGGTTTAGAACTCGTTGAAAGACAGAAAAACAAGTTAATGAAAATTCTGAAAGGGTCTAATACAGAACATTTTTTTAATATTCCCAATATATTTCTTCAAAAAAAATCTAATTTTTAGATTCCCCTCTATTTCTTCCCCTCTCCCCCTCCTTTTTCTTCTTTTTCATTTTGCTACTGAGTGCAATAAAATGGAATATGTCCGGTGGTCTTTTCTCCCATTTTTTAATGTTTCATTTCTTCTTTTACCAAATGCTGTAATTTTTCAAATCTTCCTTAACTTGGAAAAGTTATAGATTGGCAAAGGGAAACATGAAACAGAATCTCTGACATTGTGTAACTTTTCCAAATTTGACATCCATGGGCAAGTTCCTAGGCAGATTGAAAGGCGTATATGGCTCTTTCAGTGCAAGTATCCCAATGTCTCTGACTGGGATTTTTCAAAGGATCCTAAGGGAATTATGATTCTCCTTTAGGATCCTTTGAAAATACCAGTACATCTATTAAAATATCCCAAACATTGTGTTTCATCTTCCAAGTAACATCACAAGGCGCTAAGTTCTTCATGATAGAAAGTTGAGCCTTTATTGTGATGAAATATAATATACAATTTAAGATCTCTTGCTAATACCAGTTACTAAGATATGTCAAATCAAAGTTTAGGCATTCTTCTTGGCTTGCTTATAAAATATCTCTTCTTCCTCAGCTTTTGTGTGTACTGTGTTCTTTTCAGTCTTTAAATAAAGTCTATAGAAAGCCACAAATCAGATCTGGACTCTTTACTTTAGAAGCCTAACGGATTCTAGTAAGCAGCTGGCTTGTAATCTGAGTCACACTGCAGACTCTCCTTTGTATGTTTTCCTCTAAACTAAAGAGTAGGTTATTAGATGTCCCATGGCAGGTGCTATTGGATTAAGAACGTAGCTGGCCAGGAATAAACTTTGAATTGGTGTTTTTTGTGTGACAAAAGTAAATATGATCCGTTGGCATAATCCCCTTTATCTAACATCAGGTTCAGATTTAATGGTGTTGTATTCCCCTGCATATTTTGCAAATAACTGTACAAGGCTTTTGTATCTGGGAGTGATATTGAAGACATATATGCTTATGCCTTAAATCTATCTGCTTCACAAGCTTATACTGCAGATTCACCGCAGATACAGTGTGCATCCAGGCCTTTACAGAGGCAAAAACCACTTTGGGCATCAGTGATGGAAACTTTTTACTACAGGTGGTGGCAAAGCAAGGCTAAGTTCAAAATCCCTTTTCAAGCTACCTCAGCCATCCTCCACAACTCCCTCTTTTTATGTGACTAAGTATTGATTTGAGCACCCTAATGCAGAATTTGAGCAGCCTGTTGAGGCACCTGTTCTTGAAGGCAAGGCCTGAAGAAGCAGATGCAGATTCATGACCAATGGATCCCTGTCAGCATCACAAATCATTCATATAACTCCACCGTATGCACTTTATAGTAGCGCGCTGTTCTTACAGCAAGCAGGCCTTGCAAGTCAGGACAGAAGTTGTTTCCAGCCTAGAAAAGATGGCTAATTTGTTGCAGAGGGGCAGCATAGTGAGGCTGGCACTTTAAGGGTGTGAAAGAGATTAATTGTTCAACTTTTCTAGTCTTTAAAGATGATATTCCTTTAAAACTATACAAATTCCTCCATAAGAGATGCAAAGTTCACCTTGGAACGAATGTAACACAGGGACCGTGCATTGGACTCTTATAACGAAAGCCAAAATGCCTGCATTCCTGGCATATGCTGCTGCTCCTTAACAGTTCACTCTGTGGTCGAAGACTCTTAAAGCTAGCCTCATGATACCTATTCTTTCCACCTATTTCAATTATTGTATGTAAAGGCACAGAAAAACCACTTCCCTCCACCACGCCAAAAGAAAGGCACAAGACAGCGTCAGTGAAAGTCGTGCGAGCCAGCTCAGAGTTCTACGTGTTTATAGGGTAGCCCAGAATACTCAAAACAGCCCACTGTGGCACACCACAAAGAGAGAAGTGAGGATGAGGGGTAGGGAACAGTACACACTTCCCGATTTACACAGTAGCTAAATCACTCTGGGCCAAGTCTTTGTAAACATCACATTCAGAAGCCCGCACAATATTACTGGTACTTTATTAACTGCACGTTAGGGTGCAGCATAAAAAAAATCATGACTAAACAGAAGAATTCATCAGATAAAGAACAGGTGGATAAGATTCTACCCCCAGAGCTCTATAAAAAGTGTAAACTAGCAGTACCTGTCCTGTTATGAATTTAGACTAAACCGGTTCAACATAACGTCTATAAACTTATTATCCCAGACAAGAGCACCATGGACTGCACCGTTGCACAGTGTAAGCTTTTGTCACTCACTGACAAGGCTGAAGGGATTCAGTACTTTTAGAGGAGGCAGGACTGTCTGATGGTCAAAGCCCGGTTCAATTCCTTACTCTGCTACAGGCTTTTTGTATGATGTTGGGCAAGTCACTTAGTCTCTGTGCCTCAGTCCCCATCTGTAAAGTGGGATTTTAGAATTTCATACCTCACAGGGATGTGGTGAGGATAAATACATTAAAGGCTGGGATGCGCTCAGATACTATGGTAATGGGGGCCATATAAATACCTAAGATAGATACCTTTCTAATCAGTTACTACTGCGGACACTGGACATGTCTTAAAGATCCACTGATATTTTTCCCCCTGCCTGAATAGACATTTCCTCTCAGCTGAGCACCCTTCCCAACTAGCATTTCTTTCTTGCCTGATCCTGATACCCCTCTACTCCTGCCTGCTCCCAAAGATAGCATGGACAGTTAATGGAGACGATTACCCTATCTCCTTTAGTGGTGGCCCTTCCAAAAGAGGCTTGAGTTCTAGTAGGGCAATGTGAGAATTAAGTACTGCTTTTGCCACTTCTCCATTTGTTTGGTGGACAGAGGATTTTGATTTCTACAGCTGTTAATCTGGAATCCTTCAAGAACACTAAGGTGTTATTTATTTGACTAAAGAGTGAAATGAACTCATTTAATAAGTCCTTCACTTTTCACCCACACTATAGATGGTCTGGAACAGCCTGACTATGTAGTGATTGCGAGTATCTACAGGGTACTTCTAAAAGGCTTGATGACATAGCATGCTGCTTTGGGATGTCTCAGCTCCTACAAATGGCACCAAGAACTCGTGGCACCCACCAATGTTCTAGGTGGGAATGTATCTGCATTCAAAGGGACTGTCTGAAAGTGCCTCAGAAGGTCTTTTTAGAAATTCTCTAGAATAGATTATACCTCTTTGACTTTACTGAAATCCCGGCAGAAAGGCTCTGTCAGGCTGGTCATTAATACAAGCCGTCTTCTGTATAGGTTTCTGTTAAGAAAATAAAATACTCTGAGACCAGCAACACAACAAAGAGACAATACTGCCACTTGCCATTTACCTTCTTCTGTAAAGGAGACAGTCTACCTTTCCACTGTAACTAATGTTAACAAACATGGTTTTGTGGCTATCTGAGCGGAAAAAACCTTATCAGAAGAAAGTCATTTGTATGGCAAATTAGGTAGCAGGGAACAGACAGCGAACCCTTATACAGTTGGTTTTGGAACCTATTAATAGAAGTTCAGGGCTTACTCATCAGCATTTCTCTTATATGGTCAAGAAATGAAAATCCGACTCTATTCGCCTCAGCCTCTATCATAAAAGGTTAGAAATGGGCCAATACTGAAACCTGAAATCTGAACTCCTTAACATTTCTGAGTGGAAAGGACAGTTGGATTTGAAATCAAACCTGCCTATAAGGTAAAGGATAGCCCAGGCATCTTCAAGAGAGGTGAAAGATGGTGGGGAATGGAGGAAAAGAGGTTGGCAGGAGAGAATCTTGAGGTGGGAAGGTGGCTCGTGGAGCTTGGTTAGAAGACCTCAAATGTTTGAATAAATTAAATAATTGTCCAAACTGTTATCTGAAACAAACTGAAGTCTGAACAATGTGAGGTTCACCCAGCACTAACTAAAAAGATACCTACCATTTGTGCACAATAGGGTGTTTTGGACGTGTGTACATCTATTCTTGTAGAGTTTTCTTCCTCCCAAAATCGATCCTTTCATTTGTTTAAATAAATCATTTTTTAGTAAGAGGAGTTAAAAAAAGAAAGCATATATTTGTATCCCCTAGATAAAGGCAATGACAATGAATACAGATCAAGGCAGAATTTTCTCCCTTCACTGTGTGCATTTTAAAATCGGCTGATGCCAAGTTTTTGCAACCCTCTGCCCCCAGCTAAGCCCTTTCGTACCAGGTTTCACCAAGTTTGCAACAGCAACATTATTTCTGAGTGCCTTTACTGGCACTACAACTTTCTCTGTAGGACACACACAAAGACATGCCAAGAGACAGGCAACTTAAATCTGATATATTTAAAGGCTGAAATATTGTCAGAAAAAAGGAGGTCAACTAGTAATATCTGCAGCCTAACAGAGTACCCAGTTTACCTCCACTCTGGCCTATCATCAGCAACCGGGGAATGGTTGTGGTGGAATTAGTGGCTTTTGCCTTCCCACAAGAGAAAACCTAATACTTGTGTGGCTTCACTTTCTCTGTAACTCATCAGGGCAAACATCGTCACACTCACTTCTCTGGCAATTACTAGATTAAATCAAAGCCGATCGCAGCTTCATAAACTCAGAACCATCGATTAATATTCTGGCACTGGGTTTCTTCTAAGCCTTTGCTCTTCATAAAATAAAATAAAATAAAATAAAATAAAATAAAAAATGACATCAAGCAAAAATCATGCTTGTGTCTCAATGGCAGTTAAAAAATAGCATGCTCAGTTAGGGTTCAATCCTGAAAGGTTCAGCGCATCTTCAACTCCCGTCAGCATCAATGAGCATTAAGTGTGCTTACCACCTTGACAGGGCCCCAAGAAACTGGAACAATCTGGGAGGCAGTGTAGCCTAACAGATAGAGCACTGAGCTGGGACTCAGGTGACCTAGTCTTTATTTTTAGCACTGGCCTAGTGGGTAATCTTGTCCAAGTCATTTGCCTCTCTGTGCCTCAGTTTCCCCATCTGTGAAATGGAGATAATGTTACTGACCTCCTTTGTAAAGCACTTTGTGATATACTGATGAAAAAACAATGCTATAAAAGAGCATTAAGAACACCCAGCCATTTTGGAGAAGCGAATTTGGTGTGTGTACTGGGTGTATCCATCATGAACTGGGATTAGAATGATGTAAAAGGGGAAAGTACACAAGAAAGAGTTTTCTTATCTGAGAATTCTGTAGTGTTTAGCACACGGAGGTGTTTTCTTGCATCAGGAGCAAAGTCACATACCTGTAGCATTCGTTTCCTTAACAGACTAAAGACCGACATTTTTGTGAGGGAGAATGTGAACTGAAGGGGGAAGAGAGGAAAACACGTGTCTGATATTGGTATCCTGGTATTCACAGGAACACCTACTAACATTTTGGTTGGTCAAGCATCTTGACAATGCCTTTACTGTCAAAACACAGTGGGCAGCTCTCTAAATATTCCTCTACCAAAGCCACCTCACTAACCCCGTTTCAGTTCTCCTCTATCAGCCCTGAGATACACACACTTTTTCTCTCCTTTGTGTTTGCTCTGAACCTCAGTGAAGTGGCGGATTGCTCCATCCTCTGCCTTTCCCATCAAAACAAGAAGTCTTAGAAATGCTAAACATAATTTAAACCAAATTTAAAATGAAAAAATCACAACAGGAAAAAAATGGTCTGAATCTCTCAGAATCATCCCTCACAGCCCTGTGATTCATCAGCCAAACCTGAGCGTCAGGGGAGCATGTTAGCAGCTCTGCTACAGTGGTTTCTGCTCAGTGTCATGCAGGGATGAATGGCCAGATTGCTTTGTTCCACCCAGCTTTTGGGTCTCCCCTAGCCTGCCCTGACAAATATAGCTGACGAAAAATAATCTCTATGTTAAAGAATCACGCTCCGCACAACAAAAGCCAGTGCGATTTCGGACAGCAAACCACTGACTTTCCGTCACAAAGCAATGAGCTAATAATCTGGTTTTATATCAATCAAGTACAGTTGTACCTGGAATATCAGGCCTGATTCTCTGTGGACTTCACGCTCTTTGTGTCACTCCTATGGTGCAAAGGGAACAGACTGGCTACATTCCCCTAGCTGGGGATTGCCTAGGCATTGCTTAGCACCCCTTTTAGCCTCTGGCGTACAGGGCATGTTAGGGGCATGGCTGGAGCATTGCACTTTAACACACCTCAGCTGGGGGGCGAGCAGATCATTACCAGCTGCTGGAATTTAGAACAGCCTCCACAGGGGGCCACAGTTAGTGCCAAATTGGCCTCAGAATCATGGAGCCACAACTGGTGTCCTAACAACCATCCTTCTCTGGTGCTCTCACCAATGAGCACAGAAGGAGGTTAGCTTTGGATCCTTTTTACCAGAAAGACAGTTTCTGGAGGAAGTTTAAAAGAGGGCAACAACAGTGATCAGGAGGCTGCAGGAAAAAATTAGAGGTGTGGGTGGGGGAAGAATAATTTGCAGGGGGAGAGGTCGCTTCAGATACTATTGCTCTATACATGGTTCTCACACTTCTTCAAACCTTAGTTAAACTTATGTCAGTTCTATACAAAACAATTTATCTTTCTGTTTCGTTTCAAGCTGCACACGTGCTTCAGTCTTTGCGCTATCATTGTGTCTGCTTATGTGTTATGTACCTTTCCCCTACCTTTCATTTGTCCTTTCACCTTGGTCCTTTTTCTAGATTGTAAACTCTTTGGCGTAGAAACTATGTACTCCTCCCTCTATGTTTGCCCAGCTTCTAGCATAATAGAGCCCAGATCTAGAGCTGGCTGAAACTGACTAAAAGATCTTTGAGGAACATTTGAAAATTCCAAAATTGATTATTTCATCAGGTTCAAATTTAAATGCTTTTGCATGGAATTTATTGTTTGGTCACTTCCCCCCCAACTATACTGAAATTTTATTAAAGTTGTTTTCAAATTCATGCTAAAAATTTTATTTTCTGAAAGCTGCATTTCTATATTGAAAACCAGGCTTACAATGAACAAAAATGTCCTGTGCTGAATTTGAAATTGATGGCTATAAAAATTTATAAAATTTCAATAAAATATCTATTAAAGATATCACAATTTTTTGTGTAAAAAATCAGAACATTTTAATAATGTTAACACATTTTCATGAAATGTTTTGTTTATAATAAAAGACCATTTTTCAATGAAAAACAAAAAAAACTTCCACCAGCTCTATCTAGTAACTTTCCTGAAGTTAATGGAGTTATGCTAATTTACACCATCAGGCCCTGTGGTCAAAATTTTCTAACCGGGGTACCTACAGTTAGTCACCCAAATCCATAGCTAGGCACTAAATAAAATGGTCTGACTTTCAATGGTGCTGAGCACCCACAGTTCTCATTTTATTTCAATGGGAGCTATAGGTGCCCAGCACTTTTGCAACTCAGGTCACAGTTAATTAGATCCTTCAAAGCCTTACATGTGTGTGTAATTTTAAGCATGTGAGCAGTTCCAGGCAGGGATCACTTACACATTTAAAGTTAATGCTGCAAACGCAAACACTTACGCATGTTCTTAACTTTATTGCTATTAGTAAATTCCATTGAAATCTACGGGTCTACTCATGGTGGCAAAGTTAAGCACTTGCATAAGTGTTTGCATTACCAGGCCTAAGTTTGGGCAGGATCCAGGCCTAAATATGGATTTCGATGCCTAAATTTAGATCCCCACATTTGAAAATTTTGCCCATGTTAGATTTTACTTCCAAATGTATTTTGAGTGTAGGGTTTGATGATACTGACTTCCCTCATAAAACAGTTGGAGATCTAAGGATGAAAAGTCTTGTATAATATCTACGTATTCTTCTTCTTCTTATTATTATTATTAAAGGAACAACAAAACTTTTAAAGGCGTAATCGGCACATGCAGTTCTCTTCTCAGGATGAGGGCCATAGACTCCTACATTCTAAATTTCTGGACACCTGTGGCTCTCACTGTAGTTGTTTAGCAAATGTAATCATTGCTTTGATGGATCAGACACAGCCTGCTCTGTGCCTGTCACTCTGTTTATAGCAGGGGAGGATACTTTGAAAAATGAGCAAGTAACTGAAAAAATGTGGCATAAATTACAAGCAAGAAACGGCAGTGCTAAAAAGCGTGAAACAGGAAAGAACCAGTGACACTTTAGCATTTTTTTCATCAGTGTTTAGTAGGGACGGAACTTCTGCAAAAGCTGCTGAGGCCTGTTATCAGCTTAGCTCAGAGACCTGTGGTTTTCTCGCTCTTGCAACTCTGCTTTAACTGTCAGTTGTTTTTCAACAAACAGGATACCTCCATCTAAGCTGTCAGCTTCCCTATAACTTCACAGAAAGAGGCAGTGCAGTTCCATCTCACAGGCAACGCTCATCCACTTTTTGTTTCGTGAGAGTTTCTTCAGGTGCACCACAAATGAAAGAAGGCATAAGGAGCAAATGGACTCCTCTCTGGAGCAACCAACTGAATTAAAAAAAATCCAACAACTCGTGCTTTGAAATGTTTGCTGTTTGGTGTTAGAAAGTCTACGCTTCACATTATGGGGTTCCAAAGCATTGTTTTATACAAGACTGTCATTTCTACTGCAGCTATCTTCTAAAGCATTACATGTCGATTACTGGGGCAAATCTCGTCTTCCCCCAACTCCTCCCAACCCTCAGAAGAACCAGTGTGACTCCACCACACAGGGGAATGGACTCAACACATTTTTGCTATGGAGCCAACTCCACAAAGGCTCCCTCTGCATTATTACATAGCAAGTCTTGGGAGCGGGACAGGTCGATAATGCAGATGCATTAACTGTTGGCCCCAGAGAGCAGAGGTCCTGCAGCAATGATCATGGCTTTGTCCAGACTGTAGATCAACTCTGCCGGGGGCCCCTTTCCTTCTTTCTCCTCCCCTACCTTACAGAATTCCCTGCAACCAGTTTGCTAGTCAGGCTGGGTGGGAGGTGTCTGCTGGAGGTCGTTCAGCCTTAATTAAAGTTCTTTTGTATCTACATGAGCACTTAACATATGGGCAAGGTAAGGTGACCTTGGATTTCTATTCAGAAGTCAGATATGAGCAAAGGGAAATACTTTTTTGCCCAGGGTGCAATGATCACATGGCCAACCTATCCTTTGTTTACTGCCCAGTCTTACTAGGAGCAAAATTTGCTTTTCAGGTTCATGCTCCAGATTTGAATGACATATTCTGTTCTCAGAACTGGTGTTGAACTAGTGTTGGACACTGAGCTCTGCAACTGCAGAATATGCCTTAGAGATCTGCAGTGGAAATCTTGATCTTTAAGGCCTTTTCAGAAATGCTCATCACTGTAGTATTTCAGTGCTTCTGGAAGGAAAATTTTGCCCTAAAAAAAGGTTTTTCTTTAGGAAAAATGTCAGACTTGTGCCTAGTTGCTTCTGTCCTCCTCACAACCACCACACATGCCTCCTGCTTTCCTGAATATTTCAGTGCATCTTTCATGCCATGTTTGAACTCACAGAGCATGTCTGGTTTTTCTGATTAACAGAGCCTATCCCATGTGCTCAGGAAGGCCTGGAGAAGCCATTTTGCCGGGTGGAAAAATGTGATGTTTTTAAGGCCGTCCAAAGAAAACCCATCTGGGTTATTTTTCCTGCATTTGAGATTTTAAATACTTCCAGCAGGGTGGAGCAAATAATTTGTAATGAATAATTTTTTCAAGAAGTGTGGTTTCTTTCCCTGCTTGTAGAATGTTCACAAGCAGCTCTCAGGTTTAAACAAGTTGTCTGTTCAAAATCACTGGACAACAGATTTCACCCATTTCCATTTGTTTATGCTTTGCTTTTTGAGCTGTGTTGCTCAGCTGTGATTGATCTACTACATTTCTGTTCCCTTGTGAGATGAGTATAACTCTAAATTAGGTGTCCAGTGGGAATATTCACTCTAGCAAATTTTAACTTCAAAGCCCAGGAGAAGGATTGTCTGGTGGGTACCCAGGCTCTGAACTGGGACTCAAGAAACTAAGGTTCTGCTTTCACTTCTACCGCAGACTTCCTTTGCAACCTTGGGTAAGTCACACAATCTTTCTATCAGTTCCCTGACTGGAAAATGGGGATAATGCTGCTGCCCTACCACTTTAAGATGTTTCCAGAAATTACATGCTGCCTGTAATCTCTTACACAAGCCCAAGGTAGTTAGCCAGTTCCTCTGTTTTTCACCCTCCCTCTTCTCTTAGGTTCAAGGCCTCAAAAAACTGGGTCACATTGGTGCATACAGTGCATGACAAAACAGACGGTTCACATGCTCTTTTCTTGCATGCATCAACCTAGATTTTTCTGAATTCAAATTAAATTAAAAAAAAAAACCACCTCAGAAAGGAGAGCCCTTCTGTCTGAAATTTCACCCCCCCAAATTTCCAGTAAAGCTGATGACCACATTTTTGCATGCTTTTGTTTGAAAAAACAACCAGCCTCCTGAAATTTCCCAGTGAAGAAAAACTTCGGGGATTCAGTAACCACCAAGGAAAAAACAGCAAGTACCCTAATGAAAATTTTTCCACACTGAGAACAAAAAGAACCTTTTCCAGCACTACCATCATTGTGCTGAAAGAGCAGACTAACAACATGGCAAGAGTATTTACATTTAACATTGTAATTAACTGCTGTGCTTGAGGCAGACCTCAATACATTCCAATACAAAAAGCTTCTCTAGCAATACCGCCAAAGTGAGTTACTGTAGGAACATGCTAGAGATATGGACTAATATCGCTCAAAGCAACTTGGCGACATGAAGGAGCAGGAGAAGCACATTGCTCAAGTCCCACAAAGGATAATTAACCTAAAACAGTAAGAACTGAGCACAGATCCTTTAGCAGCAGTGATTACAAGGTACCAGGTACAGGAACGCCGCTCTCTAATCCCTGAACCAGCTTCTGATGGGCACGTCATGCTAACTTTGTTTTGCTATGTTGGCCTAGGGCAGAATAAGGTCCCTTGGCACAAATTTTATATGAAAGAACTAAGAATATTTTTCTGCATTTCTTTTTTAAGAACAATTTCAGTCCCTGCCTTGATTTAATTGCATTAGCACATCATAAGTCACATCAGTAGGGCTACCACCTTTCAAGCAAAAACATCCTCAGACCAATGCAATAGCATGCTGTTTTTACTGATAAAGCAATATGAACACAAAACCCAGTGGTACCCTCTGGCGCATGCAAAATTTGAAACTGCAGGATCTGAAACTCAGCAGAAAGACTAATGAAACAGCTGGACCATATAAAGGTAAGGGATGAATGTGCATTTTCCTGGGCCAGTGCCAGCTGGGAACTTGGAAAACCAACTACTGAACATCACCACCACCAGAGGCCTATTTTCCCATCCCTTTTTCTCTCTTACTCTCTGTACCAACTTGAAAGAGTCCAAGATGTATTGCAGAAATAACAAACAAAGGGGAGCTGTAACAGGTGTTAGGCATGGAAGCACTGCTTTATTTCACCACCTGTATCTATTTAATTCTAACCAAAATATCTGCTCACTTGTGAAGAAAGGTACAGAATTTAATAGGTACGTAAGATGAAGATGAGAACAGTGGCCCTAATTCAATCACCAAGCTTGTTAAAAGTTGGCTAAGTGCCAATGGATTACTCTCCCCGTACAGCAACTGTGGGAGTTACTTATATTCCATTATTCTAGCGGCTGCTGGCTAGCTAGCAAAGGCAACTTTAAACACCTGTGTATCAGATATCAACAGCTGTATATGTTTCCACATCCAGCCCCCAAAACATGCCAGTCAGAGTTGGTTGGGAGGGTTCCCAATGGAGATAGAAAGCCTGATCTGAACTCAGTAAGAATGGTATACACCAAGGGGTTACTCCACTGAGGCCAACAGAACTTCTCCTGGCATGTGGCAATGTGACAACAAAATCAGGCATACGCAATAAAATATATCTTCTCTTCTTGCTGTACTCTTTACTCTCATGTGCTTCCCCCCCTTTCTGTGTTGGATTCTGCTGACAAGAAAAATTTAATGCAGTTATTTTTCATATCACAGACTTGATCACATAGCTTTAGGACTTGATTATGACTCATGTTATCTGATTAACTTCTGTAGGGTGACCATATGTCCCGATTTTATAGAGACAGTCCCTGTATTCAGGGCTTTGACTTATATAGGCACCTATTACCATCCCCCCACCCCCCTCTCCATTCCTGATTTTTCACATTTGCTCTCTGGTTACCCTAAACTGCTAGCATTTAGTCTCCATGTGCCTGACTTAATGTTAATACTGTAATTCAAGCAAATCTGACAATGAAAGACAGGTACTAGAAATGTGCAGGATTATTTACTCAAGGAGCCTATAAAATTGGCAAATAGTACTTTATAAAAACCTCAATCATAGAGTAATTTATCTCATCTGTAGGGAAATAATAGGGGAGGGGAACATTACCACAATTAACTACCACTTAAAATCAGATAATCGGGTTTTTGTTTTTTGGTTTTTTTGAAATGGGTTATGATGTTGGTTCTTATTTCAACCTCTTCCTGGACAGCATTTTGAATGATGTGCAAGGCGAGACATTTTAAATCAGAATTCTGTTAACATTTCATACAATAAAATTTTTTGCTGAATACCTTGCCAAAAAAAGCTGAAATGTTAAGGCAAAAATTACTTCAGAAAGAAAGATAATTTCAGAGTGAATTCGAGGTTAGCGGATAGTGGGGAAGATTTTTCCATGAATACTTATTTGAATGTGTAAGCACATTTCAATTCATCCATGTTTCTGATCCTTTTGTGTTCATTTTCCAAGAGAAAATGAGCTTAACGAGTATGAACATTCAGAAAAAGCTACAATTTTAAGCTTGCGTGCTCACCTACCCACAAAAAACAAATTATGGATTATACAGGAGATTGTAAAATAGGCAGTTCATGTTTCTTGGTCTGCCTGACAAGTCACCCAGTCAGTGAACAGAAATGATACTACATGACTTAAATAAGTAACCAACCTAATGTGCGTGTGAATATAAGTAATGAATAATCTGAAGACAGAGAGTTATTTGCTGAAGAAATTTGTGAATAAAGAATCAATGGGAGAATTTTGCAGAGACACAGAGAGAACAATTTTTAATCAGAAAGAAAGGGAAATGGGCTGAATGATTTTTTT
This sequence comes from Mesoclemmys tuberculata, assembly GCA_007922155.1. NCBI lineage: Eukaryota > Metazoa > Chordata > Testudines > Chelidae > Mesoclemmys > Mesoclemmys tuberculata. The sequence goes on from ML675610.1 coordinate 32,883,672, forward strand.
GTCAGGAATTACTCCTTCTGCTCTGGAACGAAAGCTGTTTTACCTCAGTTTCTGATTGTGAAATCAAATACGATAGTTGCCGTTAAAAAGACAGCCTTTACAAATGCCAAATGCCCAACTAGAGTAAATCATATAGCTCCATTCTGTAGAGTTATCCCAGTCCACAACAGCTAGGAATGTCCCTTCTGAGTCCCCCTATTCAGCTATGCAAAATCAGGGGAAGATGAGAATGCCCAAAAGTGGGATGAAGACTGGATACTGTAAATTCAGACAGCAAGACAAATGCAATTAAAAACGGACGTGCCAAGCCTGCATCCCCTTGGCACGGTACACTTCAGCAATACTGTATAATACCCAGCATGCTTAATAACAAGTGCTTGGAATAGAAAATAGGCAGTGTTCTGGCTTACCAGATCTTTGCAAAACTTAAAAAAAGAAACCATCAGACTGACTGCATTCTAGTTTTAAAGCGTATGCCCTGTACCTTGTACGACTCTAGGTTAATCCACTGTGACACAGCAGGGGTTGTCAAAGCTGACCCAGAGCAACTGCCAGCAGTGTGGGCCTGTTATATTTTCTAATCCCTTTGGTTGGAGTGGGCTTTTTGAAAACCGAAAGGGAAGATGAAACAGTCTGAAAAAACTCCAACTGCTTCTGTTTAAATAATGCTTTTGATCTTAAATTGATGCCATTTAGTCAAAGCAGGGCTCAGAGAGGGACTGGAACATGCTGAAAGAATGAAACTCTCATAGGAGAGAGATGGAAACAGGGTGCGTAAGAGAGAGAAAGGGGAGCAGAGGGAGGCTGATCTAACGAGCACATAAAAAGGAGTCTTCCAGTCAGCAGGTAGCCTGACATATGATCTCCAATATACACAATGGAATTTTTACTTAATGGCCCTTGCAAACATGGCGAAAAGGAGAGAAACTGCTCAGAGGTCACTCCTGAGAAGGGGGCAAGCCTTTACAATGGGGAGGAATTAGTCTCCCTGCTTTTTCTTTTGCACTCTTTTGTTTGTATAGTGGCGGGGTGAGAGACTGCTGAACCGAGCTGCATTAGCACGGTGCCCTGATTTTGGGTGGTTAACACCATGACTTTTATGTGGTGGGAGCTGCCCACGAGGCGCCTGATCCAAAATTCACTGATGTCAATGGGAGTCTTTCCACCGACATCAATGGGCTTTGGATCTGGGCTTGACGGCACAGAAGAGTTTTACCACCTTAACTATACCAATATAGTTATAACCAGGATGAACACCTTGACTCGGATATAACAGGGTCCACCCTAGCAGGGTGTAATGCTTTAGCTAGACTGGCGTAGTTAAAGTGGTAGACCCCTCCTCCCAAGTGTGCATGCAATTATAAGAATATATTTGTATAGTTTATTCCTATACGGTAAGGAGAAAAGGCTATACCAGTATATCGCACCTTAATTACAGGATGGTATAGTACAATTGCACCCATGCTAGGGCTTGTACCGGCATAATTATATCTTTAAAAAAAATACACACTCCTACCAGAACAACTTTCAAGTGTAAAAACCAAATGAGCGTACAACATTTGCCAATTACTGCAATCTAAACAGAAGAACATTCTTCCACAGCTAAAGATAACATGAAGAACAGGCTTGCATAGATTCAGGGTACGTCTTCACTGAGCATCAGATCAATCTATCCGGATCAATTGAGCGGTCAGTGAAGACCCGCTCAGTCAATCCTGAAGTTGACACGTTAAAACCACCCTCTCAAGTAGCGCAGTGCAGCCAAGTCGCCGCATAGAAGAGGAGTTACGACGTCGACAGGAGTTACACAAGCTACTCTGCGTAGCTTGCGTAACTCCCGTCGACTACCACCGAATTTGAAGGTAAGCGTAGACCAGGCTTAAGACACTTCAAGTGGGGACTCTCATTCATTCAAACAATCTACTGCAGCTGAGACCTTAGCACAGAACAGCAAGGCTGCAAGAAGATTGGATTATCACAATAAAGTTTTAGTACTTTACCCCAAAAATTCACACACGAAACTGTGAGATCCCCTTTTTTGCTCTCCTGTTTTCATGATAGCTTGGCATACTGTAACCAGGAGACTTTCCCCATTTGCTTGAGAGATTAACCCTTTTAATTGTGGGGGACAAGATGGCTCAGGGGATTGGGTAATGGGGCATTACTCACCTCTCTCACTTCTTCATTATGTGACCAAAATATGGTACTACTTTTATGTGAAATAACAATACCTGACTCTTATATAGCACTTTTCATCAGTAGAAATCAAGGCATCTCACAATATTTAGACTCATAATACCCCTGTGAAGTAGGAAAGTGCTATGATCACCATTTTACAGATGGGAACTGAGGCACGGAGAGACTAAGTGACTTGCCCAAGATTACACAGGAAGTCTGTGATGGAGCAGGGACTTGAAGCTGGGTCTCCCAAGGCATAAGCTAGTGACCCAATCACTGGACCATCCACAGTGCTGTTTTTAATGGACAGATGTCCAACATTAAATACCCACCGCTCATTATTACTCTATACCGCCTCAATATAAAGGCCAAACACATGAATGGGCATGTAGACTATAATACCCTTTTGCTCCTCAAGCTGGTCTCTGTAGGCCAGGCTATTAAAGCATACTGGTAGAGTGATGAAAGGACATTTGCACTGCTGCCCCCATGTTGTGCTTGTTCTAATGATAAAATGACACTATTGTCACCTTTGACAGGTACCACATTTGCCGAACCCTCCTGAAAGCATTTTGCATATGTCTCTACTGTCAAGCTAGACTTCCAGCATTTAGTTCAGATGTTACTGCTGTCACTAAATCAAGTGATAGCTCCATTTACAGCAATGCTTATCCTGCCACATAAGTCTGGAGCTTTAAAAATTCTTCACATGGATTTGGCAGTCCACAGTTACAACCTGTTGTTCGTTTTGCTCCTCGGGCTATGCATTTTTTTAAGCCCAGTTTATGCAAAATCAGAAACATTTACATGCAGGCCTTGAAAACCAGCAACACTTTACAAAAGCCTGATATTATCTAGTGACTGTACTGTAACACTCAATGCACTTCCTGTATGTAATATGTATTCACATATCAGTGTTCCCCATATGGCAATGTGCAATAGGAACAGAACTTCAAGTTGCACTCACAAAATTCCTGTTGTAAATGTTAAAGGATCACATGCCCCTCTTGCTCTTTTGTGTAGAACTCATACTTATATCAATGGGATTTCTATATAGATCGGAGGACAGCATATGATGAAGAAAAGTTTGCATCAAGACTCTCCTATAATGCTTACACCGTTTAGCTCAGGACCAATACCATATAGTATCACAGAAGATTAGGGTTGGAAGGGACCTCAGGAGGTCATCTAGTCCAACCCCCTGCTCATAGCAAGACCAACCCTAAATAAATCAGACCAGTCACTTAGTAACTTTTCTTCTTGTTAACTTTTTAAATATAATCCAATCACTATGAGTAGGAAAAAATTACTCCTAATCACACTTACACTCTCTCTCTCTCACACATATTTTCTGTGTAAGTGTTTAGGGCAAAGATGTTATGGATTAACACCACTGCCAAAAGCAACCTTCCATTTCTGACAATCCCATTTTCACCAACTCAGGACAGCTGTGCCTGAATGACAATTCTCTTGGCTTCACTGGGAGACACGCAGAGATTCAAAGTTATCCTTGTTCCCACCTTTGAATTTTTCTTCAGGTTTTTATATATGGTTACTATGAGATTGAAGGGCAAAAACCTGGCCCCACTTTAGTCAATGGGAGTTTTGCCATTAACTTCAGAGAGGACAGGATTATAGGCTAAGAATTATGCCATGAGTAACTTTTCAACCTGTTTCCCTTTGATGTGCAAAGTATAAATACAGACATATCCATTAAGAGGTGAAAAAGCCCATATGCACCTTGCAAATAGTGTGAAACTACTAAGTTCAACATGCTAACAGCAGCTGTGCTAGCAGAGTATAAAGTAATTCAGGTTGTCCATGAAGCTTTATCATACGTTTGTTGATCTTGACATCTTTGTGTATGTTTTTTAAAAGGTGCAAAATAATTTTAAAGCTACTATGAATGTATGAATATCCCAAAACCACAGGTGTGTGCCATAAAAGCAGTTCAAATGCAATGAGAGATGAGGGTGTGACCAGGGTTTACAATGTGTAGTATATTTGTCACCAGGGGAACTTGTGCATCTGTTGCATATTGTGGGACTGTACTTGTAGCTTTAAAAATATTTTAACAGGTGGGCATCTTTCCCCTTTAAAGACCATAAAAGGGCAAATTAAGGGGTCAAGGGTCAAACAGGGTCAGTGCATTGACAAGGACGGGGTAGCTGGCTCCTCACAAGTAAAGTTGGCTGAAATGTTTGCAGCAAATCACATGAAAATTGGCAGGTTTCAGGTTTCCTTAAACTCAGACTACATTCATGGAAAGATTTGCGAAGAGACACACGTCTTTCAACTGTGCCCTAAACCAGTCACAACCAAACCCGAGGCCAGACTATGCGTGTGGCTCAAAATCTTGATCATTTCATGACTTCAGCATGAAATCAGAACCAAAAAAACCCCCTAAACTATTTCAAGTGAGTTTTGGATTTACTGGAATTTGAAACTCAAAACGAAATGTATGGGGTAAAAACACCAGACAGATCAAAACCAAAGGACACCGTTTCACAAGTCTCTGCAAAGTGAAACTGTCAAATTTCACACAGCTTCCTCACAAGCAGAAGTGGTGAGCACTGAAGATGTTATGAAGGATGCACTGGAAGCTTTACTGTAAAGTTAGCAACTGCAAGTGTTGTCTACTTTCTCAGACGTACAATCAAATCTACTTATACCATTATAGGTTATTTCAAATGTCTGCATCCAGTTTTATAGTGAATTCTATGTTTTGCACTACTAAATATCTTGCACTTAAGCTTGTAATTTCTCCTGCTGGGACCAATGTGGAAGGAAAGTCATTTATTTTGAAGACTTTACATTGGCAACCCAGATTTTTAATTTCTAGCCCCATTTCCACCTCTAACTCACAACTTACTGGAGGCAAAGATGCTGTATATGGTGCTCATCTAGTGGCTAGATACTTGTTCAGTTAAGTCTGAGGCTATCAAATACATGGGTGATACCAAATTACCAGAGGATTTTATGAGGATTATACTAGGCTGCCACAGCTACAAGAGAAAGTTTCTTCCTAGCCATCAATCAGTAGAGGTTGGCTATGCCCTGAAACGTGTGAGTGTGGGAGGTGTTTTTAATCCTTCCAAAGGTCCTGTTCTTTTAAACCTTGCTATTTTAAGTCTGAATACTGTTAGCATATAAATGTCCAGTACTTTTACAAATCCTGACGAACTCTTGGCCTCAATGGTATCCTGCAGCAATCAGTTCTAGAGGCTGACGACACGTTGTTTGAAAAATTATTTCTGACATAGGTCCTCGGATAGGAATAGATTAACCAGTTTAGGACCTGTTCCACAATGTACAATATGCTCCCTCCTCAACGTATAGAGTAAGGACTCGATGTATGTACGTACAATAAACAGAGATGTATACAATCTGAAGGCTTCAGTGAGGGGATTGTGTGGTATGTCACTAGTTCTTATTGCACTTTGAAATCGTAGAGAATATGTTGTTAACATTCGGAGCTTTATGTGTGGCGTATTAATTGCACCAGAAATTCCACAAAGGTTAATTGAAATGAAAATCTTACTTTCAGGCCTGCAGCCTCACAATGAATAATGATGAGGGATTTGGTAGGACTCAGATTTAAAGTGCAGTTATGGGCCGTGATGTGTATACCTTTTCATTCAATACATCTGCTTTCCCTATTCAGTCATAGTTGCTTGCATTACCAATTATGCTACTATGCTAGTTTCTTACTCTGCTGTTAGGGCTGCCAGGCCAACACTGCACTTGGTGGGTGAGCCAGGTTCTATTCTAGTTCATCTGAATTGTTAACTCAGTTCTGACTACAGAATTTTTATTACTTTATATATATTACTATATGAGTTATACTTTATAATGAAACAGGAACCAGAAAAAACTCGCTTGCCTTTGTTGTGTTTCCAGGGCAGGGCAGTTGTTTTCGCAGGGCCGGCCATTAGAAACATGACCTTCTATTATTATAAACTGAGCAAATTTGATCTGAAAAAATATTGAGAGATAGATATGGATGACATGGTGCCATTTTTAGTTATTTTTCAAATTATAACCATGGTCCAACCTCTGTAAAGAGAGAAAGGATTTCTGCTCTCTAAGTAGGTGTACTTAAACTCTGTATCCTTATATTTAAATTCAACATTCAAAAGTCCTGATTCCACTTCCATTACTAATGTATCTTTGTGCCACTGGAGCGGTGCAGAGGGGCCTTAAACTAAGCCCAGCATGGGAGATTTCAGCAACTCCTGAACATCCAGAGGGTGCATCGCAGAGTATGGGCATGATGGAGGCCAGATCATGATGAGTTCCCTGATCCCCAGCTGATAGAATGGCCTCATAATATTGTACAGTTGAGGTTTCAAAGACTTGACTAGAAGCTTCACTGGTTCCTCAACATTGATACCACTTAAGTTTTAAAAGCAATTATGTCCATTTGTAAATCAATCAATAGCCATTTCTCTCCCATGTTTAGTTGTAGATTTCCCTCCCAAAGATAATAAAATAAAGTGAATGTTCACATCTGCTTCAGAATAAAATACTTAATTTACCTTTCACCACCAGGAACTCGCCAGCATCACAGGACTATAAATCTCATTTAAAAATAAGCATATTGCTCTTATTATGGTCAATTAGTACTGAAACTTTGCTGCATAGAACCAATATAGGGTTACACATTGGCAATGAAACTGTATGATGCTCCTCCAGGTTTTAGAACACTCAGAATAAAGCAAACTCTCTTGTATAAATGTTGTATGTATTGGACATATATGTAAGATATTTGTACTTCCCACTGGTCAAGTAACTCAGAGGTAGAGTCTGGTTCTCTTGTTGAAATGCAACCCAGATACTCTACTGGTTTGCAACCATCTCCCATTAATGGTCACAGGATAAAGAATGAGACAATCTTGGGTATTTGCAAATCAGTCATATCCACTGGCTTGTGAATCCTGGATAACCCAGCCACCTCAGCACATCACTACTTTTAATGCTTGCTTAGACACTGAATTTAGTTCTTCACAGTGATACCTGTGTTCTGGTCCCTCAATGTTATCTAAGCCTTTTAAATACACACACACACGAGTGTATATAGAGATATATAAAATGAGTCTAACACAGAGGGGAGGTTGTGTATATCAGACATTGTGTTTTCTTCTAACATGCCAAGGTTTTTAGAAGAGTCTTTAACTCAACTTCCTTGTCACAAAATACAATTAGTATTCTATAGTACTCACACTAATTAACTTATTGTTACAGTTCTGACAGTCTGCAAAGAACTGGAAAACTCTCTTTACCGCCCCTCCCAACTCAGTGGCAATGTGTTTTTTTCTATTTTGCAAATATATGGTTCTTTTACTCGTCCGTCAAAAAAAGTCACTTGATCTGGGCAAGTGGAGAAATAGAATTCCCCAAATTAGTATTAATTTAAAGTCAGGTGCTGTATATCTCCCGGAGAAAAAAGGCCTTTTCTACACAGATTATTCCTAATATTTACAATATACAAGTCCTCTTAATAATGTAATGGATTCTAATGGGCTGAATTTATCTATTGACTGAATTTATTTATTTCCCTCCTGAAAATTCTTTAAGGATCAACATGCCCACAATGAACCATGCAATGAATAGCACTTGGGAGGGCAGCTTGGAATGGGAAACACATTTAACGCTCAAAGGGCCCTAAATATCAGCAGGTTGTCTCAGAAGTCCATGTGGACTACTTTGTAGGTTGCATGCGATATGATCCATCCTTCAAAGTTGTTGTTTTTTTTTTCCTTAATTGCGTGACTATACTTAAAGGCAATGTTTGTTACAATACTGGATGCTTCATACGGGAAATCAATTTTGCTTGTAGATACACTCACATAGGTGCAATCCCCAAATGTAAACGTGCACCAAAACTAGTGCACCAAAAAAGTCTGATCCTGGAGACACCAAAAAACGTGCACCAAAAATGTCTGATCCTGGAGACACCACTGAGTTTGGTGCTGACTACCCTACATAGTGCCTTGACTGCAGTCAGTGAGACTGCTTATTTATACTGCTGAGCATAAGCCATGTCACATATATCATTCAACATCTAGATTCTGTGAGGAATATTAAGAAAGCTATTCAGATAACCAGCCTTTATGGTAGGTGTTGGAGTACATGTTATACCACCATTAGTCCAAAATATTTTAGAGACAAATATTCAGATGAAAGGAAGTCTCCTACTCTCTAATCAGTGGAGCTATTGAGTGAGTCATAACTAGGGGATATGCATAATCTACATTCAGATAACAGCGAATTTCTGATTAGACAGACCCTTGTGACCACAAGGAGCATTACTGACTTCCGGGATCCAACTGCAAGACAAGTCAGAGCCAAGGATTTCAATGAGTAAAGATAAGCACATGCGTAAGTGTTTGCAGGATCTGGGACTTAACTGCAAGCTATTGAAAGCAAGGAAGGTCTCTTCCTATGTTTTTGTATGTTACTTAGTATAAAAGGGTCCCAATCTGACTGAGGTCACAGGACACTAATGTAAATAATAAATAGAAAGACAGCATCAGGTCATGTATTTTTCTAAGAGAATGTAATGCCTTACAGGAGTTTATTTTTATTTTATAAAAGCAGACAACAATTACACCTACTCACAAGCTTTAAGTGCATTAATTAAAAAAAAATAGACAAAATCCAGAAGCAATCTCTTCCATATATGGAAATAACTAGCCAGGCCTCACAACACTCCTTGCTACGTGCATCTTCCTAAAAGCCCCTGCAACCAGACTTGCAATTCCCTTTTTCATAACAGGCAAAACTATTAGGCCACACATATTAGGGAACAGTAAGGGTTTTTTTTATTTTTATTTTTTTTTTTGCAATTCCAAGAATGCAAGCAAACAGCTTTTAAATTCCTATTTCTTATTTTATACAATCTTTATACACAAGAAATTCCAGTGGATTTTGTTTTCATGTTCTCTCTGCCCCGAAAATATCATTGTGGCGACCTCATTGATACAACCTGCCTGGGATGTTTGTAGTAGAGAGAAAACCTTCACGATAATAGGTGATTACACTGGAAGAACAGATCAGACAAACTACAGCCTAAGAGGTTTGGTGATATAACCCCAGATTCGACAGAGAGATGGGTTGATTGCTTTCTGCTGGCTGTAGTTTAACAAGACACTTAAGATTGCTCTTCCCTTATACTCCCATCATCCACCCCAAACTTATACTGAAGATACAGCATTAGGGAAATAAGGTGCTTGTTAGAAATAGTCCTAACAAACATTTTAATGTGCTCAGCATGTACGATGCTCCAGTAGAGTTTTCATTTCTTTACATAGTGGCACAAGGGAGGATCTGGTGTGGTGCGATAGAAAAAGGGCCATATCCTTTGTGGTGTACCACATTAAATTAATATGTCAGGCTTTCTAAGTCTGGCACTGTTCACAGACAGTGGAACAATTGTTTTGCTTCCCCACTCTCCTCTTTTTTCCCAATTTTCACATAGTATCATGTTAAAAAAGAATTATGGATTTCCTTCTGAGAGAACTGCATGGACTGATAAAGTAAATTCATGGCAGAAAACAACTTGTTATTTTCCGCTTTACTTCATAATTTCACTGAAGAGAGAAAGTGCAATAAATTTTGGCGGGAAAAAAAAGACCATTTTGGACATTTCTAATGACCCGTCTGTGTAAACACTATTGAGAAATAAGGGTGAGAACAATTCCTCCAGAGGAATGATTATTTTTCTTGCCCTGAGCCTCTCCGCAGTACTTTTCTTAAGTATTTTGAAATTGTCTGAAGTTCATTTAAGAAGAGGAAGAAGCAAAAACAAAAACAAAAACAAACTCATCAACTTTTGGACAACTCTCATAAGCTTTCATGTTTAAATGCTTTGTTCTTTGGTCATTATGAAACATTCACTGTCTAACTCAACTGAAGAACTGTTGCCCAAACTTTCCTAATGTACAAAATTGGCCCACTGACTGATCTCACTTACGCTGGATGTATACCAGAACAGCCAAGATCAGAATCTAGAACAGTGGGGTCCTGCTTCATGACTGGGATTCCTAGGGGCTTTGGTAATACTAATAATGAATAATAATATAATTGGACACTCTTCCCATGCAGACAATAATGTGTTGGAGCTAAATTCTCTGCTAGTGTAAACTAGCACAGCTCCGGTGACTGTTAATCGAGCTTCATCAATTCAAGCCCCCAGAGAATTTGGTCCTTGGTCTTTCGTGTTTTACTAGCATCCCCGACACTACTTAAATATGGTGCCTCAATACAGCTCCTATTGTCTCAAGAACTCTGCTACTAGCTGGCTGTGCACTAGAACGTCAAGCACTGCCCCACAGAGTTCACTCTTTATTACCTTATCAAATGAACAAAATTTCCTCAGTAAGTCTTCCTGTACTGCAGATAAAATAGCAAATAAACGTTTGGGTGAGGTCAACGAAAAAGCTGTCTAAATGCAGGAAGATCCTTCTTGTTAGTCTACCCTTATTGCTTCCTTTGCTTGCTAGCAGCCCAGAGGAAATGCTAGTTCAGAGGGAGGCAAGGGGGCAGTTAGCAGCTTCTTGCTAGTGTTCCAGTATCTCTGCTGCACAAGTTAGAAGATGCTGTTAGAATGTGTGACTCATACAGCTCATCATGATTAAAACCTCTTCTGATGCCAGTAAAAATGTCCTTAAAACCTTTCATTTGCAGGGTAAAAAGACATTTAATGACATTTTTCTGCTATATTCACCCTGTTTTCAAATCAGAGGAGCGCCAAGTTGCACAAGCAACACAGTGCTTGTAGTGTAGTTTGTAGTGACAAAGCAGCCAGGAAGCCTTCCGCATTCCACAGCGCGCTTATTAATATGAATAGCTAATGACTCACACTGACACTACCGAGGCCGGGAAACATTCTGTAACTGAAGAGTTATAAAATGCTATTCTCCCACAGCCCCACTGCCAAATTGATGAGTGATCTGTGTATAGTTTTGCATTCATTTCAAACTGAATATGCATGTCCCTGCACATGTGGCTTGAACAGTCAGAAGATTTGTGTTCAGGGGAAAGCGTTCAGTTGTATCAGGCTATTTAGAATGCAGAGATATTTCTCACACTAGTTCAGTTGCTTACTAATATGAATAACTAATGATTAAAGCATCTGATCTACTGAGGACTCGGAGTTTATTAGACCAGGCTTGTGAAACTTCTTTGTCACTGTCTGGAAAAGACAGACTTCTCTGGATGTTGCAATTTAATTTTTTCCTACATGATCCACATCTTTGCCTGCGCTATGTGAGTTACAACTACCTTTAAGCAAGTTTCCAAGCTTTTCTTACTTGCTCCCAGTGAGCATGCTTCTTCCTTTACCCAGACTGACAAAGTAGCAAAAATGAGACAGCATCACGCTCTGCTGGCTGTACGTACGAGCTTGCTCTTCATTCAGTACTGGGCTTGTTTTAGTCTGTGATATGTGGAGCATGCTGTTGGCTGTTATTGTTAATGGCTGTAGCTCAAAAGCAATGATTCTGCCAAAGGAACCAAACAGGTTGGTGCTACTGTTATTGTATAGTGTATAACTCATATGAATAGTATAACAGGTTTGGCTTTACAAAAGGAAAATTTGTGAGGATGCAATGACTATTTGAACAGCTTAAGTGAATTCTTATTAAAATATCCCTAAAGGACTGAAAATAATGAGCTATTAAGCCAATAACCTCAGACATTAGCTTCAGTAATAATTTTTCAAAGAAAAGAGAAGTGGAAAATTATATATTATGAAAGTTTCCTAAAATGTGCAACAAACACGCATTTTCTTAAACATGGGACAATCCAAAGTATATTTAAAAGTCTGAATAGCACTTACCTCTCATGAAGCACTGCTGGTAAGAAGGAAATGACTCAAATACGCTGTTTGAAGCCATAGTTTCCTCTTTAAAACTTACTCTCTCTTTAAAATGGGGGAATATATGATTTCTTTCACCTTGGAAAGTGAAAAATTAAGAATGGTCACTGTTATAACACTCCTCCTGGTCATCGCTCTCTATTTTATCTTAGTGCCTTTGAAGCAACATAAGCCAGATAATAAGGTTCTTTTTCTAAAACAAACACTGAAATTGTTACCAAAAAAAAAAAAAATAGCGGATCAGTTGTGGTTTGATGATGCTTACCACTCTACGAAACTCTGTGGTTTGCAGTCAAAACGATTTGCCCTGTCTGCTGACCAATATCCCGGACCTGCTCTTGTGTGACTGCCTCTGTACCCAACTTGTGGTTCTGTGGTTGTTTATGAGGCCCAAAGAAGTGTTTCACACAACCAAAATTACAAATTTAACTGTTCCCCTTTCCACAACCTGTCTTAATTGGTCTGTGCCGGTCACATGATTTGAGTGATGTCGACTTTAAAAAAAACAAAACTTTCTAAGCAATGCCCTACCCACTCCACCTGCCCTCCCCTAGGCAGAAGAAAGGAAACAGAACAGAGTTTGCAGGAGGAGAAAAAAAAGTGACTCACAGCCCCTCATTCTGTAAATGGTCTTGCTGATTTAGTGCAACTCTGGTTGTTTTGTTGTTTGTGGTTTTTGGAACTACCGATTATTTTGATAGAGATTTCATTGCTGCTTATTCAGTAGTAATTCAAACCCTGGTATTAGTCGGCTTCTAAAGGAGGATGCATATGTCATCATTTAAACCTTAGGAATCAGCTGTAGGAAAAGTCTTTGCTGGTGAAGAAGAATATAAAGGGATAAAATCTGCAGTCTAAAAATTAAAAGGAGAAATTATTAATTTAACCTATAGAACCTGTAACAATGGACTTGAAGGAAACCAATCTTTATAAGCTGGCAACAAAGAGTGATATAATTGTAAGTTATTTCCATAGGGCCAAATCCTGTAGTCCTTTCCCAGGCAAAAACGTCATTGACGTCAGAAGGAGTACTACCTGAGTGAAAACTGAGTAAAGACTCATCCGGTTTAAGGCTATTGTGAATAAGAGATTGATCAAAGAATACAATATTCTAAATTTCTCTCCAAAACAGTGGAGCCTCTTTACAAAAAGAGTAGCCCATGCTGGTCTGATTCTGGTTAAAACACCATAGAGAAAAAAGAACAATGAAGTGACTGTTATGCCAGCTATTGTCTCCTTTCTCCCTTCTTCTGAATACTGTACAGCTACCGTTCTGCACTTCAATGCAAATCAATAGGATACCTCACACCTGTACAGAAAGAAGCTTGGAGCGCAACAGTTGCAGTTTTTTTAAGCCATTAAACATTTGCCAAAGAACCAGTAACAACAGAGGAAATGTACCAATTCCTTAAGAATATCAGAAAGAGAATTGTCCTGCACATGCTATGTGACCAATACAGTTCAAAGTGTAGCCTGAAGAAAAAGTAGTACATGTCAGCTATGTTATTATTTGTACTTCAGTATGTCCAGGAGGCCCCGATTTGGGGCACTGCCCCATTGCATTGGGTGCTGCACAAACACGTAGGAAGACACAGTCTTTCCCCTGAAAAGTTCACAATCTAAGTCCCCAGTACTGCAATCAGACTCATGCACACAGACGCTAGAGCAACAGAGATCCCCCCCCTGACTTCCATGGGGCTCCACACAGGAATAAGGATTCACCCACATGAATCATATCTCCATTGAATAAGAACACAACCATAGTTTCAATGCTTTGGGATTTTTCCCTACACTAATTTTGTTGTAAGAGTGAAAATAAAATCTCTTTCCCTCATTACTTTGTCCTTTCCATTTGGCTAACATTGACTTATCTTTTATGTTTCTAAAGCAGCTGCATTTTCTATGGTACTGTCAGCTTATTTCCTTGCTTGTGCCCCAGTGGGACTGATGACATAAGTGTGCAACACAGAGCAACAGGTAGGAATTGCTGTATCAGAACCAGCAGAGGGAGCTTAGATGGGTCCTACAAATCACTGGGATTTGGATGTGGGTGTTAGATATTTTTCCCTCCTCCATAAGTAATTAAATAAAAAGGTTGACCAAATATTTAGAGTCTAAATTACTTGATAATAGAGCTAGATTAATGATGCAAAAATATTTCCTCCCATATTTGTTCTAACATTTTTAACAAATTCACTTTCAAATTGCCAATGTTTCATCTTTTTTTGTGTTCCCTTTCTGAGAACATTCATGCAAATGGGCTTTACTATATTAATTCCCACTGGAAAATGAGGTTTACGCTTACACATTTGAACACTTATGAAAAGCAAATGCCAAATTCACTTTCTACAAGCATTTTACCCAGAAACCTGGTTGTAAGAGTTAAGCTCAGCGAATCAGAGAACAGAAGCAATATTGTGTGGCTTCTTTGGTCAATCATATTAAGCGACACACCTCACAATTTGGACAAATGAGCCACAAAAATACTTTAAAAATGATTATTTTGATAAGGAATACAAGAAAGCCACATTCTGTTCACAGGCATTCAAGGAGCATGCAAGACAGGCAAAAATTGTTGTAAGTTATTTGTGACGACTTATTAGCTTAGTTCTATTTGATGTCATTTCAAAATAGGACGTGCCTTTCTTGTAGGAAGTTCTTACGAAGAGAATAGACATATTTCTAGGTGAAACTGTGGAACCAATGTATGGAAACTGCTGGAGGGCTGTGGAGGTCAGTGCTTGGACCAACTTATTTTTAGAGAAGGGGGAGAAAAAAATCAGTCTTCTCCACACTGCCTGGCTCTTGCTTCTCTCCCATTGTTTAAGTCACCAAATAAGAGAACCTTCCATCAGGAGCCCTCGTAACTCAATGCTATAAAATGCAGCAGTGACTCCAGTCTTAAGCTATAACTAAAGCCACTTTTTATTTACCTTCTTCTAATAATCCCAGGTATGAGAAAACTCCTAAGACTGTGACAGATACCCCGACAGCTAGACATTCAGACAGCCATAGCATATGGTATAATGATCAACAGGGCTATAAGCATAGCACTAGTGACAAAGTGCCACCTCATGATGAATGTGAGCTATGTTAATGCCTTCACCTCAGTCATTTGCCACACCAGTTGTGGCATAAATATGCTATGTGAGAAACAGCCGTTGGGCTGGTTTTATCATCTCATAACTACTGCAGATGATGCAAGAGGAAAAACGGAGTGTTTCAACATGTATCCTGCCACTGTCAGTTCTGCTCTGCTACAAAAGCATCTGAAAATGCTTTGCTAACATCCACACACTTTGAATTTTAGGGAAAGATTATAGAACAGCAGACTGGAATCCAAATTTGAATGTTGTTGTTTAGGCCCATTCTAAACTTAAGTGGAAGAGTTAACTACTGTATTCCCAGGTCCCTTTTATGCCATTTAAGGAAGCTCACCATTAATTACTAACAAAGATGGGTTATACCTTCCAATTATTAGCAGCAACACTGACTGTGCCGAGGTATCATTTTGTAGTGGCATTACATAAAACATAATGGAAATGATATAGTTATAGTTATGTATGTCATTATTTATTGTCAAGATAACTGGCGATATACAAAACAAAGGAAGATGATGAAGCATTTCACACAATTACAATCCTTGCCCCAAGGTGTTTATCAAAAGATTAGGCACTGCATCCTAATTAAAATTGCTCTCTGCTAGATTTTTTAAATCTGAACTCCAGCTCTTCTAAATAAAGGTCCTCATAACAATCATATCACTATTATGTTGAGTCCTTTGCTTTCTAATAACAGCTTTATAACATTTAGGCAATATCATACTTAACTGTGGAAACTAACACATCACGAAGCAAATTACCAAGTGGCCACATGACACTATGAAAGAACAAGTTAATGTAGCAGTAGTCATTTGTTTGATTTGGTATATGGTGTATTGCCAGGGGTCAAAGGTCTAGTGATGTTAAAGAATTTATTTCCCACAGTTGTCCGAGGAACATGACCTCATTAGCTAGAGTCATTAGTTGGAAGATGACCTCAAGTAAATAGGTCTTGACATTGCACATGTCTGAATACTCTCAAATCTAACTCTAGGTTAAAGGTGAACAGGTTCTCTTCAAACTCTGGTGGGGTTTCCAAATTTTGAAAAAGTAAAGAAGTCAGAGGGTGAAACTAATAGTTGAGACTTTTAAAGGCCTATTCTTTCTGCCTTGAGAATTTCATTCAAAGGATAGATTAGGAACATGACTCCACATGAGATGAATTATTGAATATGTAAAAATGCCCCCATCAACAGTATTTCTCTCTTAGGGTACATCTACACAAGGGCAAAAGACCTAAGGCTGTCCTGGGTCATGTAACTCAGGCTTGTGGGGCCCAAACATCTACAGAGCAATTTTTCATCCTAGAGCCTGAGCCCTGCAAGCCCAAGTAAGCTGACTTGGGCCAGGTTTGGGGTTTTTATCCCTGTGTACATGAACCCTAAGAGTTCCCCATCTCTACATTCAACCTATCTCTACATTCAACCTTAAAGAGCAGTGTAACCAACGGCAAATCATCACCCAGCTGCAGAAACCCACAGGCTGCTGAGGTACCCAAGGCCTAATGATTTGGCGATTACACTGGTCTATCTCAGGAGGTGTCTCAAGGTCAGGTTTACAGTTTGAGGTTTGACACAACAATGTAGGGAGGCCCACATTTTCTCCATCTGCCCTACTAGTGACCAGTTGTACATAAACAAAGGGTTTCTATCCTCCAGTGAGACCAGGCTTTCAGTTTTCACTCTCCTTTCAATTTAGAATCACTTTAATCCCTTGAGGTCTTCCAGACACACAACATAAGTCTAATGCAGCAGCACTTATTGGGCCTTTGGGCAAAGTCTGCATATTAGACACATCCTGCTGCTTCAGTCAAAAGCAAGAGCCCATGCCTTCAGATATCTGATGTGCTAACTAGCCATGGAGAAACCTCAGTAAGGTTTGGCTCAACCCACAGAAGTGTAAATAGGTAAGGAAAGACTCCGGACTCAGCCAGATGAATAACCACCTCAAAAAAAGTTATTGAAACAGAGACCCTATAGAGTATGAAAAAAGGATTATCAGCAAAGAAAACTACACCATGGAGGTTAGACAATGTAGGAATAAAGTGAGAATGGCTAAAAATCAAGCTGAATTAGCTCTTGCCAAGGAAATTAAAATAAATAATAGGTGCTTTTAGTTATATAAATAAAAAGAGCAAAATGAAGGGTGAGATTAGGCTGCCATGCAGCGTGGATGAGAAGGAGATTCAAGGTTAGCCAGGTATGGCCCACAGCTAAATAAATACTTTGCCCTGGTTTTCAGTAAGGATAATATGGAACATGTGTGTGAAGGCAGGGTGGCTGATTGAAATGAGAGTCTAGAAATGGAAGTTACCACATCTGAGGTGAAAGAAAACCTTAAAGAGTTGAATGCTCTAAATCGGAGGTACCAGATAATTTCCATCCCAGAACACTGAAAGAAATGGCATATGAAATTGCTAGTCCTGTAGCAAAATTTTTTTTAAAAATCTATTTATTTGGAGGTAGTACCATATGACTGGAGAATAACTGACATCAGACTTAAGAAAGGGGAAAAACGTGATCTGGGCAGTTAAAGCCCTGATAGTCTGACCTCAGCATTATGCAAGGCTTTAGATCAAATTATGAAGGAAAGAACAATTAAATCCATGGAAGTAAATAATAAAGGGGATGTAATACAACATGGGCTTACCAAAGGTAGATCATGCCAGACTAACCTGATTTCCTTCTTTGAGAAAATAACTGATAAGTAAGAGAAGTAAAGTAGATCTAATAGATGTGGACTTCATTAGCACATATGACAGTATCACGAGGGACTTGGAAGTTACATTATAGTTACTTATTAGTTACATTGGAGAAGATGGAGATCAGTACAAAAATTGTAAGGCGAAAAGGAACTGACTAAAGGGGAGAAGGCAACGGGTTATGCAGAAAGGTGAATTATCAGATTGGAGAGAGATTATTTGTGGAGTTCCTCAAGGATTGGTTTGGGGATTAATTTTATTCAGTATTTTTATTAATAACTCTGGCACAAAAAATAGGGGTCTGCTAACAAAATCTGCTGGTAATACGAAGTTAGAGGCTATCATCAAGACAGAGGAGGATTGGAATATTAGATAGGAAGATCTGGATGACTGGAGTGATAGAAATGGGATGAAATTCAATAGTAGAAAGTGCAAAATCATACACTTAGATTCTAATAAGAAGAATTTCTGATACAAGCTGGGGGCTCATCAGTTGGAAGTCACAGAGGAGGAGAGAGAACTGGGTGTATGACCCATCACAGATGATTATGAGCCACTATTTTGATGTGTCTGTGAAAAACGCAAATGTGATCCTAAGATGTATCAGGCGAGGCATTTCCAGTAGAGATAGAGAAGTATTCATGTCATTGTACAAGACACTAGTAAGACCATTTTTGGAATACTGGGTACAATCCTGATCACCCATGTTCAAGAAAGATTAATTTAAACTGGAACAGGTGCAGAGAAGGGCATGTTCAGGGGAATGGAGGACCTATCTTCTGGGAGGAAATTGGAAGATCTTGGCTTGTTTAGTCTCACAAAAAGAAGGCTGAGAGAGGATGTGCTCTCTCTAAATACATCTTGGGGTAAATAACAGAGAGGGTGAAGAACTATTTAGGCTAAAGAACAGTGTCAACACAAGAACAAATGGATATAAACTGACTATGAATAAACCCAAGCTGGAAATTAGAAGGTTTCTAACCGTTAGGAGGGAGAGGTGGTTTCTGAACAGCCTCCAACAGGAGTTGTGGGGG
The DNA here is from genome assembly GCA_007922155.1 of Mesoclemmys tuberculata. Taxonomy (NCBI): domain Eukaryota; kingdom Metazoa; phylum Chordata; order Testudines; family Chelidae; genus Mesoclemmys; species Mesoclemmys tuberculata. The sequence continues at coordinate 32,902,566 of ML675610.1, forward strand.
CAAACTACTTAATCAATGTTAAGAGCGAGATGGACAAATTTATGAGTGCAGTTGTATGTGGGGGTTGCTTGTGATGGTAGAAGGCAGGACTCAGCAGCCCTGGGGCTCATTTCTGCTTATGTTCCTAAAAGCACATGCTGCAGGGTTTAAGTCGGACACCGGCAGGGTTTGGGAAGTGATTCTCTCCACCCCCGACATATTGGGGTTTTTGAGGGGAGTGATCTTCTTGCTCTGAAGCATCAGGGATGGCCAAGCCTGGAAACGGAACATTGGATGGGGTGGGCAAAAACTCAGATGGCACCAAGCATTCTCCCTCCCTCAGGTTCTTGGCTGGCTGGTTCTTGCCCCCACATTCGGAGTCTAACTAATTACCACATGTGGAGTAGGGCAGGAATTTCAGCCCAGGTCAGATTGTCAGTGACTTCCTCTGCACGGTGTGGGTGTTGACAGGGTTTTCTGGGTATGCTTCATTTAATCATTTCCCTGCCATTGCGGGATGTGGGTCTTCGGGCATTGATGCACTTCAGCCATTCCAGTTCTCTGCCTATGGAACATAATAGTGTAGTCTCCTTTGGGCTGTAATACTTATGGGTTGCTGACTTTAGTGAGTGAGTGCTGGGGGCATTGGTAGCCTGTGAGATACAAGAAGTCAGACTAGATCATAGAATATTAGAGATGGAAAGGATCTCAGGAAGTCATCTAGTCCAACCCCCTGCTCAAAGCAGGACCAACCCTAACTAAATCATCCCAGTCAGGGCTTTGTCAAACCAGGTGTTAAAGACCTCTAAGGACGGAGATTCCACCACCTCCCTAGGTAACCCATTCCAGTGCTTCACCATCCTCCTAGTGAAAAACTTTTTTCCAGTATTCAACTTAGAGCTCCCCCACTGCAACTTGAGACCATGCTCTTTGTTCTGTCATCTACTACCACTGAAAACAGGCTAGCTCCATCCTCACTGAAACCCCTTTCAGGTAGTTGAAGTCTGCTATCAAATCCCCCCTCACTCTTCTCTTCTACAGACTAAACAAATTTAGTTCCCTCAGCCTGGTGACCTAGTGGTCCCTTTTGGCCTTAAACTTTATAACTCTATGACTCTAAGTGCTACGTGAACTGTTGCCACAAGATAGTTCAGTTCAGAAAACATCTCCATTGCTAAAACCAAAAGTTCCATTCACAAAACAATGCAAGATTAAAACACAGCTAAGGCCTGTATCATTCATTCCCGTGGTAAGGCCCATCAGCAGTGGAAAAGAGCTCAAAACACTTCATGGGGCTGAATTTACAGAGTAGGCAGGTGTTGTGACTTCTGCATCTCTTAGAATTTGAAGACCCAGAAGCTTCAACCTCGCGAATTCTGAACCATGCATAAGGAAGCCTTTCCATGCTGTTTTTCAGATTCCCCTTACACCTGGTGACATGCTGCCAATTTCTGTCACTACAATGTCTGCACTTCATTCCCCCTCCCCCAGCTGTCTGCAAGGAATGGACAATGCACCTTAACATGACTTCTTCCAGCCCTATTGTCATGTAGCAAGGCTTCCTTCGGATTTTGTGATGGGAAAGTGGATTGGGGGTGAGGGGTAGGATTGATGAGAAGCTGCCTATATCTGATGCTTGTGAGGCATTTCATCCTTTTTAACTCTCATTTGTTTACCTCTTTACTGGAAGGGGACATACAGGAATAAATGTTCCAGTTTTTGTGTTAGTCCTCTCCCATCCAGCATATTAGAAAGAGACTTGTAGTTTTCCTCTGACTTTTAAATGGAAAAGCTACCAGAATAAACACTAACCCTTGTCACGCTATAAACCAGATGCCATTAAATTCAAAACTTAGGAACCTTAAACCAGATTTTTTTTTTATTGAATTAGGGCTGAACGGTTAGACATGTCAACGGGCCTTATAACCTGGAAAAGCCACATAACATTGCAAAGCATGACATATGAAACAGAAAATTGATACTGTAGCAAGTTGGTGCTGTCCTGAAAGGCATTAACTGGTTAGCAATGAGGATCTGCACCTCACTACAGCATGTAATAAACTCTTCAGGGGATGACTCGGCAGAGAAGAGTTACCAGTGAACTGCATGAGTGAGGGAGGAGCAAGTCATCTGTCTCTCACCTCAGAGGGTAAGTGGCTGAGAACAACTTCCTGCACATGTTTATACACCATAGGCCTGAACTATAGATGTTGCCTTACATGTAGCATTATCTCACCTAAGAGTATACTCATTTTTCCACTCTTGTCAGTGGGAGTTTCTAGCCATGCCCCCTGCCAGCTACTGGAAAGATATTTTCCCCATGAATGGATGGCATGATGAGAATTAAATTACACACCTCCATTTTCTGTTAAATGTGGGCAGATATTAATCCCTTCTGCATTTATTTACTACAACATAGTAGTAGGACATAGTTTTGCAATATTTAAAGCTCCCTCCATCACTTATCAATAAACATAAAATAATTAAATAAACTACAGTTGTTTAATACAAATGAAAAGTAGATAACCATCCAAATTATTCATTAACATTGTAAAAAGCCTTCACATTAGACATCCACTACACGTTTAGACAGCATTGCTCAGCAGCCACATTTCACATGTGATAATAGGAGGCACAATCTTATTATGCCTATCAGGCAGAAATGCTTGTAACATTTAAGAGCTATGTTCATCACTGTGAAAAGTTAAGTACAACAGTGATGGATCCATAACTGTTGAAATAGGACAGAGAAAGAAATTTGTCAGCTCCCAATCCAGCACTAGAGCCACTTATCTCCCTCCCTAGCATGTTCACTACTATTGGCGTCTCTGTACTATTTCTGTTTTTTGCCTTTCCATAATGCCCCACTCATGCACACAACTGTCAAATCCAACTCAGTTAAGTTTCTCCTTCTTAACACATTTTTTTTATTGCCCGCAGATTAAGGTCTTGCCCAGCGAAGAATGAATTCCATTTTGATGACTATCCAAATGTATCCAGAAAAAATGGTGCTGGGCAGGTTAAATATACCCAAACACCCAGTGGTTGGAAGTTGTATTGTATTATTTTGATTGTGGTACTGCCTACAATCCCCAAACTAAGGATAAAGGTCTGATTGTGCTAGACACTGTATATGCACAGCATAAAAGGACAGGCCTTGCTCCAAAGAACTCACAAAAACAAGCAGCACATTAAGGCTGGGAGTGGCGGGATATTTAAATGGATTTTTCAGGATAAAATTTTCAAACATACCCAGTGAATTTCATTGGGAATTGGGACCTATGGGAGTTAGGTGCCTTTCAAAATTTTACACTTAACTACTCTAACTGGCCTTATACCTAGCCACTGTTAGATGGAAAATTTCATGTAGGCACTGTGGTAGAAATGGAGGTTGACGAGGGATTCAGAGGAAGAAAAGGAAAGCCTTCAGTACAACTTCAAGGAGGATTGTCTATGCTTAGGTAGCATGGAAGAAAGTTCCAAAATGGTTGTGAGAGAAGTTGGTAATCAGGGGACTGAAGCTGGCATTATTGCTATAGTAGGGATTGAGCACCATGATAAACAGACAAAAGCAGAGAAGTTGGTGGGGAGAGGGGAAAGTTGTGAAGGATCTTGAAGCTAAGGACATGAAATTTGACCTTGATGCAGCAGAAAGCAGGAAACCAGTGGAAAGATTCAAATGAGACCGAGATGCAGTCAGAGTAATGGCCACGGAAGACTGCCTTAGTAGCTGTGTTTCACATAGAGTGGAGTAGGGATGATAGTTGGGAACGAGGTTGAGGAATATGCCAGACCTGCATGAAAAAATATACCTGATAGCACATAAAAGTGATAATAAATTAAAAAATAAATGTATTGCTAAAAAAAGTAAAGGAACACTGTCGTTCAAGTAGACTTAAGATGAAAGAGCATATCAGTGCCTATCTGCCTATTTAACTACTGTAAAAAGTTAGTATCACAGTTCTTTTAAAGGGCTTAATGCCACGATTGTATTGCTGGGGACTAGCTTAACAAAAGGGAAGTATGGTTAAAAGGGATCATTTACCTTGTTTTCCCTGCTGGATTTGCCTGCCTTTTCTTCCATGTGCACTCCTCATGGCACTGTCTGGGTTTGCTCCTTTTCCACAAAGTGAAACGCTCAAGAGAGTTAATTGCAGGTTTGGAGATGTGCTAAATCGAAGCGGATGGCAGCTGTGAACTGGGAGCATCCTGTAAGAAAAGGTTTGAGTTTCCTTTGTAGTCAAACACATAATAATTTACTATTCCATCTGCTACTAACTTTTTGTTGGTCCCCAGTAAGGGCTCTGGTAGAGAAACCAACGGAACCCCCTTTCGTGTAACTGGGATAGTGTCATTACCTGTGCTTCCTCAAGGGCTTCACCTAGACTTTGTTGAGTCCAAATTAGAATGGACACCAAATACAATGACATCCATTGACTGACATTATTGGGCCTGATCCAATCCTCATTACAGTCAGAGTCCTTCCATTCACTTCCAAAGGGTGTTGGATCAGGCCCATTGTTAGTCATCAGACGTTCTTAAGCAGAATGAGATTCCATCTCTTTTCTAGAGCCTATTGATTTTCCTCCCTGAAATTCCCACCATGTAAATCTGTGAGGTAGATTAGTTAATTTAGACTAGATCAGTGTTTAGGTAGGTAGATCAGTAGCATATTGGTTGCTAACCTTACTTTACATGCAGAAGATTAGCCCCCCTCCAATCCTCCCAAGGAAGCCAGCGGCTCCTTATCTGATGTCCCAGATGCTATGGCAATGTGCACATCATAAATCAGTGTAATTATTTCTTTCCTTTTCTTCACTGCGGTATATATATGAAGTGCAGCATGCCTTCCACAGTGGAATGCAGTACTGAGCAGTATAATTAGGTAAATAGAAAACTTCATTATGGGAGTTTCCCATAACATGAAGTTAATTTAAGCTTTAATCCTGACAGAAAACTGCCTTTTTTAGTAGGTGGATGGGCTACGTGATTGAGATGTCCTGTCACCAGTAAAAAAAAAGGTGTCTTTCACATCACTTAAAAAGCTTGTCACACTTTGGCCAACGTACAGAGATGTACAACATTTACGACAAGTGAAAGATAGTGCTAAGCATTAAAAATGCAGACATGAGTGAGAGGGAACTTGAAAACAAAATCTTTAGTGGGAGAAAAAAATACCCTTGATTCATAATTTACAACCACTGAATCACTTTCGACCTACTGGGTCAGGTTTTACCTTCAGGTATAGTATATAGAGCAAATCCACTGTTTCAATGGAGTTACCATGATGTAAACGTAGATTATCTAGGAACAGAATTTGACCCTAATATCTGTAATTTTTCATTTCAGCAACCCTGGAAACAATGAGGAGACCTTTCCCACAATATGAAATCAGGGTCTTCTTCCGCCAGCTGCAAGGCTTATAAATGATGACAATACAAAAGATAACAGTATGGAAAGGTTATTTTTTGTAACCACACCGATTGAACTCTGTGTGTTCAGTACACCTTTGGAAAAAGCACCATGACTTTTTGGTCTGGGAAGGAATAGCATGGAAACATTTTTAATTAGAAAGTATTCTACAGATATGATGGCCAAAATTTTCAAAAATGACTGGTGATTTTGGGTGTTCTTTTTGGTCCACAACAAAAACGCTTGATTTTTCAGAAGGTTGGTATTCCGCACTTTCTGAAATCAGACCCTTTTGATGTGTTTCAAGGGGTACCCAAAGGCTGAAGCACTCAAAATCAGTAGTCACTTATGAAAATTTTGGCCATGGAGTATATCAATCTACCTAATTCATGGGTGGCCTTATTCCTTATTCACTGAGAGGATGACGACTGCTTGGTATCACTCAAATGTGTGTGTAATGTGCAACAGCTTTAAAAATAAATCACAGCAGTAGAATTCTCTCATTTTCCTCCTTACTTTTTACTATTGCTATTATTTCATTCTTAAAAACATTTTTATTCTTGATGTAAGATACAGTGAACATTCCAGATGAGCAGTGAAAGTTGGACCTGTACCCTAAGGATCTCCCCTTGGCCAAAGGGTATCAATGGTCCTTAACCTGCCAGAACCTAAATGTAGAATGCAGTATGGGACTAAGCTCCAGAATGCAAAACAAGAGGAGCAAGAATCTCCAAATCATAAGGATGGCTTGATCTAATGGGATAGAGAGTCAAAACATTGTTACTAACTGAACACCGTTTGATGAAGTGAGTTTGTGGTTTCAGTTTAATTTCTAGCACACAAATAAGTGCCCAACACAAAAAACACTAACTGACAGACAATGGCACCTTTTTTGGTCATTTCATCAGAGGAGTCAAGAATTGAACTGACAGGGAAACCACAAATCCTCATGCCACAAGAAGTGGTCCCTTCAGGTTAGAATTGAGGAGTAGCAAGGCAGTGTACAGATGTTTGTAATGTTGAAACTTATTATGCTGTACACACTCATACCAAGGATAAACAGAGGGCTTCATCACAACAAACAGAGGGATGCCATCTCTATAAGGGATATTAAATGCACTAAAAGAAATAAGCCCTTGCTCCCACATCGAAATTATGATAAATGAATTTCTTGGTCATACATTACATTTTCTATAATTTGAGTTTCGTGTCTTGGTATTTCTTATTGAAATTAATTTACAATAATATAACTAACAAAACCACAGGTTCCTGTACCACAGAGGTAATAGTGAATCCAGACCGGTCTCTTGTTTGTATGAGCCTCTGTGTCCTACACTGCACATTCAACTCTGAAAACACAGCTAAGTGCAGCCCAAAGATTCTTTTTCTGTAGAAAATCCCATGGCAAGTGTCCTCAAGCGAGGTCACTTGAGAAATCCCTGGATTGCCTCCTGGATCTCAGTCACACACAGCACAATAATCTCTAAAATAATGGTTCTCTGCAGGCCACATAAACTAACAGAATGCCAAGGGACGGAATTTCTGACAGGCGCTTTTCTACAAAGAGATCTGTATAAACTGCCACTCTGAAAGACTAAAGGCCTGCTATAATGCCTATCGAAGGCAGTGGAAGGAATCCAAATGACTTCAATCAGCATTGGATTGGGCCCATGGGTTTTAAAATGTATTTTAAAATCAAAACCATTTAGTTTGGATTTTATTTTTGTCCTCCAGAGCCATCAGTAGTGTGTTTGTTTAAAGCGGGCTTTGCAGCGTTTGCACTACTGTACATGGCTTCTTAAGAAAAATATTCTGATACTGCAGCCTGAAACCATTGTTTTGAGAGTTAATCCTCGTGGCTCTAGAGTAATAGCTACATGTCCTTCATTCTACTGATCCTCTGAAAAGTCACTTCACGCTTTCAGTTTATACAGAACTGCAAATGCCTCCTCGAATAAACGCATTCCGTGTACGTGAGCCAAAATCAGAAAATGTGGGGGCAAATTCATCCTTGGTGAGACTCCACTGAATCCACTCAACTTTCATTAAAAATGAACTTGGCTCATTTTGCTTCCTTTGAAATATATGAAATGCACTTGTTTAAATGGCTTGATTTCACTTCCTTTTATTTGATGTTTTAGAAGTGGTAGCATAAATATCAGTCAGAATCATATGCGCTTACATGTTATTTCCTGTTGTGCCACCCCTGGGCAATAAAAGAGAAGAGAGTGAGAAATAGCATAATTAAACTCTTGAAGAAATTCTTGTTCTCACTGAAGTCACTGGAAACTTTCCATTGACTACAACGGGATGAGGAGTGGGCGCTCCCTGGATGTTGCAGGTCTGTAGTTTTATAAATGAGCTTCCCCTTTCTGCTATGAGAACACACTACCTCCACTCACATCACAAAAAGATTTCCTGTGAAGTCCACACTGGCTGTTATCATAAGCCCCGATGCAATGCTCTGCTTTTACTATCTGAGATGCATAGCAAAAGTTAAATAGCCTGCAGAAGCTGTGTAAGGTAGGATACAGGATCTTATGCTAAAATCTCGCCCAGCAAGGCAGTGGTGCACTGCTCTAGTCCATAAGTGTTCAATAGTTCAGACAACTGAAAGTTATTCCAAACATGGTCCCCATTCCACATTGTGTAGGCAGACTGCTGATGTTACAATCTACACTCTAGTTCATGGAGTCAGCCCAGAGATCCAGATGCATGTGAAATTAACACGCTAGAAGTTAAATACTAAAATGACAAGTTGCTCAAAAGAGGAGGCCACGACAGATTAGTTAGCCTGCCTATGATTCACATTTGATAGAATGTAGAAAAAATGTTAAGAATGAATTTTACAATCATATAATCCCTGCACCTTTTAAAGAAGAGTGAGCTGGTCATAGTGACACTTCAAAGCATGGTTATTAAGACGAGCACAGAAAAGGAGACAGCCTTAGGATAACAAGATGCAAAAGTAGAACAGGAAGTCAGGAACTGAAACTGTTTAGACACAACACTGCATGAATTTGGGCACAGGCCCTGGCAAACACCCGACACCAGACACCCGGCATGGGGGAGGAAAAGAAATTATGTCTGAAAGACCTAATTGGCCCGTGAGAGGGGAAAACCAAGAAGGATGTGTCTCAGACAGACCAAGGTAGTGAACAGGTCACAGAAGAAAAGCAGAAAGTCCTCTAGTAAAGTGTCTGTGTAGTAAAGGGACAGTGTTGCAGTAAACCAAGATCTGCTACTTCTATTTGTATAATAATAGGGCATAGAGGCCGTATCCCACATCAAGATCCCCTTGTGCTAGGCACTGTACAAACACATAGTATGCAAGAGTCCCTGCCTCAAAGATTCTACAATCTAAATAGACAAGATAGACAAGAAATTATCCCCATTTTACAAATGGGAAGTTGAGGCAGGAAGGTTAAGTGATTTGCCTAAGGTCACACAGGAGTTTGTGATAGGACAAAAAACAGAACCTCAGTTACCTGAATCCCAATTCATCATCTTAACCACAAGACCACCCTTCATGTTTGTGCCCTATAGCTTTACATGCACAAAGTACAGGGCCAGATACGTGAGAGCCACCATTTTTTTGTTTTAAGCTTATTTTCTCTCTTTTCTCTTAATAAATCTCGTTTTTAATTAGACCACTTGATCCTTAAAACGCACTGACGCAAAGTCACTGCAGTATATTGTTGAAAGGGACGATCACCTTCTGACTTCTTCTGAAAGGTAATCAGGGATAAAACAGTATGTATCCTGTAAGGCTGGCTTGAGTCAATCATGTAGGAATCACAACAGAGATACGGGCTCGGTCAGTATTGTAGCCAGTAAGCCAAAAGAAGTGGCTAGATAGTTATGGCTCTGTATCAGAGACTGGCAACAGCCATGAAATTGTCTAAACTGAGGAATATGTGAACAAAACTCACTTTGGTTTAATGCCCCAAGTAAAAGACAGTCCCCATTTACTTTTTTTAAAATTCATGCTCTGATTCAAGTTAGACACAGGTCAGGTTCATTATGAAAATGTCTACTTAGGTAATATTTAACTTTGCTCACAAAAACTATATGTCCCGCTTGGGAATGCAGGTGTGGTTTACACAAGCATGCTGTCATTCTCACATCAGATTGGAGAAGCTTTGTTTTAACTCCTTAAGGCACATGTGCAAATGGCAATTATATCTGGATGCATTTAATTTCTCTTTTATTTGTAGGAATAAGGAAGAAAGTCACCTCTTAGGGTTAAATGGTGGCAGTTAGGCGCTGTCAGCTGGCTGCAAAAGGTGGTATGGAGAAGCAGTGTGCTAGCAGGCACCCTGCATCAGAGAAGACCGATTATCTCTTGAAGCACTCTGTTTTTCACAAAAGTAGTGCTGTTGTTGTGAAACAGTAATTTAATGCTACTGTTTAATACACCTCCCCCCTCCACATAGTCAGTGAAGCCTGTTAGCTGGCACCTGCAGGTGGAGTAGTTGTCCTTGTGTAAGAATGGGGGTGTGGCCGTAGAGACCAAAGGTCATCCGCCATTTTGGAAGGTGCAGCTATGGACTGCAATCAACACCAGGCTCTGATTGCTGTTCTGTCAGTAGCATTGTCAATCCCCTACATTCATCACTCATGAGTCGAGTCCCGAAAACTCATGAGATTGGCTTTAAAATAAATTGGAGGTTCTTTTTATTTGGTTAATGTTTTGGTTTCTGAGCCTTTAAATTACACTGAGGTCACGTATTCAAACTTTCTTCTGCAACCATAAGCGTTAGAAACTTCCTTTTAGAGTTTATTTTAAAGGAAAGCCAAGATTCTCACGTTTTGTCTTCAAGATTTGGGGCTTTCCAATATTTCAATGACTCACAATAAGGTTGCGAGGGTTGACCCTGGTGTGTTTAAATAAAAAACAGTGTAAATGTTAAAACAAATTCTCTGTGCCATAATAAAGAGAACCCCCTAATGTGAAGGAAACAGGACAAATGACTCTGCCTACTCCTCTCCCCCTTTCTAGCTGCTGCTACCAAGGGGTAGCAACTCAGTAGCAGTCCTTGTATCCTAACTGCCCTTTCTCCCGCCCTTCCCTGGCTCCCACATGCACATTGTGTGGTGCAATTTGGTTACGCCTACTGTCAGACAAAAGAATCTCACTATCACATCTTGCCACAGCATTTCAGCCATTTTATTGAAAACTTTCCTTTCCCATTCAATGCTCTTTGGAGATTTGGATAAAGAGAAGTTTTGCATTAATGATTTCTATGAACTGGAGCACAGACAATAGTTTACAAAGGGCAAACATTTTGCTAGTGTGTGTGTGTCCAAGTCAAATGCAAATAGCAGCATATCAGCAGACAATATGGCATGCAATGAATGAGGGTCAAAGAGCTAAATTTACATGGTCTGATAATATGTTTGTGTTATTTTGTACTTTTATTTTGTGCACACACAGTGGAAAGGAGTCTTTTCTTTTCTTTTTTCTTTTCTTGAAAAGAGTATTTTAAGTGTTGCCTTTTAAAAGTATTGTGCTTGTTAAAATACACATTCTTTCAGTGCAGTGCAAACCAAAAGTAACAATACTGCCACGTTTTATAACAAACTTTTCAATTGTTGCCAAACAGTCAAAAAAGATTTGCATGCCTTCCCAACGCACATTAGCGCATAATGTATGAACTAACTCCGATATGCCACACACACAAGAAGGGCATGCCATTTGTCACTTCTATTTCCCCCTTCTCTTGGCATTGACAACATCCCCTGCCGTTGCGGATGAGCTCAGAATCATTTTATTACCCTGGGCTATGCCACATTATTCAGACGAAATGTGTAAGAGTCCTTCCTCCCTGCGATGTGATCCTCTTACAGTATATCTCTGCAAAGGAACACACTTGACTCCTGCTGTCCAAAGTCTCAGATCACTTACCTCCAATCAGCACTAACCTTTAGGACTGGGGAGGGGACCCATCTCTCAATTCATACCGTCACAAGCTCCACTAGTGTGTCAGAGACCATGTCAGGAACAAAGAAAAAACAAAATACACAGCTTGCCCTGATGACATCCAGCTAGCTACCCAGCAGCACGAGGTTAGGAACAACAGAGATGTCCTTTCTTCATTAAGTGTATTTATAAACAGGCAGTACATAAGCATTTTCTTTCCTTCACAGTGACGGATGATTATATATCTATGAATGTTTTCATTTATTTGGCCCCAGGGTAATCAAAATCAATTGAAACTATGGCAAAGGAGGGAAGGAACACAAGTAGGCGTGGGATTGTCTGTGCTTTTCTCTCCCTGGGCCATACAAGGGTAGTAGCTGGCAAAAATGCACCCACTGCAGATGAACTTCTTATTCAATTGATAATTGTTCCCAGTTCTGTTCATGGCTTCTGTCCATTGAGGATGTAGCTCTGCATAACTTTAAAAGCAATCGACTCTGCTCTGGAAACACTGTGGGAGCTTCTGAGCCAGCATGTGCGTGACTCTGTTTAGGCTTAAAAATAAAAAAGTGGTCCCAGAAAACCTTTGTGAATGAAATTTTCATGCTTTCATGTCTGTTCCAACACAGATTCTGGGTCAGTCCTTGTGATCTCAAACATCCTGTTTAAACTGGCGTTTTCCACTACATACATACAAAAATATTTTCATTATAATCTTTTAATGGTTGTGAATGGGCAAGCAAAATTTATCGGGTAAGCAAAGAGAGTTAAGGAGTCTGTGTAAAAATAAAACAAACACATAAAATATAATAAAAATAATATGTTAAAATATTAAAAATACTGATTTTTTTTGGTGAGTCTCCCTGAGTGTCAAATTCCTCAAATTAATCTTGCAAAGCCAGATGGTGAAAAGTACAATGAGAGTTTGTCTTTTAATTCCTTTTTCTTCCTCTCACTTTCATAATCATGCACCAAAAATACAGTGACTACTCTAACACTACAAAAGATGGCACAACATATTGCTTCCAAAATTATCCTTTGAGGAACTTTCCAACCCTCTCCAGTGAGAGAGTTGCACAGCTACCAGGCTGGTGCCACTCTATGGCGGACATTTTGTTCAAACCATCAAATGGTAAAAAATTTACATATTTGCAAATAATTTACATATAACCATAATCCTAAATGTAGAGTCCGCATCCCCTACCCCAAACAGCATCAGGAGTAGGAAATGAAGCTGCACAAAACTTGCCGGCAGTGGGGGTGGAGGTACTCAAGGATATCTGGCGTCATAGCTGGGCAAGGGACTCTGGGAAGATAGGGGTAGCTGGGCAGAGGGTGGCTGCTGGGGCTGTTGATGCTGGGGTGAGAGGTTGTTCTAGGGTAGGGAATTCTGGGAAACAAAAAATCCATGTGGTGCTGGGGCAGGGTGCTCTTGGGAGATACTGAGCTGTTCTTGTGGTTAGAGGTCTGCAATAGGGTGCAGCTGACAGTGCAGAGTGGAACCTGGGAGCCCGTAGCATAGAGCCTCTCTCCTTGGGTTGCTCTTGCCCCCACTGCCTTCCCCTCTAGCTGCCACTTGGCTGGGATTCTGGCAGGGAGAAGGGAACAGCGAAAGAGGAGGTGCAGGATTGCCTTCTCAGACTCAGAGGCAGTCTCTGGTGGCCTAAAGAGGGAACTGCAGGCAGCCTGTAGCCCGCCGGTACCTCGGGCGGGTACGTGAGAGCGTAGCTAGGATACAGGAATGTGCGACAGGGCTGCCAAATGCATGAGTGCCACGCAAGGCGCGTGACACTTGAGGAAAGCTGAGCCAGTTTTCAGAAATCAAATCTTTTTTTAACTCTTCTTTCACCATGTCCTTTCCTCCTACGCCACCCTCACTACTCTGTTAATACAGACACACTTGTGGATTTGATTAGCAGCGGTTGGTAATAAAGATTGCAGGCTGTACTCTCCCTTTTCCCATCCAGAGACCAAGTGAGTCATCACATCTTGAGGCATGCCCAGTCTCCATAGGTCAGAAATATTAGACTAAACAGCAGCCTCAGACTGTATAGTACAAGACATTCAAGTATTTGGAAGTCTTTTTAACTCTGACAGATGAGTCTTCAGGTATCACAAGGACAATCCCTGCTGCCTTTGTGAGCTGCAGTGAGGTTTGAGGGAGTGAATGGCCATGTCTACTCTACCGTCTGGGTCAGCAAAACCTACCTTGCTCATTGGTGTGAATATTCCACCCCTCCCCGAGTGACATAAGTTACACCGGCATAAGCACTTGTGTCCCATAGCGTATGCTGCTCACAAGAGTGGGTTGTTTTAACCACATGTGCTGCTGTCTCGCTACAGCTATGCCGCTGCAGTGCTGTATGTGCAGACCTGGCCCAAATTTGTGCAATTTGATGTTCAAGGGACTATGTATTGGATTAACTTCAAATTGTCTTGCTCTGTGGGCCTCGTCAGATATTTCATGGTATTTGAACATAATGGTTTGTAATTTAATTTCCTCCTTAGGGTGTTTTTTAAGATGGGAGCAAGAGAATGAGCGTGCTGCTAACTCTGCTGTGTGCTGTGAATGCATAGAAAGTATAGAGCAGGGGTAGTAAACTATTTTTTGTCAAGGTCCAAATTTCATGGTCAAGGTTTAGTTAAGGTCCAGACTTCAGGGAAAATAATAATAAAAAAAAAAACCCAACAGTAATGATAAATAGTAAATAAAAAGATTTCAGGGTTCATTCAAAAGTGTCTGGCAGATCGGATTTGGCCCTCGGTAAGTTGGAAGTATAATATTGAACACATAGGAATCATAAGTGCTAGTACTCAAATATGATTCTAAGCACTTTACAAACATTAACTAACTAACGAATCCTCTCAACAACCCCGTGAGGCTGGCAAAAATTATCTGAGATGGGGAAAAAGAGGCAAAAAAGGATAAGGGCTTGAGGGTGTTTCAGAAAAAAAACAGGCCACTCTGATTTGATGCCTATATATAGATATAAGTGACCAAATACAGGAACTTATGTTTGAAAATATTGATATTTATTCCTTTTTAAAATAATGGCTAGAACTTAAAGAGCTTTGCTTTTAATAGTGACAACAACAGTGTGGTGGAAATTTTTCTAAATCAACAGCTCTCAAACTGATCTGCAGAGCTGCTTTAGCCACAAGGAAATTAAGTGTCTGAGCAGAGTTTGGGGGTAAAATTTTCAAAAAAGTGCCTAGAAGTATAGGTCCCATTTTTAAAAGTAATTTAGGTACTTACCAGCCAATAGAGCTTAAGTCAGCTCCTAAGTCACTTTTGAAAATGGGACTCAGGCTCTTTTGAAAATACTACCCTAGAACACTGGAGGTCCTGGGAGACCATGCCCCTCTCTGACAACACAATTTATGAAACTGGTCACTGAATATGCGAAGTAGCCACCAACTAAAAACTGCTACATAATGGTAATTTAATTTTTTTGGCGCGACAAAACCAGAACTGACTGATGCTAAATATAGCATATCCACATAATGCTTTACAATTAGAGGAGGGAAGTATCTATACTGTGTCCACATCTTTTCCCCCAGGAGTTTAAATTAGCAAGGATCTCTTTTTGCACTTTTTGTAATTTAAAGATTGCCAAACTGATTCACCAGTGTATTACTGCAATCTTATACCATTGGAGTTACACTGGCATATGATTAGTGTAACACAAAGGTAAATCAGGGCCTTAGTCTCTCAGCACTGCCATTTCCACCTTAAGTGAAAAAAAACACCCTCTGTTAATTTGCTTGTGTGCCTCTAGCATTCAGCTTCTTGAAGGGAACAAAAGTATCAGATGTGCCAGGCTGGTTTTGAGATACATGCAGACAGGGCAAGGGTAAGGAACACACTGTTTTGTATGTATGAATTAACTCAAAATTGAAGCCGTGTAATTAGAGGGGGAAATCTAGTGCACTAACACACTACTTACCCCTTACCCCTACCCCATTTTGCTCTTTCCAGTAATAAGTAAATGCTGCTGCACTGAATCTCTTCCTTAAAGCTGTCACTAATGCCTGGAGATAGGGAGGGTTCATCTGGTTTTCATATAAATGTGACTTTTGTTATTAATTGCTGGACTTTCCTTAGACTGGCCAGTCATTCCACTGTTCTCAGTTCTTCTCTTTCAACTTAAGTTTCTTTCCAGACTTAGGATCTGAACCGCACCAAAACCTTAAGTCCTCCCTCCCCCCCCACTCACCCACCTGATGTTGCTGGACCCTCAATGGAAATAGATTAAGTGTGCTGGGTTTTGCTTTCCTTGCAAACAAGCTGAGGGACAACCGTATTTGTTAGCAGAGAAACAACTGGATAAAAAGAGCTGGCTAACTCTGTATGGTTCATGGGAGCAGTCACAAAGGCTTCTGGGAGCTGCCCACTCGGGGCAAATGTTTGTTAAGGGATGGGAGTGATTACTTAATAGTTGCATTTACAGGGGTGCCTGCAAAACAGCGCCACCTCTGGCTCATCAGGTTTTGCACTTGTTTTTCACTTTGTTGCCATAGAAGCACTGGCTGAAAGGGTGGCAGTGGTACAAACTTGACTCAAGACTGATGGAGTAGTCTAGCTGAGACTAAGGAAACAGAATCTTACATCCAGACTCTCATACTGGCTCTGAAAAACAATGCAGTCCATTCCACTTGGCTGCTGATTTTGTCTTTCATAATAATAACTAACAAAAATGAAAACACACTGTTCCCTTCCACAAAGAGCTAAAAACTCCTCTCCCCCAAGTTCCCTCCTGGCAAATAAAGGCCTTTTCAGAGTTTTGCCACTGATTTTAGCAAGAGCAAGATCCAGCCCTACGATTGGACGGTTCTTTTTGTTGTTGATTCCTGGGATATAGCAGAACGCCCTAGGAGCAGCTAATGACCCTGTGGTGAGGGCCACATTCCATTATTATATTATTATTAAACATTTAGGTCTCCATAATCCATCTATCCACAGTAGAATCCACAGTGATGTTAATGGGAGGTTTGCACAAAGAACAAGGGTAAAACAGGCCTCTATGTAGTAACTAATTGCCATCATTATTTATTATTTGTTCTGTGCCATAATTTTGTCTTCATCAGCACTTGGGGAGAGGGTAATAATCTTTATTTCAACCCCTTTGTTTCTCTTCTCTTCCTTTGTTTTTCTTCTCTTCTCACTCTCTCTCTTTCTCATTCTCCATCACCTTCCCTGGCTCTGTGTTTATCCTTTCTTTTCTTCACATTCCCCCTCCCCCCCAACTCCCAAAATCCTGATCCTCTGTGGATTTAGCTCCCACCCCATCCCATCTGCTGAAATAAAGAGCAGTGAAATAATTAATGGTGACATTGAGTGTCATTCTTAGTACAACATCCCCAATTAGATTAATGGCAGGTGGGGGAGTTTATGCCTTCCAGAGCCATTGGGTCCAGGAAATGTCTGGAGACTAATGAAGACAACACTTCACATTTGAAAGCTATGCTCTGGAACCATGGGGCTAAAAACATACTTCAAAAAAAAAATAGATGTGATTCTGACAAATCTCAATATATCATATGAGCCACATAAATGCATCGAGTGGCCTGGATGCAGGCCATAAGCCCCATATCTGACACCTTTCACCTAAAAGGTGTTTTAAGTACAGATCGCTTGCTTCCTCTGAGAGCTCACCAGAGCTAGCATTTGGAAGCATTCAGGGCAGTGTAAGGTGAATTAAATATGTTTAGGTAACCTTGCATGTTGGTGTCAGAAGATGTACAGAACCAGGTAGGAAGGGCAGTTATTGGGCCAAAGTAGTAGTGGATGGTATTGTTTACTTTAATTGAACCCATATAGTTTTAAATAAAGAGAGGTGTCTTGATGCTTTGGTGAGTTTTATGGAACACAAACTTCTAACATAAGTCATTTTTCTCCCTACGGAACAACTTGGATTCCTGGAGAGAGAGGGAGATTAATATACATGTTCTGGCATGAAAGTAATATTAATAATATGACCTTCGAGAAGTCTCAGTCTCTTTGCAGAATGAAGGCCCTGGGACTGTTCAATAATGATCTGTTGCCTTGACTTGCGTCTTTGTTCTCAACACTCACATCTCTTTCCCTGAGTCCAGGCCCGATGACTTTTCTCTGCATTCAGGTTTCCATGCCTCTACTTACCCACCTCCAGCATCCTGTTCCTGTTCCTGGGTTCTCAGCCTCTTTCTG
The DNA here is from genome assembly GCA_007922155.1 of Mesoclemmys tuberculata. Classification (NCBI taxonomy): domain Eukaryota; kingdom Metazoa; phylum Chordata; order Testudines; family Chelidae; genus Mesoclemmys; species Mesoclemmys tuberculata. The sequence goes on from ML675610.1 coordinate 32,920,070, forward strand.
TCCACTGTCTGAACCTCGCCTTTCTCTTTACCTCTGTCTGCTTCCCAGGTGCTGTACCTCTATGTTCTGCTTTCACTCTTCCTATTCCCACAAGTCACTTCTCTCCTCCTTGAGTTCCAAGGGCCAAATTCACTACTGATGTCAGTGGATTCAGTGCCATTGAAATTAATAGAATTGCACCCCTTTATACCACTACTGAATTTGCCTCTGCTCCGTTTCCAGGTTATTCTTTTGTATTTAGTGCTGCCTTTCTTTGCCTTAGGGCTTTTCTCCTTACTATTCTGACTTGTTCCTATAACAGTAGCACCTAGAGCCCTCAAGCAAGATCAGGCCTCCATTGAACTAGGCACTGTCAATACTGAGAGTGCTTACATTGTGAACGTACAAGACAGATGAAAGGTGGGAGAAAGGAAGTATTCATATCATCCCTTTTTGCAGATGGGGAACTGAGGCACAGAGGGATAAAGTGACTTTCTTGATTCAAACAGGAGACCCTGTGGCAAAAGTGGGAATTGAACTAAGATTGCCTGAGTTCCGGCCCAGTGACTTAAATGGCAAGACCATTCTTCCTGCTTTCTCCAGCCCTCACTCCCTTTTCTGTCCCTTTCATTCAGCATGGCTTTTCTGCATTTATTTCTAGTGCTGATGCTCATGAACAGTGCATGCCTTCCTCCATACCAGTGCTAATCACATAAGTCATTCAATCCCACCAAAGAGGGTAAGATGTTTCACAGAATATTCAATAAACTACAGCAATAATTTTTAAAACAATGTTAAAATCAAGAGTTTTTGTGTAGGTGCGGCACTCAGTGTCACAACGAGTTGGATTCACAGAGCATGAAACCTTAAAATGCTCCATTCTCTCACTGAACTTTGAATCTATGACATGCAGGTTTATAGTGTGACCTTCCACTCCTGTTTTTTTTTTTAATCAGTGAGTTTTGGGTATGAATAGAGATGATGCAATGTGTTTCTTTGTCATCCCCCCTAAAAGAGGTTAGATGCAAACACAAATGCATACGAGTCAGAAGTTCACTTCCAACTCAACTAAAGAAGAAAGTATTGTTAGAAAGCAGGATGTTTACACAGATATTTGCATGGCCACTGTGCAAAAGGCCTTATGCATGTAATTTAGAGAGTTTAAGGATAGTAACAGCTCTATATCCACAGTGACCAAAGACAGGGCAGCAGTCAGAGAAGAACAACAGAGTAAGTTAGGTACTTTTAGGCTCCCTTTGATTGCAGGGTCTGACAGCCAAATTTTCCAAAGTGCCATGAATATTTGCAGTCTAGTTCTTCTCCCATCTAAATGGAAAAGTTACACATTTCAGAATCACTCCTGCTAAAATAAAGGGCCAGCTTCTGCCACCCTTGTTCATGTTGAGTAGCACGTGCAGTAGAACTACTTACGGACTAAAGTTCTACTCAGTGTGGTCCAGGGCGGCAGAGGCTGGCCTTCAATTTGGTCTGCATCCTATTAATGTAATGTGAAGAAATGGTATTACAGTGAGCCAGAGATGGGTCCAAGAACAAAGCCTGCATCGTCACCTTATCCTCCCCAAACTCTGGAGAATCCAGCTTCAGAGCAGAACTTTAGGAATGTCTGTCTGTCTCTCTATAATAGGCCAATGTCAAATGCTCCCCAAGCTTGTGGGAGTTTGAACGCAAGACTAAACATTGTGCCTTGGATCTATTTTTACAAGAAGGACGATCCTGCTCCCATTCAAATCAATGGAAAAACTCTCATTGATTTTAATGGAGCAGGATAAAGATCTGAACGAGAACGAGTTATAGTAATGAATACAGGCAGAGCTTTCTAAGAACAATCACAGAACGCCATAGGAATTCCTAATTAATGGACAGATACCATTTCCCTGTTCTGAAACATTAAAAAGGGGTTTACTCAAGATGAAGTGTAGGAAGAGTCCTGTCCCAGGCCTTGAATAAACATAGCTGCATTGTGATCAAACCACATTGCCTCAGAGTGATTTAAAGTTCTCTGGGCTGGTCTAGAAGGGTAGCAGTAATCTCCACTGCCATGCAAGGGACATAAATTCCATTCCTCACTCCCCAGGACAGCAGCATGGTAAAAACTGGGCACTCAGTACAGGGGAACAGAAGAAATGATTTGTGGATTTCACCTGTAACTCTTTCAGCTGACTCAGTCAGGAAACTTTCCAGGCCTTGTCCATCAAACAGATCTTGTGCATGAAGCATGAGGTCTTATGAGGAGTGTGAAGGAAAGGAATAGGATGTCCGAGATAGATTGAAAATCTTGAGGGTAAAATAAGGAATGAGAGAAAAAAAATCATCCTGGCTTCAGTGTACATTGGGATTATTGTGTAAGGAGATTTCGCTAGCTCTGCAACAAGCAGAGTTGAATGTGGCCTAAAATATTTAATAATTCAGCAGTTCTCAAACTGAATCTTGCAATTCTCACCATTAATTATCTGGGGAAATGAATGGGAGAGTCACTGGCCTAGTTCCATTTCCCATCTCCAGCTCCCCACTGGAAGTGGGTTGCTTCGCCTGGTATCCCTCAGATTCCAGAAGCACCCTACAAACCACTGCATTGATTCCTGTGGCGCCATTTATGGAGCACTACAAGAATCAGTACAAAGAATTCTGGGACACATTTGACATGAGCTATATGCGAGTGACTGGGTGTGGGCTGAGAGAAGGAAAAGGATTGATAACTTCTGTAAATAGTTTCAGAATGGAGGGCTAGGTGATACAGAGAGTTAATGCAATGGACTCCCTCTGCTGGAGATATTCATATCTTGACTAGGTAATAAAGGAAAGAGTCTGGTGGTCTCAGACTATATAGTCACTAGTGGACATAAATTCATCATAGAGTGTAGTACAAGTGGATGAATGGCCATCGCTACTCAAGTCTCTATTCCTCCATCTGTGTGCCTTATGACTGCTTTTTTGACCCTTTCTCCCACTCCCCCCTGTGATTTCTTCTGTGTCAACCGCTATACCTGGAACTCCTTTCCTGTTCCTGTCTGCCAGGTACTGCTACAAAACAAACGTCTTCCTCAGGCCTTTCCATGCTAATGCCCAGGCACTGCAGAAGTAATTAAAAGGAGAAAAGGAGAAACTTAATTTTTTTTAAAAAATGAAAGGCTGGAAATAGTATGCATGGCTCCCATTCACCCTAAACTTCAAGAAGAGTAAAAGCTATTTTCAGCACAAAGCATGTGTGATATCAGCAACTCTTTGTAATTACAGGGCAGATTTAAAAAATGGAAAAGGCATGATGTGAGACAGTTCCCATGTGTAGCACAGATGAGCAACACTGCAGGCTTTCCAGAAGCATGAAAAAAAAGTGACCTCTGGAAACTACCTATTTCCTCATCAGGCTTAGCATTTAATTTTGGGGAATAAAGACATTGTCGCACACAAGAAAGAGTAATAGAATTTCCAGTCTTTCAGGAAGCTTCCCTATGTACCAGAATCATCATGGGGTAAAGAGAACTAAATCCTATGATGATTTTTCTCTTTACCACATATCTCAGCAAGTTTGGTGGCCTGCCAACTGGAAAAATACAGAGATTTTGAAACTGAGGTAATTCCTTCAAATGATGCTAAAGGCTGTTGAAGCTGATTCATTCCCTTGCACTGGGTATATCCCAAATATTCCACTTCCCAGAAAGTAAAGTATTAATTTAAAAATAGAGTCATGGGGCTAAACCTCCATTCTGCTCCCAACTTCTTCACATCTCAAATGAAGAATTGAGTTAAGATATTCAGCAAGATCCTTGCAGGTCTGTGTTAAATTTCATCAGTTTCTCCCATAAGCTTGTCCCTGTCTTGAGTGAGTTTCCCTTTTGAAATCAAGGGTCAAAGTCACTGGTATGCCCTAGAAAATTCTGCGTGCCTTAAGAACAGCAACACATTAGCTCCGCACACGTGCAGGTGTCTGTTCACATGGAGTTCACTGCAGGCTTTAATTATTAAGGCCTGATTTGACAAGGTGCTTAAGCACATGTGTAACTTTAAGCACACAAGTAGTCACATGGAGAGTATGTTCCGGCTGTTTGGCATTGCTGAGTGACATGGACATCAATGAGACCAGGCACATGCTTGAAGTTATGTAAATGCTTAAATCCTGTGCTGAATCAGGGCCCGATTGAAAAATTACATACAAGTGTAAATGAAACTAAATAGCAACATTGTTCTGATAATGGATAATTCACTTTCTTCTCCTAATCTATTATTTCTGTTGCTCACTTTCACCTACCAGACCATCAATTCTGCCAGATACAGTTACTGTAACTAAAACACAGCCACTATTTTATTCAGAAAGTCTCGCAATGGCAGAGGATCACTGCGAATAAGTCACAGATTGCTGAATGCCACAGTATACTTTATTCAATAAAGGACAGAGTTTAACACTTCAAAAAAAAGAGAAATTATAATAAAGCATGACCCAGTTCTTTCTCCATTATTTATTTTGTTGCCATGGATATCTTTAACTTTCCCCAAGGACAGCACCCAAATCATTCCAGCGAGGCTTTTTTTCTTTGTCAAACATATGAAGAGGTTTTATATGGAATGCATTAAAGCTGTAAAGAGGAGATTCTGTGTTAACCTTCGAGACTCCTGGATCTGTACATTGTTGTTTTATTGGCCAGTCTGATATCTGGGTTGTCCACTGAGCTGTCAATTTGACTCTGATTGAAAGTTTGCCAATGACTTCAGTCGGAGCAGGATCAGAGCCCCTACTCCCCCCTTTGTGTGTAACATGAAACATTCAATCAGAGTCAAATTTACAGCTCAGCAGACAGCTTAGATATTCGACTGGCCAATAAAACAACAACGTACAGATCCATCAAGACTGAACGTCTTGGAACAGGATTGTGACTGGAGTCCTCTCATTTGTACTATTGCAGAGTTTTCAGTCGAAGAAGGCACCAGAAAGTTGCCAATCTTTTATAGCAATTTTGCATTGAGAGATCATTAAAATACTCTATTTTAATCCAACACTATTAATAGCCTTTACACTAGAATTTGTTGAAATTCCCTGAATTTTGTGTTTAATTAATTTTTTATGACAAAATTTAACTTTTGACAGAACCTCCCTCTCCCACAAAATTTTTTGTTGGAAAGTATGGAGTTGTTCCAATCAGCTTTAGAGCTGTTTCAAATATATTGACATTTAAACAAATTTTGATAAAATTTCAAATTGTGATTTTTTTTTAAATAAAGCATTTATAAAAATCCCCACTACACTTTTTACTATTTCTTTGAGCAGAGGAGCTCAAATGAGCTAAGATTGTTTATGTATTTGCATATTCTAGTCATGGTCCTTGCACCACACTTGCTTGATCTTTGCATATTTGCCGCTCTGGAGTAGTGAATTTACATCAGTTGAACTACCTGTATTTTCTGAAAAGAACTGCTTCTGCTGTGCTGCCTGCAGTAAATCTAGTTGACTCATATATAAATACCATATTGTTATTCTTTAACTGTTTCTCATATATAGATACATAAGAAAGAGAAATGCTGCTTCGTTCTAGGTAGGCCAAGGAATGTTAGGGAATATGCCAAGTGTTTATGGGTAGGAGCTACATCCCAGAAGGCTGCCAGGTAAGTGCAAACATTGCCATCTTTGTGCAGAAACAGACCCTTTAAAACCATAAGGTCTTGATCCTGAATGGTGCTGAGTCCTAGAACTCACACTGACTTCAGGACCAGGCCGTGGGAGTTCCAAGCCTCTGATAACACTGTCCCTTTAACATTGACAGAAGAATCTAGGCATTCAAGAACAGAACACATAATGTCTCTTGTGAGTAATGTAACATATCATTTCCTTACTGGTGGAAATAAATAGCCTCATACCATTATTCACCATAACAGTATCTTCAGTTGCAAATCTCAGTCTTAAGGGAAAACTACACTAGGAAAACTGAACAGGTGCTTTTTAGTTTTGGGATGAATCTGATTCTGTGTCATCTATTGAAAACATCAAACTGTAATGAGGTTAGTTGCTTTTTCTTGAAATCCCTAACGCAGAATTCAGAATTTAACTCTGTGTAATTTACTGGAGTATTGGAATGTAGGTGTATTTTAAACTCTTTAAGAACTAACATCATGCAATGTGAAATACTGCTTATTTCCATGTACTTTTACTTTTATTTATTTTTATTTTTAAAAAGCACAACACAAGGTAAGCTTGACAGACAGAAACAAAAGTGAATAATGAAGCAAGTCTATTCTAATAGCTCCTTGGTAGATTCTTATTACGAAACTTGAATATGCATGGCCATAACCCCCTAGAGCATTGAAATGTAATAGATTTGTTTTATAAACACACAGTGCTAGCTCAGCTTTTGCTGAAAATTCTCATTACGTGGACTTTTACACATTGGTTTTTGTTTTGTTCTTTTAATTTCCCACCCGCTTAAAATTAAGAAGGTCAACTGAAGAAAAGAGATGAAGGGCGGAGGGAGAAAAGATAATTCAGAGGCAGATGTGTAATTAACTGAGTGCTGCTGAGACTGTGGTAGGTCTGAGCTTCCCAGAACTCAATAGGAGGTTAACCTAAATCAGGGCAACTAGGAAGTTCTTAAAATGTTTCTGCTACCCTGCTCAATTACATGACTGAATCTTCTAATGAACTCTCTCATTAAACTAAAGAGGTAATCCATTCTAGTGCAAGACTGGCTGCCAAAGAGCTCAAGTAGTGAGAGGAAATGAAGTGGTTCAGCACTCCATGCTAGTAACATGCCAAAACAACAACAAGTAACTTTAATTAAAAAGCCACATTTTCTGCACAGTTTTCCCCAGAGAGATGAACATTTCTTTTTGTAAGCGGGACGATTTTTGCACTTCATTAAATGCTGTGATCTTTTCATCACATCAGCCTTTAATGCAGCAACATAATATTAGTTTGCCTGGATTAATGATTACAACAAACGTGTGTGTGGAGGCGGGGAGCGGTGGTGGTGGGGAATTTAAGAGGTCTTAAAAATATTATAGGTAGTGAAAACCGCAAATTCAATTTTCAGTATACTTACAGGAATGGTTCACTTATCATGGATATTTTCAACTTTTATTTCAGTGGGGTTAAAGTTTGAAAGGTCTTCAGTTTTCTCTTGATTAAGATTTTCACTCAGATTGTTAAATATCCAACTATTTACTTACATGGCCTCCCGCACTGTAGAATCTGAACACCTTATAAACAAGGTCTCCAGTCAAAACAAGACCCCCTTTATGCTGGCCCTTGTACAAACACATAGTAAAAGATAGTCTCTACTTCATGACCATACAATATTATTTGAAATTATATGCAATAAGGAGGCGTGACAAAAAAAGAAAGGGGAAAGTTGGAGGATGAAGGTTATGAAATTAAGAACACATAGGTAGTTAAACTACATCTTTATGACTACAAATATATGCAGAAGCTAAACTGGACGAGTTATTGTAGCCAAGATTAAACTTTACCACAAAAATTGCTCAGTGTCTTTCTGCTTTGTATGGCTCTCAGTGATTGAGGATGGAATTTGGCTGACATCACATTTTTTTCAAAGCAAAACTCTGGATGACATGTGGATCTGGAAATCCACTCCATTTCAGAGATAGCATCATACTAGCAAAGCCAAAATGTGATGCGGAAGCTGCTGTCATGACTTATAAACATAGGAATAAATACCACCAAATTTCAGAGACCCACAGTGCAGATCTGACACTACCATATGCCCTTAATAATCCTTGCAATGTGTTTTCAATCTGGATATTGCAGTCAAATAAAGATACAATAAAAATCTCAGGCCCCAATTCTGCAGACACTTACACGTGCACTTAGCTTTAAGCTGTGAGTAGTTCCACTGACTTCAGTGAAAGTATTCAGGCAAGTAAAGTTAAACACATGGATTAATTTGCAAGATCGAGGCTTTAAATACCTTGGCTGCTTATAGTCTAGCATATATCCCTGAAATCCTTTAATTTCCTATCACAGCCTTGCCAACTATTCCCAGTAAATAACTTAACCATGTGAAGGGTTGAATTTTTTTTATAACAGTTCTTAAATGCATAAAAATTAAGGGAAACAAATTTCTAGTGAGATACTACATGACAATCAGACTCCTGAAAATCTTGAACTATTGCATGGCCATAGATTTTAAAGAGACAAATTATACTTAAAAGGCGTTGCTTGAAATGTGGGGCGGGGGGGAATGGTAATTGTTATTTTTCAGTCTCTGACACAGTTTGTAGTTGGGGAGATTGGAAATAACATTTGAACATTTTCTGATTCATGGTAGGTCCCATGTTGTCCTAGGTGTAAATATTGTGACAGGGTCAGGCCTGACGGCTACACCAGGGTGCTGGAGGGCATGTATATCAGCCTCAGGCTCAACAAAGCCCTGTTTCCAGGGTAACGCAGCTGGGGCCTGATTTAGGCAGTTAGGCAGGTTGGGGCGGTTTTAGCCAATCAGGCCAGCTGGGGCCAATCAGGAAGCCCCGCCCCAAACACTCAAAAGCCTGCGGGGCAGGCAGTCAGTGGTGGGTTGTAGGAGCTTGGAGAGAGGAGGAGGTTGGAGAATAGGAGGTAGTATTATAATCTATAGTGCCAGTTCGTAGCTATCGGAGGTGTGCAGATCGAGAGCCTGCCATTAGGAGTTGGCGGCTTGGAGGAGGCAGGTTGCCGCCTGCGGCCTGCAGGCCACGGAGACCCGCTGCTTCCACGGTGGCTACCAATACCCCGGAGGGCAGAGCACCGGGTTGTAGAAGCGGGGAGCAGTACCTAGGGGTAGAGCGGACCCCGGCACCCCCCGACCCTTCCCCAGCTGCACCACCGGCCCGGCCGGCAAGGCGCAAGGCCCACAAGGGCAGAGTACTTTTCCCTCCCCTGCCCCCACCTCGCCACAATATATAAAAAGAAGTTTTGGCAAGTTCAGTTACATTCGGTAAGTTGCACTGATAAAATAAAGCCATATAAAAAAAAAAGATTGCCCTGAATACATGGAAATGTAATTTAGGGCCAGGTCTACACTAGAAAATGTTGCCAATATAATAATGTCAATGAGGGCTGTGATTATTTATGACTTTTGTATACGGTGAACAAGCCAGAGTGTGGATGCATCTTAAACCGGCAAGAGTTCTTTTTGCCGGTATAGTTTATATCAGCTCCCCAAGCAAAATAAATTATACCGACAAAAGCACTTTTTTGCCAGTATAACAATCGCAGCCCCTAACTGACATCATTATACTGGCCAAAGTTGCTACTCTAGACCTGGCCTTAGATTGCATTTCAAACCTGGAAATGCGGGAGGAATGGTACTGGGTCTAAGCATTGCTCATTAATATTTATATAGGCCCTAATTCTTAGGCAAAGCACGTAAGTACATACCTAACTTTACTCATGGGAGTAGAGGCCCTATTGACTTCAAGTACCTTGCTGAATCACAGCTGTATTGGGCATGCTGTAGTCATTTAAGACCAAATCCACTGTCCACTGACATTACTTGTAGGCTCTGATTGATTTAAGTGGGCATTGCATCAGGCCCTTAGGGTGTGATCTTGCACCAAAGGGGGAACCAAATGGGTGTTTTACCAGCAGTGTTAGGTTCTTAGTTACTGCCAGACTAACATAATTCTGCAGGGTTTATGTTTGTACAGGAATGTCTGCTGGCAAACAGTGTGACTGATCTAAACAGAACCAATTTACAGCACGTGAATGTATGATGCTATTTGTTCTCCATGAAGGAAAATGTCCTATTTAGGGAATATGACTCTTTTCCTCTTTTCAACAGAAATTAAAGATACACTGGTATAATGGTTACTGCTCCAAATTCATGGACAGGAATAAAATTAATGTTGCCCAGAAAGCAGCAGGAGGCATGCTGGAGAGAAGACAGGCCAATATAATGAACAGAAATGTTTGCGTCGTTGTCAGACGGAGGGCCAGGCTGATTACTGGACTTGGTGAACTCAGTTCTTCAGCGTCAGGTGACTTTCTAGGTAACTGTACACAATGGATTTGGGTATGAAAATGGGATTGTCCCAAAAGAAACAAAAACCCATGGGATTGCAGGAGGATTTAATGAAATGGATTGAAAGAAACACATGTATAATGTTGCTATCATGTTGATCTCTGACTGCTCTCATTCTTTTCTCACCCTTTCTGTCTGTTTCTCTCTTCCAGACAGGCTAATGTATTCAAATGAAACACTACTTAAATACACTTGCGTGGTCTTATATGAACTCTAAAAATGCTCACCAACAACTTCTATGATCAAGTAATACTATATGTTACTGAAATTGACAAAAACATGAAGAATTCTGAGTTAAGGGTGAAACTCCACCTTCAGTGATCATACTATGAATGGGTAGGTAAGGGCGCATATTTACAGCCACCAATGCTTGGGATTGACTGCTAAACCTGAATACAGTGGTAGGTTAAAATTATAATCTTGGCCTTAAATCTGGATTTTCTGTTTGCTTTTGTTGGTTTAACTCAAAACCTTTTTGTTTACTTGAGTGTAATTTGTTGTGGATTTGTAACAGATTTAAAATAAAAGAATTTTAATAAAAATGAATAAATTCAGAACAATACTTGTATATCGCTTTTATGTAATATATTGCTGTTAAACATGCTGTAAATCAGCCACAAACTTGGTAATGTTTTCTTCCATTGCTGTTTTCCACAGTCGAAGAGATACAGCATAGCATCTCCCTACAGTGACTTTCCATTAATATTTGTGGGATTTTAATCAAGGAGAGGGCACTCCTGAAAGAATTCAACATTTTTTAACAAGCCGCTGGAAATAAACGGTTTCAGTACTATGTCATACGTGGGATATTCTCTACAATAAATCTTTTGTTTGATTACCAGAGTAGAACTGGCATGACACACACAAAATACCTTTAATCTCACCTGCCATTTCTCATCACACTCCCACAATTCTTTCTTCAGGTGCTGTAGAATGTGGGAGGAGCACAAGACAACAGACCCTTGTTGGATTTTTGTTTCTGGGTTCTTTTTTGAACAACTCTACATCCATCAAATTTATTTAGGACACAGACTGGGATCATCATTTCCTTCACCTTGTCTTCTTCAATTTCTTGACATGCAGCTTATTTTAGAGCCTTTTGTTTGGTCTCATAATTAAGCAGTGAGTCAGTAGCCCACAAGTATTGTGAGTGGAGCCAGACATGATCAGCTAGCTTCACTGACCACCTGCTCCAAGCAGTTTCCTGTGTGGGAGGCCAAGTTCAGAGGCACTTAAAATATAAGTTACGGTAAATTCTCTTTAAACTTGTGTACATAGTAGAGGCACTCTGGGCTGTTAAAACTGGATGGAATTTAACTTGATTACGTGAGCCTGATTCTCCTATTGCCTACACCAGTTTAGCTTTCCTGATTTC